>OY292364.1:10525336-11181803 GCA_958496195.1 Timandra comae | reverse complement strand
GTATTCACACGGGAACGGGAACTACGCGGGTGAAACCGCGGGGCGCTGCTAGTTTTTTATAAAATAGAATATTTCATTATAAAATACAAATACACTCTTATTTTGAAATGATGGGACTTATTAAAATCAGAATATCTGTAGCAGTAACTGAATCCATATATCCAATAAAAATATTAAAAATGATAGTCAATTACTTATCTTTAAAAAATACCAAATAAATGTCGTATTACCAGACGGCACACTAGCTATCAAGTATTCTGTGATGGCTCTGGTCGATGACCGCGCTCAGCTGTGTATCGCAGCGTTCGCCGGTTGTTCGGTGTAGAATAACAATATAATTCGGCGGGATTTTGAAAAACTTTGACTTATCATAACTTTTTAAATAAAAGCAAAAGAAAAAACTAACTTCACTATTATATTATCACCCGTCGTTTATATTAGCTGTGTGATTAAGTATCTCGAATTCAAAATAGGGGTGTATATTTTAGCATTAAAGTTAAACCTTCAAAATAATACTAAGGGATTAGTTTAAAAAGATGATAGTGTTGATTTCATATTTCGATACTGAGAGTTATTTTGCTATCACATATTTTGTATTAAAATATTACCTATGATAAATATTTCTATGTATTAAATCTATTTACTTTAGCCAATAAATTAAATTTTATAGCCACAATATACAAAAAAAAACTTTTCAAATTTATTGTATCAGAGCGCTCCATTAATATTAACCGTCGTAGTTATATTTCATTTTTAACCCAAATCTAATCTAACAATATATCAAGTTAACTTTGTTAAAAAACTGAAAGGAGTTAATCAAAATGAGCGGATTATTTACGTAACTGGGCGCCTGTAAAGAACAACACTTGCCTGTAAAAAGACGTCTTACTTTTAACTCGAGTAAATAAAAGTTTGGTTAGGGTTGTCACATTGGAGTTATTTTAGCTGTGTCTTTCGGTTTTACTCGAGTTTTTTCTTAACGTCCTTAATCTGAGTGGTTTAAGCATCGTGTTGATAAATCAGGCAGTCAAAAGACATAGTTTTAATTTAGCTAAGTGTATGTAGACTACAAATTTTTTATTGTTGAGAAAACGCATAAAACTACGTGCCCGGACACTGAAATCAGTGGTATTTGCCAGGCCTTAAGGTTTTATCCTTCTATTGATGAAATTGTGATAATTGAGTATTTGAAAAAAAAAAAAATTTTTGGTATAAATGAAAGATCATATTACAGTTTTTTAACAAACTGACTTAGGTTTTTGTTTCTTTGAAATAACTTAAAAGTTACATGAAACTAAAAAAATAAATCCCACCAAAAACATTCTGTAAAAAACTAGCCAAGTCTCGATGGAGCTGCTTGTTTATCTCTAAAAAGTAATGAAATCTAGACAAAGTCGTGCCAAGTGCCTAAGGTTCCTTACTGCGATTTCTTTATTATTATAGTTAATGTTGTGTGACTGGGCCGTTGAAGGATACACTGTACACAAGTACACAACTGTACACAAGGGTACAAAACTAGGTGCTTCATGACACTATTGCACCAATCTGTCGCCAGAACCGCTACCCATTGACGATAGAAAATTGCCACTTGAAGAACGTTGATTCAATATCCAGTCAATTGTAGGCTTGATAAAGCTGCGTATTTTAATAATGTTACAACATTACGTGTAAACAAAATTGACTTGTACCCACTACTAACGTTTTAAACAACGTTCAACGGCCAAGTCACACAACATTAACTATAATAATAAAGAAATCGCAGTAAGGAACCTTAGGCACTTGGCACGACTTTGTCTAGATTTCATTACTTTTTAGAGATAAACAAGCAGCTCCATCGAGACTTGGCTAGTTTTTTACAGAATGTTTTTGGTGGGATTTCATTTCTTTTTTTGAAACGTGTTTATATTGTTTTTTTTATTAGATTTTCTTATTTGACACATTTTTTTCTTTTAGGAGTAGTATTTTATTACTAAGCGCCCCGCAATTTCACCCGCGTAGTTCCCGTTCACGTTCCCGTGGGAATTTCGGGATAAAAAGTACCCTATGTGCTTCTCCTGATTCTAAGCTACCTCCCCACCAATTTTCAGCCAAATCAATTCAGCCGTTCTTGAGCTATAAATTCCCGTTCCCAATCCCGTGGGAATTTCGAGATTAAAAGTATTCTATGTTCTTCTCAAGGTTTAAGCTACCTCCCCACCAATTTTCAGCCAAATCAGTTGAGCCGTTCTTGAGTTATAAATTCCCGTTCCAAATCCCGTGGGAATTTCGGGATTAAAGGTATCCTACATCCTATTCCTGGTTCTAAGCTACCACACCACCAATTTTCAGCAAAATCAATTCAGCCGTTCTTGATTTTTAAATTCCCGTTCTCAATCCCGTGGGAATTTCGGGATTAAAGTTATTCTTTGTCCTTTTCCTGGTTCTAAGCTACCTCCCCACCAATTTCCAGCCAAATCAGTTCAGCCGTTCTTGAGTTACAGTTCCCGTTCCTGTATAATTCCCGTTCCCGTTCGATTATCCTAGTTTTTATAGTTTTCCCTTTATGTGGTCATTAAACCCTAACTCTGTACCAAATTTCAGCTCTCTAGGTTTATGGGAAGTACTAGTTCTATTTTGATGATCATGAGTGAGTGAGTGAGTGAGTGAGTGTCTAAAATACGAAACTTTGCATTCGCTTAACTTCGGATCTAAATGACCTACAGACTTGAAATTTTATTTTAAGTATGTGATTGTACACCTTACTGGATGACGAAAATTTCAGTGCTCTGGGTTTATCCAAAGGTTCTCAAATAGGGGCCTGAAAATGCGGCGAAAGGGTTCCTGTAAAGGATGGTACGGCAGTGTGTGCTTCGCGCTCGACTTGGCGGGGGGCACTGCCGTGCCCCCAGATTTAAATCCAGAACCGAAAACATGCCGACAGCTGCCAGTGACGTCATAATGTTAGTTTTGATTATTGTCGCGAACGCTGTACCACAGATTACTAAATAGTTACTACGCTGTACCATACATTTACTATAACATTGTGACGTCACAAATATAACAACCAATTGTGGCGCGTTCACAGTCACGTGATTTTTATTTACATTTTATAATTTTTTTATTGGTTCTAATTAATTAAAAAAACATTAATCCAATTTTTTTACATTGAATATCGATATACTTAACTAAATATGAAAATACATAAAAAATCAGTAGTTCTTTTTTTTCTAATACTTAATTCTGTTGAAATTTCAGTATTCAAATTTTAATAAGTTAGAAGAATCATTGAGTTCTATAATAGGTTTGCTTGCTTCAACTTAAATACTACGTATTTTTAATAAGATCTCGTCGACAGCCCTACACATCACCCGGGGCCGTCTTCCTATATTTAATTAAGCATTTTCCGCGTTAATAAACATCTAAGTTTATGTACCTCTGGATGTCGATCTACCTTCTTTTACGGCTACAACTTAATCCGACGAAATATTTTTTGTTTTATTGAGATATTTCTTTATTTAATAAGTAAAAATATTAAGTTTTTATGTGGTTTACTTACCTTGATTAGTTTCCCAGGTTACATTGTAAATAGAATGTAAGTATTGACCTTTAAAGCAAGCAGATACCTATTTCTGACTGATCATATAAGCCCAGTGAGGATAAGTCGTAATCATCACGTTTGCCCAAAGCGTATGTTTTTATTCAAATACTAGCTGCGCCCCGCGGTTTCACACGCGTAGTTCCCGTTCTCGTGAGAATTTCGGGATGAAAAATAGATGTTGGCCGATTCTCAGACCTACTGAATATGCTCACAAAATTTCATGAGAATCGGTCAAGCCGTTTCGGAGGAGTATGGCAACGAAAACTGTGACACGAGATTTTTATATATTAGACTAGCAGCGCCCCGCGGCTTCACCCGCGTAGTTCCCGTTCCCGTGGGAATTTTGGGATAAAAAGTATCCTATGTGTTATTCTGATGTATAAGCAAGATTATTGTAAAGTTTCATTAAAATCCATTCAGTAGTTTTTGCGTGAAAGAGTAACAAACATCCATACATACAAACTTTCGCCTTTATAATATTAGTAGGATTATATGTACAGCTAGGCAACACTAGTGACCGATACAAGTATAGTTTATGATGATGTGCGCATTTGACAGTTAGGGACAAAAAATCCAACGTAGCCTTAAATTTTAATATGACTAGCTGTGCCCCGCGATTTTACCCACGTGGAACCTTATACCGTTGGAATTTTGGGATAAAAAGTATCCCATGTGTCATTCCTAGGTATGACGAACATCTGTACCAAATTTCATTAAAATTTATTCAGAAGTTTTTTCGTGAAAGAGGAACAAACATCGACACATCCATACATCCACACTCATTAACATTCGGCCTTATAATATTAGTAGGATGCGATTTAATTAGAAAGAAGAAAAGAGAGAGAAAAATACGACGAGAAGCGCTACTGAAAGAAACATGGAAATATCTACCGGATGCCCTACTAGATGACACATGTCATTTTTAAATTAATTACGTCATTAACACAGTAACACACCAATGTGGGCAGTAACTGCTGTCAGCTTCTTAACGTAGACTTAAGAAAAAAATATTAAAAATGATTTTCCGTTTAATTAAAACCTTGTTTCTATCAAATTAAATCTTCGTCCGTCAGTCGGCCTGATTTGTAATTCAAAATGCGACGTCTAAATTAAAAGTTTTTTTTTCTTTGTGGCCAACAAGTGTTGAAGTTTCACAAAACTTTATTTGTTTCCTTTCAAAACTGTTTTGATGTTTGGAGGTATTCAAACTTTTTGGTCTTTAGGCATTTTTTTTGTTTTGTGCCAGTATTAATTAGCTGCTTTTTGCTATTGTTTTAATAAACTTTTTTATTTTTTGTGTTGTTGTTCTTTTTTTGAAGAAATTAATGACCCTTTATTTTGTCAGTACCTTTTGAATACGTAAGGTTAAAAATATGAAAATTTTGATTTTGAATAGATATAGGCTAAGCTACATTTGGCCCATTTTCATTCTTTGATGTTCCCAAATCTTCAATCATACAAACCTTGTCCTAAAAACTACGGACACGAAATATTTATTAAGATTAGAAAAGTTTTTTACTCATACTAATTTCCTAGTGCTGTGGGTGTTAGAAGATAATTATAATCAACCCCTTATTACGAAAGACTTAACAGTTTCTCTTAACAAAAGAGTAAATCAAACATTTTACAACCATAAAGGGCACCAACCTTCAAGAACTAATATCACATAGTTCCACATCTTTCCATCAAACCCTTTAATAATAATTCATAAATTAACAATATAAATTCTTGTACAAACTTCGGACGCATTCAAAACAAATTCATCGTTGAAAATATTTTCATAAGTTGAAAGTTTCGCAATTTGTAACGGGGTTATGCGGTAACCGCATTCAGGGGTCAACTCCAACTATTGCGATGTCGGGTGAATACACCCCTCTACGTCAGGGTAGATCAACAAGGCGTAGTTTGTTTTTGGGTTAATTTTTGTTTCATTTATTTTTGTTATTAATTATAGAACTTTACCACAGTGAACAGTGACTGTGGGGTCAGTAGGCTACGTTTATTTTAGCTAATTTCCAGTTTTTCGTTTATTTTTGTTATTAATATGATTTTTTTGGACATAACCAACTTTAGGGTATTATTAAAATCGTGACATTTAACAAGCTTACAAGTTTAAAGAAAATTAGAGCCATTACCAATGTGTGACCCGGGTCATATTTGTAAAATAGCAATCGCGACGTTCGACCCAGTAATCCTACTAATATTATAAATGCGAAAGTTTTTATGTTTGGATGTTTGTGAGTTTGGATGTTTATTCCACTTTCACGCAAAAACTACTGTATCGATTTAGATTAAATTTGATACAGATGTTCCATAGAACTAGGAATAACACATAGGATACTTTTTATCCCGAAATTCTTATGGGATTGTGTATAAGTAATCGTATGTTTTATTGTAACTTTTTGTAGTTGCAAATCTTACCAATAGATGGCGCTGTTACTTAATTTTTTGACATACGATGGTGAATTGTGCCGAGATTGTATGATACTACGAGCTACGCATTCTCTCAGGAGCGGGTACTACGCGGGTAAAACCACGGGGCGCTGCTAGTCTTCTATAAAATTAAAATCTTCAAACTCCACAACTATAAGATCAATCAATGTAAGTAGTTTGTAGGAGATCTTCTCTCAAACTACGCGGGCGGGTGAGAGGAGTCTCAGGGCTATGAAGAGTACCCCCACAATACTTATAACGGAATTGAACTTCAAACTTATTAGTGTTGGATCTCTGTTATCTTCTAGTAAAGTTTATAGCTGTGCCCGCAGGCTACTGAGGGATTCTTTGGTAATTGTAAAAAATGTTAGCTTGTTTTCAGAAATTTATAGATTTTTTTTTTATATACCTTTTGATATGTTTTTTATTGTTGACATTAGTTATAAGTGACATTTGTATTTAATTTTATTTAAAAAAAAAATACCAGCCCGAGTTTCTTGCCGATTCTTCTCGGCTGATGTAATTCCGAATCGGTGGTAGAATCAATTCTGACGTTCATAAGTGCCTCATTGAGGTCTTAACTGAATAAAGAATTTTTGACTTTGACTTTGACTTTGAAATAAAATTCATTAAAACTTCTAGGATTTTTTTATAAGCTATCCTCCGGTATTCAATGAGTACAAGTTTGTATACTCACTGTGCTCTACGATTTTGCTCATGTTAAATATGATTATGTACGCCCCGAGGATTTATCTGCAGAAATCCTAATTTCTTCACAGGTGTGTGCAGGTTTCCTGACGATGTTTTTCCTCACAATAATTTTCATAATAAACATTATATTAATCATTAATAAAATCATATTTAATTCTCTATAACAACGCATTGAATAACATTTCTTATTCAGTTAAATTTCACAACGTTGAATAATATTTCTAACCACAAAAATTGTCATAAACAGTACCAAACAATAAAACCATATTACTTTTAATATGTAACATAACAACGTCAAAACAAAACGTTATAAAAGTCCTCTAAATGGAGTCGGACAATGGTCTCTAATGAAAAATCATTGTAACGACCAGGAAGTATGGCTGTAAAATGCTATATAAACTGTTTTTCCTTTTGTGGAGTGTGGTACAAGAACTGTAGTTAGTTTATACTCGTAGTCTGTTTTTTTAAGGCTACTGGATTAGATACTGACTGACTGACTGATTTGTCAACACACAGATCAACCACTGAACTAAGTGAGAAAAAGAAGCTGGTAAAACATAAAAAATAATAATAAATGAACATCTAGTCAGTAAATAAATTGGCGCCATATTGGTGGCTGAGTTCTGCTCCTCAAAGATATGAGTCAGCACGCTAAGAAGAAGATGAATGAAGATGAATGGCAGAGTGGTCACCATACCGGACTACCAAACAGAGGGTTGCATATTCATCTTGTTTGCTAGGTAAGTATTTGTTAGATTCATCAAAATAAAACTTAAATTGTTCTGCATGCTATTATTAAGTATATAAATAATATATTAGGTATGTAGTTATTATTAATAAGTAGTATAGTAATTAAATAGTTATGTACCGCAAGTTAGCTCCAAACTGTATAACTTAGGCTTTTCTTTCTTTGGAACAATAACCGTATTTGTAATAATATCTTAGTCTTTTCTTCTGTTTTATTCTCAATATCAATATCTAAGTCTTTTCTTCTGCTTTATTCTTAAGTTTCTACTTTGGTTCTGAATAATGTCCGTAAGTTTATAACTTGCTGACTACAAAACTAGTGTCAGCTACAATATACACCAGTACCGGGCAGTAAACACCAAACTGTAAGCTTCATCGTGTTCCTATTACTCTTCGTAAAAACTGACTAAATCGCTGGCATTTTTAGTTCATATTCTCACTTAATACAATACATTTTGGTAAAACTATTTAACTGGAGATTAAACTTTGGTAAACTAATTGTCAAGAATATATGTTTATTAAGTTACCACAAATGTTTGTCTTAGTCTGGGTGTGTGTGTATGACTGTGTGCGTAGTTTCTGATACTCTAGATACGAGTTACGAACTTAGGCAGGTAATGAGATGATGTAGTGAATGATTATCTTAAGTTATGTTTTGTAAATCTTGTTATTATCACAGTTTGAAGATGGGCTGTCTTGACAGTAGCAATGGAGACATGAAAGGAAAATATAAATAAATGTGAATTTTCTATACATTTCCTCATCCAAGTTCTTATTTTTTCACCACTGACGAGAGGAACATTTGTTCTGCAGTTTAATTTTACAAGACAATACTTTGCTATAGAATATTAAATTAATAACAGTGAGAGAGGTATTCGGTTTGCAGCTAAATCTGAATTTGGTTTTATTTTGTAAGCTGACATTAACATAACCTAATCATTCACTACATCTTCTCATTATAGTAACTGACCCCTAAGTTCGAAGCTTGTATCTAGGGTATCAGAAACTACGCATACATTCATTCACATTATTTCTATAAAGTAGATAGTAGTCCCCCCTATCCCCCACTTCCACTACTTACGGGACACTCGATATATTACGAGTAAATCTAAAAATACATATCTCCCAACCATTTAATCGGTTAAATCAAGTCCCCAATCTGATACCAAATCGCGTTTTCAACTGGTAATGTTAAGACCCGAAACTCGATAATTGACGGTTTTTGTACTTTTTGATCTAGTCATATTATATGAAAAGCGTATTTTATAAACATGCTTTTAGGTAATAATTAAAGGAAATATTGTCATCTAAAAAATACTCAGAGAAAAACAATATTATACAGAAAACTTATAAAATATATCAAGAAAACTGAACATATGTTTTCTGAATTTCACTTTTAGCATTAACTTCCATGCCTTCGGATTCTAGTAATTCGACCAATTTAGCACTAAAAATTAAACAAACTTAAAGTCCAGATCCTTATTAAGGAAATACTCATAGGAAAATTTAATTGTTATTATAATTATTATTGAAATCGAAAAATATATAAAGTTAGAATTTGTAAAAATCACACTCAAGAAAATCGTAATTTACGTTGATAAATGATGCTCAAAACGTTATTAAAATTACCTCAAATAATAAAAGAATATTTTCTACAACAATTATACTAAAAAAAAATCTCTAAAACAAATTGTCTTTTTTTCTACAAATATTTTAAAATCATCATAAAACTACTATAAAATCGGACGCACGAAACAATTCAAATCAGTCTGCCGCGAGGCTTTTTAGAGAGAGGACGTATCGCTCCTACCGAGCGTTTGACCTTTGCGGCGCGTACGAATTTTATGCGATAACTCATCAACATGTTTTGATACTCGATAATAATTTTTGTTTTATAATTTGAATTATTTATTAAAAAAAAATATTAACATTTATGATAACAAATAATGTTTTAGAAATAATGAGCAATAAAACAACATTATTTTAAACCGACTTCCAAAAAGGAGGAGGTTCTCAATTCGGCCGGTATGTTTTTTTTTATGAATATGTTCAACGATATCTCCGTCAATTCTGTACCGATTACTAAAATTCTTTTTTTATTCAAAAGAATGGACTTGCCGTTTGGTCCCATGTCAAGGAAACCAGGATCTAATGATGGCATTCTAGAGAAATTGAGAGGAACTTTAGAAAATCGTAGGGTGATTAGTGCATTTGTTAAGTTTTTCGTTAATTATCTTAAAGCATTATAATTAAATGAAGGTTTGGAGTCGATCTGATGATGGACCTGGAAGATAGTCGAGGGAACTCTTCAACGACTAACAGCAGTTACCTCGTGTTTGGGCTTGATTAATTTGTATCGATGAGACCTTTACAACCAGATAGGTTGTGACACTCAAAAGTAATAAAAAAAAAGACTTTAAAAGCTGAAAAGTATAAAATAACAAATATTTAATTTAATACACCTTTTATGCGATGCTAATTTATACTTTTGTGTGTATGTTACCTATTGATAAGTGTGAAGTCGGTGCCAAGTCTCAAAGAAATAAAACTATTAGAAAAATAAACTACAAAATTATAATTCGAGATGACCGTTAACGAACGTTTGCCCGCTTGGATTGGTCGCATTTTTATTTTATTTATGTGCTACATCGCATAAGAGGTATTACATTACATATTTGTTATTTTATACTTTTTAGTTTTTGAAGTCGGTTTTTTTTAACAAAAAAGGAAACGAAATAATTTAGAAAGTCCTGCTTTTAGCGCTAAAAGGTTGTCCCGATAATATATGTTGTACATATACAGACGAGGCATTTTTCAAGTAGGCGTGGATGACGATATTCAAAACTATAAGGAAAGGAATATCGAAAATTGCTAGCGATTTTAATAAAAACTAAAACTGCAATTAGTATATGAAAAATCAATACCCCATTATGGCAAAAAATATATTATTCACAAGTAAGTTATAGATTTTTTTTTACTCGTATGTTGCTTTGTTTTTAAAAAGTTTCGTTACTTACCAAAAAAAAATCATGTCTTATTTTAAAAACAAAAAACTAAGTATTTGTTTTATTCATTATTCCTTGTTGTGAATAATGGAATATCGAATCGAAAGGTATTACGTAAATTATATCTAATCATATACTACCTTCTACGAATCGTAAAAAAAAATATACTCGTATTTATACTTTTGTCAATAACTTTAACACAATTTATAATTTCCAATGGATCAAAACCGTTCGGCCGGAGTATTCAGAGCGAGCGCGCCGTCACCACATAGACAGTGTGCATGCGGACACGCGTGCGCGTCTGTGTGAGTGAAATTTGAGTTGTCGCGCGGTAGATCACGGCTCTTAACAGTTTTCAAATGTTTATTGAGCGTAATGGATTTGTCAAAGAGAAAATTTGTTTGGGAAAGGATAAATTGTTTGCGTATGTCTTCTATCGGGAATAATCGAGTGTATCAATCGATTCGGGCCCCTCCCTACCGAGCTGAGTACTTATTTTTCGCTAAATTAAAAAAGACGTTTGGCTTAAATTGGTTTTAGTAACATATTTTGTTGGATACTAGCAGCGTCCCGCGCTCTCACCCGTGTATTTCCGTTACCGTAGGAATATAGGCAAAAAATGTAGCCTATGTAACTCATAGATAAATTAGTTTTGCATCAGTAAAAGATTAGAGAATAACTAATATTTATATAGATTTGTAGTAAAGCATCCCTGTTTCATAGTGATATATTTTAACAAAGCCTATCGCAATGCAAGGTACTGGATGATTGTAAATATAATCTATTTTGAGGCTAAGATCGGTAAATCAATTTCCAAAATTTGCGACTTTAAAGAACAGAAGAGAACATACTCCCTTTATGTAGAAACCTTTGTAGAAACCAATCCTGTATTAGAGCGAACAAACAAAAAATATCGAATTGGTAAGTCGTTTACGTGTTTTCGCTAATGGATACTCATTGATTTTTAGATATCAACTCTTTTTGCATTACATATTGAATTTATTTATGACCCGCAGCGCCCTGCGGTTTCACCTACGTAGTTTCCGTTCCCGTAGGAATATGG
Source organism: Timandra comae (assembly GCA_958496195.1). NCBI lineage: Eukaryota > Metazoa > Arthropoda > Insecta > Lepidoptera > Geometridae > Timandra > Timandra comae. The sequence continues at coordinate 11,170,267 of OY292364.1, read as the reverse complement.
GATGCTAAAAACCTTCCCACTGAATTACTCTATCTATTATAACAAACCGCATCAAAATCCGTTGCGTAGTTTTAAAGATCTAAGTATACATAGGGACAGAGAAAGCGACTTTGTTTTATACTATGTAGTGATGTGAACCAAAAAGTTTAGTATGAAATATTTAATTTAAAGTAAGTAAATGAACATTTAAAAGTAGGTACTTGACGAATACAGTATAATACGAGTAATCAGGATACAGTGGAAGTTCCATCGAACTCCAGCCGAAGCAACCCGACCGAGACCAATATTATTATGTCCATACTTTCAACTTGAATAACGCAGTATTTATTTTATTATCGATCACAAACTTTGCCAAACAAAAGTAGCTCTCATTGTAATAATATTAAAACTTTGTTTCGTTTAATGTCTAAACTCGATAAAATTGAACTGAGTTGTCTCCCGGACACACAAACTTGTGAGTTATTTCATCCCCCCTCCAATTTTCACCCCCTCTTTCACTTTTCATCCCCTTCCAACCCCCTCCAGTTATCGGCACCGGAAACTTTTGTTTTACGAACAATTAAGTGTAACGTTAACCGCCCCTAAAGTTGATACTTGAACCTTTTAAGTTTGTGACACAGTGGGGGTTGTTTTAACTATTTAATCCCCAATTTATAATTTGACAAACCCTAATGTAACAACTTTAGTGAATGTAAAGTTTTTGTGTTTGTAATTGAGTATATCTAGCTAAACATATGGATATATATTTTTTTTATTATTTATTTGGTGCCACCAAATAAATAATAAAAAAATAACACAGCAGGGATGCGCTCCATAAACATTTTGTTAATCTACCAATCGATTTATATTCCTAAATATAATAATACATTCACAAAGCATAACTCAATTTATGAAATCTATCAAAACTTATGACGTGCTTTAGAGCATTTGATGGTGTCTTTGTCAAAATGAACCTTATTCTATTATTTTTTGAATTTTTAGTTATGTAATCTGTTGTATTTTTAATGTAATTTTTAGTTAAGTATCTAATTTGTTGTATTTTTAATGTAATTTTTGGTTAAGTAATTTATTTTAATTTCAATATTAACATTATTATTTTTCTAAATTATTTCTGGCGCTTGCTGTGGTCTGCCTATAATTGTAAGTGCAGTTAGCAATAAGCAACCCATTCTTCAAAACTTATGTTGGTGACCCTATCTAAATAAATAAATAGAATTGCTGAGAAGAATCTGCAAGCAATTCGGGCTGATATTTTGTAGTCCTTTTTTAACCCCCGACGCAAAAAGAGAGGTGTTATAAGTTTGACGTGTCTGTGTGTGAGTGTATCTGTCTGTCTGTGGCATCATAGCTCCCGAACGGATGAACCGATTTTAATTTAGTTTTTTTTGTATTAAAGGGGACTTACGTGCGAGTGTTCTTAGATATGTTTGATGAAAGTCGGTGGACGCCTTTAAAAGTTATGGTGGTTTGAAAGTAATTGCGTTGGGGGATTTTTAAATTTTTTAATTTAATGTTATTTAAATCTGTATTATGTTACGAATAGATACCGAGACAAGGCGTTTCAAATGAACATCATCAAGAGCTCTCATTACGCACCCAACTTTAGCCCACACAAAATGTAGGGTAGTTGCTCACAACACGATACTTTACATTGATAACATTGTTGTATACTTCACAGATTTTATAACCCCTTTATTGTACGTGTAAACGCGCCTTAACCATGGATATCATAATACGAAGCATGGTAACACCATTAGGGCGTGATCTTGCTAAATATGCGGTTAAATGAACATTATGTAACACGTCCTTATGTTTGTATTATCGCCATATTTAGTGTTTGGCCACTAAACATTTATTATTATTAAGACTTGTTTGTTGATATTTATAAGGGTTTACATATTTAATGGATTGTATGTGAAGTATTACGGCGTCGTGAAAATCTGTATTTTTATGTATTTTGTTTTTTTTTACACAAGACTTTAGTAGAAAGAATAAGTAACATTTACTCTAAATGAACAACATAGTTATAAGTTACTAGTAGCTCCCCGCGGTTTCACCGGCGTAGTTCCCGTTCCCGTGGGATTACGGGGATAAAATATAGCCTATGTCATGCACTGATAAATTAGCTTTCCATTAGTGAAAGAATTTTTGAAATCGGCCCAGTAGTTTCGGAGCCTATTCATTACAAACAAACAAACAACTCTTTTCTCTTTATAATATTAGTATGGATAAATTAAACTAATGTGAATGTTCACTGAAGTCATAAATATATTGATTGTAACTCATCAAATGACTTCAGATAGAATTATTTAACGAAGTTACTAATCCATTTAAAATATACAGGCATCTAAAATTTATACAATTTTTAATATCTAAAAGTCTAGCTACTGTTACGGTTTGAATATTAAAAAGCTACAGTACAGCTAAAATCTAACAAACCAATTGGTATTCAGTGGTTGTTCTGTTCTATACAAAATTCGGGGTCTCAATTCAATTTGAAAAATAAATTAATCTCTTTTGCAGCCACGCAATTTAGTTCCACATACAGTTGTTTTATGTAGGTGTATAAGGATCACGTGTTTTCTATAATTTAGTAGGGAATTGAGTGTAATTTTGAAGTCAAGCAGGAATTGAACATAAAATATTTTTTTAATGTATTAATGTTTGTTAGGTTTTAGTCTCTTTTTTTAATCTCTCTCTCTCTCTGATAGTGCATATCGGTGGCCGAGTTCTGGTCCTCAAAAATATGACTCGACACGCAAAGAAGAAGTCTCTGACTTCTGACTAAGATTGGCTAGTATGTAGGTGCTTATTTCAGTCAAGACAAAGCCTCAATAATTCACTTATGAAAGTCAATGAATCTACCAACAATTTTGAGGGGCTCGAGTCGCAAGTTCTGTTAAGCAACACTGGCATAATTCTAATAGTGATGGGTGACGGCTACTGAAATGGCCATTCGTTTCGTAAACCCTGCTGCAGAGAGACCCTCAAAACCTTACGGCAGTCGTTACGGGGAGTACAGTCCTTTAAAAGTACGCTATGGACAATATATTTATCTGACAAAATTAGATAATTATGTATGACCATTCAATAGTAATTATAAAAAAAATGTTGGGACGACAGTAATACATATTATTATAATAGAAAATTAGAGAGGTCTGATTGCGCAAATCTCGCTTATGATTACGTACATACTTATTATAACTAGTGTAGTAATAGTTCAATTACCCGCCTATTATTAACATTAACAAACAACAGAGCTCGATAAAGTAATCGAATCGTATACGCATCTAATTAATTGAACCAATCACCAGCCATTTCTTGGAAATCACCGTTTTTATCTCATGATTTGCAACTTAAACCTATTCAAAATTCTACTCTATTGTGTAGAGAATAGAGTTGAGAATGAAAGTGGGTTTCCTCGTTTTAATTTGCAATTTTCTGGCTTAGTATTACGGAAGGATTAACTAGGTACGGCGGGAATCTTTAATTTCCTCAGGGCGTAACGATATTTGAGTCTAGTCTGCGGGAAGAGTCGAATATCTTTTTATACATTTAATTTGATTATTTTTGTTTCACTCGTTGCGCTTCATTGTAATTTGTGGAATAGTGGTTTTGGTATTCAGTTTCATGCGCTATGGGTTTTATATTATTTATTCTGAATCATTGGATTTAATGGATTTCGTGCACTGATTACTATTAAAGTTTTAATATTATGACTGTTTTTGGAATTCTTGTTTTGGTTTTTAAGATGTTACTGTATATTTTCAGTTAAAAGGGATAATTTTCAGTAGATTATATGAATGAACCTAGTACAATAGATTATTATGATTAAAAATAATGACGATTGCGTCAAAGTTGGGTTTTCCAATCGATTTTCGGCGGAAAGTGTTTTTTATTTACTTAATGTTTCAATCAAATATTATTTACTTAATGTTACGATCAATGAAATAAATGTTATTATTGAAAATTCCAGACGAAAGTGGCGTGACGATCTCGATTCGCACGACAAACACTGGGCCACCAAAGCCGAAGACCGAGCTGTCTGGAAGGTAGGAAGGGAGGCCTTTGCCCAGCAGTGGGACATAACAGGCTGATAATAATAATAATATTATTGAAAATTCCATGGCATCATCATAAAAACACACACAAACGAACCACCAGGAAACAGCTATCACGTTTTATATTCGTACTAACATATTGTTATTGATACGTAAAAGCCAAAAACATTTCAGAGGCGTCGTAAAGAAACCCATCTGAGGTGTGTGCCGGCTTTAGTACCATTCCTTACACAAAGTTATAATGCAATAAACGTTATGATGTATTATTTTCTATTTTTATAATTATTGGGTTATGGGTTTTGTACGGGGTAATTTTGTTTTATTTTGGCATGTCTAAGGTATATGTGATTATAATTTGTGTTTGTCTCGGTCTGGGTGTGTGTGAATGAGTGTGTGCGTAGTTTCTGATACCCTAGATACAAGTTTCGAACTTAGTTAGGGGTCAGTTACCATAATGAGATGATGGAGTGAATTATTATGTTATGTTTTACTAAAATCGAAAGATTATGTTATGTTATACTAAAAGCATCGATATTATTTGTGGGTTAATTACACTTAGACCCCATAAAAGTCTAACCAAAAATATCACAGGAAGCGCCAAAGGAAGGGTTCCAAATAACGAAGGTTTAATTTCGAAAAACTACACCCAGCTGTGTACTTACGAGTACGAAATGTTATCCATATGGTTTGATTAATAAGTTCAAATGTCTGCACGTGTTTCTCTTTCATTGGAAATATGAAATAAAATATGTAATTCTCATTTAAGCGACTTTATTGATTAATATTTTTTGGGAACAAACATCGTTTAAACGTCATCCATACTCCAGGGTATAAGATACGGGGGATCAGACCGGAATAACTCTATCCTGTAAGCATTTAACATCATCCGCTATAAATAAATGTCAACAAATATAAAACTTTATTCATATTAAAATTTCTCTCTTTGAGGGGTAAGTATACACTTGAAAATCTCAATAAAAGGGGAAATTTAAAATGTAGGGTGGAAACCACTTATCGCGATTGCTCCTTCCATCGATGCATTTTCGGTTAGCGATTATGATTGATCATTCGCGAATATAAAAATCATTTTCATTTTTAAATATTTTTGTAAATATTACCTGGTTGTAATTTTTGTATTTTGTATTTGATTCATAAGAAAATTAGAGATGTAAATAAGTGTAGTTTAAAACGTAAGCTAGTCGAATAAAAACAATTAAATAAAAAAATTAAAAAACCCCCAACACAATTACTTTCAAACACCAATAACTTTTAAACGGGTCAACCGATTTTTATCAAACATGTTAAAGAACACTCGCACGTAAGTCCCCTTTAAAACAAAAACTAAATTAAAATCGGTTCATCCGTTCGGGATCTATGATGCCACTCACATACATACACACACAGACACGTCAAACTTATAACACTCCTCTTTTTGCGTCGGGGGTTAAAAAACACTTTCTTTGCTTTTATTAACAAGAGTAAGAAAATAATTACGTGAATACTCTTGTGAGATCCCACTGAATAAGTCTCCCTCCGATTGAAGAATGAAGACTGCTTGCACTAGACAATAAATAAACACACGCTTTTGTAAATCAACGTTTGTCTAGAATAGGAATCGAATCCGTAACTTTCGGTATGGTAGACAGAGTGATTACCCTAGTTACTATGCCTGCTAGCATGACTTCGAAAACGCGATAGATACAGCGATTTATTGACAACCAACTGTCAAAATTTGATAAAAATACTCGCCATATTTAATTTTACCACGTGATTAATTTTATTACATTTGGTCATGCTCGCGAAATCGATATAGCATTTATTGACATCTAACTGTCAAAATATAATAAATATAGCCGCCATATTTAATTTTTCATATCGTACCACGCCATAATCAATTTGGTCATGCTCGCGAAATCGATATTATTTCGTTGTGTCTATATATTTTATCACGCACAGTCATGCTAGGGGGGCTGGTCACTTGGTCATAAATGTATATCCATAATAGCTAACTTAGGCTCTATTAACACCAAGACAAGTCCCTAATCATGTATGTCCGTGTCCATCAATATGTCTATTTACTTAACTGGTCCATTTACATAATGAACTACATGGTACTCTGTCCACACTTAACTTAGTAGTGTAATCTGTGACAACACATTATACTTGACTAGGAGCGCCCCGCAGTTTCACCCGCGCAGTTCCCGCTTCCGTGAGAATACAAGTTTTTTTTTATTATCATAGAATCTGCTTTTTCACAAGCTCTCTCTCTCTCTCTCTCTCTCTCAAAAAACTGACAGCCAATGACATATCGTTACTATTCAAACAATACATTTTTGTTATAGAGCAGACTTAGGTATAGGCATAATAACAATGGTAACTTAAACTAAAAAAAAATATGTTAGAAACCTTCCTCTTGAATCACTCTTTCTATTGAAAGAAACAGTTTATTTAGCCATCACACAATATTTGGACATAATATAATAAAAAATACAATAAAAAACTAAGACCGTACATAAAAAGATATAATAATTAGACTGCCATCCGGTCTGGGTGTGTGTGTGAATGAGTGTGTGCGTAGTTTCTGATACTCTAGATACAAGTCACGAACTTAGTTAGGAGTCAGTTAGATACTATAATGAGATGATGTAGTGAATGATTATGTTAAGTAAACCGCAACAAAATCCGTGGAGTAGTTTTAACGACCCAAGCATACATAGGGACAGACAGCGACAGTGACTTTGTTTTATACTATGTAGTGAAACAAACAACCAAAGACAAAATAAACATTAATTAAATATATTTTGGGTTGTAAAAGTGCGTAGTAGTTGTAATTATGAGTGGGATGAAAATTTGGTGTTAGACCGTGTATATGACTGTATTAATTCTTGCGCTACTAGTAAATGAGATCATACTGAGGGTATGTCAAAGTCAAAGTCAAAGTCAAAAATCATTTAATCAGTTAAGGCCTCAATGAGGCACTTATGAACGTCAAAATTGATTCTACCACTACTGAGGGTATGTGGTATGTTTAACATGTAGTCAGTTCTCATTTTGGAGCGCCTATGGCTTAGGTGTTATGCTGATTTATGTGGACCCTCTCTAGAAGCAAGGGATTTATGTAGTCCACATTACTAGTAACCTTTAAAAAAGTTTTTTCAACACACTTGGGCTAAAAGGGCTCTTATTTGTGCAAAACAGTTGAATAATGACACGCTTGATTCACTAGTGAGTTATAGTTTTTTTTTTAATTGTTTAGTTTTAAAAAAGTTTCGATACCAAAAAAAATCGTGTCCATACATATTAAAAACAAACTTCAACTATGTTGCCTTACTTTTGGTAGGTCTATGGTCGATTCCATTCATTCATTTATTCGGTTTTTTTAATAAGTATATTCTTTTAATCTATGGCCGATCACCATTGTTGTGTTGGATACGCGCGAATAGAAAAACTGTTTATTTATTAGCGAAAAATGATAATTTCTTCGCAAATGTGTTGAAAAACGTTGTATGGTACACGCGTGTATTGATGATTACTATCCTCGGCTATCTTCAGACCCTCGCCTGACGGCTCGGGCCTCAATAGCGCCTCGGGAGTAATCACCAACTTACCTCGCTTGTACCATAAATAACTATAACCCTATGCTTTAAATTAGTAGATGATAAGTAGTACCTCTATAGGAAGCTGTAATGTTACTAATCCAAATAATTAATATCACAGGATAATAAATCGTACACCAACTAAACCAAGATTTAACTATAAAATGGACGAATTCTTTCCTCGTATAAGTTAACAATCACAACTGATGACACAAAAAGATATGGAAAATGTGACGTCAAATAAAGAAATACCCGACTATCATTTTCACCTTTTTCCACCATTCATTTGACTAAACATACACTATAAAATGTATACGAACCCTACATGATATAAAGACCTTTATATCAAAGGGTATAAAGTTTAAAATTCCCTGATTTAGGGGAGTTATTTAATCGCCCTGACTTGTACGAGTATAAGAATCTTTTGTGCTGTAGTTGTCACACACAGCGCTGCAGGCAATATAGAATGATGGAATTTTTAATAACACCTGCCCCTGGTCGTTCCGTGTTATGACAATTTTCGTTTATTGCTGCAACGAGCCTGCTTTGTTTATTATTTGTTGATTTTAGAATGTCCGATGTGTTTTGGCGCAGTACAGAACTCATATTTATACAGAATGTCACCTTTCAAATTAGGGGGGTGTTATTGCGGAAAACTGTCTGGGCTAGCATGACTTCGAAAACGCAATAGATATAAGTAGCGATTTATCGACATCCAACTGTCAAAATATGATAAAAATACCCCCATATTTAATTTTACTACGTGATAAATTTTATCACATATGGTCGTGCTCGCTCGATATTATTTCGTGGTGTCGTGATATACGAGTATTTTATCACGCACAGTCATGCTAGGGGGGCAGAGACAATATACATACAATACAAGTATAATATACATATATATAAATATATCTATACATTACAAAAAATATCTACTTTCAAATAATTTCTTATTGAATACTTCGTTTAGCTTTGCAAGACGGTACAAGGGCGCTGGGGAATATTTGAAAGAATGAAAGAAATAACTTACTTTTCTATTCATATTAATAATATCTTAATATTTATGTACTGTGCTGAGGTGAATACATGTGGGATATTTTTAGATACAGATTGTGTTGTATGATTCTTGTATGTAATAACTACGAAAATTGTTATAAACTTTAGTGTTAAAAAGAACATTTTATTTTAAACGAGAACAGTTTTAAAAATATTCTTTAAATATTTTTAAAACGTATTTATCGCGAAATTTAATTTTAATCTCGTTTTGAAAAGATAAACTCATTTTAAAGTTTAATAATATTGTTTTAAATTTTAACGCGTCGTTTAATTTCAAGTTTATGTTTCAATTCTTTTCGTATTGAATATTAATGGGAAATTATACATGCCGTGGTGCATTCTTGTATTTTCAGCATCAAAAGTTAATAAAACGTGCAAATATTCAAACATATTATAACATAATCATTCACGACATCATCTCATTATAGTAACTGACCCCTAACTAAGTTCGTAACTTGTATCTAGCTAGGGTATCAGAAACTACGCACACACTCATTCACACACACACCCAGACCGAGACAAACATTTGTGGTTCACACAAATATTCACCCCGCGCGGGAATTGAACCTGCAACCGTATGGCAGTCCAGCATGGTGACCACTCTGCCATCGAGATTGTCATAAACCAAAAGAATTTCCAAATATATAAGTTTTTCATTATAATTTCCAGACTTTTTTATTTGTTTTGGGAAAGCGAATACTACGTGTTCACCAGAATCCAGTCAAAATTCAGCATTCCTATAATCACTCGTATAGTAATATTTTGTTTATTATTTATGTTTGTAAAATTTTCAACATGTTATATTTTAAAATGCGTGGTTTTTCGTCTCCGGTTTGAGTCCTTAGTGCATGCTGCGATATTTTTAGTTAATACTAGCAGCTGTGCCTCGCGGTTTTGCCCACGTGGAACCTTATCCCGTCGGAATTTTGAGATAAAAAGTATCCCATGTGTTATTCGGAATAGTAGGTATGTGGAACATCTGTACTAAATTTCATTAAAATCCATTCAGTAGTTTTTGCGTGAAAGAGGAACAAAGATCCATACATCCACACTCACAAACATTAGGCTTTATAATATTAGTAGGACGCATGGTTTATGCGCGTTGGTGATTTCAAATCAAAGTCATTTTTGGGAAATACTAAACACCTTTCAACGTCAAAATAACCTCTGGAACCCACACAATTATTATAATGTTAAATCCCCATCTCCCCTCCAATGTGATTGATTAAATATAGAATTACTTTTAGAAATAAATCAACGATTCTGCTCCAAGTATTAACTCGACGTACTTAGGTTTGTGATACACAAGGGACGTAGGAGCTAGTGAGATATATTTTATATTTTTATCTAAGTAACATTATAACAATAGGGATGTCGACAAAAAAAATCTAATTAGTCAGTCAGATAGATTTCGCAAAAATATTGGACACGTATTTCCTCTTTTTTGATACAAACAAATAATTAAGACGATATAGAGCATAGAAAACTGGTATGACGTCACAGCTACGTACAATTTTTACCAAGAATTATCGTCACAAGCCCCCACTCCTGAACTTTAATGCATTATAACTAAGTCAGTTTTATTAATTTGATAAAACCAAAAAATACGTGTCTAATATTTTTTCGAAATCTATCTGACGGACTATTTAGAATTTCATTTTGTTTACCCAGTCGACATCCCCATTATGGTGATATTCCTCACTGTAATACTTATCATCAATGACAAAGGATTTTTTATAATTATCGACTAGCAAAGTTCCGTGGTTTTCCCCGAAGGCCAAAAGAATTTTGGGGTAAAAAGTATCTGTGGTTCTGGTTAAAAGGAACGCTAACATAGAACAGTAACATACATTCATATATACAAACGTTTGCGTTCAATATATATATTATTGTAGCATATAACACTTTTACTATTTTTTTAATTATTTATATCAATTCATGAAATAATGTTTTTATTTCTCAGTATACCCAGTACTTTACCCAGCTCGCGACCTCTAATACCTTCCCAATGATTTTTGTTTGAAGTTTCCCTGTACCTGTCTCTACTCATTGATGTTAACGTTTTTACGTTATTTTCTTTGTGTTATTATTTATTTTGCTTTCATCTGCAATCCGAGACAAATAATCTCGTTTACGAGTCAAAGTTTCGTTTTTGTTTTCTTAACTTTAAACTTATTTTTTTTTTATCTTTATCTTAACTTAACTGACTTTATGGGTAAATAATTGGTAATTTTACGGTTTCATATACTTTTTTATATATTGAACAAATTTTGAATACACACATTTTTATATTATTTGAGTAAGTTTTGAAACAAACATTATGAGTAATGCATTCCAATGACGTATGTACTGTTTATTTAATATTGCATTATTTAACCTTGCACACATTTTTATATGTTACTTGATGATGCATAATAACAGTTTCACATTTGAGTAAACATTGTATTAGGTGTTCATTTCTATTCATTTACAATTTGATAGACAAGTCTTGTAGCTGAAAGTTGCCTATTCTAGAAGTCAACTAAAATCTTTAATCAAGAAGTTTTAAGTATTAACTGTAGCTGTGTTCTGTGGGTTAACCCTCGAAGTTTTAAAGATAATTACTAATATAAAATAAAATTAGGTACCTATTTTGTAGTGCGCTATAAATTTAATTTTAAGAGAATATTGTTATAGTAAACTGTAGCAGCCCTCTAATTGCAATCACCCTTACAGGGAGTCACATGTACATAGAATATAAGTACTTATAGTTTTAAGCCTTTAAATAATTGTTGTCATGTGACTATGCAATTAAGAATTGAAATTGGTAGTTTCCGATACCGTTAGAATAAGGGTATAAAATTTAACCTATTACACTAATAAATATTGTGGTTTTGTATACGTCACAGTATTCTCGAAATCAATTCCATAAATGCAGATATTTCCTCTACAAACTCACAACTATCTCTTTATCCTTACTTCTTACTAATATATTGTAAATGCGAAAGTAACTCTGTCTGACTGTCATGCTTTCACGCCGATTTAAATGAAATTTGATAACAAAATTTTATCCCTAATTTCTCACGGGATTAGTTTCTGTGCAGATAAACCGCGGGGTTCCACTAGTATTTGTATAGTACAAGTAGTTGATTGGGTACATAAAACACCTTGTAACATTCAATAAAACCACAAAACACCCTTGTTTATAAATTTGCGAACCAAAATGGCGTTTGATCTGTTTGAAGTTCCACCCCTTTGAAATATAAATCTGCATTTGGTACTGTTACGTAATCTTGGGTAATAATATAACTGTTGGTATTGTTTAACATGAGCTGGTGTTTGGTGGCCAATTACGGTGTCTTTTTACTTGCGGGAAAGGAAGTTATTTTATGTATTGTGTTTCATTGCTGAACATTTTGCAATTTTCTTTCCATTTATTATATTTTTTATTATAACTTACTTTAACTAAACTAATAATTTGATAAATTTACTAACTTGCGATTATTACTACTGCAGTACTGCTCCTTGCGGTTTAACATATATTTTCAATTTAAAGTAATAGTTTGTAAGAAAAGTGTGTTAAACCAAACAAACAAACTTTAGAGCATAACAATATTGTGTATGGATTAAGCTGGGCTAATTTAAGGTCACCGGCATTGGACAAGAATCTTACAGTCTGGCACATTACTTTTATTTTTAAAACACCAATCAGTGATCACAATTTAATAAGAAATACCTACCTACTAATTTGATTACATAAACACATTATTTAAACTAACCATTTATAATTTATTTATTAGGATATTCAACAGCAAATTAATACATATAAGTATATTGTATTATATATTTACTTAACCTGATTTACATAACAAGTTAAAATTACTCTCCCCTACACCAAAGACAAACCCCACCTTTATGAAGTCGGTAAACATTGCGATTCCAAAAGCGCGTATCCTGTCAAACGCAATCAGGATACGGAGGGTCATAATCTGAAGTCCTTCGAAAAGGACACTCAGCGAAAACTTCCCTAAAAATATCGGGTTGCAATCGTATTAGATTCCCGAATCGAAAATGAAGGAAGCACGGACGTGGCTTCTTAATATTCTTTACTTGGAAATATTAAATAGTTTCCACGAAATTTTTGATTGGTGACTGTTGTAGTGTTTATGTATATCAGTTTAGCATACTGTTTTGAAAATACTTAAATTGTAAAACATATATAGCCTTATTTGCGTTGCATTTTTAGTCTGGTTTACCACTAAACAAGTAGCGCGATTCTCAAAAATATTGCGTTAGTGGACCGCTAGCGATGCGTTTGAACTGTCAAAATTTGGTATTCTCATAATTTATCACCGGATTTGAAATGGAACGAGTAACGTTTATAAAATGGAAAACTTGCGACCGACGATTGGAAGTTTCGTATTCCAGTAATACAACGGATTACAATCGCAGATTGTCAAACTGACTGGTATGAATGACATTACTAAATAGATACAAAGCAAAGAGGTTAACTCTTTCGGTTTATTAATAAATCAATACAAACTAATCTGGTGCAGTGTTTGTTTGTAATATCTAAAAAAGACATTTTTTTAATAAGGGTTTACGAAATCGCACTGAAGATATATTTAATCATTCACTACATCATCTCATTATAGTGACTGACCCCTAACTAAGCTCGAAGCTTGTGTATAGGGTATCAGAAACTACCTACTCACTCATTTACACACACACCCAGATCGAGACAAACATTTATGGTTCACACAAATATTCACGGGAATCGAACCCGCAACCATACGGAAGGCAGTTCGGCATGGTGACCACTCTGCCATAGAGGTCGTCAGAATAATAAGTATATTATGTATAATAAGTTTAATAATAATAAGTATAAAAAAGTATTTTTAATTTTTTATTGGTTCGGGTTTATTTCTGTGTCTTGATTAATTTAAAAACTGGACCTTTTTATATCTAAAATCCATAAATTGTTAACAGAATTGGATTTAAATACGAAGGTATACAGCCAAAAATTTTCATCCAGAAATTCTTATGGTATCAAGAATATCGCGAGCAAAACCGCGGGTCACAATTAATTTTACATAATGTCACAATGACATTTTTTATTTTCAATGTTTCTAGTGTCAAGTGCTCCGTGTTTTAATGCTTTATTTCTAAATTGTAAAGATTAAATAATCCAAAAGCTTGTAAAAGTGATGCCCTACATATTATTCTAAAGGATGACTAATGGATTATAGAAGAAACTAAGCAGCAGGCCACTTCCCGGCCGGTTTCCTTAAATACGCATAGGGATTTTGACCGTTACAGGTTAGTGTTGCAAGGTCTCATTTAAATACTCTACATATTTTTTATTATCATATATATTTTTTATTAAGAAAAAGTAATGATAAATAAGTAATGATACAATTTAATACCGTTTGGGATGACTTACACAAATAAACAAAGTTCATGAAAATATAATCAATAACAACCCGTATATTTATTATTGGGATAACAACAATTTGTCAAACTTTACGTAAACTTCTTCTTTTTTCAGGTTATTTTTATAGGCAGAGGAGCAGAGACCTGGATGCTGGCTATTCGATTATTGTGACATGAAAATACTGAAACAAACTACGAGTTAGACGGTGCAGTGAGACGGGTTAGCAAAGGGTGTGCAGTCTGGATTGAAATAATACTGCGTGTGCGCTATGGAAATCTGTGCTTTACTTCCCTACATGCATTTATAAAAAAACATATAAACTTTCTTGTGTTTTATTTTTACATAAGTATTGTACTGGGAGCATTATTATGTATCTATTAAATGGCTTTAAATAATAATATAAGTTTATCTCTAGTATATATATAGTCCTCCTTGACGTATCCGTCTTGAAGGACCTATTGCACGGTGCACAGTACAACTGGCCTTGTAAGTGAAGGTATAGGTAGGTTAAAAGTCTATTTCGTCATCCTTATTTTTGTTGTCTGATGATAATATAGTAATAGGCATAGAAGATTAGTTCATAGATTTTGTTTGTAAAATTACACGATTATTTTTTGCCTTAATTTGAGCAACTTAAAATGTAATGGCAATACTGAAACGCCGGACTTGTGCGTTGGTAATTCGTATAATGAACGTAAAATGAATGGAAAGCGTCTGGAAGAAATAATTATGAGACTACCAAAAAATCGTTCCAAACGCATTTCATCCGTTCAGTCATTTGACATGTGAAATGACAGTTCAACGAATGTTTGAACTGCGATTTGTTACGAGGATACCGCTGTAGGTTTTACAATCAAATTTGAATACTGTCAAAGTGACAGATTTAACTGACAAGGTGTCAAATGCTTACCAGGTTTTGTTAAACCAGACTAAAAATGCAACGCAAATTAGGCAGATACTGCCTTATTTGCGTCGTATTCAAAATTTATTGTAAAACTTGTTTTAGTGCTGAACCAGAATAAAAATGCAACGCAAATAAGGCAGTAAGTATATGTTTTTGTAGTATGTTCACATTTTTCATTACAAATTCAATCAAAAGCATACAAAAGACGATTTAAAATTAAATTAAAATGACACTTTACTGCAGTGATTTGTTTTGACGTAAACAAAAAGTTCCTTTACACATTTTGAATAAACATAATATTACATGTACCTAAAACCTTAAAGTTACATTACTCACATTATAAAGTAAACTTAGTGGAATATATATTTTTTAATATACTTAAAACAATTCCAAGTATCTACAACCAAATACCACCAACTAATTTTATAATTATCGTAAAATCCACACAAAATAAGCAAGAAGATTTAATGAAGTTGCCAATTTACTACAAATATCGATCCAATTATTCGCCCACGTTAGCCGGCCATTACAAAAAGTCTACTAATTCCAAACATGTTACTCCTAATCGGTGCAATGACAATTTAACTGGGCAATGTGTAATCGCGGATGTTATTTAACCACAATCAACGCGTTCTTTTGTAATTCTGTGAGGGAGAACTATTCTGGAAACGCGAGATATTATTTTGAATTTATCATATTTCTTTTTAGTGTAGAATAATAAGTATGTGAGTGGAGTAGAATGAAGTAGTATAGAATGTAAGTGGTAAAATACTTATATTAATAAGTAGTTATTTATCACTTACTAAGCCTTTTATCACTTTTGTATTTTTTACAGATAACAATTTTTACAGTCGACTTAAAAAAATGATTCTTTATTTAATTCAGATGTGCCGTGCCTTGAAGCAACTACCATTAGGTACAGAAAGAGACATTTTTTAGTTATGGTAATACATTTATTTCGAATAATATGGTCTTCCTATGATGGTTCCTTTTTAAAAAATTTGATAAATTGAATGTTGAAAGAAGACAGTTACAGTTTAAATTTAATGATAATATATTTTTCAACAAAATTATCGACCAACTTCCAGAATATTCCCTCAGTTCGTCGCCCTGCCCGGCATGCGTCGGCAATACTCGGCACATCAAAGACCTTTGAAGCCGACAATCCACACTGAGCATGACTTCATGATCATCGCATAACCCCGCTTTTTAAACTCTCCGTAAGAATTTAAGACTTGATTAGAGGTTAAAGGAGGTCAGAGAATTTATTTTTTCTAGTTTAAAATGTGGAGTGCTATGGAAATTATATTTGAAGTTGGTGTGATTAAGATACATTAAGGATAACAATGAAGCAGTCTACAAAATATATTTGAATACATGAGCTCCAATTTTGAACCAAAAAGGGATTTAGAAAACAATTGGTATACATAACATAATCATACACTCCATCATCTCATTATTGTAACTGACCCCTAACTAAGTTCGAAGCTTGTATCTAGTGTATCAGACACTACGCACACACTCTGAATAAGACAAACATTTGTATTTCACACAAATATTCACCCCGCACGGAAATCGAACGATACGATTCCATACTTTGGCGTAACACAGTTTCTAACTAGCACGGGAGGTGACGTCTCGATAATTGAGATAAATGTTATATTATTGTCCCAAAAACTTAAAAATAAATTGTTTTGATTTGATAAAACTCAGATTTAAAACATAGAATAGGACTTTATACATTCAAAATTCTTTAGAGTTAAGATTAACGGGTCTGACTCGATCAATTTTGACTTAGTTTTTCTGTCTGAAAATGAAGAACTTTATGTTTCTTATAAATTCGTTTATTAACATTATAAGTTACCATAATAATTATGTAAAATAATTCAAAAACTATTTACACATTTAAATTTTATTTATTTTACATTAATGACGCTATCAGCTGTTGTAATTATATTGTTATAACAATAAAAAAATAAGTGGCAATTGACGCACATACAGCATTTCATGATGTCTTTATCAACAATTTATATATTATGAAATGTTGAGTGGTTGTCTTCTATAAGTTACAAGGAATTTGTCAAAGAAAGCTTGAAACTATGAAGTCGGTTAACATTTTGATATTTTTGTGTGTGGTAAGTAAGTCATGTATTTTAGAAAATAAGTATTAAACTTATATTACAATTAAAAAGAAAATGACCCGACGATATTGTAGTAGTAAAAGTTGTATTGTTAATGTTACCAAATTCTTTTGAGAAATAAAGAATTCTTTAACCGTAAATTTAATCTTTAGTCCGATGTTATTTTACGTACACTAACGTAAAAAAAAATGAAATAAAACTGTGACTATCAGTTTGAAGATGGATTAGCTCGAATGAAGATGTACATAATACTCTCATAGAACATCGTTATGATGTAGTAGACCAGCTACTGTTTCGCATGATGAGTGAGAAGTCAAAACTGTTCCTTACAATGAATGAATGAATGAAAATGAGTGCGAATTGAAATCTCACATACATTTATTCTTTTTGTTACTTTTAGATGGCGTATGGAAGCTTTGCTGAACCAATACCAGGAGGTAAATAAGTTACTATAAAACCAGTTTTGGTTTTGAAAAGCTCAATATTTCATAGCCGTGGAACGGAATACAAAAAAATGTGGTATTTGAATTATACCTCCAATATTAAATGTGAAGTTTAATATTGAAGATACAATTAATAAATAATAATAATTAAACGATTAAAATATCGAGCATATATATTGTAATATCGAGCATATGAGTCTCATAAAAATGTACTATTGTATATTGTAAGGCCTGTTATATCACATACAATTTCAAAGTTTATTTTGATTCCGTTTCGCAGCAAAGTAAGCTGGGCTAAATTAATTATTACTTAATTTTAACGGTTTTTATATTTTTCAGAATGGGACTTCGACTTTGGGTTTCATCCTCATTCTCAACATCATCGTAATCATCATAATAAACATCACCATCACAGGCATCCAAGGGATATCGGAAAATTTTCAGATTTCTTTAAAGGAGACTCACCATCAAGCTGTTGTGAAAGCTGTTGTGACACCACCGCTGAACCGACAACCACTACAGCTTCGGATGTAACTACAACCAAACATAAGAAAACAAAATCTCCACATGTAACTACGGTCAAACCAAGAAAAACAAAAACTCCGAGTGTAACTACAATTAAACCAACAACTGGCACTATTCCTAGTGAAACTTCAATACCACTTCCAACTATAACTACCCCCTGTGGAACTACACCTACACCAAAAGCTACCACTCCCCCCTGTGAATCTATAACTACATCCGCATCAACAACTACCGCCGCACCAACAACTTCCGCCGCACCAACAACTTCTCCTGCTCCCTGTGAAACTACAACTAAATCCGCAAAAACAACTACACCCGCACCAACAACTACACCCGCACCAACAACTTCAACTGCTCCCTGTGAAACTACAACTAAATCCGCAAAAACAACTACACCCACACCAACAACTACACCCGCACCAACAACTTCAACTGCTCCCTGTGAAACTACAACTAAATCCGCAAAAACAACAACACCCGCACCAACAACTACACCCGCACCAACAACTTCAACTACTCCCTGTGAAACTACAACTAAATCCGCAAAAACAACTACACCCGCACCAACAACTTCCACTGCTCCCTGTGAAACTACAACTAAATCCGCAAAAACAACTACATCCGCACCAACAACTTCTCCTGCTCCCTGTGAAACTACAACTAAATCCGCAAAAACAACTACACCCGCACCAACAACTTCAATTGGTCCCTGCGAAGCTAAAACTACACCTCCAACTTTAGCTACCCCCTGTGACACTAAAATCACACCCACGTTAGGAACAGGTGGAGGTATTTGGCCTGCGCCCAGCAGAGAAACGATAAAGGCCAAATAAAAAAAGTTATTTAAATCTCATAAAACCGGTACCATTTTTCTGTTCTCCTCGGTTGGCTGGTAGAAAATACTGTGGTAGCATTAAACCCTCCATGTACTTAAACAAGGATAAAGTATCAATAAATAAAATCACTCTTTTAAATAAAATACTGGAGTTTATTTATTTTCCCTTGCTGGGCAAACCATTTGTCAAATTCTACTAATATTATAAAGCCGAATGTTTGTGAGTGTGGATGTTTAGATGTATGGATGTTAGTTACTCTTTTACGCAAAAACTACTAAATGGATTTTAATGAAATTTGGTACAGATGTTCCTCATACCTAGGAATAACACATAGGATACTTTTGATCCGCAAATTCTCACGGGATAAGGTTCCTCGCGGGTAAAACCGCGGGGCACGGCTAGTATCCTAAACACGTAACTTAATATCTTTAATATCTAGTATCTTACTTATAAAGTGTTCATATTTGTTAGCATGTTCTAAACTCAGGAACAATTCTGGTTTGAATAAATATTTTTGCATTAGATATATCGTAAAAAACATTTGAAATACGCTTGATAGTTTTCAACAAAATCATGAATTTTTTTAAGAATGTGTTCTAGGCTAAAATTTAAAATTGTTTTCTCTTCTTTAACACAGTGAGCTATTAACATCATTCACTACATCATCTCATTATAGTAACTGACCCCTAACTAAGTTTGAAACGTGTATCTAGGGTATCAGAAACTACGCACACACTCATTCACACACACCCAGACCGAGACAAACATTTGTGGTTCACACAAATATTCATACAAATATTTATTGTTCCAAAACTGCCTAATATGTAAGTACATAATAAGCTAAACAAACATACTTACATATTAGTATATAGATTATGGTATAGTAACCAATTAGAAAATCAAAAGCTTTTAGAATGATATACACATTGATTCATACACACATCCAAACTGAACATAATTTTGTGGATCACATATATTTATAATAGCTTAGTAGGTCAGTATGGTGACCACTCTACTATTTAGATTCCTAAGCTGGTTTATTAGTTACTAACTGTGCCCCGCAGTTTCACCCGCGTAGTTCCCCATCCCGTGGTAATTTCAGGATAAAACATAGCCTATGTTCTTTCCCGGACCCTGTACCCCTGTATCTGTACTGTGATTTTAAGTCAGTCAGTAGTTTAGCCGTGAAAAGGTAACAGACAGACAGAGTTACTTTAGCATTTATAATATTAGTAAGGATTAGAGAATGTTATGCAAACAAAGTTTATGTATTTCGTCGATCTATGTCGATCCCGTGCTGGGATAAGGTCTCCCCCTAACATTTGCAATCCTTATCCTTAAAGTGACGATCAGCAGCGCGATTCTCAAAAATGTTGCGTTAGTGGACCGCTAGCGATGCGTTTGAACTGTCAAAATTTGGTATTCTCATAATTTATCACCGGATTTGAAATGGAACGAGTAGCTTTCATAAAGCTTTCATAAAATGGAAAACTTGCGACCGACGATTAGAAGTTACGTATTCCAGTAATACAACGGATTACAATCGCTGATTGTCAAACTGACTGGTATGAATGACATTACTAAATAGATACAAAGCAAAGAGGTTGTTAACTCTTTCGGTTTATTAATAAATCGATACAAACTAATCTGGTGCAGTGTTTGTTTGTAATATCTAAAAAAAACATTTTTTTAATAAAGGTTTACGAAATCGCACTGAAGATATAATCATTCATTACATCATAATCATTCACTACATCATCTCATTATAGTAA
This sequence comes from Timandra comae, assembly GCA_958496195.1. NCBI lineage: Eukaryota > Metazoa > Arthropoda > Insecta > Lepidoptera > Geometridae > Timandra > Timandra comae. Next base: position 11,149,520 of record OY292364.1, on the reverse strand, counting down.
CTGACCCCTAACTAAGCTCGAAGCTTGTATCTAGGGTATCAGAAACTACGTACACACTCATTCACACACACACCCAGATCGAGACAAATATTTGTTGTTCACACAAATTCACCCCGCACGGAAATGGAACCCGCAACCTTACGGATGGCAGTCCGGTATGGTGACCACTCTGTCATCGAGGTCGTCAGAAAAATAAGTATAATATGTACAATAAGTTTAATAATAATAAGTATAAAATTTGGCCCCATACTAGCCTTCCAAAAGACCGGGACTCCTTAATAGTCCCGTGAATGGAAAAGACATAACAAATAAGTATAAAAAAGTATTTTTATTTTTTTTATTGGTTCGGGTTTATTTCTGTGTCTTGATTAATTTTTGACCTGGAACTTTTTATATCTAAAATCCATAAATTGTTAACATAATTGGATTTAAATACGAAAGTATACAGCCAAAAATTTAATATTATAAATGCGAAAGTAACTCTGTCTGTCTGTTACCTTTTCACGGCTAAACTATTGAACCGATTGAATTGAAATTTGGTATAGGGGTAGCTTATGGTCCGGGAAAGAACATAGGATTTTTATCCCGAAATTCCCACGGAAACGGGAACTACGCGGGTGAAACCGCGGGGCGCTGCTAGTATTACTAATAAAAAATAATATTACATTTGACACTATTTACCAATGGCTGCCGATGCAGTTGTACTAACAATTAGTAACTTTCACACAATGAGTGAATGCCACTCGGTCGCTATTGAATACAATACATGAAAAACATAGTATATATATTCATTTATTTACTGTAATACTTTGTTGTTTTTTATCAATGAACCATAAAATACATATTACATTAATTACAATAACGACGTAGTATTTATGTTCTATTTCTTTGTATATAAATACTAGGGGAGACTGTTATGTGTTATTATTGAATCGTGCTTCCAACTAGAGAGCAACATGAAGTTACTTGCATTGTTGGTTATCGTCGGCTTGGTAAGATAATAATTTATTTTAACATTATTTTAATATGGGTCTTTTACTATAAAATACTATTAAAGTTAAGGTATGGGACTGTAAGATACCACTGTATACAAAAGCCCTCTCTTTGAAAGAGTATTGTACGTTTTTTATTATATTATATTTTGAAACTTAAAAATACTTTATTTTCTTTCTGCCTGAAGATCATAAGTTTCACTATAAAGTTTTTTTTATTCTGAAATAGCATTTTCAATTTTTAATTTATCCAACGTACATATCTAATTAAAATAGAATATCTAGTATATTTTAACGTAATAAAATACAATTTCAGAGAGCTTTTAATAATTAAATTACTGGATTTGAAATACCTAAGTATTGTATTTTCAAGTTAAATTATAAGTTTATTTTAGTTTTCTCATTCAAATCGAACGATACATTTCCAAACATGGTTTCAGTTAGAGACCACCAACTAAAATTGCCTCCACCTCTTTTTCTTCAGTGGGAAAAACACATACATGTCCAAAGTTTTATTCATATGCAACGCACATAAAGGCCAAACCCACCGAAGTACACGCACACGCTACGCACGTGTACTCAGCTTCGCTTTCTATGAAAATGTATGAGGTAAAACCCACCGAAGTACACGCACACGCTACGCACGTGTACTCAGCTTCGCTTTCTATGAAAATGTATGAGGTAAAACCCACCGAAGTACACGCACACGCTACGCACGTGTACTCAGCTTCGCTTTCTATGAAAATGTATGAGGTAAAACCCACCGAAGTACACGCACACGCTACGCACGAAAATGACGTCATTGTTACATTCGTGGCTGACTCGGTTATAACTGAGCTGCGTGACCGTGGACCGTGGGATGTAGCGAGCGCGGCGGTGGGTTGGGGCCTAAAAATTTTCCTAATTCATGAAGCATAATTTATTAATTTTTATTTTTCAGATCGCATATTGCCAAGCTGCCAATATAAACCGTAAGTAAAACATATCTTTTCTTATAGTTCATGGAAGTTTCCAGAAATGTTTTTTCTTCCCTGAGAAAATGCATAAAATTGCATACCTATCCCTGGAGACTAGATGGGAGACAGACTTAATCAGAAGGCCTAAGATCTAAAAGCTGAGGTTTCCCACTAAAGGTGCTCCTTCACCGGGAGCATTCGCGAGTAATGTAACGTTACAGATTCGTCTTTGAGCATTACATTACAATAATACCTCCTTGACTAACGAGCATTTGCGAGTAACAATTACAAATTACAATTAATATTTCAATTTCAATTTATTTAATAAACATTTTGTTACAATAAAAATACATTCTGCGCAATTATCGAGACCTTACCTCCCATACTAGTTTAAAACTGTATCATGGCAAGGTAATGCCTCACAAATTACGCGCACTTATAAAATAAATAAATTACAAGGTGCGCATTGTAATGCTCGGTTCTCCTCCTTCACTGATGTAATGCTCAAATCTGTAACGCTGCATTACACGCGAATCCTCCCGGTGAAGGAGCACCTTTAGGCCAACCTCAAACAAACGGAACACCTCTCTGATGATTCAAACATGATGATGCTGATGACTCATACGATTGTAATTCTTGTACAGGAGGCCACGACGGACCAAAGAATAACTGCAATAATTGTAACAACGGCTGCAATGATGGGTGCAATGGAGGATGCAATAATGGATGCTCTGGAGGATGCAATAATGGATGCTATGGAAACAATAATCCAACTTCGATTCTCGGAGCGGTCGGAATTGGAAACTAAATTGTTAAAGTAAAAAGTTAAAATTATGTTAATCAAAATTTAATTTATTGTCAATAAACTGTTTGGGTCTTATATAGATTTTATTTTAATATTTTTATCATCAGCTCAGGCAGACTTTTTGGTAAATACTATGATAGTTTCCAATATTTTAGTATTTTTATAGTTATCATGGTTATTAGCACTCAAATTATTATAATTAACGGGATATTTACCATGTATATTGTTTGTTTCGAGTTTCCGATATCCGAGATTCCGGATGAACTGTTCATCCGTGATCATGGCGCTTGCAACAGCGTCGAAATATCGGAAACTCGAAACAAATAATATATATGGTAAATATCCCGTTAATTATAATAATTTGAATAATTTAGTAGGATTCCTATTCTATTCTCAGCAACACATCCCTAACAAAGTATCTGCAACATTGATACTAGAAACTACGTCACATTCATACATAATAACATAATCATTCACTACATCATGTCATTATAGTAACTGACCCCTAACTTAGTTCGAAACTTGTATCTAGGGTATCAGAAACTACACACACACTCATTCAAACAACCGACCAAGACAAATATTTGTGGTTCACACAAATATTCACCCCGCACGGGAATCGAGCCCGCAACCTTACGGATGACAGTCCGGCATGGTGACCACTCTGTCATCGATTTCGTCGAATGAGACATGAATTAAGAGGGAAAGAGACAGGGAATACGGTTATAGCTGGCCTAGACTTTATGAAAAGACTGTTTTCAAAATACATACTTACTTGAATTGTTTTTAATTTTGATTCTTATAAAAAAAATGTTCTAAAGGCATTATCCGGGGTGGAAACACGGGAATACGTTTGTGTTTAGAATTGCTTCTAGAGTCTCCTCTAGCCTATATAACATCACATAACATAATAATTCACAATAGTAACAGACCCCTAACTAAGCTCGAAGCTTGTATCTATCTGCTGGTATCAGAAACTACGCACACACACTCATTCATATCATTTTATTATATCGATTATATCGACAATTGGCATTTGAACATCGTTATAATACATCTATCAGTGACGTCATCTCATGTTCCGGCTCATTTGCATCTAAATATGTCTCTAATTGCCTTCTCAGAGCTTAAATACACCTATAATTTAAACTAGGTTATATGTCTATGCTAGTATGTACTAATACATTTCAACATATAAATAAACCTGTTAAAAATTGTATCAACTCATCATGTTATTTTGTTTAGTATAGATAATTGTATTCTTTTTTTTATTCTTAAATTCTCTTTTTTATTGTATAGTTATACAGTGAAACTTGGTTAAGTGGGACCTGGATAAGTGAGAAACCTCCATAACTGGAACTCATGCTAAAGTCCCAACACTTTGGCACTAAATTACCTCTGTTAGTGGGATGAGGTAACCTCTATATCTGGGATTTATTCTTTCGATTTATCATCATAGTTACCTCTACAACTAAGACAGCGAGTGAATTTTATACGTATAAACCTCTGTAACTAAAATAATATCGTTTTGTTTGTTTACTCATTCTAATCATACCCACTATATCAATGGAACCCTCTGTAAATGAGACAGATATTAATTTATACCTGGATATCTGAAACACTGGGTAAGTGGAATACCTCTATAAGTGCAACGACATTGCAGGTCCTTTGGAGTCTCACTTAACCAGGTTTCACTGTATATAAACATATTATGTAGCCAGCCAATTGTAGTAGGTAAATGCTGTACATGCCTATTTTAGGCATACACACTAGAATAAGAAAACATGTGTAAACGAAATTGTGTTAATGTTTTGTGTGTATACTGTTGGCGTGTCAATTAATAAATAAATATTATAATGATGAATGATTTGATTGCTTATTTGTTAGGATTCAACTCAAAAACTACACAACCAATTGCAGAAATTCTTACACTAGCAGAAAGCTACATTCAGCGTGTAATCCAAATACAATATTATCGCCTACAGCCTTTTCAAAACCCAATTAAACTTTTTATGCATAAAAAATAACAGATTTACTCTCATCCTCGGCTCATTTTAAACAAACATTTTTTCCAATTCAGCGAAAAACGTTAAAAGTTATAAATATTTTAATTCATTCCCCTTTTTGGACTGAAAATTATTTACGCCATCAAAAACATCAGTTTACAAATTTCGCGGGAGTTTTGGCAACAAATTAATATTTACAACTGGCATTTAAAACTGGCGTCATAAAGCGAATTTCAAGTTGGAATACAGAACGACTTTTACGAGCTTAAGCCGGGATTTAAGCCGGTTCTGGAAATGTAGATATCACCTCCGAATTACACTTGAACGGCTCGCAATGTTATATTATATAATTAAGGATTAGGTTACCTACATAACATTTATAACTGTTAGAACTGATATGATATGCGTTTACTTGGATCTATCTGATAACAAGTTAAGGTACCTAATACATACAAGTTATAACTAACTAGCGGTAGCAGTACCCCGCGGTTTCGCTCGCGTAGTGCCCGTTCCCGTGGGAATACAGGGATAAACTATAGCCTATGTCACTCGCTGACAATATAGCTTCCCATTAGCGAAAGATTTTTTGAAATCTGTTTAGTAGATCCCGAGAATACCCCTTACAGTTTAACAAACACACAAACTTTACTTCTTTATAATATTAGTATAGAAGTATAGATTTAAGTTATTATAAGTACTTAGATAGTTCATTGGACTTTCTTTATATAAGTTCGAGTTCCCGATATTTTGATATTGTTTGATGAAGCTTTAACAACTTCTCAATAAGTAATTATTATTTCATGATTATCTTAACGCTAACATTATTAATTTCAACGCCAAGACTAAATTTTCTTTTGTTAATGTCTAATTAGTGGTCAAGTGATGACTATGGTCGCAAGTACCAGCGACATCCGCAAGATGGCGCTACAATCATACATCAACTCCGATCTTGCGCCTGATTGGCCAAACGAATTGCATCAATCAAAATGGCGCGTCGTGTGTTACTGCAACGGTGTGAGGACGAAATTGATCGCAAAAATTTGCAAATACGCTAAAAACTAAAGCTTTATACGCTTAAACGTAGACTTTAATTATGCTAGTGTGTGATACGCTTTTGTGAATGTGCTTCAAATGTAAATCGTAAGTAGTTTAACAGCAACGCGTACCAGCCGGCTTTTACAATAGACTGTATACAAGTATCTTGTTTTCTTCTTCTTTTACTGTATATCTTGTAGTTCTGTGCTGTGATCCTGATCTAATATCCTGTGTCTCGAGAAGACATTGTAAGGTACGTGGGCATGCATTAATTTTTATTTACAGGTAGGGCAACAACTTGCATTCGACCATACTTTAGCTAGTTTAATGTAAATTTACTTTAATCGTATTTATTAGAATTTATTAAAACCTTGGCTACACAGCTCTTTTTAACAACACTTAGAAACATAGAGTTATGGTTCATGAATTACTTTTAAGAACATGATCATGCATTTCGCAAACCTGACACCAAGTTTTAAACTGGTTTCATCCTAAATTCGGTTGTGTTTCTACATATTAGATGATAACATATCATATAAGATGCGTATATATCATAATTTTATTTGCGAATACGAAAAAAATATGGCTGAGAAAATAAATCAGGGGTAAATGAATAAAAATCCCCGGTACGGTGTTTAATGAGGCAGGATATCTGGCGTTCACGCATCGTCTGCGCCGAGACGGAGGGTACACCGTAAACAGGTGTATGTCTGTGATGTGTTCATAACTTGGTACTAAACGTTTAGATTATAAGATTTTAAATAATCTTCTTTCAAATATTACTCCTTATTTCTTCTATGTACCTAGTTTATAAACATAAACTTTTATTCACTACACCATATCTTTATAGTAACTGACACCTAACTAAGTTTGACAATTGTATCTATGGTTTAAGAATCTCACACACTCATTTACACACACACACTTACACACCCAGACCGAGATAAACATTTGTGGTCAAATATTCACCCTGAATGGGAATCGAACCCGCAACCTTACGCATGGTGACCACTCTGACATCTAGGTCGTCAAATTTGGGTCTTTATTTTGGGACTGTCGACTTTTACGCCACATTTTAGGTATGATTTATTTACATAACATTTTACACAACAAATGAATAAAACCACTGATTCCCATTCATATATTTAATAACCAACTAATAAAAACCTGCAAATAAATAATAATGATACCCTGTCCATAGAAAACTTATACTTCTAATGTGTCAAATCACATGATATAAATATGTTTGTGTGCTTGTTTTCTTACGAACGCACTATGTACTTAATAGTGAATTCTTCACTGTTGCAATCTTCAGTAGACTTATGACTTGTGTGTTTCTTATGTGGTTTCTTGGTAGTATCTTCCTCACTACTGGAGTCTTCAGAGGATTTGTGAGAAGTGTGTTTCTTATGTAGTTTCTTGGTAGTATCTTCTTCACTACTGGAGTCTTCAGAAGATTTTTTATGTGTTTTATGCTTCTTGTCGGATTTCTTGTGGTGATCATTAGAATTACTATAATATATATTTTCACCTTGATTTTCGGCTACTTCTACTACTACAAAGGTTGATTGTTTATTTCCTGCGTCCTCTGTATCTTGTATGTTTTCGTATTTTCTGTGGTGTTTTCCATATCTTTCATAGGGATGTTTTATTCTATGATGGTTCTTGGGAACATCTGCAGATTCTTCGTCAGAATTCTTCGATGATTTTTCGTAAATTATGGTTTCTCTAAAATGATGAGATTCGTCAAATGTGTCTTTATCTGAATTTGTATCTAAAATAAAAAAATAATATTTTAGATCCTTTTTTATACTAGATTGATTTGAGTGAATTTATTGGATATAAAATATGACGATGTCCAAAGCATATATCTATTTAACACATTTTGACATTGTGGTAAAATAATTAAGTAAATAAAAAACTATTTAAAACCCATAATACAAACTTTATTTATTCATAATAATTTAAATTTTATTTGATATAATAATGACTTTTCAAATGTCACCGATAACTTTTCAATTTCCAATTCCAACCAAGTTAAGTAAACTTTGTTGATTTGCACCATTGTTATTACATCCATTATTACATCCGTTATTGCATCCTCCATTATCGCATCCTCCATTATTGCATCCTCCATTATGGCATCCTCCATTATTGCACCCTTCATTACACCCTTCATTGCATCCTTCATTGTGGTGACCATGTCCATGCTTTCCATGACCTTCATCACAATCGTCTTCGCACGAGTCCTCACACGAGTCTTCACATTTGTCGTGATCTAAAAATAAAAACATTTGTTTTTAGTTCTATACAAATATTAATTTATTAACTAATACCAATATTATAATTAGAATCCAACGTTTGTCCGAGATGATAACTGAATGCAAACTTCCCTGTTTCCCTGGCGGAATGTCGGAAGACTACAAAATACCTGCCTGCCATTTTCAAATTCTTGATAAACTTGTTCATGCTCAAATTTACTGTGCACTAGTTAATTGTTATCGATCCCACTAACCTAGTTATAAAAACCAATTATATCTCTTTATGATCTCTCTCTCTATGACTTAAGTGTTCAAGTAGATTTCACTGATTATAGAAAGACATTCGATTAGATAAATCATCAATTGCTTCTCAAGAATCTTGTGTACGACGGCATTTATGGAAATCCCTTGAGGTAGATCTCTTCTTTTAATATGAGTAGATCACAAGCCGCAGTGAATAACGAATTCACATCTTCGTAAATAAATGCTGCCTCGGGGGTACCACAAGGATCCCTGTTTGTCTCTTTGCTGTTTTCTTTATTCATAAACGATATAAGCTTGTTTCCTTTAATTCCAATTTATATTAATCGCTGACAATATTAATATAATTATAAAAAACTATATCAGATATTTTAAAGGTTACTTTGATCATAAATTGGACTTAAAAACAACTAAAATAAAAATACTATGTGTCTTATTTGGGCCGTAGCCATTATCACTTCTATGGGTAACAAAATGTCGTTAAATTCATAATTCATAAAAAATAATGTGTTTGTTTACTTACGTTTCTTGCTTGCCTCGCAATATGCTAGCTGAAATATATAAATAAATAGGTAAAGAAAATGGGTACATAAAATGTATTTAGAATAAGTAGTATTATGCATATAAATTACAGTAAGTATGAGAATTTAAATATCTCTTTCACAGACTATATATGCATTACGACCATATTGATGTTGAGAAACATAATTTGTAATGCATATTCTCCCTACTGATAGAAAAACTCGTTATTTGGCTTCAAATACATAATATACATTAGAAACACGTTTAGTTCAGCGTAATATTGCGGCTGCAGTCAGAAAGATGATAAGTGAGAGGCATTTTATCTTTATAGATAAAATGCCTCTCACTTATCTGACACTAATACTAGCTGTGCCCGCGGTTTCACACGCGTAGATCCCGTTCCCGTTCCCGAGGGAATTTCGGGATGAAAAATAAATGTTAAGCGATTCTTAGACCTACTGAAAATGCTCACAAAATTTCATCAGAATCGGTCAAGCCGTTTCGGAGAAGTACGGGAACGAACATTATGACACGAGAATTTTATACACCCCTATTTTGAAAATATGGGACTTATTAAAATCAGAATATCTGTATCAGTAACTGAATCCATATATCCAATAAAAATATCAAAAATGATAGTCGATTACTTATCTTTAAAAAATACAAAATAAATGTCGTATTACCAGACGGCACACTAGCTATCAAGTATTCTGTGACGGCTCGGGTCGATGACCGCGCTCAGCTGTGTATCGCAGCGTTCGCCTGTTGTTCGTTGTAGAATAACAATAAAATTCGGCGGGATTTTAAAAATCTTTGACATATCATAACTTTTTAAATAAAAGCAAAAGAAAAAAACTAACTTCACTATTATATTGTCACCCGTGGTTTACATTAGCTGTGAGATAAGGTATCGCAATTTCAAAATAAGGGTGTATATAAGATATTACTTGTATCTTTCATATTATTTTAAGTTCACAATAAAATTAAAATGTTTTTCTAACTTACCAAGCCGACGATCACCAACACGACTAGTACCTTCATGATGCTTTCTAGTTGGAGGCTCGATTCAATAATAATACATAACAGCCGACCCTAGTATTTATATACAAATTATTAGAACATTATATGTACGTCATATGTTATTTCTAGATATTGTATAAATAAGTGTAATTGTTAATTAATTAAGAAAATATCTATTGCAATAAATAACTTATTTATTTATAAAGAATGTAATATTTTCTTATTATGTTTTCAAGTATTGTTTTGAAGAGTGTAGGGACCGAGTGGCATTCACTCATTGTGTGGATGTCTCAGTTTGTTTGTACAAGTGCATTAGCAACTATTTTAAATGCATTTTATTGGTAATTTTATCACCGGGCAACATTGTTTTATAACAAGATAAGTTTTTCATTATACGAAACGTATGATGTGGATATTTCAATTATTTTTAACGTCGTTATCTTCGTTTATTGACGTTAGAATCTCTAAACTAGTTTCAGAGTCCTTATCAGAACATAGAATTCAAACGATCAGCGGTAACAGAACATGCGTTAGCTTTGGATACGACGCACGTTATAGCTTCGACAAATCGGAGTTTAAGCTAGAGAGAAGATTTTCGTAACCATTAAGATTAGTCGTCATCTGAAGGTTGGACTACTTTGCGCCAGGAAACCATGTGTTCAAGGACTTCCCCATACTCAGTCAAGGGAAGAGATGACATCGTAATAGCCTTCTGTGTCCCGGACCATACACCGAGGATACTGCTTGCGACAGTTGCGACTGATGAATCACATCGGTGTTGTTAAAAATGGAACGCAATCCTAGTTTACCTAATATCCGTCACCTTTGCGGACGCCATTGTGTTGTGCGTGCAAAACAAAAGAGTAGTGGAGTTTTTATCATGTCCTTTTGATTAAATTTTCTTTCACAAATTACCAATTTAATATTTGCTACAAACCATCAAAAACCCTTCAGGTGTAGTGTGATGATGATGATGTATTCCATGCCGATTTCGACAACGGCGACCGTCTTCTGTATAATAGGGTTATGGGTTACTGGTTGGATGCGTCCTTCAGGTGTAGTGTAACAAGTCAGTAACATAACGGAATCGAAAGTGTATCTTTGCCGTAATATGCGTTGCTCGCGCTGTCTCTCTCTAGAAGAGTTCTGATGACGGCCATAGATAGCTGGATGCTCGAACATAAGTCCTTGAAACTAGTCGAGGGATTCAACTAATCATGCATAACCCGTCAAAGGCGTAGGTAAGGGATCTCCAGGCCCCGGTTGCAACTAAGTTTCCTTGCTTTATTGGGAGAAGTGTGTCAAGTTATAATAGTTAAACTTAAAAAGTTGCGATGAAATATATTACCTGTGTACTAGATGTGCACCAGGGTTTTATCCGCGTTAATTACGGTCCTGTGAGAATTTTGGAATAAATAGTAGACTTAGTACGAGTCAAAATCGGTCCAACCGTTTAGTGATAACAAACAGACAGACATACAATTTTTTTTAAATGTTTTTCCGTATATTCTTTGCTACATGTATTAAATAAAAAGCTGATCACAAACAGACACTTCGATTTTATTTATCTGAGTGTTGTATAGTAGAAAATAAATAATGATAAATAAAAAACTGAAACATTTGTTACATTAAAATTAATAACAAACAAAAATGAAAACTGTGTAAACTTTATTTTATTAATAAAAATAAGTAGTTTCGGGAAAATGTCTTGTAACACTTTTTTCCGTCTCGCTTCAGACGGAAAGGTTCTTCCTAATTTTGAATCATCTATTTTATTTAGGGCCTATTTCACGATTTTCAAGTAAATTTTCGAGTACCTACTCACAAGTTTTGTCTTTGTCACTTGATATAAAGTATGAAAGAGAGAAAACTAAATTTACTTGGTATTGAGTAACTTGAGGATCGCGAAATAGCCTCATTTGAATACCATATTAATGATAACCATAGCTTTTTATATTAAAATTCCTCGCGGTTTTACCTGTTAATCTTAATCATGAGAAAAAAATGGGATAAAAGGCATCCAATGTGATATCCCTGTGGTTATAAAAAACGCCAGTACCACAACTACGGTTCAAGAGATTTTGCGTGAAAGCGTAAAAAAATCGATGCATCTATCCAAATATTTGCGTTTTTAATATAAGTAGGGATTCTCAAAGCATTTTTCTGTTACAGCGACTACCACACCCACCACTAGTGTAAATAAACTATTTCAGTTTCACATTCAGTACCTTTAACGAACCCATAGAAATGCTCATTCAAGATTAGAGAGACTGTTTATGTAGGCAAGGCATAAAGTAGGTCCTAGCATTCTACCTTGTGGAGAGCTTTATTGGTATAGTTATTCATAATATACATTAATAATTGTTGTAATAAGGTAAATTTTATAATCTTACTAGCTGCGCCCCGCGGTTTCACCCGCGTATTTCCCGTTCCCGTTCCCGTAGGAATTTCGGGATGAAAAATAGATGTTGGCCGATTCTCAGACCTACTGAATATGCTCACAAAATTTCATGAGAATCGGTCAAGCCGTTTCGGAGGAGTATGGCAACGAAAACTGTGACACGAGAATTTTATATATTAGATTAAAGTTCAAATGATACAAGTAGCGGCATCTAGTGCTAATTTTGGGAAGAAGGACGCCAATTTTTTATCTGTTTTTTTTTTAATTGTTTAATAAAACTGCAATGTCTAATAAGTTTCTATCTTTTATTTTACCAAATCAACCACTTCCATAACAATATTCTTTACCTTAATTACTTGTTCGATGTTATTAGTTATTGCGAAATCAGTTTAGCCAAGCTTTGCACCCCTAACATATCAAATGAGTTTAAAAGTCGATGCAAGGTCACAGTATCAAACGCCTTGAATAAATCAAAGAATACGACATCGTATTTTTTTTTCCTAATAATTTGTTTTAAAGTACTTAGCAGCGATAGTTATTTGTAGTTAGGTATTCTGTCCTTATATGCAGTCTTATAAATAGGAACTTCCACTTTGATTTTTTTCTCAAAATTCTAAAATAATTGTGTGATAATAAAAAGTAAAGGAACTACAACTGCCTTTGTATAATATAATATGATGTCGGAAAGGCGTCCGTGCTGAGACTAAGATTGTAGATGTGAGCAATATGAGGTCACAACGTTGTAAAATAGCTTTTAGGGATCACTAAAGTAGTGGCAATCCATTACACCTTTAAAATAAAATCAATAAATAAATTTAAAACATCTTTATTGTGGTTTTACAATCCTTATCATCGTCATCATTAGAACAAACTTTACTTAGAACAAAGAAAAAACATTACGATTTTAAAAACATATTATGACGTATACGTCAATCAGTTGATTAGTATTGGGGTAAAATATTGAAATAAAAAAATCTATTTAAGACCCAAAACAACACAGTGTACTTTATTTATAATAACTTAAAATAAGAATGACATAATTTTGACGTTACATTACACAAATTATTGCTAAATTTTCGACGAGTGGTGTGGTTGGATGACCTAAGGTGTTTTGCCAAAGGTTACACAGGTTTCATTCGGAACCAAGACAATCAGTACATGAATATGCCTTTTTATCTTGGGTTAGTTTCCAAGTCCAACAATTTGAAGTATTCCTTGTTGATTATTAGTACTTCCACCATTTCCATTATTGCATCCTCCATTGCATCCGTTGTTGCATCCGTTGTTGCATCCCCCATTATTGCATCCCCCATTATTGCATCCGTCATTATTGCATCCCCCATTATTGCATCCCCCATTATTGCATCCCTCATTGTACCCGTCGTCACAATCGTCACCACAATCGTCGTCACATGAATCGTGTTTATGATCTAAAATAAAAAAAATACGTTTTCTATATATTTTAATTACATTATTGACATACTTCTTTTATGACTCTTTCTATCTCATTCTCTCTCTCCCTCTCTCACTCTTTGCTTTAAGGTGAAGGTTCTATGTGAAGTCGATCAATACGCACTGCTTGTGGCTGACTAAGACCTGATCGCCCTAATTCAGGGTATGCCTCGGTAGAGACATGCTAGCCTAGCAGGAACATTTAATGAATTCAGAAATTCTATCGGATATTTTGTGGATTTTACTTGATCCATCATACTATTGATAGAGATATACTCTCGACTTCCTCCTTGAATACGTGACAGTATTTCATCATTTATTGCATGTAGTTAAACATTAGTAAAATAGTTAGGTATATCATTTTATAGACATACTAGCTGTACCCCGCGGTAACATCCGGTATAGAATTTGTTTGATTACATAGAGTATAACTTTGAAAACGTCAACTAGGTACGTGAAATAAATTAACCAATTTCCACGCGGACGAAGTCGCTGGCATCAGCTAGTATAATATAATATGATGTCGGGAAGACGTCCGGGCTGAGACTAAGATTGTAGCTGTGAGCAATATGAAGTCACAACGTTGTATGATAGCTTTTAGGGATCACTAAAGTAGTGGCAATCCATTAGGGATTGACACCTTTAAAATAAAATCAATAAATTAATTTAAAACATCTTTATTGTGGTTTTACAACCATTATCATCGTCATCATTAGAACAAACGAAAAAACATTACGATTTTAAAAACATATTATGACGTATACGTTAATCAGCTGATTAGTACTTTTTAAAGTCTCCTGACTTTGGGGTAAAATATTGAAATAAAAAAAAAACGATTTAGGACCCAAAACAACACAGTGTACTTTATTTATAATAACTTAAAATAAGAATGACATTATTTTGGCTTTTACATTTCACAAATTATTGTTTAATTTTCGACAAGTGGTGTAGTTGGTTTTGCCAAAGGTTACATAGGTTTTATTCGGAACCAAGACATTCAGTACACGTATATGTCTGTTTATCTTGGTCTGGGTGTATCTATTCTAATTATAATGTTTTTTACTAGTTTTTCAAAGGATATAGGTGTATTTATTCGTTGTATAGTATCCACAGTACAATGGCTGCTTAGTTTGGGACTAAATGGTGCTGTAATGTGTCTACTTTTAGTTTCCAAGTCCAACAAGTTGAAGTATTCCTTGTTGATTGTTACCATTGGATCCTCCATTGCATCCACCATTGTTACACCCTCCATTGCATCCGTTGTTGCATCCCCCATTATTGCATCCGTCATTATTGCATCCTCCATTATTACATCCCCCATTATTGCATCCCTCATTGTACCCGTCGTCACAATCGTCGCCACAATCGTCGTCACATGAATCGTGGTTATGATCTAAAATAAAAAAATACGTTTTCTATATATTTTAATTACATTATTGACATACTTCTTTTATGACTCTTTCTATCTCATTCTCTCTACCTCTCTCACTCTTTGCGTTAAGGTGAAGGTTCTGTGAGAAGTCGATCAATACGCACTGCCTGTGGCTGACTAAGACCTGATCGCCCTAATTTAGGGTATGCCTCGGTAGAGACATACGAGTATATGAGCTGATGATAATTTATATGCTTTACAGAAAGGAAGATTTTTTTCTCATACAGTTCAGCCTACTGGACTGAATTCTGTATGAGAAAAAATAACACAACATTCAATTTGTATAACACAGAAATTCCTCAAGTTCTCCCAAACCAGTGTCATTGCCTTCGTTATAATGTAATTTCCCCATGTATAACAAAATTACAAAAAAAAAATTCTTTACTTACGTTTATGGCTTGCCTCGCAATATGCCAGCTGAAAATATAAAATAAAAATTTGAAATAGTTTATATAATTTTAAAAAATATTATTATAAAAATATTTTAAATATTACCAAGCCGACGATCACCAACACTACAAGAACCTTCATGTTGCTTTCTAGTTGGAGGCTCGATTCAATAATAATACATAACAGCCGCCCCTAGTATTTATATACAAAGAAATAGAACATTACTACTACATCATATGTTATTGTAATTTAATGTAATATGTGATTTTATGGTAAATTAATAAAAATAACTGTAACAATAAATAAATACACTATGTTTTCAATGTATTGTATTGAAGGGTGTAGTGACCGAGTGGCATTCACTCATTGTGGGTAAGTTTGTTTGTACAACTGCGTCGGCAGCCATTGTATTTCATTTCATTGGTAATAAATATTTATTTATTTTGTAAAATAATAGCTAACTTTAATAAATAAAGTAATCGTTTACTGATAGATCATAAGCTCTAAATGGACTTGGGTTCATCCTCCAGTTAAGGTAAAAATTCTGAATGTATATCAATTTTATCACTTATAACAATTAAATTAAAAATAAAAAAAAACTCCAACACAATTACTTACAAACCCCCATAACCTTTAAATGGGTCAACCGATTTTCATCAAACATGTTTAATAAATAATTAGTTGATTGCGCTAAACAACCTACGTAAGAACCCTGACCTTTTGGTATTACCGGCGGACAAAGGAAATGCAACGGTGATAGTTGACACAGCTGACTACGAGCGGAAGATTGGTGACTTAGTGCAGGACACGTTCACATATACGAAGGTTAGTTACAACCCCACCACGAGAGTCACTAATAAGCTCAATAAACTTCTGATGTCATTACCAGACGACCGATATATCGCCCTACGCCCGTCTAATCCGACACCACCCAAAATATATGGATTACCCAAAATACACAAACCGAACTGGCCTCTACGACCAATTGTAAGTCAAATAGACTCTCCGACTTATAAAACGGCACGTTTCTTGTCCAACTTACTGCTTCCCTATACAGGAAAAACGTCCAGCTTTGTGAGAGATTCCACGCATTTCACACAACTGTTACAGGAAGTAGTACTCAATGAACAGGAAGTAATGGTCAGTTTCGATGTAAACTCGCTCTTCACCAATGTACCGATAGAGGACACTATGAACATTATATCGGATTTACTTTCAATTACATCTACACCTATTGAGTACATTCGGTTGATTGACTATACGCTGAGAAGTGGGTATTTCATATGGCGGGGTGACTTTTACATCCAGAAAGACGGCGTAGCTATGGGGTCTCCGATTGCCCCGGTAATAGCCAACGTATTCATGGAATGGTTCGAACGTACAGCCTTAGAAACAACTCCGTTCAAACCGCGACTTTGGTGGAGATATGTAGATGATGTGTTTGCTATTTTACGCAAGGACCTCGTAGCTGTTTTACTCGAACATCTTAACAGTAAACATCCTCGGATTGTTTTCACTGTAGAACTGGAGCACGAAGGCGAACTACCTTTCCTAGACGTGTTAGTGATGCGAGGACCTGACGGACACTTGTCACACAAAGTTTACCGCAAAACTACACACACAGATAGGTATTTACGAGCTGACTCCCACCACCACCCCTCTCATAGGTTTTCGGTACCACGGACGCTAATCAACAGAGCCCTGAGATTATGCGACCCTCAATATGTGGATGCCGAGTTATCGCACGTGAGGAAGGTATTAGAAACAAACGGATACAGTTGGAGACACAGCTACCGGATAGCGACTACATCCAACGGGACCAGGAACGCCACAGTGGATAGAGCGACCATGTACTTGCCATATATACGAGGGGGGGTCAAAAAGTTCGCGGAACGGAGGGGAAGGGGGGTGAAATAAAATACTGTACTATTTTTCTTTTTCAATATATTCCCCCTTAAGTCGAATACATTTTTCAGATCTCTCTATTAACTTATTAATACCGTCGAAAAAAAATGATTTGTCTTTGTCCTCAAAATAGGCCGAAATCGCCGACTTGACTTCTTCATCATCGGAAAATTTCTTCCCCCGAAGCTCTTTTTTTAATTTGGGAAATAAAAAATAATCACAGGGGGCTAAGTCTGGACTATAGGGAGGATGGTTTAACATTTCGAAGCCACAGTGATGAAGGGCAGCCATCGCAACGCGGCTCTTGTGTACCGGTGCGTTGTCATGCAAAAGCAGCACACCCTTTGTCAACTTTCCCCGCCTTTTCTCCTTGATTGCTTCTTTTAATTGTCTTAGTAGATTAGCGTAGTATTCTCCCGTTATAGAAACACCCTTATCTTTATAATCTATTAATAAAATACCCTCTGTATCCCAAAAAACAGTTGCCATGATTTTTCCAGCCGATTGTGACACCCTGTATTTCTTAGGGGGGGGCTGACCCTTTTTATGCCACTGCATAGACTCTTGCTTCGACTCAGGCTCATAATGATGAACCCAAGTTTCATCTGCAGTAACAAGTCTTGCAAAAATTCCTTCCTTGTCGGCGCTACAGAGGTCTAAAAACTCCTTTGAATACTCGACGCGCAGCTGTTTCTGTGGTGGTGTGAGCATTCTTGGCACCCATCTTGCGCTGACTTTTGACATCCCAAGATTGTCGTGTAGAATATTTAAAATGGTTGTAGGTGATACTCCAACCATTTCTGCAAGTTGTTTCTTCTTCAAACGAGTATCCTCCAGTATAAGATTCTCCACTTTTTCAACGATGTTTGAGGTGGTGGCCTCAATCGGCCGTCCTGAGCGAGGGTCGTCTTCAAGAGACTCTCTGCCTTGCTTGAAAAGGCTATTCCACTTGTACACCATGGTTTTCCCAGGGCAAGAGTCCCCGTATACTGATAACATTTCTTCCAAAATTTTCTGAGGTGGTTTTCCTTGCTTAGTGAGGAACTTTATGACGGCACGAAACTCGATTTTTTCCATGTTCAAGTTTTTCTTCCGGATTCACTTGTTTGATCGACGACAGGTCAAAGGTTATTGACACAATCAGGTTCAAACTTGGCATATATACTCACAAAGAGTTGCTCATTAGTTACTACCTGCGGCAGGTCCCCCACCCCCCGCTATCCCCTCCATTCCGCGAACTTTTTGACCCCCCCTCGTAAGTGGTGTAACGGATAAAATTGGACACATGATACGCCGCAAGTATGACATAAAAACAATTTTCCGGCCCGTTACACAGCTAAGGCAACTACTCCGCTCTCCGAAGGACAGAGACCCGTTGGGAGTCCCCGGCGTTTACGAGATACCTTGTGACTGCGGCAAATCTTACATCGGTGAGACGAAGAGAAACGTGTCTACTCGGTTAGTGGAACACATCCGTGCTATGAAGAATGTGGATACCAATCGATCGGCGGTAGCAGAACACGCGTTAACTTTGGACACGACTCACTTTATACGCTTCGACAAGACCCGGGTTCTAGCTAGAGATAAGTTCTTCGTAACTCGCAAAATTCGGGAAGCTATAGAGATTAGTCGTCGTCCGAACTTCAACAGAGACGGTGGTTGGACACTACCGCCCGCCTGGAAACCATGTCTTCAAGGACTCCCGCGCGGCACATCCACAGTCCACGGAAACAAGGACACCATCAGCACTTTCTGTGTCCCGGAGCCAGACACCGAGTATGAGACAGATAACTCGCGGACCTCACCGTTGCGACAAGTCAGTGACATACCGGACTCGAACCCACGACCCAATACGACTTCTCGACAACACGGGCGACCGACTGCGCGAGCCCTGCGTGCGTTGGAGCGAGAGCGACGCGCTTTGGAGCGGGACGAGAGAGCGCGCCTGCGCTGCGTCAGTGCAGAGCGAGACGCCAACGGCGCGGGCGTATCGCACTCCTCCTGATGAAGGCCACCGGACGTGGCTGAAACTAGTCGAGGATTTCGACTTTAATAAGTACGTACAAACACCCCGTTCTGTTAAATAATTATATACGATGACGTACGTTTCGTTTAATAATAAAACATGTTTAAGTCTCAATCTAACACTCGCACGTAAGTCCCCTTTAATGCAAAAAAAAAACTAAACTGAAATCGGTTCATCCGTTCGGGACCTATGATGCCACAGACATACAGATACACACACACACACACACAGACACGTCAAACTTTTAACACCCCTCTTTTTGCGTCGGGGATTAAAATACATTCACATTGTAATAATCTGTATCCTAAAATACACACATATTGTACTAATTTTGCAAATCCAAAGGTGAATTTTAAATTCTGCTTCGTACGTGAAAAGAGAACAACCTTGCCGTTTTGTATTTTAGTTAGGTGCCACTTGGCAATAAGCCAGGTGATGTTGCAGGTTTGATACCTCGAAATCTTTCGCTATTTCTTCCAACATTAGCAGGTACAGAAATCTTTGTATCTCAAATAGTTTTGTCTTATTTTTGCTTTAACAGTTTTCAAGTATAAGAAACTTGGCATGGTTTTTGCTTGGCTTTGTAACTTGTGATGTGAAAAGTGTGTGTATTTTAACGACTATGTCAGTCTCATGTCTGTTATAATGAAATATTGCTTGCTTATTATAACTTATTTTTAACCTTTCTAACTTCCAAAAAGGTTCTCAATTCGGCCGGTATTTTTTTTATGTAAGTATGTACACCGATTTCTCCATCAATTGTGAACTGATTTTCAAAATTCTTTTTTTATTCGAAACGGACTTCAATAGGTAGCACATACAAATAGGTATTACTATCGCATAAGAAGTGAATTAAATTAAACCTTCATTATTTTATACTTTTTAGTTTTTGAAGTCGGTTTTTTAAACGCAGTTTATTTTTTATGTTATTTACAAAATCTCTTGTACTTAAACATTTATGTCTATATCTTAGCTCGAAGTAATAAAGTTTGTAGTGTAAAAAACTTGACAAACTTAATCATTAGAAGACATAAGATCAAACGATATCAACACTTAAAGGTAAATTACTTTTCATTAACTCATCACACTTAAAAACAGTACTCGTACTAGGTATAAAAAAATAAAAACCAAGATTAAAACCTTTAACAATAAATAAAACGAACCCTTCTCACGGAGAGGTTAAAAAAATTAGAAATGTCGTCAGTCACTCAACCCGTTACTGTCGCGATAATAACCTTCAAAATCCCCATAAAGGGTAATTTATGGCGACAATTCAAATAACCCTCCCAATAAAATATTCTTTGGTGTAAAGGTATTAGCAAAAAGCGTTAATTACTCTCGAAATCTGAAAGAGAAACACTGGAAATCCACTCTCTGCAATTTGAATTGAAATTGGCAAACGCTAGAGTACCTTTGCGTGAATACCGCAGACGAGAGTTATAGATGGAGTAACTGGATGGAGTAATATTAATTTACCAAAATATGTGACTCATCATTAAGATGAAGGTGTATTCTCATACGTTTTTTGTCTGTAAAGACCATTAGAATTATCATCACAAACAAACATTTTTAACCCCCGACGCAAAAAGAGAGGTGTTATAAGTTTGACGTGTTTGTGTGTATGTGTGTGTGTGTGTATCTGTCTGTCTGTGGTATCATAGCTCCGATGGACCGATTTCAGTTTAGTTTTTTGTATTAAAGGGGACTTACGTGCGAGTGTTTTTAGACATGTTTGATGAAAATCGGTTAACCCGTTTAAAAGTTATGGGGGTTTGAAAGTAATTGTGTTGGGGGTTTTTTAAATTTTAAATTTTCTTGGAATGAAGAGCCACGAGTTGTTGCTAGAGATTGGGAAGCGAAAGAGGAGGAGGAAGATTTAGGCTCCCAACCTCACACATACCATGCGGTACACAGTAGCAAGTTATTTAGAACTTGTCAATAATAACGGGAATTTTATTATTAACAATTACAAATGTAAATTAAAGGACTTGTTTTATTTTCTTTTTTTTCCCCTTCTGACTGGGTTGAATATCTGATGGTATCTGCCACCGATGATACCTCCACGTATAATACCGACATACCCAAATATATCTACCGATGTACTGACAACTTACAGTTTTAATTAAAAACCGACCCCAATTAGACATACAATAAAAATATTTTATTTTTATTATTTATATGATTTATTCCTTCCAATATCTTTATATCGGTGTGTTTGGCTCGGTGATCGATGTCCACAAATTAGGTGGGACACCCTCGTGGCGGCGCCGCGCGGTGATTTTTCACACCCCAACTTTTAAAACCCGCCATAACAACTTTGGATATCCACATTCGGTTTAGTAACGAAAAACTTTATACATTTAACTGATATTAAAATTTACGCTAACGATTATGATTATTAATGTTTACTCATTAGCATTATCAGTTGTATGTATGTACCCACTAAGGGGCTCGAGCCTACCCTGAATAAGGGCGATTAGGCCTTAGTCAACCACGCCAAGTGAAGGCGGTGATACTTATTTATATATAGCTCAAGATTTTGTTTGTCTTTCTTTAAATGAGCTATTCTCAGGAAGTACCATATAATTTGAATACATATAAAAGTATTTTAGCCTATTTATCGAGGAAAGTTATAGTCTATACTCGTATACATTACGCTACGACCAAACCAGCAGAGCACTGCAATAATTATTAATTAACCCGAGTGAAACCGCGGGGCATTAATTAATTAATAGTACCTGGGGAACAGCAGAGCTATGCTCGGAGGTTATTTTTAGAAAAAAACGTTGTTAGACATAGACATTATATGAAACCTTAAAAAGCCAAATCGAAATAGAAAATGTAATTGAAATCGTTTTAGAGATACATAAATAGGATTTATTGCAATGGAAATTTACAGGCATGCGTAAAAAGTTTGACATTATTATGATTAGTTATTGATAAGGGTTTTTTTTTTGTTATTGGGAAACAAACAGTTTTTAATAAATCTAAACAATAAAGTAAAATTAACGTTTTAATAAAATAGTATCAGCGGGGGCCATAGTCCCAGCAGAACCGGGGGCTGTCCTTGGATGCATTTTATAGTGTTATACAGGGATAGTCGCCGGATTGTGCATCCTTTACAAAAGATTAAATATGTTAAAGGGCTTCCGTGTGTTGGCTTTGGCCCCATACTAGCCTTCCAAAAGATCGGGACTCCTTAATAGTCCCGTGAATGGAAAAGAAAGTACAATAATCAGGTGTATTTCACCAAAAAGTAATAGTAATAGTGACTGACTTGAGAGCTATAAAAAGAAATTCTACATACAATTGTCCCCAAACTACCAAACAGAGGGAACGTTACAAACACAAAGCATAACGATACTACACGTATTTCTTGTTTAATGCGTTCTACCTGTGACACTTGGTACAAGAGGGCGATGTATAGCGATTGGGGAACGTGGTACAGGGGATTTTTATAGTGTAGGAGTGAAAGAAAGTCATCCGATGGTTAGTAAACATTCCTACCCAACCCATAGAAGCCAAAACTTTTACTGCATCTTAGAAGAGATTCATAAGCTTTTTGAATTTTGAAGCAAGAATTTATAAGTATGTAATACAACGGGATGTTTGTACGTACTTATTTAAATCGATTCCCCCGACTAGTTTCAGCCACGTACAGAGCGAGACGCTGATGATGGCCACCGGACGTAGCTGAAACTAGTCGGGGGAATCGACTTAAATAAGTACGTATGATGACGTACGTTTCGTTTAATATATATAATCAATATACTAGATAGATAGATAAAAAGTTTACTTGGTTCCACAATCACACATACTTAAACAAACACTTAAGTAGGTACAGAAGCACAAAATACTAGTAGATAAATGTTACTGTTTGCTTTAAAATCAAATTCAAATTTATTTCAAAAAATCTTAATACTAATACAAAAGTTCGGGCCCCCACACTGGGCATTGCCTGGCCTGTGGGGGAGAATTTGATGATGGTAAACAAAATAATGAGTTTAATATTAATATTTTTTCCAAAAAAAAATAGTAGTTATGTCAATTTCACATCTACTAATTGAACCAAAAAACCTTACAATATCATTCCCATTAACCAAAAACTATTTCCACAGACCATAAACTAGCTCAATTAAGAAACATCAACAATGACGTCACACACAATTAAGCCCAGGAAATTCCGCAAAATTCAAAATCGACCTCGCTTAGATTCAATAGTAAATAATCAAATATTATTATTTTTGTATAAATAAAAATGTATGTTATAGTTGAATAATCAAGCTTTTGGAAAATACGGTTGGAAACACGAATTAAACAACTTCGCTCGATCATAAAATATTTTGAGAAAGTCAAATTTTTCCAATTTTTCGATCGTAATTTCCATTTCATCTGGATAATATTAAACTTATATTCGTAAAAATTGCGTCAAATTATAGACAATGACATTTAGAATACAAAATTACCGAAAAATATCTAAAATTAATAATATAATCTAACAATAACACAATATTTCAATTTATATAACCACGCGGCGAGTGAGTT
Source organism: Timandra comae (assembly GCA_958496195.1). NCBI lineage: Eukaryota > Metazoa > Arthropoda > Insecta > Lepidoptera > Geometridae > Timandra > Timandra comae. The sequence continues at coordinate 11,125,511 of OY292364.1, read as the reverse complement.
CCTCCGCAGTCCGCCGTTTGGCGTCAAGAAGGTAGGACCTGTGTGCTTTTTGCCGGCTCGCTGCGTAAAAATACGCGTGTTTCGTGTTTAGATATAATAATAGTTAGGTTTGTACTTTCAGTGTTAATATTTTTTCAACACACTTGCTCATAAAGGGGCTCAATTAGTGGATTGTGTTGTATAATAATTATTGCACATGGCAAATAAAACAAATAGAGTGAAAAATAAATCAAAATTAAAAATTCGACGTAACTCAAAAAGAATAAGGTAAGTTTATTTATTTCTTGTTATATTAGTAAGTATTAGTGTAGTAGTGCGAAAGGTACATAACTACCTATAAATAAGTACTTATCCTGATAGTCAAATCATCATACCACAGTCTAAGGAATATAAATATAGACTGTGTAACCTTCAATCAAATAACAGCCAGTGATATTATAATTTAGTTTTTATGTTATTACTAGCTGTGCCTCGCGGTTTTACCCGCGTGGAACCTTATCCCGTAGAATAAAAAGTATTGTATGTTACTCCTTATTACATCAGCTAAGTACTTGCCAATAAAAATCCCGTAAAAATAAATTCACAGATTAGCCGAAAAAATAAACAGACAGACAAAAATTAAAAAAAAAATATATTTGGTGTGTGTACCGTATATACTATATTCCTAAGCATGTAGTAAACAGCGGTTATTTCAATATTACAAACAAACACTCCAATTTTATTTATATATATAGATAATATAGATAATGGACTGAGTCGAGATGACAACTGACAAAGAGCCACAGTATAACGTGTGCGTGGTATGAGTGTAGTAGGTAAAAAACGACCTAATATCATCCAGTAGCGTAAAGGTCGCTATGCCGGACTGCCGATGAGAGGGTCCCGGGTTCAATTCTCGGTACGGTCAACATTTGTGAGATGAGCATATTGGTTGACTGATATTATATATATGCTTAGTGCAGTTGTATATTGTAGATTAATGGACCTACCTGTAAGCCATAACGAATGTAGAAATACGAACGAAAGTTTGTACAAATAAACGCAAAATTAATTAAATTGACAATCACTTAAAAACTACCTCTTGTTACAGCCAGGCTGGCTAAAATGAACACAAGTGACGACCGTAATGTAACTCGCACAATGGTTCGGCTGCGTAACGTGCTGCGTGAGCGCGGTACAAACAAAGAAACAACGGGTCTTATGTGAAATGGTGAGCTGTATCGTTTCTATTACTGTTCTGGCACTAAATGATCATTACTCGAGTTTCAAGATACTAATGTTGAATGGTTGTAACAACAAACGTGAACAATCAAACACCAGCTCCATTACCGAACCTATTTTGTTCTGAGTAACGTTCAACTTATAGACCTTATTTTTACAAGATACCCACAAAATTAGCGTTAAAACGCGAAATTTAATGTTCAGTTTGACTTATTTTGCATTTTAATCGAATTTCAATAGTTGTGTGTTCAATTATGGCAGGAGTGGCCGAGCGCGTGTAACAAAGTAGTCTGTGACTCCCTGCGAGCTCAGATATGCGATTATTGTATATGAAACATACCCTGGGTGGTTCGACACCACTTTAGAGAAGCTCAGACTTGTGGTCCTGAAGCTGTGATATACGCAGAGTTATACCACGGGTCAACCTCTGATGAGTCGTAGTATGGGACATGTTTGTATGGCAAACATTGTCTTGACTGTGTTGTTTTATGTCCTTTTGCCATAGAACCTTTCTGTGTTTTACCCGTTGCAGTTGCAAACAATGAGGTTATGCAGCATACCTGTAACCTAACGCTTCCCAACCTTCTGGAGATGGGGTTCCTGGTGACGCCAGTGAACCAGTACGTCTTGAACTCTGAGAAACATTATTCCTGAACGTACATTGCCAAACCTTCCAAGTTGAAGGACAATGGAGTCCGAGGACGGTCTCCTGTCAGGAGAGGCCGTGTTAGAAGAGAAAGAAAGAGTGGGCGTGGCCTACGCGCATCAGGTGACGTGTCACGCGATGACGTCATCATATTACGTGATCAGGCGCACCCGGCGGGGGAGAACAGAAGAGAGCCGCCATGACAGTTCGTTTGAGGCATCGGAATATAACGGGCGTGTGATAGGAACGTTGTTTCGTATTTGATATTGTATAATGATCTCGTTGATTGTTCATAAGTACTAAACTCTTTGGTTTCGTTAATTCATCTTGTTATGTAATAAATGTGAGTTAGTTTGTGTCAAGACTAGTTTCTATTTAAAAATCCACCTACACTTCTGATCCTTAAGACTATATACAGGGTTATTGGTTAAGTCGACCTATTCCCGTCAAGGGCGTGTAGTTTACATCGTTTCCGACTGATTTCACCATGAAACACCCTACCCTAAACCTAACCGTTTAAGAGATATTTCAATTTATTTGTTTTTATAAAAATCACCGGATCTTCGGCTATAAGCTTGGATATTTTCAAATGCGCATGTCTTATTATTACTATTACTTGATTTTTACGTTTATAATAAAGTGCTTTGTGACCCCAATAACCAATATTGTACCTAAAATGAATAAATAAGTAGTTGTAGACGATTAAAACTTTTAAAAAATAATACCAATCAGAAAGTTTATTTTTCTTTCAAGGATATCTAGAAAAAAATATATGGCACCTGTTTGGCAGATGTGCCTTAAAATATCCACGTTTCATCGGCTATCCAACGAGCTATAACAACCTAGGGTTTTACTGAAATTTTGTACAAAACATGTAGTTTTATAGGCTACCGGGGAGGTTAAATAAAACAATAGGTCAGCATACAGAACAAGATAAGTACTAAACTTTAAACTTTTAAGTACTACATACACCATTTTTGAGTCTAAATTTCATGTTCGACATGTCGGCCCCTGCATTGCACACATCTTCGCATTATTTTGCGAAGACCAGTTTTCACTACACCAGTAGTAATTTTGTTCTTATTTCATTGGCCGCATTAATGATTCTGTCTCTCAGTACTTCAATTGATGAAATTGGGTTGAGCTCACTGTACATGAGACTCTTTATGTACCCCCACGCATAAAAATCCATGGGGGTAAAGTCCGGACTTCTGGCTGGCCAGGGTATAGGCCTACTTCGTCCAATCCATTTGTTTGGATAAAACTTCTCCTGAAATGGGCAGGGCAGCCATCACGCTGAAACCACATGTCTTGAATAAAATTGAGTGGCAAATCATTAAATAGGTCATTTAAGTCTTCTCGCAGGAAATTTTCATAGTTTTTCCCATTTAAATTGTCGGGGAGAAAGTAAGGCCCAATTGAATGATTGGAAATAATGCCCATCCACACATTCAGGCAAATCGATTGGACGAAGTGGGCCCATATCTTGGTCAGCCAGAAGTCTGGACTTAACCCTCATGGATTTTTATGCGTGGGGGTACATAAAGAGTCTCATGTACAGTGAGCCCAACCCAATTTCATCAATTGAAGCACTCAGAGACAGAATCATTAATGCGGCCAATGAAATAAGAACAAAATTACTACTGGTGTAGTGAAAACTGGTCTTCGCAAAATAATGCGAAGATGTGTGCAATGCAGGGGCCGACATGTCGAACATGAAATTTAGACTCAAAAATGGTGTATGTAGTACTTAAAAGTTTAAAGTTTAGTACTTATCTTGTTCTGTATGCTGACCTATTGTTTTATTTAACCTCCCCGGTAGCCTATAAAACTACATGTTTTGTACAAAATTTCGATAAAACCCTAGGTTGTTATAGCTCGTTGGATAGCCGATGAAACGTAGATATTTTTAGGCACATCTGCCAAACAGGTGCCATATTTTTTTTTCTAGATATCCTTGAAAGAAAAATAAACTTTCTGAATGTTATTATTTTTTTAAAGTTTTAATCGTCTACAACTACTTATTTATTCATTTTAGGTACAATATTGGTTATTGGGGTCACAAAGCACCTTATTATAAACGTAAAAATCAAGTAATAGTAATAATAAGACATGCGCATTTGAAAATATCCAAGCTTATAGCCGAAGATCCGGTGATTTTTATAAAAACAAATAAATTGAAATATCTCTTAAACGGTTAGGTTTAGGGTAGGGTGTTTTATGGTGAAATCAGTCGGAAACGATGTAAACTACACGCCCTTGACGGGAATAGGTCGACTTAACCAATAACCCTGTATATAAAGGCGACATTTTTTGGAAAACCAAAATGGAAAACAAAATTGTTGACTTTTATTTGAACCACATTTTACCTGAAATTGTGGATTCAAGGCAAATTCGTGGTATGCCTCTAAGGGACATTACATTATCTCAAAATAAATAAATAAATAACTAATTGGCATTATTGGTTTTATTTTATCCCTTTATTAAATATTTTCAGAATGTTTTTGTCTATACTAGTTTTTAGTTGATTTCAATAATTTTTTCACTATTGGAAAGATACCACGTATCAGCGAGTGACACAGACTTTATTTTATCCCTGTATTCCCATGGGAATGGGAACTACGCGAGTGAGGCGCAGGTAATAATATGTATTATTTAGATGTAAAGATTTACTTATAAGAATAAGATTTTAGAATATTGAATTTCCGACTGAATGGGCAAAGCCTTAGCTGTAACTAAAGTAGGTAGAAGTTTCACCATAGAACATAAACAGAGTAATAAGATAACATTATTATTCACTACATCATCTCATAACAGTAACTGACCCCTAAGTTCGCGACTTGTATCTAGGGTATTAGAAACTACCCGTGCACTCATTCACACTCACACCCAGACCGAGACAAACATTTGTGGTTCACACAAATATTCACCCCGCGCAGGAATCGAACCCGCAACTTTACGGATGGCAGCCCGGCATGGTGACCACTCTGCCATCGAGGTTGTCAATAGAAGTAGCAAAAAATAAATTAAATAAATAAATAAAATATAGTACCTACTAATAATATAGGTAGATAATATATTTTATGTTTTTACTATATAAGTAGGTAGATACTAATGTGCACGAAAGGTAAGGTAGTAGTGTTTTTTTATTTACGTCACGAAAAAGTCGATTCTAATACATATTGATATCTTTCAATATTAGTAGTCCTACTGCGTGATCGCCTCTACTGTGGCTTTACTGAGTCGCGAGGTCGTCGACCGGACCGCGCGAGTTACGTATTTGCGCGCGCTATCTGTGTCGTAAATGAATACGCTACACGCAGCTAGCGCGGGGGCTGAGGTAGCTTAAAATACCTAAAGTTGTGGAAGTTCGTGGCCTTAACAACACACATTAACATTGAGTAGTGTCACGGTAATGACGTCACGGCGATGACGTAGTCATTATCCGCCATGATTGGATACGAAAATTTAAACGGTAAGTGTAACTGAGTGTAATTGGGATCAAATGTATTGTAGCTATTTGAATGGCACGAAATGTAGTGAAAATTTTGATGTCGTATGGATATATCCATACGATAAGAGACCAATTTAACACAATATGCATTCTATAGAATGCATATTGTGTTAAATTGGTCTCTTATTAGTAGTTACTGATACACGTATAAGATTATATAGTTAGTAATAGATGTAACGAGCAGAGATTGGCAGTGAAAATATAATCGTTTTAGACGTTAAATCAAATCAGCTCTCAATTTATATATTTTGTTCATGAGAGTCTTTTTACCGAGTAAAGTACATTACCGAGTACATTATTAAATTAAGTTATATCGAAAAAATGACATTATAGTTTTTATAGTTATCATGGTTAATAACCAACCAACTCAAAGTATTATGATGAATGGGATATTTACCATGTATATGTAGAACAGCGTCGAAATATCGGAAACTCGAAATAAATAAAATGCATGGAATAATAGTTACATGGAAAATATCCCGTTAATAATAATCATTTGAAAAAAAATCATATCCGTTAACTTCGATAACTTTCATATAAAAGAAAATAAATAATAATAAACTAAGTAATATTGACTTTTTCAATCGCTTGTTCCAAAGACCTCGTAGGTACCGTTGGACGTTTGAGAGCGGAAATTGGACCGTTTGAATTAACGAACGGACGGACTGCGGGAGGCCCACAATTACTACGGTAACTCACGGAAAAACGATGTTTTAGATAGTTTAAGAAGTGGTTTGGAAATTATTTCTATCATATCTTATAAAACACTTAAACTCACAATATTTGTAAGTATATTATGTACGAGTAAGTTTTTAAATATCTTCACTAAAGACTTTTTTTAGTATTTTTCGCTACCTTTTATAGAGCGTTAGTCTTGAGGTCGTTTTATTTAACAACCATAATACACTCTTAACAATCAATCAATACTCTTACTTACTGTTGATTATATATTCTTGTACAGTAAAAAATATATAATAAACATATAGACACTTTCTAAAGGTAAGTATATAAAGCTATGTATTGATATTTGGATATTTGAAAGCATGTTAATTACGCCTATTCCACCTTTCTATATCACGAGTAATATCATCAGGAAGAGAGAAAAAGCAATCTTATAGGCCGATAATTTAACCTAACGATATCTCCTAAACCTTAATCTTTAACAAAACTCGTTAATTCAAAAAAATAAATGAAGATACTTTTAAAAATGTTCAACAAAAAGATATTGAATACCCGACCAAAGTTCGTGTAAGTTCGTCATTTCTTTCATGCAAAATTACATTTTGGAAGTCTCGGACGAGTGGAAATTTTTAGGGTCGAAAACACATTGAACGTTAAGAATATTAAAAAAGTTTCTTGTCGAATTCGGATTGTCTCTTTGGTCTGTTTACTTGACGATGTTATATTTACTTTGTTACGAGTTTTATGTGTTACCTTATTTTTTATATGTCACTGGATTTTTTGGTATAGATGTGTCGAAAGTGTCTTCTGTAATTAATCATTTGTTGCATTCCTTATGCCGTAGGTTTAAAATATAAGGATCTTACACACAGTTGTATTAGAAAACTACGATTTGAAGTTGCGTAAGAATAAAAAAAACTGTAAAGCAACAATTCATCGAGGGGTCCATATTGGCTCACCTAAAGTTCTTTACCCGAAAATGTTTTTCCTAACTATTTGTAGTCCGAATGATCATTCTTCCTAAAATTTTTCATCCTAAAGTTTTAATTCAAACTATTTGTAGTGCTACCGACGATGCTCATAACACTCATTTTTCCGAAAATTTTAATTCATAACATCTTTAATGTAAATATATTTAAACTCCTACTGTTTTTTATCATAACGCTTTTATCCCTATACATACTTACCATAATATTTTCACTCATGCTCAGAAAGAAACATTTACCAAGTGTAATAAAAAATATATGTGGGTAGAAGATGATATTTATAGTTTTAATGATTATTATACGACTCGTTTACGGTTATGCTTATGGCCTGGGAGTTTACCATAACCATAACTAAAGGACCAATTCGGTTCTGGCACTTCGCCGGCCGCTGCCGTGGCACGCTCGCTACGCTCGCTCGGCTCGTGCGTTGGGGTTCACAGTTCTAACATAACCTAAACCAATAATTAGGAATAGGACCGATTCGTTACTGGAACTTGACTGAATGATTGGAGCAGGACTCTGGTTTTGCTCGCTCGGCTCGTGCGTTATATGTTATACCTACATGTTATGTAAAAACAAAGTTACGAAAAATTTATGTATATAATATTGATTATAATAAATAAAAATAAATCTAAACAAAAAATATATGACTTTGAATAATAGTATGAACGATGGTTATGTTGAGAAAATATAGGAAAACAAATGTTTCGGAATTAAAACATTAGTGACAAAGATTTTAGGAGTTGCGATTGTTAGGATAAAAAATGTTAGGAAGAAAATTTTCGGATTTCCAATTATCGGAGTTGAAATTTTAGGTGAACTTTGGCGCACCCTTCATCGAGATATAAGGAGGGATCACTATTTTTATGAAAAAGAATCAGTCACTGCATAATCTTCCTATAATAAGTGATCTTAGTTCGTTATCTGTGTATATCATGTATGTTCTCATAAGTTTGCAGTTATCCACAACAAGTCGTCTTTTATTCGATTTTTTTATGCGTGCCGCGATATTTTTAGTTTAGACTTTTGAGGGCTCTAACTACCTGTAGTCATCTCATGGCTTTAACATTGGGATAATGCTTATAAATACTTTCGTCCCACCTTCTCCTTATTGACATATGAATGGATTCACGAAGAAAACAATATCAATATAATGTTTTGTTGATTTGTTCTTTTCCAACACAAATAATGTTGTTCGCATCACTACGTTTTTATATCATGTTTACAGATTGTTTTTCTTCGTATTTATTTTGTTATAATATACTTTGTAACTCTATTCATTGAACCAAAAGTTTGTATTATGATTTATGTTTATTTAGACAGATATTCCCAGACATTATATTATTTATTTTGAAGCGAATTTGATGTCAAAATACTATTAAAATGACAATATATCTATAAGAGAAAGTATAATACTGATCTGACTAACATTGTTACTCGTAACTTAAAGTGTTTCACCATCAGTATTTCAAATTCTTGACACCAGATATACAGGGTGTCCCGTTAGTAGTGGACCAACGGGAAGTGGAGGATAGGGGAGACCGTTACCTACCAGAATCACCAAAATTTATTGTCCTAGGCCTCATAGTTTTGAAGTTATAACGTTTTTTAGTAAGTAGGTGAAATTATCGTACTATGTGCACATTTTTCTTAATTCTACAAAATCTATTACTTATTTTGATGTTATTTTTATTCAAGGGCGTTAAGAATACATAGGTTTTTCTAATTTAAATATTTTTTTAGTGTAGTTATCATTAACATTAAAATTAATCAACAAAACAAGTGCAATTGTTAAATTTCAAAATACTCTAAGTGGTATTTCAGCTTAGCTGGTGTAAAAAAAATGTATTGTAGCCTTGTGGCACTTTATTTTAAAAACATCTACATATCATAAGGATTACAAAAACGTATAACACTGTGGTTTCAAATGAGTAGTTTTTTATTTTAACTAATATCAACGTAAAAGGGAACTTTTGAGAGAAAACAAAAATTCATTGCTAATTATGGAAATTCGTTTATTACTAAATTTATTTTTACATTAAGGGTTCAAAATGCCTTTCTTTAGCTCTTGTGCATTAAAATCCGTACTGCAACATTCGTACGTGCTTCTTAACTTAACGAAGATGTTGGTTATGCACAAGGCCTGAAACTGCGCGGAACCACATACTCTCGCGTACTTCTTAACTTTATTCGAAGATGTTGGTTATGCATAAGGCCTGAAACTGCGCGGGAGAGAATGTGGTTGCAGTACGATGGTGTAATGATAACTACACTAAAAACTTATTTAAATTAGAAAAACCTATGTATTCTTAACGCCCTTGAATAAAAATAACATCAAAATAAGTAATAGATTTTGTAGAATTAAAAAAAATGTGCACATAGTACGATAATTTCACCTACTTACTAAAAAACGTTATAACTTCAAAACTATGAGGCCTAGGACAATAAATTTTGTTGATTCTGGTAGGTAACGGTTTCCCCTATCCCCCACATCCCGTTGGTCCACTACTTACGGGACACCCTGTATATTTAAATCTAAAACCTTAATCAATGCACTTTTACACTTCCAATATTTATTACTTCTGATACAAAATATACTAACGTAATGTTAGTACCTACAAAAATGTTTTCATACACGAAACTATTCAAGCTAATTCAGACGAATCTAGGCTATATCTGAATGCACACAAACTAGCTACTTAACTGGAATTCACGGCTTGCTTTCATTTGCTTTGAGGCAGATCCATCTTTATGTATAATTTACTATCTATTGCCGTGAATGGTACAGAATTAGGGCCGCTTCTAGTGTTCACTAACAACGATCCCCTGTTAATGAGTCGCTGATTCACTATTCACAATCAGAATGTGTGCGGTGACTTCTTTGTGTAAGCGAAATTTTAAAGGTTCAGCTTACATGAATGCATGTGATGCTTGATAGTTAAAGACGTAGTCTATAGGATACTTTTGAAAGAGTCTTGATTGCAGTAACTAGTGAAAATGATTTAATATCCGAATCTACGTAGTATTATACATTGATTTTTTTTTCAAAAAATTTGCTTGGTAATCAATTTATTTATTTTAATAATAGCCTTCCTAGCTTCATTAGTGAAAAACTAAGGACCTACTAAACTAATTTCATTTGTGTTTTTACAATAGTTATGTAAAATTCAAACGTTAACTAAACTGAACATTAAAATACATTATAATAAAATAAAATGCTTTGAAATCTTTGTTTTAAAGTCATAAAACATGCTCAATTACAAGTCAAACACTACAATACCACCAACAAAAGTACCAAATAAAGCCCGATTATAAAGCTCCCTGTGAAGCTTAAGAGCGATTTGAAAAAAGTCATAATTCCTGTCATTATGAGGGTACTCGCGGGGGGTGATTCAGGGGTAAAAGAGAGGGGGAGGAAGTGGGTAAGGGAGGGGTAATCCACCAGACACAATACTCCTAAACGAAGGTAACTCTACCGAACAAAATTAGGGACGTGTGCCTCCCCGTATTTTATGTTCAGTTAAAAATCTATGTTCTGCGCTCGGGTTAACTCCGGCCTTATTTAAGTTCACATTTTTGTTGAGCTAATGGGCGGCGTAATTACTGTTTATTATTACGGGTTGGATTATATTTTAGGTGTAATTGGAGTATTTTTTTGTTATTGAAATGTTTTATAGGAAAAATGCTATTTTGTACAGGTTGCAAACATTCAAACATTAACTTTGATCAATTCCTTGAACGTAACTGATTTGTTGAGTTTATTATTGGTCGTCTAAGAGATTAATATTAAACATATTTTAAACGTTTTTAATACAATCACCAATATTCAAAAGTAAAATACTTCAAACTAAATGAACTATTCAGAAAGCTCGTACTCAAATTAATTTTAGGCTGTTGCTAGGCGTCCGCTAGAATGGACGTTTAATATAATGTCATTCGTTCGCTAGTCGGATGAATAAGATTATATTAGTCGTCCGTAATTTTTTTATTTCATATTTGAAATAAAAAAATTACGAAATCATATTTGATTCCTTACTAATATTATAAATGCGAAAGTAACTCTGTCTGCCTGTCTGTCTGTCTGTTAACTTTTCACGACTAAGCTACTGAACCGAATGACTTGAAATTTGGTACAGAGGTAGCTTCTGGTCCGGGAAAGAACAAAGAATACTTTTTGTCCCGAAATTCCCACGGGAACGGGAACTACGCGGTTGAAACCGTGGGGCGCTGCTTGTTAAATATAAAGTGTTTTGGAATTAAATTCATTTTATTCATCCGAATTACTGGACGACTAGACACTTCGTTAATTTTAAACAATGTAATTCTTATGCAACAGTTTTTTGAAGTGAAAACTTCTTTAGCGGCGCTGAGCACTTTTTTTGTATGGGTAAAAACTTTCAAACTCGCGTCAGGGTCACGTGATGCTGATCGAAAAAGCGTAAGATCAGCATCACGTGACGTTTATGATAACTGAAGTAAGAAACAAACATTGTATTTTACCTCATAAATGATAGTACTTTTATACTTATAATTAAATACAACGTTAATATTGAAGTTTTCACTTCTGCCGGCACTCACGGAGTGCTACCTTTTTTTTCTTTACTTTATTCATAAAATGCAACATCCAGCTATTTAAAATTCCCTCTCCCAGTATTCACCATTAAACAAAAACCCAAACATAATATTAGCAACTGACACTCGAGTACAGAGAGTTATATCCGATGGTATTGTCGAACAAAAATCATACAGTATTAATACTGCATTCTTGTTGTTCCAACACACGTGTGACACATGTCAGGGACGCCAACATTTTGATGTGCAACATAGTTATTTTAAAATTTACTAAAAAAACGTTATACAAATTTTCTCCTTATTGATTAGAACATGATAGTATGTTTTTTTGAAGTGAAAACTTCTTTAGCGGCGCTGAGCACTTTTTTTGTATGGGTAAAAACTTTCAAACTCGCGTCAGGGTCACGTGATGCTGATCGAAAAAGCGTAAGATCAGCATCACGTGACGTTTATGATAACTGAAGTAAGAAACAAACATTGTATTCTACCTCATAAATGATAGTATGTACTTTTATACTTATAATTAAACACAACGTTAATATTGAAGTTTTCACTTCTGCCGGCACTCCCGGAGTGCTACCTTTTTTTTAATTAGTTGGGAATTGGGATTGAGAAAATGATTTTCCTTATTTTCATTTTTTAATCATAATTGTGATTTATGGACATTTGTTTATTTTAAAGAGAATCGTACGTACTAGACCGCTAGATTATGATAAGTAGATTAAAAGTGCTAAGGGCCTATTTCATGTCCTTTAAGTAAAGTTACTCACCAAGTAAAGTTAGTTTTGTCTCTTTCATACTTTATGTCAAGTGACAAAGACAAAACATGTGAGTGGAAAGAGAGAGAGAGAGAGAGAGAGAGACTTGGATCGTCGAACTTGAAGATGGTGAATAGGTCTTAAGTCTTAAAACCAATTTATTTATACAACCTTAGCTACAAAACATTTGAATATTAATGTTTTAAATTAAACTTATTGTTTGACACACTATTTATTATTTGAACATATCTTTAAAAAACAACAATTTCAAAAATGTGTTTAACCCCTGTGATAATATGTAAATTCACCATTGCACGGGAACACGACTTAACAACATGCAATGAATGCAAATAGGGAATATCTCTCAGGACACTAGGACACACGAGTGTCTGGATGTATTAATATAACATTTGTTTCATTATTTTAGTTTGTACTAGCAGTGCCCAGCGGTTTTACCCGCATAGTTCCCACAGTGAGAATGCGGGGATAAAATTAAACCTTCCCCATGAATCATTTGATCTTATATAAAAAATATACACGTAGAATAGAGAACCTCCTCCTGTTTTTTTGGCAGTCGGCTGAAAAGAAACTGCATCAAAATCCGTTGCAAAGTACTAATATTTTATTCGGTACATAATATACATACGCATAACCAGTATAAAATATAAGTACTAAAAATTTCTGTGAAAGATAGGCCTTTGCTCTGCAATGAGATTTTACAGGACTCTATTTGTTACTATAATCATACACTCCATCATCTCATTACAGTAACTGACCCCTAAGTTCGTGACTTGTATCTAGGGTATCAGAAACTACGCACACTCATTCAGACACACACCCAGACCGAAAACATTTGTGGTTCAGACAAATATTCACCCTGCACGAGAATCGAGCCTGCAACCCTACGCATGGCAGTCCGGCATGGTGACCACTCTGCCATCAAGGTCGTCATATTTATCACTAGCTGTGCTCCGCGGTTTCACCTGCGTAGTTCCCGATCCCGTGGGAATTTCGGGATAAAACGTAGCCTATGTTCTTTCCCGCTACCCCTGTATCAAATTTCAAGTCAATCGGTTCAGTAGTTTAGCCGTGAAAAGGTAACAGACAGACAGACAGAGTTACTGTCTCATTTATAATATTAGTTAGGATTATGAATGACTTAGTATAATGATTTCGAACTAAACTGAACATATCCAAGTAGACGTAATAAAACCTTGACATATAAATAATTGAATAAAAGCAAAATGCGAAAATTACGGTAAATTCAGGAGTCTCAAGAGTCTAAGTATACGCACAAAGAAGCCAAATTAGGGCGCTCTATTGCGGGAAAATGTCCACTTAGGAGTACATATTATAACATACATATTTACTAAAATCCTACTAATATTATAAATGCGAAAGTTTGTATGTTTGTGAGTTTGGATGTTTGTTACCCTTTCACTGATGGATGTTCCTTATAACTAGGAATAACATAGGATACTTTTTATCCCAAAATTCCTATGGGATTTCGGGATTCACGTGGGTAACACCGCGGGCCGCAGCTAGTATTAAATATAAACAAAAAAATGTACACTTAACTTGAAATAAATTACGTGTTCTGTATACCGTATTATTGTTGCAATAATATCTCACAATTCAGCAAAACCTAAGGTCCAGGGTAATAATTTTGATACGAATTCTTTTTTTCAAACCTGAAGCATAATTTTAAGGAAATACAGTTCATATTACCTTAAAAATAATGTTATATTAGCACAAATATCTTCGTACCTAGCACAGATTACTAAATAGTTACTACGTGCCTACGGTCATAAAGTTTGAACCAAAGTCAATGACCGCACTCAAACTTTCCAGAAACTTTGCAGTGATAATATCGTGAGTTACAATTGTAGAAGTTAGTTAAACTTCTTAGATTTGTTATGTTTATTTGGATATTAATGTTGTATAATTCTCACCGAGAGGGAATTATTATGAGGACGTGCTTGAGGTGTGTTTAGTTTAAATTACAAAGTTATTAGGTACCAGCGCTCCGCGGTCTCACTCGCGTAGTTCTCTCTCTTCTTTTTCTTAATATTTTTTTTTAGTGGTTCTCTCAAAAAAGTATCCTACTTAAAAAAAAGTCCCATTAACAAAGATTTTAGAGAAAGTTCTAGTAGGTTAGGTTCTAGTAACATAATTCAAAGTGCCCCGCGGTTTCACTCGCGTAGTTCCCATTCCCGTGGGAATACAGAGATAAACTATATAGCCTATGTTACTCGCTGACAATATAGCTTCCCATGAGTGAAAGAATTTTTGAAATCGGTTCAGTAGACCCCGATATTACCCCTTACAATTTAACAAACACACAAACTTTACTTCTTTATAATATTAGTATAGATAAGGTTGTATAAAGACTGTTTATTCATATTACAAAGTTGAGAAGTTCAATGCTTAAAATAAGTAACAATAAAATATCTACTGCCTTTATGATAATTTCATGTTCTACCACAATTTTATTGATAGTCTACTATATAAAAATAAGTCGGGTTTTCCTTCCTGACGCTATAACTTGAGAACGGCTAGACCGATTTGGCTATTTTTTTCTTTTGTAGTTTTCTAATACGCTGTAAAAGGTTCTTATGTCAAAAAATCTGAAAAATCAACGGGAAAATTGGACCCGTGTGAAGCCGGGGCCGCTAGTTAGTTATAAAAACTGTACGAGGCAGTTTAAAACATCTCGTAAGCGTGTCTTATGTGTTATTCCTGAGCTACAAACTATAATATGCGCCAAACTTCATCTAAATCCCTTTAGGTCATACAAACTTACACCTTCATAAGTAACATTGCTTATAATCTTTGAGATAGGTATTTTAAGTAAAGTATTCACCCTCGGTACCACTTCATTGCTTCGCGCATAATATTTTTCATCGTATCGCAGTACATCTATAACGCAAGACAAAGCCACATGCCCCTTTCGGCAGTAAAACCGTACTGCGGTCACCGAACGCCAATAAACCTTTCAAGTAAATGTTTACACGCGACTGCGTTCGGGTACCAACCGCATTCGATTCTTAAAATAAAATGGCCCCCACGGAAAGATGGCGGCGCCAGTGTGAGCCACAACTGAGTAAATGACAATTTTATTGTCGCTCTGTTGACTTTATTTTGATGTTTTTAGTGGAAATTGTGAAGAGAGTCTGTAAAATAAACAATACATTGTATATTTAATTATGCTTTGTCGTAATTAGTTAGTGTTTTTATTAGATCGTGATTTATTTTAGTTAATGTATCTTGGTATACGAGTATAAGCTTTATTGATAGTGTGTTATTATGGAGCATTAAGTGGTATTTATGATGGTTATTAGACATGTGTCATTGTCGCCATGAAGACATTTGTTACCCGTACTTATATGTATTTACTATATTTTGAGTCTTTACGACTATTTGATTAATGGCTAAACCGAACATTTGAATTTTTGGAAAATACATTGCCAAAGTTTTATCACACAATTTCTTTTCTAATTTATCACAAACTAGCGGCGCCCCGCGGTATCACCCGCGTAGTTCCCGTTTCCGTTAGAGTATGGAGATAAAAATGCTAAAAACCTTTCCACTGAATCACTCTATCTATTATAACAAACCGCATCAAAATCCTTTGCGTAGTATGAAAGCATACATAGGGACAGAGAAAGCGACTTTGTTTTATACTATGTCTAGTGATTAACAATGTAATGATGACTAAGAATCTATTTTAGATCATAAGTAAATCCTACCTCACGTGCGATATATCTTAGACTTCAGATCAGCAGTAATAAATTATTATTTTTTTACATAAAAAAACAATTATTTTAAAATAAAATTGCCGTTACCCCCTTCCTGCCTACACCAGTAAGCCCAAAGGCCTACAAAGAGGCAAACTTTGTCTGTCAACCGTTTTGTTGAACCCACAATAAAAACTTCCGCCCCAGGGACGCGAGACTTCGCTGATTTTTATTATGAAAAATGACCCTTTTCTTTTAGTTTTCAAAAAACATTGATTTGTGAACGAATACATGTGTTCTACAAGTTTTGTTGGGTATTGTTTGCTTTATTCAGATAATAGGTCACTAAAGACATCCCGTCTTTGTGTGTTTTAAGATGAATAAGATAAATAGTCTAGGTTCTGATTTTATATAAAATTGATTTTAATGAAATTCCTCGTCTATTTGTGAAAAAGTGGTACGTTAACACAACTCCTATTGAATAATTAACTACGTGTTTTGTTCAATTCAATAATAAAACTGTGTTTGTTACTACTAAAACATTTTTTTTATAAAGATTTTCCGTTTTGGTTGAACTTTGAACCCATGAGTGAATGAACTATAGGAAGGATTTTTGGAAATCAAAACTCCATATTAGAATCGTTGTAGTCACAAAAAGGCTTCTATGAAACCTGTGTAGTAGTATGTACTATCCACAAAAATAACTAACAAATACTAAATGAAAGCCCACACTTTTTTATAGAACAAAATAAAATATACATCTACACTAAAGAGGAAAGATTTGTTTGTTTGTAACGAATAGGCTCCGAAGCTACTGAACCGATTAAAAACGATTTAACCATTAGAAAACTACATTTACCCTGAGTAACGGCTTTTTTATTCCCGTATTTCCACGGGAACGGGAACTACGCGAGTGAAACCGCGGGCGCTTCTATAATAAATAAAAAGCGTTCATATAAAATCGTATAAACAAAAAATCTGTATGTCAAAGCCGAAACCAGAACGTCCTCAACAAATATTATGTTTCAGGTACAAAGGTCTCGTTGATTTAATATTTAGATTTTAATTATTTATTTTTCAGCTTCAACCTGAATTTCATTTGTAGCGTACAGCCGTCTGTTTTGTGTCCCGTTTTATACATTTAAATGTAGGTGACTGAGGCTTAATTAATATTTATATTGGGCAAACGTCTGGCGCTGGACAGTAGTATTAAAAAAATCCTAATGCAGAGAGGGCTCTTTCTCAAATTGATGATATTAGTACAATACCAATGGAATAACTCTCCGCCCACGATAAATGACAATGTCACCATCCTTATCCTGAGCGTGTTGGTTCCCAAACCTGAAACATGTTTGGAAAACAAAGCTTAGCAAACATCCATTGCTCTCCAATCAAATAATAAGACTAAGGACTAGGCAGTTGTCTACCAATCCTTAATTACACATATTATTTAGAAAATTCCACGATCTTTGTAATTCTCATCATCTTACAGGATTTTTTTGATCTAAACAAAAAATAATAAGCAATATACTTTAGTATCAGTATAACATATATAAAAGTTATTAACTATACCTATTTTATTCTAAAAAACAACAACACAGATTTTATTCACCATCTTTATTTAAAGTCTATCCATCTCGACAAACAAAAGCTACAAAGGAGCTTTCAAAGCTGCGCTGCCCTAGAGCTCGCGAGACGCAGGTTAATTTCATAAAAGCCAGTTTAGTATGTAGAGGGTGCATCCTTAATGTGCTTTTCGATAAAAGCCGTTTGAACGTCAAGTTAGGAAAATATGGATGGTGTAGGTTGTGTAGGCTTTAAACCAACAACTATCCTGCTAATATTATAAACGCAGAAGTTAGTATGAATGGGTGTATGTTACTCCTAGGGCTTATTTCACCATCTTCAAGTAAGGTTCCGAGTAGCGTCTTTGTTACTTGATATAAAGTTAGAAAGAAACATAACTAACTTTACTTAGGTGTTTATAGTAATAAACACCTAAGTAAAGTTAGTTATGTAGTTATGTTAGTTATGTATTAAGAGTACTTAGGGCTTAATTCACCATCTTCAAGTAATGTTCCGAGTACCTACTTACATGTTTTGTCTTTGTCACTTGATATAAAGTAACAAAACTAACTTTACTTGGTGAGTAACTTTATTTGTAGGTCTTTAACTAGGCCTAATTCGTAAAAACTACTTTTTTACTACTATTTTGGGACAATAATCCCGAAATCGTCAAGGGATCAATGTGAAGCACAGATCCTTTGGAATTATCTATTTTATAATGAAAATTATTATTCCAAAGTCATTATAAATACTTCAGTCAGTAAGCTTCGTGCTAAATTAGAGGTCAGTTACTAAAATGAGATGATGTAGTGAACGATTATGTTATGTTATTATATCGTAAGAATATGCCAAGAAAGGAAAAATATAACTCAGGTTAAACCACATTGCACAGTTCGTATAGTGATTAGACCATGGCTAAGCATTATTTGTTCTGTGGTTGTATTCAATTTGTGCGTCTATGTTCTTTTGTAGCGAGCCTTATTAAGTTTTCTAAATTGTCGGATAGTCTCTATTGGATACTGATTTAACGAATCCTTTATTTCGGAATAGATTCGTTTACAATGAAAGTTTTCAGCATTTAAAATAAAATGTATAAAAGAGAACAAGCTGCGAATAAACCCCAAAAAATAATCACAGAAATCGGATCAGAAGCGTTTGAATGAAATCAATCAGAAAACAAATGAACCTCGATAAAAAATTTACCGACCAAATTGAAAACCTATTCTTTTTTAAATGTGTATAATGGTAACAGACACATATTTTTTATCTAAACAAAAAAGTTTAATTGAACTTAACAACTTAGAGACAATTATTTATTTAAAAATCCATCTTTTTTAAATTCTTTATGTTAAAAAGATTTTAACTATATATCATTGATCTACTATAGACAGAATCTGGATCGTGATCCTTATTCTATGCTATACTTTCTTAGCTTGATTGAGACAATCGTTTTTTTGAAGTACCGCATCCAAGTAAACATACATCCATAGCTAGGTAACTTCGAAAGAAATTGAGTGCCACCGTTTTTACAGCATCCATAAAATAGGCAAAAGATACTCATATAAAAATAAATTATTTAATTCTGGGGGTGAAACAGATAGCAGCTTCACTCTGTTGATGAAATACTTTGGGAAACTGCGGATTTTATTTCTTAGGTGCGAGGTGAATATATTATTTCTTTCCTGTTATAAATAAATAGCAGCGCCCCGCGGCTTCACTCGCGTAGTTCCTGTTCCCGTGGAAATATAGGGATAAAATATAGCCTATGTCACTTGCTGATATATACATAGCTTTCCATTAATAAAATATTTTTTGGAAATTTTCGGTTTAGTAGTTTCGGAGCATATTCGTTACAAACAAACAAACAAATCTTTCCTCCATATACCTACCTAATATATTATTAGTATAGATTAGTTAGTAGCTTAGCAAAATACTATATTTTTTTTGCCTCATACTCATGAAGCACGGACAACATTTTGTAGCAATATATTTTTACTTCTGCTTTCCGGTTTTATTAAATATCCTGTAGGAATTCCAGAATAAAGGATATCCTATGCGTTAATGCCGACATAACATAACATTAACATTCCCTACATCATCTCATTATAGTAACTGATCCCTAACTAAGCTCGAAGCTTGTATCTAGGGTATCAGAAACTACGCGCACACTCATTCACACACACCCAGACCGAGACAAACATTTGTGAAAAACATGAAACGTTTTATCAATTTTCAATCCCATATGTTAAACAAAACCAAATTTTTTTATTATATCAGTGTGATTTGCGAATAAAATAACTCTACGTAATACAAATACTATATTAAAAGTTATAATAAATGAACATAACACATGTAAGTATTTATAATTTTCAATAAAAATAAGTATATATTGACTACACAAGTGCACAAACAAATTGTTTAAACAAGTGAATTACTACATTTAATACATATTATTTATTTGTACAGCTTGTCGTTGTTATTATTTTTATAACCTTGTATATTATATTTTGCATTCCATTAGCATAACAACATATCAGTTTAAGCAAGTGCCTGTTAATCTGAAGGTACTGAGTTTGATTCCTGAGTTAAGCATGATTGCAATTGAAAACTCTTACTGCCAGTTAGGACTGTCAATGTTTTAGTATTACAACCGGAAACCGACGGCAACTTAATGTAAGACACATTAAGTTGCCGTCGGAGCATGGTTAGGTAAATGTGGTGAGCCTATTGATTCCGTCTCACAATCATCATTCATCAGCTCATATTTTATCCGGCCTTATTAATTTTAATTTATAATTTGATTTTAATTTATAATGTAATCTTAATGTAATTAATTTTAATTTATTAAAATGTCATTAAATTAATTTATTTTACTAACCTAGTTATAAGAATTTACTAACCATGAATGGATTTATATTGATCTGAATAAATGACTATTATTATTATGTCTTTTCCATTCACGGGACTAGTAAGGGATTAGTCCAAGTGCGGGTTGGTCGACTTCACACACAACCTCAGAATTTCTTCATGTGTGTGTAGATGTTTTCCTACAATACGTTTACCATTTGCAAGAATAAGCCATTGGCCTGCAGTGAAAATATGTTTTCCATAAGTAACAAAAATATCACTTTGAACATACAATAATTTTATTATCACATTCAATCCCCTAGCATAATAAGATACTTTATTTGTAAAATAAACTTTTACATACAACAAAAACACAAATAAAATTACCATTTCAAATAAAAAAGTTTACAATAGATTCAAGAACATCGACAATATCTGAACAGAATAACTCAACACTTTTTGTGTAAAACAATCGCAACTAAAGCCAGATGTCTTTAAAACAAAGTCGCTTTAAAATATATGTATTCTTTTGAAAATAAAATATATTTAACAACTAGTGCGGTTACTGACGGTACTAAAGAAAGATTTTATTTTACTTCCCACTCTGCTTCAATGTTGTTTTTATAGTTGTACACTTTTGTTGCGAACCGTATTCTGTATTTTGTTTTTACAGGTTTTTTCTAAGAAGTTTGTATTAAAAATCTTGTTTTTTTCTTAGTTAACGAGTATTATTTATTAAGGGGAGGAAAGTAGTAATTATTAAAAGAGCATAATAATATAGTTTAAATTTAAATCGTAAGAATTACAATGATTGAGATGGAATTTGTAGAAAGTGGATCTATTTTTATTATTTATTACAGAGAATGGAATGATAATATTAAATCCTACTAATGAAAGTATGCTTTGATATTATATATTTTATAGCAGCTTCCCGCTTTTTCACCCGCGTAGTTCCCGTTCCCGTAGGAATATGGGGATAATTACACAAACCTTCCCATTGAATCACTCTATCTATTAAAACAAATTGCATCAAAATCCGTTGCGTAGTTTTAAAGATCTAAGCATACATAAGGACATAAGGATATACGGACAGAGAAAGCTACTTTGTTTTATACTATGTAGTGACTAGCTGTGATTCGCAGTTATTTTTAAATTATTATGAAAAAACTAAGGTGTTAGGAACACCTAAGTACCAAATTACATCCAAATAGAGATACAAACCTTTATAACATTAGTATGTGTGTACATAAATAAATAAACATTCATCCTGTCACACAACAGCTCGTAACCTAATCATGTTACTATACTTGAACGTAAAGTAATTAACGCGGTCCTTGTAAGCCCTTGACCCTCCTGGGTTCAATTTCGCCTCCAGGCACCAAACATGTGGCCCTGGGTAAAACTGAGAGTGCTCACAGCCACTTGACGGAGGGAGTCCTTACGATTAGAGTCGTTTACCGTACTTTGGAGTACTTTAACGTAGTACCGGAGGGTTTCAAAGATTTTTGGTTTAATAGGGTTGTGCAAAGAATGTTTAGATGGTCGAGTGATGTTGGTGACTCTACCTGCGTTGTTGAAAGTTGTGGATTCGATTTTTGTTCAAGGTAAATAAGTTTTTAAGCGGTCTGTTTGTCATAATATGATTTTTTATCTACTCTAATCTAAGTAAGTATTTATACTTACTTAAGTTTCTTTTGTGTATAGTTTAAACCACTATAAAATTATTTTTGACTAATATTTTACATTCTTACTTGAATTAAATTCACATAATTGCATACATACGCACGACAATATAAAAACAAAATTTATGTACATGTACAACGATAAAACATGTCCTTTAACCTTAAAGAATATCATAATTATTTACTGGTTTTAGATATGTCTTTTAAATTCAACCCCAAACAACTTCAAAACCTAATATTTACATCGTTAAATCTATTACTCAAATGTAATATTAATAGAAGCATTATTTTAAATGCACTCGATGCGGGCGGCACGTTCGCTCAAACTCAATTTCGTTTCAAAATTTCAAGATATTTCCAAGAGATTACATAAAACTTTTCTTGTAAAAGTTGTCGGAAAAAAGCAATAATTCTGCAACTTCACCGAGTTGGAGGAAACTTTATGACTATTTTGTACGGTAATTTGTTTTGGACGGATTTTCGTTGATATGCCCTTGATATTTGGTTACGGATAAGGTGGGTTACATATGTTAGGAGATATTTCTACTCGACTTGTCATAGGTCAAATGATACTAGTTTCTTAACCTACTATTATTATAAATGCGAAAGTTTGTATGTTTGTGAGATTGGATGTTTGTTCCACTTTCACGCAAAAACTACTGTGTCGATTTAGATCACATTTAGTACAGATGTTCCTTAACTTACTACTATTTATCCCGATATTCCCATGGAGTTGTGTATAATTAATCGTTTGCTTAATTTTTGTAGTCGCAAAACGTACCAATAGATGGCGTTGTTACTTAATTTTTTAACACACGATAGTGAATTGTGCCGAGATTGTATGATACTACGAGCTATGGATTCACGTCAATTCATTATTAATGTTATGTGTACACTACACTTGTAGCGTCTCGCAGTTTTACTCGCGTAAATTAGTGTTATTATCCCCGGTTTTAATGAATGACTGTCATCAAATATTTCCTAAAAAGTCGGGTGGAGACTTCTTAACCTTAAAAAATATTGTCTTGATCAACACTGCTATCAACGAATTTTGGCCCAAACACCAGTCAATTTGTTCATGTTTACATAGTTATTTAACTTTTTCAATAATATAGACGTGTTATATATTACTCGTATACTAATATATTTTAATAGTGGAAACTTCACTGGTTTATCTATACTAATATTATAAAGAGGAAAGATTTGTTTGTTTGTTTGTTTGTTTGTGTGTTTGTAATGAATAGGCTCCGAAACTACTGGACCGATTTCAAAAATTCTTTCACTAATGGAATGCTAATTTATCAGCGCGTGATAGGCTATATTTTATCCCCGTAATCCCACGAGAACGGGAACTACGCGGGTGAAACCGCGGGGAGCTACTAGTGTGTAATATTTGTACTTAATTTATTAAGATCTAGTAATAACTGTTTGTTTCCCAAATAAATTAAAATAAAATAAGTACATAGTCTAGAATTACCTCAAGATTTTCGGTAATAACTCTAAGTAATAAGAAACATAGCTGTGTATGATAAGCTTTACCAAAATACAAACTTATATTTTTATACATTATTACTTATTACTTAGAAAGACGTGGAGAAACTCTACCTGAGTGAAAAGTTCGCTCACGTAGGGCTTAAATTATACTAATGGCTTACGTACTTTCGAGATAAAATAAAATTGAGATTATCTATAAAACCTAAGAAGATTTCTGCAATAAAAATCTTATTTTCTTGTAAAAATATGATTAAATAGATGTGCGAATTTATTATTGTTTGTAATATAAATTAGTTTAGTTATAAAAGGTAAGGTTTGTCTATTTTATAAATACCTAGCTCATTTATTTATTTATTTAATATTTTAAATCATGTTTTATTTACGTTACATTTACTTCTACGCACTAACACTAAACCGTTTCAATATAGCTATGTCCCGCGGTTCGACTCGCGATTTACATCAAAATATCTCAACTTCTGATTCTCAAATTTTAACACAATCCATTCCATTTAAGCTGTGTTTTGAAAGATCAGTTGGTCAGTAAGTATATACCTACCTTCCAAAATATATAATTATAATAATAGTTTAGTATAAGTATTTCAAATTTTCTATTTATCAATATAGCTTAACGGGGTCGCTGTCATCGAAATCGATGAGGAGGACTGTATATGTATATGCCTACCTAAAACTTACCTTTTAAACTAACAAACTTACTACTAAGAACACCACCGTCAGCATCTACATAACCCAATCAATATATAGCTAATCTACATTATAACACCACATTGAATCAAACCGCGTGTGTTAAATGAGGTATTCCATAGTGCACTAGATTACAGTATAGCTCATTAGGCGCCCTTGTACGGGGTTGTGGCACCCCTAGCGGACAAAAAACAAGTTAATTGGTCCCTTTGTGAATAGGGATGGTGGTATCTTTGTGTGGTATCTTATTATTGGCATATAATACCTAGTTTTCATTACTTAATGTACAAACTATTTTGTTTCAAAAACTTTTGTGAAAGCTGAACTCTTAGAATTAAGTACTTATTAACAGTGTTAGGGCATATTTCACCATCTTCAATTAACGTCCCGAGTACGTACAGTACAAGTTGTCTTTGTCACTTGATTTAAAGTAAGAATGAGACAAAACTAACTTTACTTGGTGAGTAACTTTACTTGAAGGTCGTGAAATAGGCCCTTAATGTTATATCATCAGATCAGCTGGGTTCTGGTCCTTAAAAATGTGAGTCGATTTTAATATTCGGATTCTTTACAGAACCCGTGATCACAGAAGACTCACGGGTTCTGTAAAGAATCCGAAACGTCAGAAAATCTAAAACAAAATTTAACCACGACAAAAATCCGTTTAAGTGTTTTATTTCAATGTGTAGTGTTCGTGTAAAATTGTAAATCAAAGATATCAATATTATTTTTAATTCTTAAGGGTAAAGTGGCATGTAGGCCAGCGTGCAAAGCATGAGTTCTCGGATTCAATTCCTTGGTGGAGCCATACATGTTTGATCTATTATAACATAATCATTCACTACATCTTCTCTCTCTTTTATAAACATAGATTTTGAATAGGTTTGAGAATACTTTTCGCACAGGCTTTTGTCCTACAGGGATATAATATGCCAATTAGGGTTCAGAACCGGGAAATCCCGGAACCGAAAATCCCGGGATTTCCCGGTTCTTTAATAGTAGTCAAAGAACCGGTTCTCAATGAATAAGAACCGGGATTTTCGGTATTTTCGGGAAATAACGAATCATGTTAACTATATAATCATTTGTTTGATTTTAATCTTCTATTAACAGCATTTATTCGTTTTATACAAAATATTCAAGCTAAAACCATATTCTCATTAAAATTTTGTATCTGTAGGTACCTGGTAGATCATTATTCCATCATAAGACAAAATGTGGTACTTAAAAAGCTTACGAACACCTTCTCACAATTCCAACTACTATCGTGGAGCCAGAAAGAATTTTCTCCTCAGCTGGCCTTTTTTGTAACAAAATTAGATCTCGATTAGGTGATGCAACTTTAGATGCAATGATCTTTTTGAAGACACATTACCAAGAGAACAAGAAAGTTTAATTATAAGGACCAAAATGAAGATACTATTTAGAAGAATCGGCCTACGATATACGTTGATGTTTTATATGTACAACTTTATCAAAAGTGAATTTATAATTGTATTTTAATAATCACCAGCCTGTTTGCGTCCACTACTGGACTTAGGCCTCTCCCAACTTGCGCCAATGTGCCCTGTCGGCGGCACGTCGCATCCACTCTCTCCCGGCTACCCTGCGCAGATCATCGCTCCATCTAGCCACAGCACGTCCAAACCTACTTTTGCCGAGTCGCGGTTTCCACTCCAGACCTCTTCTGCTCCAACAACCATCGGTTCTCCTACAGATGTGGCCAGCCCACTGCCACTTCAGAGAGCTAATTCCTTGAGCTATGTCGGTGACTTTAGTTCTATGTCTGATCACTTCATTGCAAATGCAATATTTCAGAGAAACTCCGAGCATAACCCTCTTCAGAACTCTTTGAGCGACTTTAAATTGGTGGACCAGCCACGTGAGTGTTCACGTCTCGGTACCGTAAGTCACCATTGGTAGGACGCACTGATTGAAAACTATTGTTTTTAAAGTTTAGAGTTTCGGGGATATAACGTCACCCTGTCTTACACCTCTGCACAGTTGGATAGACTTTAACTGTCGGCACTGAACTTGAACGGTCATTTCTGCGGCATCATACAGACATCTCAACACCTCTACATAACGGGTATCGACCTGGCATCGCTGCAAAGATTCCAGAATAGCTCAGCCCAGCCCTTCTCATAGTCCACAAATGCAAGACACAGAGGCTGATTATACTCTTAGATCATCTGTATAATTTGTCTCAATGTGTGGAGGTGGTCTGTGGTGCCATAAGCGCTTCGAAACCCGGCCTGTTCGAGGGGCTGAAATTCGTCGAGTCTTCTTGATAGAGGAATTGAGACAACCCTCGAGAACAGCTTGTAAACATGGCTCAAAATTGAGATGGGTCTATAGTTCTTCAGCAGGGTTTTATACATTTTTGAAGTAGAGCACCATCACGCTTCTATTCCATGCTTTTGGAGTTCTCCCGTAGAGATGACATCGTAAAACAGCTTTTGCAGTTTACGCAACACTGGCCTGCCTCCTGTTTTAAGAGGCTCAGTCGTGATGCTATTTTAATGTGTTAAAGCAATCAATGCTTATCTTGTCATGCCAGAATGCGCAATATGTGTTATTTAATATAAATAATATTTTTAGACTATATTTACCTCCAAAACTAAAAAGAAGAAAAAAGTCCCGAAAGTACCGAAAATCCCGGGAAATCCCGGTTCTGATTAGTGCTGGTACCGAAAATCCCGGTTCTGTTATTTATACCGGTTCTCGATACCCTAATGCCAATACATTCACAAACTTCAAAGCGAAAACACAAGACATACCTTTACTTTATTCCATACCGTACTATAAACAGTAAGTAAGAGAAACTTACAAAGGAAAACACTAACAAGTCGTCTGCGAAACGCAGCACTGAAACAATTTTCTGTGTGCACTTTAAATTTAATCAAATCTCAAGAAGACTGGCAACTCTCAAGGTGGGCACTTGCAAACGTTTCAACTGTGACATTATTTCATAAGTGGTATGTCTGTATAGAGTGTATGAAAGGTAACCTGACTGACTGATTATATCAGTTAAATTGCTAAATGTTTAATTGTCTAAATGGATTGCGGTAAAGTTTAGTATATGTAGGTACTAGTGGTTTCACCCGCGTAGTTCCCGTTCCCGTGGGAATTTCGGGATAAAACATAGCCTATGTTCTTTCCCGGATCATAAGCTACTCCTGTTTCAAATTTCAAGTCAATCGGTTCAGTAGTTTAGCCGTGAAAAGGTAACATACAGACAGACAGTATTAGTTAGGATTAGGATGTTAGAAATTAAAAACGGGTACACTATAACTTTTCCACATATTTTTTACCTTTACTTCAAAAATCATTTATGCCTCTGAGTATTCCTTCTGTAAAACTATTGAAAACACTTTGGCTATGGCTCTAGTAGTGCTGGTAGCTAATATATAAAAGACAACATTTAAAACTTGGGTAAAGTCGCAGGACAAAGCTAGTTAACTATAAAGAGGAAACACCTATTTAGTGTGTGTGTGTGTATCTGTCTGTCTGTGGCATCATAGCTCCCGAACGGATGAACCGATTTCAATTTAGTTTTTTTTTATTTTAAAGGGGACTTACGTGCGAGTGTTCTTAAACATGTTTCATTTTGAAATTCGGTTGACCCGTTTAAAAGTTATGGGGGTTTGAAAGTAATTGTGTTGGGGTTTTTTTATTTAATTGCTATGAACATCTGAAACGCTAAGGCCAACATGTAAGGTCTTACTAAAGAACCCCCTACTTGCTAACCCCCTCTAAATCATATTCGTTTTGTTTAACAAAGACGACTAAACGCCTAGTTTTTATCAAAGAAGTTTCCACAAAAGCAATATAAAATAACAAGAATATTTTTTCGGATTGACTTTGTGTAACACTTTATTTGATTTCGAGATAAAAGAGGTGATTGAATGTTATTTTTAGTTTGTGTATTGTTTGTTGTTTGAGTTAAGTGGTAATACCTTATGTGCGAAGCTAGAAAAACGTTTGGGTTTTTTAGTTAAACACAAAAAGTAGAGCCTTCTAGAACACTCGGAGACTAAAAAGAAAAATACGCTTCAAGTCTTCTTATATTTGAAGAGTTCTGCGATTTTTCTGGGATCCTACAATCAGATTCAGATCTAATGCCCATAGGACCACCAGAAAACTATGGGACATCTCGCCCACACAAAACTGCGTGCCAGATAATCCCCTTTAAAATAACTTTTCATTCAGTCTTCGAGTAATCGAGGAACATAAATAAAAATAAAACCCTTCTTTTTTTAAATCAATGAAAAATGCAAGAACAGAATTTTATACTAGTATAGGGTAAATCATGATTCATGATTGAGACTTCAAACTATAGTTAGCTAAGATAATATATCAACGGGCGTTAAATGGAAATACACAGTCAGTCTTATAATGGAAATTAAATTATTCAGTCCGTAGGTTAATTAGTCGTTCTCTGAGATTAGACATTTGGAACTAGACTAGAACAAAGTTCTAAGTCGGATCTCGAAACACTAACGAAGCCTATTATTGGTAATTCCCGAAGGATATATACAGGGCTGGATTCAGTTTAGTTAGTCATGGTAAATGTATGAAAAGTTACAATTAGAGATTATTAAAAGAACCTCTTGCCTATTATGGTGGGTTAGCTTATTACTATTATTTATTATTTATAAATTTAGCATCTTAGTTACAATGTGTCAACCTTCTGATGAACATAGCCCTCCCATTGAATTCCACACCGACGAACACACGCGGTCTGTATTCAAAATCATTTTATGTCTACGTCATTCGGAGAACGTCCTACGCTTGCTAGAACGTAGTCTAAAATTTCTGCCCGCAAAAGGTTTTTTTTTTATTTAGCTTGATAAGTAAACGTAATACTCGTGTCGTGATTATACTCAAGAAAATATGTGTAAACGAAATTGTGTTAATGTTTTGTGTGTATACTGTTAGTGTGTCAATTAATAAATAAATACTCAAATTGCCCAATTAAGTACAATCGTTTGTGAGTTGAGTGAAGTACGAACATTATTACTTCTCTAGTTACAAAAACGCCGTCGATGCTGTTCCCTAGTCAGACCCTGTTCTATGAATATGGTATTATATTTATATAGCAGTATATTAGTAATACTCGTATAGTTTTGTATCGTCAGTCAATTTTGTGGTTTCCTATTTTGTAATGTTTTGCCGTTTTCATATAGTTAGACACATACAAACCAAATATACAGTCTATTTGTTTTCAATATGCAACTCAATATACCTACAAAAATAAAATTTGAAATGTCAAAATATAAATTAAATTGTATGTAAGTTCCATTTTAATATTTGCACCAGCAAAACAGCGTGATGTTGTTAGTTTATGCTAATATAATAGTAGGTACCAGGATATAATTTAAATGGGACCCTTCCAGTAGTCCTGTTGATTTGATTACGAGCGATTTATTAAAGGGGAGACCTGCGGACCCCAAATATTATAAACGCAAAGCCGTACCTTAATTAATTTCTACTTATTTTGGACATTTTCCTTTTAAATTACTCGAAGGGTTTGCGATCAAATATTGTGAAATAAATTATCACAAATATTTTGGAAATTGTTAAATATTAGAGCATGAAGATGCTCCGGGAGACACTTTCGCTAATTTATTTCTACGAATTACAGTTTAAGGTTCCTGAATAAGACAAATAACTTTGTAATAGGAATTCAGGCTTATTTAAACGTATTAAATTAGCTACAGTGCTAAATGTGATTATTTAATAAAGTATAAGTATTATATTCTTACTAATGTTATACATAAATGTGAATGAGAATTTGTTACGCCTTCTAAGTACATATCTTAATATACGGGTGACTGATTATCACCAAATGTTGCATACACGTTGTTAAGGGTCCAGTAAAGGTTTGTAAGTAATATTTATCCAAAAATATCTAGTGCTATCATAAAAATCTTTATTTCAGTTTGGGCGTCAATCAATAATATAAAACCACGTAAGATGTGACATCAAATTGACACCATGTTAGCTATATAGAAGATCGAGAGTGTGAGTGATTGATAATTTTATATTGTATAAAACTATTTAATTTACTTAAAAACACTCAAATCATCTCGGAAAAATAGCACAATCTAACACAAATCCGCTAGCCGTACTTCCATACATATTCGTCGCAGATTCCGAGTACTCGTATTAAATCCATTTCGTTTGCAAGTTCATTAGTGAATTGGCTAACTAGACGTGTGCTCTCTTTGGGTAGCTCTAATTGAGTGACTGTTCCTGGTTATCTATACTTCTAACGTATACGTATAAAATTCTAACGTATACTAATATTGTAAAGTTTGTGTATTTGTTAAATTGTAAAGGGTAATCTGAAAGAATTTTTGAAATCGGTTCAGTAGATCTCGCTACTGAACCGATTTCAAAAATTCTTTGACTATTGGGAAGCTATATTGTCAGCGAGTGACATAGGCTATAGTTTATCCCTGTATTCCCACGGGAATGGGAACTACGCAAGTGAAACCGCGGGGCACTTTGAATTATGTTACTAGAACCTAACCTACTAGAACTTTCTCTAAAATCTTTGTTAATGGGACTTTTTTTAAAGTAGGATACTTTTTTGAGAGAACCACTAAAAAAAATCACTTACTCTATTACCACAGATCAGAGAGTCAGCTTAGGACCTCCACCTTTACCTCTCTGTTCTGTAATTACGACGATGCAAATAGTCATCGTGTAACATTACCAAACAAAGGGTTACTGGTTCGTTTCCCGGGCAGGTAAATATTTGTGTTAACCACAAATAAATGTTTGTCTTATTCTCGGCTCGGTTATGAATGTGTACGTAATTTATGATACCCTAGATGCAGGTAATGTACATAGTTTGAGCGCGGTTAGCTACTAGTGTGATTGATTATGTTTAAGTTTATGTTATACTATCAGCGCCCCACAGTTCACTCGCGTATTTCCCATTCCCATGGGAATACAGGGATAAAATATAGCCTGTATGTATGATAATATAGCTTTCCATTAGTGAAAGAATTTTTAAGATCGGTTCAGTAGTTTCGGTGCCTCTTCGTTACAAACAAACAAAACAAGTCTTACCTCTTTAAAGTATTGGTTTAGATTTAGTAAGAAAACTTCACTAAATATTAAGCTTTCTAATTTAACCAATATTTGCAAAAAAATAACAAATTTATTTTAGAAATACTATTTTTGGGTGCGCCAAAGTTCACCTAAAATTTCAACTCCGATAATTGGAAATCCGAAAATTTTCTTCCTAACATTTTTTATCCTAACAATCGCAACTCCTAAAATCTTTGTCACTAATGTTTTAATTCCGAAACATTTGTTTTCCTATATTTTCTCAACATAACCATCGTTCATACTATTATTCAAAGTCATATCTTTTTTGTTTAGATTTATTTTTATTTATTATAATCAATATTATATACATAATTTTTTTTTGTAACTTTGTTTTTACATAACATGTAGGTATAACATATAACGCACGAGCCGAGCGAGCAAAACCAGAGTCCTGCTCCAATCATTCAGTCAAGTTCCAGTAACGAATCGGTCCTATTCCTAATTATTGGTTTAGGTTATGTTAGAACTGTGACTCCAACGCACGAGCCGAGCGAGCGTAGCGAGCGTGCCGCGGCAGCGGCCGGCGAAGTGCCAGAACCGAATTGGTCCTTTAGTTATGGTTATGGTAAACTCCCAGGCCATAGGCATAACCGTAAACGAGTCGTATAATAATCATTAATACTATAAATATCATCTTCTACCCGTATATATTTTTTATTACACTTGGTAAATGTTTCTTTCTGAGCATGAGTGAAAATATTATGGTAAGTATGTTTAGGGATAAAAGCGTTATGATAAAAAACAGTAGGAGTTTAAATATATTTACATTAATGATGTTAGTAATTAAAATTTTCGGACACATCACTGTTATGAGCATCGTCGGTAGCACTACAAATAGTATGAATTAAAACTTTAGGATGAAATTTTTTAGGAAGAATGATCATTCGGACTACAAATAGTTAGGAAAAACATTTTCGGGTAAAGAACTTTAGGTGAGCCAATATGGACCCACTATTTTTAACCTCCGACGCAAAAAGAGAGTTATAAGTTTGACGTGTCTGTATGTGTGTGTGTATCTGTCTGTCTGTGGCATCATAGCACCCGAACGGATGAACCGATTTCAATTTAGTTTTTTTACGTGCGAGTGTTCTTAGACATGTTTGATGAAAATCGGTTGACCCGTTTAAAAGTTATGGGGGTTTGAAAGTAATTGTGTTGGGGTTTTTAAATTTAATGTTATTACATTCTAAACCTACATAAACATATCTTAGAAAAGAAATGGAATTTAAAATGCGAAACTATATTTAACCTTCATGCGGTGGCACCTCTACGGAAGCACCTATAAGGCCGGTGTCTTGAATTTAGCGGGCAGCGGGGCGCTAGCGGGGCGCTAGCGCGAGCGGAGCGCTTAGCGCAGACCCATTCTTGAATTTAGCGGGCAAGCAGCGGGCAGATCGAGCGGCTGGGTTATTCCTGTCTGATCCCCCGTATCTGATACCCCGTAACGGATACCGTTTAATTATAAGTAAATTTTTTTCTAGTCCGGTCTGATCCCAGTCCAGAAATAAATTTAAATATTTTATTCCGGTCAGATACCCTATTATATAATACCCTAAGTATTACCACATTATTTAGGACAGTCGGTAACAAAATATAATGTAGAGGTTTTTATTCAACCAACATTATGTATTAAAAAAAATTACAATAATTGTTTTTGAATACCAGGAAAACAAAAATGTTAAAGTGGACTTTTCAAACTTGAGTTAAATTGATTCACAAATTACGTATTAATTGGACTTTCTTTGAAGGGTGATTAGAAGTACCAGGAGAGCATAACCTTTATGCGTAAATTTCTAAATCACTACTTAATATAAAACAAAGTCGCTTTCTCTGTCCCTATGTCCCTTTGTATGCTTAGATCTTTAAAACTACGCAACAGATTTTGATGCGGTTTTTTTAATAGATAGTAATTATTTTAATTAATTTAATTCAGTGGGAAGGTTTTTAGCATAATTTTATCCCCATATTCCTGCGGGAACGGGAACTACGCGGGTGAAACTGCGGGGCGCCGCTAGTATAAAATATAATGTTAAATATTCTAAAAATAAATTTTAGGATAAGAAATTCTAAATATATCTCCTTTAGCTTGATGGTACCGTGGTACTTCATTTCCAAAATCGGTACGACTATAGATCTTCAGTACCTGAATTTAATGATGCTGTTTATTTGGGGGTGTTTAAAAGGCTCATTATAACCCATATAAACTGTTTTTAGAGTAAAGAAACGCATTATAAATTAATTACAACATTAATAAAATCCTATGGAAATACGTGAAAAATCAAGCAATTTTGACAGATATTGCATTAGATCACAGATTATGTCGTTAAATCATAGAGACCACAGAATATAGAGCCTTTCGATTATCACCGTTAAATTATATATAAAAAACTAGCTTTTGCCCGCGACTTCGTCCGCGTAGAAATATTTGTACAGGCAGAATTTGGGATTTTGCCCCTTTTCTCCCCCTAGGAGGGGAATTTCCAAAAATCTTCTATTAGTGGTAGCCTACTCCCTCCAACAACGTGCCAAATTTCAGCGCTCTACGACCAGTAGTTTTGGCCGAGCGTTGTCTGTCAGTCAGTCAGTACATCACTCAGTAACAGAAAAGTTTTATATATATATATGTATATATAGAGAGATAGCTGTGCTCCGCGGTTTCACCCGCATAGTTCCCAATCCCGTTGGAAGTTCGGGAAAAAACAGGCCCTATGTTCTTTCCCGGATCATAAGCTACCCCTGTACAAAATTTCATGTCAATCAGTTCAGTAGTTTAGCCGTGAAAAGGTAACAGACAGACAGAGTTACTTTCGCATTTATAATATTAGTAGGGATAGTAGGGTTTAAAAAGAGCGTATAGATATAGATAAAAAAGCAGTTTATAGCTATTCTGTACACCATATGTGCCCTGCGGTTTCACCCGCATAGTTCCCGATCCCGTGGGAATTTCGGGATAAAACATAGCCTACGTTCTTTCCCGGATTATAAGCTACCCCTGTACTAAATTTCACGTCAATCAGTTCAGTAGTTTAGCCATGAAAAGGTAACAGACAGACAGACAGAGTTACTTTCGCATTTATAATATTAGTAGGGATGTCTGTCTGTTTGTTCCGACCAATATATAAAACGACTGAATCAATTTCAATCAACTTTCACAGGCAGAAAATATACAAATCTTTTATCTTTGACATGGTCGATGTCGAACCTATAGGAAAAAAGTAACAAACAACACAGTAAATTCTATTTCATTTAAAGTAAATAAACAAACACAGAAAAAATGTTTAAAAAAATATTTCTTCGAAATATTAATTTACTAAATCTAAACTGCATATTGAAATTCCTGTGATGATTGAATAAAACACTTCAATCGAATTAAACTACATAATAATATGTTTTTTCTTGAAAGTACTTACCTCTCAATGAGAGTAGGGGATCAGACCGGAATGGCAAAATATTAGGTGGATCAGACAGGAATAACCCCCGCGGCGCTATAGCGCTGTAGTGTTGGGACATTCAGATATTTGTTTTTATTTTCGACTCGACTTGACAAGAAGTAGAAAATTTGTTTTTATTGATGAACGAAATGTCTGAACAACAGCGACAACATCTTTTTGATTCAAACTTATTTGATTTCTTGTGAGCGAAAGAAGAAGTGAATCTCTATTATAGGGCAAGGAAAATAAAAGTTGAATTTTATAGAAATTATGAAGAACAAAGACAATGTCCCGACAATTTCTAGGACTATACAAGAATGAGTGCTTAACGTTATTAGATTTAAACTTTATTTTTAGATCCTAGACTAATCCGGTATGATAGGTTCACTCGGTTTGGCCTATGAGAAAAATAAAATATGACAGTTCGCTTATAATCTATCAGTATTTTTAAAGAGCGAAATGAATGAAGCTGTTCTTTCTTACATTTTTAATGTGAAACAAAGGCAATTAAGCCCAACAACGTATAAAACTGGGTACGTACTCCTTGTTTCATTTAATGGAAACTAGTTGTGCCCCGCGGTTTCTCTCGCGTAGTTCCCGTTCCCATGAGAATTTCGGGATAAAAGTATCCTATGTCCTTCTCCTGGTTCTTAGCTACCTTCCCACCAAGTTTCAGGCAAATCAGCTCAGCCGTTCTTGAGTTATAAATAGTGTATCTAACACGACTTTCTTTTATACCTATATATAGATTATAGGTTCGTAAAAAATTAATGATAAACAAAAAAAAATATATATAAAAAATTGTTAAAATAATTATTTGTACTATCACGTCGGAGGACATGTCGACACGTCACAAAATTAAATTTCACAACACTAAATGAGCGCAAAGCGAGCTCTTTGCGCAAAGCGCTCATTGCCCGCTCCCGCTCCGCTCCCGCTCCGCTGCCGCTCCGCTGCCGCTCCGCTGTGTTCAAAAACCGGTCCATTGAAATACACGGAAAGTATCTCCCCGCTCCCGCTCCGCTCGCGCTCCCGCTCCGCTAGCGCCCCGCTGCCCGCTAAATTCAAGACACCGGCCTAATTCTGCTAATGCACCAAGAAATTTATTCAAACCCGATTATTGGATTTTCTTCTAAGTTTTAATATTGAATTTTATCGATAAATTCTAGGTGACACCGCTAAAATATTGTTTCATAACTGTCTTTGGAACGTACTTCAATAGTGGTGAGCTAAGTTTAGTGTTTGATTTATCGGCTGATAAAATTAATCTACAGGTAGGTAATAATATCAGTTTAATATAACCTAGAAACTAACACTTAATATTTTGTCAGTGGTCCGACCGCGGGCGAGTGAGCGATGAACTATCGGCGAGTTTCTCGCCCAAGAAAAGGACAGTGAATGTACATTCTGTGTAAACAAAAGAGATGCAAAATATTAATACTGGCGATGGCGGTGTGAACAGGCGAGTAACTATAAATAATATGTGCATCTCTTTTGTTTACACGGAATGTACATTCACTGTCCTTTTCTTGAGCGAGAAACTCGCCGATAGTTCATCGCTCACTCGCCCGCGGTGGGACTACTGTCTAAACATGTTTGGTGTTAGGTTTCCCAAAGAATACAACGTGATTTTTATTTATGACATATAAGTATGATTTGTTAACATTTACATTATGTTATTTCAAAACTATAACTCTTCAGTTTGATATTTGTTGGTTAACATTATATATTAAATAAGTAGCATGTAAGATAAGAGAACATAATGGTTTATATACCTAGTTAGACCACTTTTACACAGAATTTTAAATCAAATTACTTGTTAAAATCTTTGAAATCCAAAAGAAATTGCTTGTTATTTTTTGTACAAAATGTTCTCCTAATTATATTTCGTCTTAGATTTTTCATCATAAAACTTTTAAATTAAAACAAAAGTTGTTTTATTTGAAATTCTTGACGAAATCTAATCTGGGCTTGTTTAAGTTTCCAAGTTTTACGTAGATTTGTTCATAATAAATTCATTAGACTATCTCTCCCTTGAACAATGGGGGTTGACTCCCCGCTGTGATATTCATACAGGCCTATTTATCACTTTCGGATAAATGAACATTCGGGCGCTTCCTAGCTGAATGGTTTCCTCACTGATATAGTGCGAGAGCTCGTGCTTATGTGAATTTGGCCATCGTAATACGTAGATTATTTTGACTAGATTTTCATGT
Source organism: Timandra comae (assembly GCA_958496195.1). Lineage (NCBI taxonomy): Eukaryota > Metazoa > Arthropoda > Insecta > Lepidoptera > Geometridae > Timandra > Timandra comae. The sequence goes on along the minus strand of OY292364.1, from coordinate 11,088,333 downwards.
AAGTAAGTATTTTTCAATGAACTTTACCTGTATGCCAAGCCAGAAGTCATGGGTTTGACGTTTGGGTGAACTGATTCATGTTTGAATACATAATTATGAATTGAAATCACTGACTTTTAGGCGTGATAATTACACGTAATGACTATTCACTGTTCTAATATTATCGGCGAAAGACGCTTTTTTAATAATTGTTATTTTACTAATTGCTATCAGCTAGAAAAAAGCTTTCTTAAAAACATAATACTACGTATTGAAACAAAAACTTATTTTTTACATTGTAATTTGTTTTACATTTTCTGACGTTTCGGATTCTTTACAGAACCCGTGATCACAGAAGACTAACATAATACTACGGTTTGCTTCCTATGGCAAACAGTTGCGCAAGAAAGAAAGTAAATAGCAAATTACTTCTATCTACCGCAAAAAAATGCACCAATTCCAAAAGTCAATACTTTAATTTTATTGTCCTCATAAAACATCCACAGTCTCTCGCACTATACCACTATAGTTATAGCCCTAGATACACACAGTCGAGCGCATGCATCCAACCATCAGTCAACACCGCCCGAAGCGGCGCACACCGGCACATCACGGGACTGGGAAATTGAACATTTCTTGCAAATTATGTGTGTTGTGTTTGGGAAATGAGGTCTGGTTGATACCCGGTAATGTTCAGTTTGTACATATTAGTTTGTTTGTTAGAGCGTTTGGTTTGTCTTGTGAATTGTTTGGGTTATAATTTGTTATGAGCAGGGTGTAACTATTTGCCTGTTAGATATATCTTAGAGTCAAATATTTGTACAGTTAATAGGAAAAATTACATAACTGTAACTATGCTTTCCCAATGCATGATGAAGATTTAAAAGTCTGGCTTTGTTTGTAAAATATAAATTAATTGAGTATACTCGTAATATAATGCATCACTTAGTCCAGAAATTGAACTCAGAACTCAAGCTTTAAGAATATATTTTCATTTCAAATGAAAATATATTCTTACTTATTGCCCAGGCACAGCTAATGGTTTATTTAATTAACTTCAAATTTTATCTACTGTCCCCCATTTCTTAGCAAAAAGCCACTTATTTACAATGCTTACCTCATTTACTCTACATAATTATAAAACCATTAATATTCCGTAACATAAACGCACAGTATTACAGTAAACAAGCCTTCTTTGAGGCAATAATAACAAAACAATCCCGCGCGATGGCCCACTCTAAATCACAATTACATAATAATTAATAACTCAGCAAGAGAGAAAAGCGAAATAATAAATTCTAATTAAGATGAATGATGTTTTCCTAATTCAAAGGGTTGCCAGTGAAACGTTCATAACAGTATTGCCAGGTGGGAAAAAAAGAGTAAAATATACCGGCCAAGTGGGAATCGGAGTTGTATATGAAGGGTTTCGTAAAAAAAATTGTCAACATCGATAGCACGTCTTCGTCTACTGCTGGACATAAGTAACTGTCTACACAACATTAAAAAAACACTTTTGTTGTACACAAGCTCCGCTTAGATTTATTGTATTCTGTTTTCAGTATATTTTGTTATAGAGGCAATGGAAAACACAAATCTACTAAACATTAAACTATCTACACTTGAGAGCAAAGAAATCGCACACCTGTTCAATTTTCGTTTCAAGGTTGATTTTTTTAAAACATGCTTGTATTTTAATTCCCGTTTATATATTGAATTGAAGTGCACACTGTCAGCTTTCAGATAACACCTTAAGCTATTCCATAACCCTTAAATTAATTACAGTAAAGCCAAACGAACAATTGGATCGGAAATCACTCGTTTCAGGTAGTGCTAATTGAGCGACTAAGAGCGGATATAAAAGGTGAAGGGTTGGGTGAAACTGCATCATCCGCATATCAAATCGTAGCTTGGAAAGTCAGCTATAGAACACGTCCACATCCGAAACAAGAAAATGGATACCTCACCAGAAATACCAGCTCAAGTGGTTGCGCTAATTGAACCTGGCCATAACCAGATTCAAATAGCCAGACAGTTGAATTTATGCCAATACGCTGTTCGGCGAGTATATCAGCATTATCAAGAGAGTTGTAACTTTAGTCGCCGACGGGGTTCTGGCCAAAAACGTACAGCATCAGAGCGTGATGACCATTTTCTTCTGACCTTGCCATTAAGAAATCGCCAGTGGAATGCTGTTAAGCGCTGTCAGCAACTCCAGGAAGTGAGAGAAGTTTAAATTATGCGGTAGACAGTTAGAAGAAGACTAGCCAAAGGAAGCCTGATAGCGCACAGATCAGCTAACGCTCCAGAATTGACCACAAGTCACCGACAAGTACGACTACAGTTCGCTCGAGAACATTTGGATTGGACGATGGGCCAATGGACAGCGGTACTGTACTCAGACGAGTGCAGGATGTCTCCATGGCAACGACGGACGTGAAGGAGGCTACCAAAGACCAAATGAGCGGTTCTACCCGTGTTGATTCTCAGAACGCGTCTCGTAAGGCGCATCACTCAACTCAAATGTTCTCGAGCAAACTGTAGTCGTGCTTGTCGGTGACCTATGGTCATTTCTGGAGCGATAGCTGATCTGTGCACTATCAGGCCTGCTTTGGCTAGTCTTTTTCTAACTGTCTATCGCATAATTTCAACTTCTCTCACTTCCTGGAGTTGCTGACAGAGCTTAACAGCATTCAACCGACGATTTCTTAATAACGAGGTCAGAAGAAAATGGCCATCACGCTCTGATGCTGTACGTTTTTGGCCAGAACCCCGTCGGCGACTAAAGCTACGACTCTCTTGATAACGCTGATATACTCGCCAAACAGCGTATTGGCATAAATTCAACTGTCTGGCTATTTGAATCTGGTTATGGCCAGGTTCAATTAGCGCAACCACTTGAGCTGGTATTTCTGGTGAGGTATCCATTTTCTTGTTTCGGATGTGGACGTGTTCTATAGCTGACTTTCCAAGCTACGATTTGATATGCGGATGATGCAGTTTCACCCAACCCTTCACCTTTTATATCCGCTCTTAGTCGCTCAATTAGCACTACCTGAAACGAGTGATTTCCGATCCAATTGTTCGTTTGGCTTTACTGTAATTAATTTAAGGGTTATGGAATAGCTTAAGGTGTTATCTGAAAGCTGACAGTGTGCACTTCAATTCAATATATAAACGGGAATTAAAATACAAGCATGTTTTAAAAAAATCAACCTTGAAACGAAAATTGAACAGGTGTGCGATTTCTTTGCTCTCAAGTGTAGCTATACGAGATACAGCCTGGTGATAGACAGACGGACAGACAGACCGACGAGTCTTAGTAATTAGGTCCTGTTTTACCCTATGAGAGACCCCAAAAGCCTCTAATTCAAATGGGTTGCCAGTCTCCAAACAACGCAGTATTGCCAGGCGAAAAATAGGTAAAAAGACCACCTTCCTCTCAACTCTTTAGAAAAAGTCACTTACCGTCTTTTCAATAAGAACTCGCATTCAGAAGTTGATGAATTATGTAATTTGTCATTTTGCAGCCGCGGAAATGTATGAATAGGTTTAAGTAGTTCAATGTAGGTGTAAATGAATAGCATTAATTTAATTATTTTTTAATTAAATGCTTTCAATTGACATAGTTTTTTGTAATTTGTCGCGAAATTATGAAACGGTAGGTTTTTTTTCTAGTGTGTAGCGTTAAAATGTTATTTTTCAATGTTGTATTTAATATTTACTTAAACTTTCTAATTATCTTCAATGGGAATCAAACCCGTTACTTTTGGCATAGCAGGCAGGGAATGCAGGAATACGCCTATTTATGGTCAATAGACAAATTAACAGTGATTCTCTGACCTGAGGCTGACTTAAGTTTGACCTTAGGCTGACCTCTGGCTCTGACCTAAGGCTGACCTCTGGCTCTGACCTTAGTCCGACCTCTGGCTCTGACCTTAGACTGACCTCTGGCTCTGACCTTAGTCCGACCTCTGCTTCTGACCTTAGACTGACCTCTGGCTCTGACCTTAGGTTGACCTCTGGCTCTGACCTTAGGCTGTCAACTGGCTCTGACCTTAGTCCGACCTTTGGCTCTGGCCTAAGTCCGACCTCTGGCTCTGACCTTAGTCCGACCTCTGACCTTAGTCCGACCTCTGACCTTAGTCCGACCTCTGACCTTAGTCCGACCTCTGACCTTAGTCCGACCTCTGGCTCTGACCTTAGACTGACCTCTGGCTCTGACCTTAGGCTGACCTCTGGCTCTGACCTTAGGCTGACCTCTGGCTCTGACCTTAGTCCGACCTCTGGCTCTGACCTTAGACTGACCTCTAGCTCTGACCTTAGGCTGACCTCTGGCTCTGACCTTAGTCCGACCTCTGCCTCTGACCTTAAGTTGACCTCTGGCTCTGACCTTAGACTGACCTCTGGCTCTGACCTTAGGCTGACCTCTGTCTCTGACCTTAGTCCGACCTCTGGCTCTGACCTTAGACTGACCTCTGGCTCTGACCTTAGGCTGACCTCTGACTCTGACCTGAGTGACCTGACTGACCTGACTGACCTGACTGACCTGACTGACCTGACTGACCTGACTGACCTGACTGTTCTGACTGACCTGACTGACCTGACTGACCTGACTGACCTGACTGACCTGACTGACCTGACTGACCTGACTGACCTGACTGACCTGACTGACCTGACTGACCTGACTGACCTGACTGACCTGACTGACCTGACTGACCTGACTGACCTGACTGACCTGACTGACCTGACTGACCTGACTGACCTGACTGACCTGACTGACCTGACTGACCTGACTGACCTGACTGACCTGACTGACCTGACTGACCTGACTGACCTGACTGACCTGACTGACCTGACTGACCTGACTGACCTGACTGACCTGACTGACCTGACTGACCTGACTGACCTGACTGACCTGACTGACCTGACTGACCTGACTGACCTGACTGACCTGACTGACCTGACTGACCTGACTGACCTGACTGACCTGACTGACCTGACTGACCTGACTGACCTGACTGACCTGACTGACCTGACTGACCTGACTGACCTGACTGACCTGACTGACCTGACTGACCTGACTGACCTGACTGACCTGACTGACCTGACTGACCTGACTGACCTGACTGACCTGACTGACCTGACTGACCTGACTGACCTGACTGACCTGACTGACCTGACTGACCTGACTGACCTGACTGACCTGACTGACCTGACTGACCTGACTGACCTGACTGACCTGACTGACCTGACTGACCTGACTGACCTGACTGACCTGACTGACCTGACTGACCTGACTGACCTGACTGACCTGACTGACCTGACTGACCTGACTGACCTGACTGACCTGACTGACCTGACTGACCTGACTGACCTGACTGACCTGACTGACCTGACTGACCTGACTGACCTGACTGACCTGACTGACCTGACTGACCTGACTGACCTGACTGACCTGACTGACCTGACTGACCTGACTGACCTGACTGACCTGACTGACCTGACTGACCTGACTGACCTGACTGACCTGACTGACCTGACTGACCTGACTGACCTGACTGACCTGACTGACCTGACTGACCTGACTGACCTGACTGACCTGACTGACCTGACTGACCTGACTGACCTGACTGACCTGACTGACCTGACTGACCTGACTGACCTGACTGACCTGACTGACCTGACTGACCTGACTGACCTGACTGACCTGACTGACCTGACTGACCTGACTGACCTGACTGACCTGACTGACCTGACTGACCTGACTGACCTGACTGACCTGACTGACCTGACTGACCTGACTGACCTGACTGACCTGACTGACCTGACTGACCTGACTGACCTGACTGACCTGACTGACCTGACTGACCTGACTGACCTGACTGACCTGACTGACCTGACTGACCAACTTCGCCAACTGACCAACTTCTCCGTCTGACCAAATTGCCCATCTGACCATTTTCCCCGTCCGACTGACTTCCTTATCTTATTTATTTACTTATTTTAAGAAAGCTTACGGACTAATAACAACATAATAATATCTAATATATAAAATTCTCGTGTCACTGTTTTCGTTGCCATACTCCTCCGAAACGGCTTGACCGATTCTCATGAAATTTTGTGAGCATATTCAGTAGGTCTGAGAATCGGCCAACATCTATTTTTCATCCTGAAATTCCTACGGGAACGGGAACTACGCGTGTGAAACCGCGGGGCGCAGCTAGTGTTTATATAAAGGTTTTTAATTTTTTTAACTTAATGTTATTGTCGATAAGATCTTCACTCCTTATAACTTTTTTTTTATAACTGCCTTTTTAATCTATTTTTGGACAGCAAATTACGTTTCATCACTTCAAACGCAAATTGCAAAATTAATGAATGAGATCCAATAATTTAGTTATAATTATATTTTTGTTCGAATAAATTTAATTATATTATTTAATATAATGATTCCCGTATTTGATATCAATGAGAAATTAATGAAGAGTGATTCAACTTCGGTATTTTGTTGACCATTTTCGAAATTCCAATATTTTGTTGGTGGAAATTACTTGATAGTGCAGGATAGAATTACGTTTTTGGATATCGGTTTTCAATATTGAAATTTCGTTCTCTATTTTAGTTTTGGCAAAATTATAATTCGTTTCAGTGATTATACTCGGCTAATATTTACATATAGTCATTGTTACATAATAAGAGTATATTAATTTGTATTTCAAAGGCATAATAAGTAATAATATCCGCGATGATTTAGAATTAAATTTGGGGTAGATCGATAATAGGTCGATAATCACTAGTTTCACCTAAATTATATGAAACAGTGATATAATAATAAGTTAGAAAGAAAGAAAGAAAGAAAGAAAGAAAGAAAAGGTATTTATTTTAACACACGCAAACATACAAAAGTCGCACAAAGCAAACATAATAAACAAAAATAATAATAAAAGAAAAATTTAAATAACAGAAAAAGATACATACAAAATAAATAATAGAGAAGAAAAGCAGACTAATACATGTCTGCGTGGGCCAAAAATGGTCGCTATTTCAGCAAAAAGCCACAACAGGATGCTGTGGCGCTGATTTTCAAATAGGACCATCAGTAACTCGCGCACGAAACAAAAAAAAAAAAAACTAATAATACAGGCTGAAATAGACAAATAAATAATAATACAAAAAAAAATTAAGTACACCAAACATAAAAAAAAAAACAAAGTTAAAAAGCCCAAGTAGCCAAAGCGAATTTGCAAAGTCGCGAACGCAGCCGAGCACAACCAATACAACCATAGCACATGAACACACACTACGATGAACGAACACAAAGTTTAAATTCAAACCGGAAGATAATAGGTATTTCTACTCGGCTAAGTATTCTATATTTTTAAGGCAGGCACAGCTATTTTCAAGCGAAATATTACCTAAAATTAAAGCTAGCAAAAGCATTTGTTTAGGCATGATGTGCAGTGAATGAAACAAATACTAATTATTATAATTACCTTACTTAGCATAAACATAAAATTATAAACGAAGCCATTCATAACTACAAGTAAACAAAAAAAAATGTTAGATAATTTTACTCAAAAAGTCCGCCATGATTGGGATTAACGGCTAACACCGCTAAGCGCTTCTTGTACCGAACAAAGTATCATCTCGCGTAAGAGTGTCTTCAAGTCCACAATCCTCGTGTCAAGAGTACATTAGCACACAAAAGCGTATTTGCGCATTTTTACATTGAACAACATAAATCTTTTCGCATGACAGCCCTCCAGGTGTTCCCCTTTTGGCTCTGAATACAAATGATAATGAACATTGTGTTTCGTCGGGTGTACGCACTGCGCTCGCTATGCGCGGCAGGTTTTCTTATTTTTTACCTTTGGCTTTTGGGTCTTAGCTAATTAGGCTTAATTTTTTTAAACACAAACCTTTGGCGCATACAATTATTTTCTGCGTTTCCTTCCGATGAAAGCCAATATAATTATGTAGCTGTTACCTGTTACTCGCTTTTGTTCGGTTGCCAAAGATTCAAATTCCGGATAAGATATGAAACATTACAGTTTCTACGCATGTCAATAACTTTACAATAACAATTCATGACAATTCAAAATGTTTCTTGAAAACACTTAAAAAGTATGCAAACTTTATTTAACCCCCAGTGTTCTATGTGAAGTAAACAACATTAAGATGCAGCGTGTTACCCGACCAGTGCGTGTGTGCCATTTTTACTTGTGTTTCAGTAAACAGAAATATATCCTAATGAAGTGTCGCGTTACGAATGCAGATGAGATCGCTTCCCGAATAATATTATAACAATAAACAATTTTATACACAATTTGTTGACACTCCATTTTGTTAAAGCTTATATTCATTACTTAAGGCCTTTTGTAGTGATTGACATGGTAAATATAACATACATAACGTAACATAATCATTCGCTACATCATCTCATTAGTAATCTATTTTATCTATTAGTATCATTTATATCATTTTTATCTATTAGTATTATTTATATAATCAATTAGTATCAGTAACTGACCCCTAACTAAGTTCGAAACTTATCTAGGGTATCAGAAACTACGCACACATTCACACTCATTCACACGGACACCCAGACCGAGACAAACATTTGTGGTTCACACAAATATTCACCTCGCACGGGAATCGAACCTGCAACCTTACGAAAGGCAGTACGACATGGTGACCACACTGCCATCGAGGTTGTCGTTATATCGTAAATATCTCGTAAATTATGGAATTGGTACGTGACTTCAACACTCATTAGGTCAACATTCACTAGTCACAACAACACCACGATATCAAACGCTCAAATTATTATCATACTAGTGTCAATAATTATGATAACTTTAAAACTATATTGTGGCTGATAACAGCTTGCATTTAAGTTACTTGGGAAGGAAGAGCAGACGTGACACCTGATGGTAGGAACTAAATAGGTAGTAAACTTTTTACATTACTTTGTACAGACGTCTTCCATCTTAGTCTTCTGTGATCACGGGTTCTGTAAAGAGTCCGAAACGTCAGAAAATGTAAAACAAAATCACAACCACGACAAAAATCCGTTTAAGTGTTTTATTTCAATGTGTAGTGTTCGAGTAAATCAAAGATATCAATATAAATATCTTCACTCTCGGATACTTACAACTCAGAGGAATCACAAGTCATTCGCTAGCCTTCAAAGCATTAAATACAAGACATTATCAAGAGAAGTAGGGGGGATTTGGGCTCATCTCTCATATAACTATGATTGATTACCACAGTTGGAAGTCGAGCTAGTTTGATCTAAGAAATACAACACATACAGAACGTCGCCGTGTTATAGTAATCACTCTTTAAATTTTAGGTATTATAGCAACTTAATGTTAACTAGGTTAAAAGATATAATAACTTATGAAATACTCGTACAATGTATTTGATATAATTATTATAATACTGACTGGACAGCACCTAGATCAAGATAAACATTTCAAGATTAGTTAGCGCTATGTCAAAATCATGGTTAATTTCGAATTTCATACCAAATATTGAAGTTAAACAATTCCTAGCGCATTTAAAAACCTCGAAGGCATTAATAATAACATGTTTTATAATTAATTTTTAGGTTCACCTCAACCTGATATATTATCCCGTATTCCTAATTAGTCTAGAAATAAATTGAACGTTCATTAATTAGTTATCTCGGCCGATGATTTCAGTCGATAGTAATAAATAATTAACTCGATCGTTTATCTCGATCCGATTAATTCTATTTGGAGTGCTACGTAGTTGTGCTGTTACCCTAATTAGTCATTACTAGTAATACAATTAATGGGGGCTGACTAATTTTATTATAAATAGTTAAGTTATTGTTTAATTAAATAATAGTTAAAACTGTAATTTAGGCACTGTTACCTAAATCAATAATTTTTAGGAAACTTCGCACTGATTTGCGCGTTCGACCCAGGCCCAGTCAAGATGAGTATAAAGGCATCATACTTACAAATATTTGCGTTTTACGAGAATCGAATTAGCAACCCATCATATTTGGCTAGTTACAGCAAACTAGTTAAGGCAAACTGATAAATTCTACTTAGGGCCTATTTCGCCATCTTCAAGTAAAGTTCCGAGTAGCTTGCTCACATGTTTTGTCTTTGTCACTTGACATAAAGTAAGAAAAAGGCAGAACTAAATTTACTTGGTGAGTAACGTTATTTGTAGGTCGTGAAATAGGCCGTTAGCCTAATTTTCTAAGTTAAATTTTGACTTGTCAATAACCCCTCAATAACATCTCCCCAACTGAACATCACGAAAGTAATTCCAAAAAACTCGGACGTATCATTGAACGGCCTTTTCTTTGTTTTCATAAGGAAACCATAAACAATGCTGTCTTATTCGTACCCACAAATCAAAAGAGGCTTACTTACCCCGACGGCTGCACATTTTGATATAGAAATTTGAACTTTATTTCAAGCTAATAAGAGCGATAAGTTGAGCTTGTTTCCCACCTGCCTGGACGGATTTGCCGTGTTGTTTTGTTTATAGACCATTGTTGTATGTTTGATAGTAAATAATATTTATGAATAATATTCAATAAGTTCTAGAGTTGTAGTGGAGTTCCATTCGGTGAATATTGTATCAGTTTAGCGCTCAGACTTCGATCGAAACTTGATGTCTTTTGTTTGACTTTATCTTGTATGGAGAATGTTCTATAACATGAATATCGTTTATTATTTATCTAGAATCTAGATATTTTAATTGTATTAAGTAAAGTCCCACTTCAAAGCAATAGTCTCACAGTGATGTAAAAAATCAAAGGCGAAAAATAAGGCGGACTAGCGACGCTTGTCCATTGTAAGTTGGTCTTCTAAATCTTTAACCATGTACGAGCCACGGTTGGAAAATAAAGTTAATTAGCAGCGCCCCGCGGTTTCACCCGCGTAGTTCCAATAATGAGGGGTATAAAATTACCCCAAAAACCTTAAACTCTTGAAACACTATCATATAAAAAAAATTGCGTAGTTTTAAAGATTTAGGGATACGTAGGGACACACAGACAGGGAAGACGACTTTGTTTAATACCATTGTGATACAACTTTAGAACATTTTGAAATAATCGTTACAAAAAATACACAATAAACATATTATCAATTCAAACAAAAATGAAACACAACACAAACTTTATCAAACCGTTTACGAGCTTAACAAGTCTATCACCCTAATCTGTTTGCTTAATCCCCTAATTAATCACCCCTCACACAATCAAACAAACAGTTGACGCAAAGAAAACCCTGCGTAAGTCAGTATCTCGGAAATAAATGCAAATCTCCAACAAATACGTAGAGGCGGTTTATCTTCGCGCAATTTAGGGATGTTAGTACCTACCTAATGCAATAATATCGCGGAAGGAGGCAATTTGAAGGGTGATATCAGAGGCCTAATTCTCATAACTATAATGCTGTGATAATGCTACTCAAATATATTTTAAAATCAACATTATGGCCGTTTTTTTGACATTTGTTGTCATTTTGGTATTCTCTTCATGACAACTACACCGCTGACTCAATAATGGCTCCATAAAACTTAGATGATTGTCATGGAAACAGTATTCTAACGTTTTTATTAGAATTTTGACATGTAACAAAGACCACTGAGACATCATAGCCATATTAATAAAGTTTAGCAGAATACCAAATTTCTGACACTCGTTATGATGTCTCTACTTACATCAACACATTGTCTGATCAAATAATGTTAAATAGCGGACTTAGGCCCCAGAACAAGGGCCCAAACGGGTGATATGAGTTATAACTTTATGACATTTACACTTGGTTTGTAACGTTACTGCGAGCATCGTAAAACTGAAAACGCTGAAGCGATTAATTTAAATTTATTGTGCCTTAGATAACGCGGGGTTTAAAGTCATGAATTAAATTAGATAATTTGAAGGTCGGTTCAAAGTTAGGTACGAAGATTAAAGTTGTAACTTTTTTTCGTAAGATAAAATGTGACTCAGCTCCGTTCAATTGCCCGTCTATGCGTAGACAAGATCACGTAGTATAAAACAAACTAGCTTCCCACTGTCTGTCCCTATGTATGCTTACATCTTTAAAACTACGCAACGGATTTTGATGCAGTTTTCTTTATTAAATAGAGTGATTCCAGAGGAAGGTCTTGATCTACGCGGCTGAATGAAGGCGCTGCTAGATCTATAATATAAAAATGAATCGCAAAATGTGTTGGTAAGCGCATAGCTCAACAACGCCTGGACCAATTTGGCCAATTCTTTTTTGTTGTGTTTGTAATCGCCAGGAGAAGGTTCTTATGTAAAATCAATCTAGAAAATTGGACCCGTACGAAGCCGGGGTGGGCCGCTAGTAGAGAATAAATCCGTGTCAATCAACCGTATACTTGAAGATTCCTTTATTAATTAGTTATACGAGTATGAAACGCGACGCAGATATTCTATTTAACCGAAATAACGTCGAGGTTTGAACACTTAATCAGGATGGCTGTCTCTAACAAAGATATTTGATGAAATACGGACCGTACCTTACACTTGACAACTTGACAGAATATTGTATTATTATATTGAGATAGTGGAATTACTTTGTATTGTCTCAAATATTGAGATTGGGTTTTCTAATATTATTTTAGTTTGGAGGCAGAGTTGAAGTTGAACTAAAGTGGGGGGGATTGATTTTTGGCTGTAAGTAGTTCAATTACGAGCATTTTTGTGAGAATGTTTACAATAAACAGAGTTTTTCGTTTACTGAAACTCCTAATTTACAAAAAAGCTACACTACTCTTGATGGAGCATTAAAATACAGTTCGTCATTTTTATAATTTCGCCATATTTGATTTAGAATGACGTCACATAAGACTGCAAACCATATATGAATTGTCATCAAAATTAAATGTCTTTCAGCTCAATCGGTTGGAAATAACCACTTTAAGATTTAGTATGGTGGATGAGAAAAGATCGAGTAATCCCGCGGCAGATCGCCTAGTAACGTTTAAGGTGGCTATTGACGAGTCAGTTTAACTGATCAGTTGAACTAGCGTCCGTCCAAAAATGGTCGTCAATCACCGGAGCGATTCCAGATTATAATATCATAATCTAGTTGGCTGAAAACTTTTGGAGTGACGCACAGTTTTATGTCTGGACTGATCAGTTCAACTGACGCGTCAATGACCAGATAACCTAGTACCGTCTATAAAGAGGTTCACCCGGAACAAGTCGAGTCAGTTCTTATCTTTGAGTTTCACTGCACTCGACTCCGTTCAACTTTTATCGCTTGCAATTTTGTAACTTCGACTACCCAGTTCTACGCTGAGTTATAATTAACAATATTTCATTTCTTTAGTTTAGTTGAATTATTCAAACGATTTAGGATAAAATTGAGGCTTTTTGGCCTAAGGGCAGCTGCATCTATTTGTTATTTTAAAAGGCTAGATTTCTGCTCAAACAAAGTAATTTTCGAAACGGTGGTAAGTTCAGTGTTTGACATACATAGTACTCTTTGAGGCCCAAACCGATTAAAATCATTTATTTATTTTAAAAAGACTACCATTTAAATAAGTATCGAAGTTTCTTTTTTTAATATAACTTGTACATAACTACATAATATTTAGTAGATACTTCAGGATTGGCTTATTACGTGTTGTAAGTACATTTATTTACTCTGGTTTACTGGATTAGATTACAAAACAAATAAAATTTTCCATACTTTAATCTCAGTTCTCATTTTACGGTTCTCATTAAGAATATCCCTCGAACGTTTTATTGTGTTTTCAGTAAAAACTTTTCATGAAATTTCGTAATTATTTACGACGAGATTACGGACTGAGACGTCTTTTGTTTAATGTTTGTTTGTTATATAAAGTTTGTTATGTAGGAAAAACGTTACGAAGATTATGTTCCTAATTAAGTCGTTCCGTTATTTTGGTAATTACTTTTTTAATGTTAGTATTTTATGAAGATTTTTTATATCCAGCTTCGTCCGTATCTAGCTATCAGCTATAATTAAGATGGATGTACATATGGAGCTTTCCATTTTTTTTTAATAAAGTGTGGACCACCTATGGCCAGTGACTCTTTTTTTTCAATATCTTAACAATATAGAGATTATGACATATTTCTCCTCTTCATACAAAATGAAAATGTGGCATAACTTCTTTATTATTATTCTTAATTCGATGTCAATGTACTCCCTTCATCCTGTGCGTGTGCGTTTATTATAATTCCGATATCATCTCACACCTGCCGTCGCAAGCTGTCTAAAGAACATGGACGTTGAAATCTGATCGACGACACAGAATTGCCATTCCAAAAAATAATGATATTGTGCATTGATAGATCAGTCAGTCAGTCTATACCCACAAGGATGATGGGACTAACCCAATCACACAGTTCCTTTTAACTTGAATCAAAAACTTTCATTCAACGGTCAAAAAGTAAGAAGTAAAAGTTAAACGTTGAAGAAAGACATTAAATCCTTCCTAACGTTAATTTATTCACAATTTGAACGTTTCCAATGCAAAGAGACCTTTGTAAAACTCTACGACGTCGACAACATAGGAAATTAAAGATCCTATCTGAGTCTCGGTTCGAAATAGTAAACGTACTCGATTTCTGCAAACGAATTTAATACTTAACTCTTTGTAATAGAGTTTTTATTTGGATGTGTAGAAGTTAAATGAGTTTAAGTTTAAAAAAGGGAGTGTTGTAGTAGTTTCTTTTTTTGTTTAATAATAGGGTTTGGGTAAGGTGTTTCCCGCTTATTATGAGAGCTTATGATAATTCAGGAAACATGAGTTAGCAGATTGCTAGTGGGAGTCTTGTTAAAATTGGTCTATTGCATAGAAATTGGAATACTCTATGGTAAGGTCTAGTCATTTAGAAGATAGGCCGAAATAAAGAGGGTGATATTTTATTGACTTGTCATGTACTCGTATACGTACCTCATATTGTATAATGAAGTCCTATTATTACTATCCTATTACTACTTATACTTTTAGAATAAAACAAAAGCAAATACGTTATTATTCCGCCTCGATACAGGCATTGCCTAGTGAGGCAGTCACTGTTAATTAGATACTCATTGTAAACTGGACTGAAATAAAGATTTATTATTATTGTTATGTCTTTTCCATTCACGGGACTATTAAGGAGTTCCGGTCTTTTGGAAGGCTAGTATGGGGCCAAAGCCAACACACGGAAGCCCTTTGACATATTTAATCTTGTGTAAAGGATGCACAATCCGGCGACTATCCCTGTATAACACTATAAAATGCATCCAAGGACAGTCCCCGGTTCTGCTGGGACTATTGCAAATATATGGAAAACTAAGACTGGGTTATGGGAATGGGATGTTTAATGGACTGGTTTTATTTATTATTATTATTAAAGATCCACGTCAATTAAAGTAATGTTTTTGAAAACAAACAGTTACATATTTAACAAACAAATTATGAAAACTCAGTAGTTTCATAAAGCGATTTGAACAACTGACAAGAATCTCAGTAGAAATCTTGCTTATTACTTACATTTTACAACAAAACAACTTCTTTTATAATAACATAGTTTCCTTGTAAAGTTGGTAGCTGTTATAATCTGTACGTAATTGTATGACCCTACTCATAGCGCTTGGAAACTTGCTTAACTTGGAAATTCTTGAGAAGTTCCATGTTAAGCGAGGTGCTGTTTAGATAGCTAAAAGAAGTATTAGTTGAGATGATCGCTGTTGTTATACTCGTAGTAGGTAGATTAACTGACAATGTTTTCCAATTTAAACATAGACATAACCATTCACTCCATCATCTGATTACAGTAACTGACCCCTAACAAAGCACAAAGCTTGTATCTAGGGTATCAGAAACTACGCACACACTTATTCACACACACATACAGACCGAGACAATTTGTGGTTCACTCCTTTCGAATGACAGTCCACTAAACCACTACAAAAGTCCGTTGCTTCATTATGTAATGTTCGTGTAAATTAAAGAAATCAATATTATGCTTATTCTTCTTCACTATACTTTTATTTTGATGAAAAGCAACTATATTTATAAAACGAGGTTTTACTAGATAGGTTTTGTTTAATTTAAAATTAGCGGCGTCTCGCGGTTTCACCCGCGTGGTTCCCGTTCCCGTGGGAATACGGAGATAAAAGATAATATAGCCTATGTTACTTAGGGTGAATGTAGCTTTGTAATGGTGAAAGAATTTTTTAAATTGGTTCAGTAGTTTCGGAGCCTATTTGTTACAAACAAACAAATCTTTCCTCTTCATTATATTAATGTAGAAAACAAGTACCTACTTCACCCGGAAAATTATTCCTTTTTATAATTAAGTCCTTTAAAGAAGTAATCTAGATTAAAACTGGGATAATTAGAGTTGTGAGTCCCGGGGACACGGTTTATGGGAATGGGGAAAATAAGACGGGATTTTAGGAATATTACTTATTTTATTTTTTGTTTTTAAAACAAAAATGATTTTATTCTACCGCTTCTGTGGTTTAGTTACTTTACTGGGCTGCCAATACACAGTTGTGGGTTCAATTTCCAAGTTGTGAAGTAAATATTGTAATGTTATTCAAGAAATGGTTATCTTCGTCTGGGTATGTGTATGAGTGTATGCGTAGTTTTTGATACCCTTAAAGCAGGTAATACTTCGGCTCCTATACAAGCGAAAGTAACAAAAATTATCAAGTAAATGATTACGAGTCCTATGAATCATCTAAATGACTAATATACCACACAGGATAGGAACCTTTTTATCAAGAAATTCCCGGGATTTATGCAGATAACGCCACAGGGTACAAATAAAAGTCAAATAAATATATTTTATTAATTTTATTACTGAATTGAGAATAATTTACACTGTAAAAAATACAAATACTTCAATTTGATAACTAAAGGTTAACATTTCAGATCTGTTACTCACTGCTGCGAAACACTGGTACTGGTATTGCTACCCTAGTATATAAATACTAGGTAACTAGTATATTACTTAATACCTCCTTTACAATAATAATACTAGAAATAATACAGCTTTGTGCAAGTTAATTAAAATAAAACTATTAAGTAATGTTTATAGTCTATTCTTTGCCAATAATGTTTACGCTTATTTTCCAATGCGTGCGAAACGAGCAAATTAATTACCCTTACGCTCACGACGGTAAACTACACAAGAATAAAAAAGAGTATAAATAAAAGACAACCTTTACGACTGGTCTTTCAACACACTTTGCTTGAATGCACTGAAATATGACTAACAACTAGTTGTTTATGTGTAGTTTACCGTTGCAATCTAAAAGTAAAAGCGAAACGAGCGAATTAGTGACAATACGTTTCGCTCATAGAGGAAGGCCCGCGTTAGTCCTTAAAGCGATGTTTAATTTTCAAATAATTATCATCCTTTGAGTATTCATTCAGTCTGTTTATAAATTAAGCCTAACTTCTTTGGCATTCATAAGCAATTTCTCTTTGACAAAAATATTTAAAAACCTAAAAATACTTGAGGTATCTAAAATCTCAAAATGTTGATGGTTATAACTAAAACTGTCTGTACTAAATATTTATTTTTAATATAACTGTGCGAAACTAATAATACAATTCACATTTTAAAGTGTTTATTTTTTACAAAGAAATTTTTGTAACTGCGTTTTTCAAAAGTAGATATTGTCAAGTATCAAGATAGTTTATATTGATTAAATATTATGAGAGAGATAGAAACTTTGAAGTACGTAAAGTATCTCTAGAAGATACTTTACGCAACTGATATTAAAAGAAGTCTTTGTAAAACATTCCTAAATATCGTTTCTCTCAGAGATATACAAAAAACGGTCTTTGTAAAACATAAATACTTTAAAAACTTATTTAATTCTTACTTAAACATATTTATTAATACTTATCAGTACAAAACAAGCTGCTTCTTTGGATTCTTTACATCTAAAGTAAACACTACACCTCTTATTGAATTAGTGTCAAATAATATTAATGTTACTTAATTAAACGATATGTATTTTAAACTATTTTAACCCCAAATATTGTCAGGGACACCTATTTTAATATAGAAAATAATATTTTAAGTCTAAACGATTAGTTGACGGTCATCAACGTGCAAAAATGTAAAATTAAACATTGAAATATTTATATATTTAATTCAATTCAAGATTTAATTAGAGATTTTCAATTCTAACAAAAAGAAATGAATTTTATGTAGTGTTAATTCAATATGAAACATTTGCGTAAATAAAGAAAATTAATAATCATAACTTTTATTAAATGTTGCCAAAATCAAAAGACCGCCAACTAGTCGCACGACTTATCAATCTCTTAATATAAAAATGAAATTTATACAGTTTTAAGACACGATGCATTTTTGTACTAGAGCAAAAAATTTTGTTATAGATTTGAGTTTAATAGTATTTATAGGTACTTAAGCGCTACGAAAATATTCTGTTATATTTTCATTTTCAAAGCCCAAAAATATAACTCATAAATTTTAATGGAGTATGTTAATTTTTGATTATCACTATCAATTTACAATTCGTCTAAATCTCCATTTTAATTTCAAGAGTTGATAAACTTAATCATTCGTCCATCTTTTTATTTCTAATTTAAGGAAGTAAAACGAAATTTTATTAATTCTTACATCTAATTAAATCTAACAATTGACGAAACGAACAAAATGACAAAAGCTATTTTCATACAGCGGTTATAAAAAAAGAACTATATAAACAGTCTCTTACTAATTTATTTTTACAATTTTACATTTAATTTCAATCATAATTAAAAAGATAGAAAAAAATGAAATTGGAATCGTGAACTGATATTTGGACGGACAGACAAACGGTAATACAAATAAAGATAAGCTTTAGAAATGGGTATAATCAATTAAAATGGAAGAGTCTTACTGTGCAGTAACGTTTAAGTAATTATCTCCTGAAATCTCCTCATTACATTGAAGCTAGGTACAAAAGTATCAGTGGAGATATTACTTCATGATAATTTATCTTAAAAGAAGAAATAAATTCTATATACTCGAAGTAGATAATTTGTCTACATGTCAAATTCTCCACCATATAATAAGGATCACGACCCAGATTCTCACTGGTCTCTGCTCTAAACTAATTAAAACAACTGCCCATTCTTTCTCAAAATCGCTTTAAAACCTCTTCCAGTAGGCAACTATAAATAAACTGACATACATATTTACGAGCTCCTATAAAATTAATAATTCAAATAAATAAAAGTAATATTACATCAAGTCATGCGTCGCCAATATTATGGGGACATTACAAATATTGATCAATGGCACCTTTTAAACAATCAAGTGTTTTAACCTTTGACCTGGTTGTAAGTCACAAGATTTAAATACCTATATCAAGGCGAGCACGTTCCATCTTAAGCTGTATCATTGCTTTACATCAGGCGCGTTATAATCAAATGCAATTCGAAGTTTAAAAATGCTATTGATCAATGTCACCCTGGCATATTCTTTCCTGCGGTACAAGTGCCTACGTTAGGTTGTTAGTCCACTGCTGTGTATGTGAGCAGTCTGCCGCACACCATCGCGATTGCGTCGTGGGAGGGCACGGTGCACCGCCTACGCGCTGCCGGCGCACGATCCGGCGAGTACGCACCGCCGCGCCAACGCACGATACGCCGTCACCGCGGCACGGACTCCATTCGCCCCATTGGGAGACTCGACAGTCTAGAAGCCCTATTGGAAAAGGGAGGACATTAAGGGACTAGACACATTTATTCAGCTCCATTCACAAAATCGTTGTTTTGTATGGACAAACGCTGCGCTGAATGGAACTGAATAAATATATCTAGTCCCTGTGTTGTTGCCGTTTTTGTGAGAAATAGGAACGTTAAAGTTAATCTACTTTTCCTCTTTTACACACATGTATGAAGAATGAAAGAGAGAAGACGTGGATTAGCTATGTTATATCACTTGTTTATCAATAGAATGATTCTCTTATCAGATTTTTAAGTGTATTAGCATTTTTATCCATTGTATACTAATGTACCGCTATTTATAATTAATGATATTAAATCTCTAGTTTCCTAATTATCACTTACTAGCTCTTTTCCGCTTCCTCCGCTCGGCGGGGTCGGTGTTGTCAGCGCGCAGCTTGCGCCGGCGCCGCGCGCGGTACCGGCGCGCCAGGCTGCGCAGCGCCGAGCGCTCGCTGGCCGCCGGGCCTGCCGTCGGCACCTCGTTAGCTGAGCGCGGCTCCTCCGTCGTACTTAGTACCGTGTTGTTTGAACTGAGTACATAATATGTTACTTAGATGATAAGTTAAAGAAAAGGAAGAGCCGCAAATGCAGCCTTTTACGAAAAGCTGCTTTGAACAGAAACAAGAGACTTCTTCATAACTGATTTTCAAACATTTGGTTTTACTATTATATTATATATTATATAATCATCTTTCTTATTTTTTTAATATTTTGGAACACTTTAATTTAGCTAGAATTTTATTGCAATGTTCCCTTCCTAAGTATTAATGTGTATACCTAAATATACAAATTAACTTACATAGAATAATAAGAGTATGAGCTGTCAGGTGTAGTGAGTGACCCTTCAGAGTATATCCTAGGAGCTTGTTCCACCCTCTGTGCTTGCTCAACTCGCTGTGCTTGCTCTACTCTCTGCGCTTGCTCCACTCTCTGCGTTTGCTCTGCTCGCCCTGCTTGCTCCGCTCGCTCGACTTCCTCGGCGACGTTAAGCGCTCGGTTACCATCAGGCAAGTCGATATTGTTATGATTCATCTTGTCTAACTGTAGTACATCGTATCTTCGTTCGTCAGTGTTGCGGTGGAACACTTCAGATAATTCGTATTCTCGTAGCTAAATGGAATAGAAACAACATATTTTTATAATTGTACCTATAACATAAGGCATAGCACTTTTAGCCTCATATCGAAGACTTGAAGATAATCATCAAAATTACAGAAATGTGGGTGTAATTCTATCTTATAAATCTAGCTTAAATAGGTTATTTAAAAATGTTAACTCTAAACATAGAAATCTTCTTAAAGAAAAGAGCACTTTTAACAATAAAACCACCCACCATTCTCATCTTCAAATGAAGTCGTTATATATTTAATTATACTTTTGTTTCTTTCTTAAAGCTTTATCAAAATAGAATTCCTAGAAACTAAATAGCTAAAAATAATATCTTCTTCTTCCAAAGCTTTACCTTTTAATTGGGGTCGGTTTTCAGTTTAAACCAGATTTGGCGAAACGTCAGTATTTTACAAAAATAATGTCTAATAAGGTCTGGGTGTGTGTGAATGAGTGCGTTAGTTTCTGATACCCCAGATACAAGAACTTAGTAAGGGGTCAGTTACTAATGAGATGATGTAGTGAATGATTATGTTATGTTAATACCTACCTTAATAAACTGGAAGGTGGCTATCGGCGGTAGTCTCCTCAGATGCGGATAGAAGAACGACCCGGCCGGGTGCGAGGGGTACTTCGATGTGATCCTGTACGCCACTCCCTGGGGAGCTGTCGGCCAGTTGGGAGCCGTGAATGTGAACCCGTTGTCTGTGCCCGCGTCTATTGGGTCCACCTGAATCAAAATTTGCTTATTAAGACTAGCTATTTCTTTAGAATTTAATGGGAAGAATAATGTTTCAAGCTTTGTCAGGAGCTTGCTTTGAACCCTTTCTAGAAGAGTCATATAGTGTAGTTATGTCTATCTATATCTATTGACCTGACGAACGTATTGTTAAAATATATCCTACTAATATTATAAATGCGAAAGTTTGTATGCTTGGATGTTTGTTCCACTTTCACGCAAAAACTACTGCATCGATTTTGATTAAATTTGGTAAAGATGTTCTTTATAACTAGGAATTACACATAGGATACTTTTTATCCCAAAATTCCCATGGGATTGTGTATAAGTAATTGTATGTTTTATTGTAACTTTTTGTAGCCACAAATCCTACCCATAGATGTTTTTTTAACACACGATGGTGAATTGTGCCGAGATTGTATGATACTACTATGCATTCTCACGGGAGCGGGTACTACGCGGGTAAAACCGCGGGGCGCTGCTAGTTATAAAATAAATATGTAAGTATTTACCGAGTCTGTTTAAAACATAATTTTATTTTAATACGCCAACACTAAATTGGAAACATGAGAATGAGAACATAATGAAAACCGCAAATTCAATATTCATTTACTGTAATTTTGTATTAATTGAAGTAATTATTATACACCGACCTTAATTATCAAAAAGTCCATGAAATGTATACGAGAAAATTTCAGAATACAATTTGTACTTTATTTTTATACTCGTACTAGCAGCGCCCCGCGATTTCACCAGCGTAAAATCTCAATCGTAAAACCTCGATGGCAGAGTGGTCACCATGCCGGACTGCCATCCGTAAGGTTGCGGGTTCGATTCCCGTGCGGGTTGAATATTTGTGCGAACCACAAATGTTTGTCTCGGTCTGGGTGTGTGTGTGAATAAGTGTGTGCGTAGTTTCTGATACCCTAGCCTAGATACAAGTCTCGAACTTAGTTAGGGGTCAGTTACTATAATGAGATGATGTAGTGAATGATTATGTTATGTTTATGTTATGCATGAAAATACTACTTATAATCTTTCCTCTTGAATCACTCTTACTATTGTTAAAATCTACATCAAAATCTGTAGCGTAATTTAAAAGATCTAAGCGTACAAATAAACTGCATTAAAATCCGTGGCATAGTTTGAAAGATCTAAATTTACAAACAGCGTGAACCATGTAAATATTTTTTGGTGTACATAGATGTTAAGATAAAAGGTTTGCTAATAACAATAGGTCCATTTCAGACATATAATCAAACATTTTGTTTGAGATGTAGACAAAACTACATATAGTGACGTCACAGTTGTATCTCACCTCAATAGTAATGCTGTCCAACCAGTTCCCGTCGACACACAAATCGAAACTGTCCACTCCTATGAACCAGTCGGGGGATGGCACCATCCTCGTCATCACGGAAACCTGGACAAATGTACATAATTAGATATTCCCTTATACGTGTTTTATAAGAGAAGATGTTTTTTTTTGTTTTATAGTTTTACATACGAATTACAACATGTCGACTTATTTGTTTACAATCTAAATATGTTAATCTCTAGTTTTAGACAATATTGTACCATACATTTAAGATAGTTAGCGTTTTGGTGTTAGACTGTAAGCTCACTATTATTATAAATAAATATATAAATAAATAACGAAGACTTTGTACCGAATCTCTTTTCCGAACCTTTATCCCATGTCTATTTTGGGGTCGGTTTTCAGTTTAACCAGATTTGGCGGAATGTCACTATTTTACGTGAAGCGACTACCATCAGACCTTCACAACCCAGAGGGCTATACGACATTTTTGGGTAAACTGACTGTGATACTGATTACAGTGACTTTGTACCGAATCAGAAGATAAAATACGAATCATCTTGTAAGTGTCTGTTCCTACCACAGAATAACTACCACTAACCACTTAATAGGGTTTAAGAGAGGCTCCAATATGCGATTGCGTAGCAACCTACCTAGACCATTTTCCATGAAGCAAATAACTCTTCACTTCATTGCTCCTTTAAATGGACACTGAATGGAATATTAGAATCACACTAAATACTTTCAACATAGATATCTGATCCACGCAATCACCCCCATACACAAAGCTAATGATACGTACGCGATGTGAGCGAACAAATTACCCCAAATTGATGTCAATATAAATAATTCGTAATCTAAACCGTACGGGAAATAAAACAACGTGTAACAAAAGCCATAAAACAACAAAAACACTCGGAATTAGCCGTAACTGCCAATAAAGCACAGATACAATAAAAACTTTCCATTTTATTACGTAACATACGGTTTCAAGCTGTTTTTTATTGTAAAAATGTTTGATGTATTGTAATTGTTGGTCGGTTATGGTCATTTATTAATGACTAGCTTTGTATCAGGCTGGACCTCTCACTTTCGACTTACAAGTGTAGAGATACAAAATAAGAGATGTTCCAATCGGATCCCCTGATCTGATACCCTACTGGTTATTACTTTTAATTCGGATCTGATCCAGTGAAATCGTTGTCATTATTTCTTTGGAACAATAAACGTATTTGTATTTTGTATTTGTATTCCAATCCAATTACAGGTAAGTCATGAGAACAACAGTACATTCAACGCACATTCAACATACAATCTTAGTCTAATTTAGGCGGGGTTGAATCGGAATCATCTAGGCGAGCATCCATCTTAGGCCGTATCGATTTCCATCGGGCTAGTTACAGTCAAGTGCAAGCCTATTCTAGAAAAAAAAAACAATTGAAAAAGTTCTTACTCTTGAATGATTCCCATCTACAAAGAAGTCTGCCTCAGTCCTGCCGGCACCCTGGCCCACCGCGGGGGCTCCGAACACGTCCATGGTCCCGGGGGCCGCTCCCAGCGCGTCCGACCGCCCCGATTCGGCGAACTGCCTCACCGGGGCCGAGACGCGCCTGCCCAGGCGGAATAGGTAGTATGACCGGTCGTGGGATACGCCTGGAACAATGGGAAAACAAGGTTAATTTGTTTATTATACTGAAAGAGATGTCGTAGGCATTTGACTTCTATTTGGAAGGACTTAAACACAGCCACGTGCCTGTGTGTTTTTTAATTACGTTGGGCACACATCTACTATGAATTTCACCACAGTTCATGGAATCAGTTAAGGACTTTCATCTATGAATTTGACGGACAACTGACATTCTCACCAAGCTATAGATCTACACGAAATGAGTTATTATCCGTTTATAGATATTTATGCAAAATCATACTAAGTTCTTAAAAAACATTATGTTTATACACGATTATTAGGTGATTACAGTTTATACTGCCTTAAAATACCGCAATTTGTATTCAAGATATTTTATTAAACTTCTTATATCTTTATGTAAAAATATTTAAAGTGTAATCATTCTTCGATAATACACAATATTATAAAATGTTTCCAAGAAAATCTTTTCATAACAACCTCGCCCCCATTTCAAAGATTAAATTAAATTATATTTTTCATAATAACTCCAGTTTGAGTCAACTTTTGCGAAGAAAATACTGTTTTTAATAGCTTTTATGATAATTACAATAAAAAACATTGAAATAATTGTTGAGGATCATTTATTTTGTCCGCCCACGGGAAACAATTTGGATATCGTAAAAATTGGTAATCTGGTGATAGATTATTCAAAGGATTAAGAAGTGCAATGGCGTAATGCCAATGGAAAATACATTCACGTACTTTTTGAGAAATTATTGTTATTGAGAAAATGTCTATTTTTGTGTGTTTTTAATTGGTGTTTTCGTAAGCTTTTATCAGAAGTAAACAAGTTGTAAAAAAGAGTGAGAAAAATAGATGTAAAAACATTATTTTCGTATTAATTTAAGTCAAAAGGAAAATCTCATGTTTATGATAATTCTAGAAATAAAATATTTTTTAGACTTACGTCGACGAGTATCTTTCTAATGTGAAAGTTTGTATGAAAGTTACTCTTTCAGTTATAAAGTCTTGTCAATCGACATACAGAAGAAGAAGTAATAAACTACTGGATTGATTTAAGTGATATCCTGGTCCAGATATTTCTGATAACCAGGAATATATAATGTGGTCATTTTTCTCCTGAAATTCCCACAGAATGCAGGTAAAATCGTGGCACAGCTAGTTAAATAATACGATGAAGTTAGGAGAAGATATTTAGAAAGGTTTCATTCAGCTGTTAGATAAAAGTAAGTAAACAAAAATTGACATTACACATCTAAAACTGCGTGGAAAAACTCGAAAATTTAAAGAGAAGCATGCTAAAACTGTAATGTTATTAACACAAACACTAAAGAATGAATAGTATTTTATAAATACTACAAAATGATAAAGATCTCGCATGAGTCAACGTTTGGCGAGCGCATGTCTCTATGCCATTAAATTATTCTACGTCTTTCACCTATGTTTATCAGAAACTAGCACCGCCCCGCGATTTTACCTGCATATTTCCCGTTTCCGTGGGAATACGGGGATTAAATATAGCCTATTTTACATGCTGGTAATATAGCTTTCCAATAGTGAAAGAATTTTCGAAATTGGTTCAGTAGTTTTTGAGTTAAATCGTTACAAACATAATCAAATCTTCGCACTTTAAATTATAATAGCTACCTGTAGCCTAGCGATTTCACCTGCATATTTCTCGTTTTCTACAACGAAAATTCAGATATTAAATATAGCCTATGTTACTCTTTGATAATATAGCTTTCAATTAGTGAAAGAATTTTTGAAATCGGTTCAGTAGTTTTTGAGTTAAATGGTTACAAACATACAATCGAATTTTTGCTCTTTATAATATTAGTATAGAAGTACAATATTATGTGCGCGTGCCAACTAGTCACAAATATATGAGTGGAGTTCAGTACACTTTGATACTAATGAGACGTGATTCATAATATTAAATGCAGACTTGTAACACGATTTGATACATTGCTAGGATTAACTAGCTTCTAAATATGTTCGTAGTATATTTGTATGTGTGGTTTTGTTCCAGAAATTTCATTGACTTTGAAATTTAAGTTGAATTTATATTTATACTAGCTGTGCCCCGCGGTTTCACACGCGTAGTTCCCGTTCCCGTAGGAATTTCGGGATGAAAAATAGATGTTGGCCGATTCTCAGACCTACTGAATATGGTCACAACATTTCATGAAAATCGGTCAAGCCGTTTCGGAGGAGTATGGCAACGAAAACTGTGACTCGAGAATTTTATATATTAGATGGTATTCAACAGTGGTTTTATATTACAGCATTACAAGGTCAATCACTATCAATCTTTTTATAGAAACTGATACTTAGCTAGATTTATTACCTGTTAGATATAAGGTATCAGAAACTACTCACCCACCCATTCATACACTCACGAGATAAAGATTTCTGGGTCTCACAAATTTCAGTGCAAATTGAACTAGCAATATTGGTTTGGCTTTGCACTCGATCATAGTGACCACGTTTCTATTAATAATTAATCTCTAATTGTCGTTTTCGGTAGTACGAGTAATCATCAACTTTAAAGAATAACGGTGTATTAAATAAGTTTATAAAGTCAAAGTCAAAAATCATTTATTCAGATAAGGCCTCAATGAGGCACTTATGAACGTCAAAATTGATTCAACCACCGATTCGGAAATTACATCAGCCGAGAAGAATCGGCAAGAAACTCGTGCTGGTATTTTTTTTTAAATAATATAAAATACAAACAGTACCTTAAAACTAGTATAATGTCATAGATAAAAAAGAAAACAAATAATAAAATCTATAAATATAGAAAAATATATATATAAAATATATTTTTCTTTTAACTCGATATTCTCGCAATATTCTTTGCTTTAAACCCACTTATTGAAAAATGAAAATCCCTTCTTTAGTTTATCTACTTACATAATACGAGACATAAATTAAATATCTACTTGATGTTACATAAATTAAAATACGACCCAACCCGTCGACTGCGTTAAGCCACTCGCCTCACTGGAGGTATAACAATAAACATTAACCCACTTATCGGTCGCATTATTAGTATCCTTATTAACAAAGATCGAGGTCCATCCGACCCCATATATAATTGAGGTAGGGTTTTTGTCAATAGTACAGTCACTGACATAATAATTGTGATATTATTTGTTACTTGTTAAGGCAATTTTCAAAGGTAAGTACTAAATGTTTCTTACATTATGATTGAGCGATTTAATTCAATTCAGCTAGACTTCGAAAACGCGATAGATACATGACATCCAACTGTCAAAATTTGATAAAAATTCCCGCCATATTTAATTTTAGCATATGATTAATTTTATGACATTTGGTCATACTCGCGAAATCGATATTATTTCGTGGTGTCTAATTGTCTATATCATTTATCACGCACAGTCATGCTAGGCAGGCTGATCGCTTGATAAATGATAAGAAACTAACGTTTAACAAGAACATAAGCATTATAGAAGACACAAGACAAGTTCGTTGCCTTAGACGATGAGTTTAGGCTCTGGACCTCTCACTGACTATCTGAAACGCACACAGACTGAGACTATCTGAAACGCACACAGACTGAGACACTGGTCCTAGTCATCAATTTATTATTATACTGAAAAGCGTCTGGCACCGGCATAATATTGATGAGCTACCTTTTCCACAGTGTTTTTCTATTATCAAGTTCAAAGAAAGAAAATGATAGTAAAAACTAAGTAGAATCGGCAATCACGAGGGCCAATCCGTGAGGCATAGTTATTATAATTTAAAAATATCATCATCATCATTACATAGTATAAATAAAACAAAGTCTCCTCCCGCTCTCTGTCCCAATGTATGCTTAGATCTTTAAAACTACGTAACGGATTTTGATGCGGTTTCTTTAAATAGATAGTGATTTAAGAGGAAGGTTTTAGCATAATTTTATCCCCACATTCAGACGGGAGCGGGAACTACGCGGGTGAAACCATGGGGAGCTGCTAATAACCTATATCTCTAAAGCCCTCATCATTCAGAAACCACATCAACAATCACAAATCTAAAACATTTAAATATTAGTTATGACTTATAGAGTCACCAAGTTTTCTGTGCCGGTGACAGCGTCGCTGTAATCGCATCCATTGGTTTGCAGATGATTGTCAGTGTAATCAAAATGTATCCACACTAGCTTTTGCCCGCGACTTCGTCCGCGTGCAATAATGACTTCCGGCAGAATTTGGATTTTCCCCCTTTTCTCTGCTTAGGGGGGGGGGGGGGAATTTGCAAAAATCTTCTCTTATTGGTCGCCTACTCCCCCCAACAAACATACGTACCAAATTTCAGCTCTCTACGACCAGTAGTTTCGGCTGTCAGTCAGTACATCACTCAGTAACGGAAGAGTTTTATATATATAGATAGACAGATGACATTTTATTCAACATGACAATAGGAGCTTCCAATTTTGGCCGCCGGCACAGAAAACTTGACTCTATATGACGTTTATATAACGTCAAGTTAAATTGAACCAATAAGCCCTTTTGTCATCGCCAGTACCATGAATAATGTAACAAGGGGCGCTGCGAGATAATTTCATAATATTATTTTAGGTAATATTTGGTATTTCATTAGTAGCTTACTTGTTTAATTAATTGGGATTCATTTATCGAGAGTGTTTATTCAGATCGCCTCCCGAATAACAATTAGAAGTTAAATTACTTTAAAAATATTCAGTTGGAGTGCTTAGAATATTAAAAAATATTATTTATGTAGTAATAGTATTGAAGGCTGATGAGCTTTTAATATACCTAGGTGTGGTTTTTATTATTTCTTTGATTTTCTTAAAACTATATATTCATTATTTGGTATAAAATATTGAAAAAGGACCATAATTACAGTCATAAAACAAATGAAACTTTTAGAGGGTCACAAAAGTTTTGATTTTGAATGTGTTCATAAAGTTCATGTTAACTATACATCAGTTGACGACCTCGATGGCAGAGTGGTCACCATGCCAGACTGCCATCCGTAAGGTTGCGGGTTCGATTTCCGTGCGGGGTGAACATTTGTGTGAACCACAAATGTTTGTCTCGGTCTAGGTGTGCGTAGTTTCTGATACCCTTGATACAAGTTTCGAACTTAGTTAGGGGTCAGTTACTATAATAAGATGATATAGTGAATGATTATGTTATATACTTATGAAGTTATATCTCCAGAATAATGATTATACAAAACACATTGTTATACATTTCAAATGACTCAAAAGTAAATACAGGATGTAAATAACGAGTGTTCGTGTGACGTGATGTGGTTCCAACTGAACTACGTGTACGTGACGTCATAGCGATGACGCGTCACGTAGCGCTAACACGGACGTAATATTCACGGGAATCTACGGAGTGAAGCTTTTGAAATACATGAACCGTTTTAGTTGATTTGAACAACGTTTTGTGTATTGTACTGTATTCTGTAGTGTGGGGTCAGGGGGGGGGGGGATTATTTGTGGGTAGTCACTAAAAAAATTCGTCTGTTTTCCATTCGGAAGTAGCTTGATTCGATTTCCGCCACGTACGTTTCAATTTTCGAATTCGTATGAAGTGTTTTGGTTCGTGGTATGAAGTACCAATATCGTGCGGAAACCTGCACACCTTGCGAAGTTATTCCAAGGTTGTGCTCGACCTGTGATTGAATAATGCCAGATCGCTCTAACTCAGGGTAGAATCGAGCTCCTCGGTCCGGACATAATTATAGAGTATTTAAATGTTCTGAGACCGAAACTTTTTGGGCTTTGATTTTAGATGTATTTTTAATGGAATGTGTTGGATTTTGAATGTACTTATTTTCAGAATAACATACATAATTTATCCCAATAATCACCTAGACAACAGATCAATTCCTTCCTACAGCCAGCTCAAAACAAAACTAGGGAGCAAACACATCGCAGTATATTGCATGTAACGAGGGCAATTAGGAGCGCACCTTTAACTAATGGGCTTGTTTTCCTCTCTCTGTCGACAGCCAATTCCTTTTCCCTAAATATTCTTGGGAAAGTTAATTTGGTACGTGCTGTATTGTGGGTAGTTGTGATTATTGATTGGTGGGAGAGTTATGGAAAGTTTATATTAAGTAATTTTTTTTTTTTTTTTGATTGGCTTGATAAGCTGCCGTTTGTCGAGCTAAATCTATTTTTATTGCGGTTTTATTTTAGTTTATTTTAATATGCAGTTATATATTTTTATTTAATTATCTATTAATGTTTCCAATTGTATACTAATATATTTCAATCTTAGAACAAACTTAAATTAAAATAAAAGGTATTAATTACCTCAAAATTTTCTACTCTTTTTATAATTCAGTAAAATAAATGTTGAAAAAGCTCCAGATCTTTTACGAATCGTTTAATTTTTACTACTTTATAAAAAATCTGTTTAGTTCCATTCTACTATCAGGCATTCGTTTACCACATACGAGAGAGTATATTTGTCATAGTATAAAAAGGGTTCATACTTCATTTTCAGTCATAGAAACTGACTTTAATTTAAGTAATATCGATTAAATAATAGCCTAAACAAACGTACAAAACTAGACTTGTAGATAACTAGATACAGTCGCTATAACGAGTCGGGTCATTAGACTGCACTATCATTAACCTAACAGTGTAGCCACTTAATGGGATAGCATCATTATAGTATCACTACTTAGCTCTATTTGTAATTAACTAGCAGCGTCCCACAGTTACACCCGCGTAGTTCCCGTCCCCGTGAGAATACGGGTATAAAATTATACTAAAAACCTTCGCCTTGAATCACTCTATCTGCTAAAACAAACCGCATCAAAATCCGTTGCGTAGTTTTAAAGATCTAAGCATACATAGGACAGACAGCGGGAAGCGACTTAGTTTTATACTATGTAGTGATTTCAAAGATTTCCATTGCAAACTTTACCATTAAACCATGAAACTTTTTGTTTGTTTAATTAATGCAGGTCTGAATCTTTGACTTGAAATGGTAGACTGCTGGAATTAAGTAAAATTTTAGTTTTATTACATCTTTGCTTTTCTTAAATTAGTTCGTTTCATAGAGCATCTTGCAAGGATATCTTGCTCGGGTTTTTATGAGTGTAGGTTAAGGTTAAGGTCTAAGTCCTTTTTGCATGCTGTGGAGAACCACAGCATGCAAAAAGGACTTAGACTGAAGAGGTCTAATTGTTTTACTACCCACTTTATAGTAAAACTAGAACATTTTTATTGAACATTAGCAGAGCTACGCGGTTTCATCCGCGTATTTCGGAAGAATACAGGGATTCGGAATAATACTTTAAATCGGTCGTGTCATATTTAAGTTAATTTTCTAAGTTTAGAAAAACAAAATATTATTTATTTTCTTTCATTTCATTGCCTAACAGAGACCGCTTTTAGTGGTAAGACCGCCTATTGTAGCGGTCTAAAACTTAGTCTAGGTTTTGATTTGTTTTATATATATTTTTCTTATAAATAGTATTTGTAAGGATCTGTGTACAATACTTATCTATATAATCTTCCAAAAATGTTCACAATAAACAAACAAACTAACACATAACACTTACATAAGATAAAACAAAACACATCTCGACAAGACGAGTGAGTGACAAGTTATGACTTCATTCGAACAAACTTCCCCATTTATATTATTGGATATCAAGTGTAGTCGGAAACTTCGGGAGTAATAATAACAAGAAAATATAGTTGAGATGGCATTCTAAGAGATAATAGTTTGTTATCAAAATAAATATAGTAAAGTATTTAACCACATTTTTTTTTGGTTTGTTTCTCATGCACTTTTCGATGTTTAGGAACTTGTGACTTGTGAAAGAAGACAAAAAGTTAATTTTCAACACACTTGCTCATAAAGGGGCTCTTATTTGTGCAAAAACAGTTGAATAATGACACGCTTGGTTCAATAGTAAGTTATTGTTTTTTTTTTTAATTGTTTTTAGTTTTAAAAAAGTTTCGATACCAAAAATAATCGTGTCCATACAAACTTCAACTATGTTGCCTTACTTTTGGTAGGTCTATGGTTGATTCCATTCATTCACTCATTCGATTTTTTTTTAATAAGTATATTCTTTTAATCAATGGCCGATCACCATTGTTGTGTTGGATGCGCGCGAATAGAAAAACGTGTTTATTTATTAGCGAAAAATGATAATTTCTTCGCAAATGTGTTGAAAAACGTTGTATGGTACACGCGTGTATTGATGATTACTATACTCAGCTATCTTCAGACCCTCGCCTGACGGCTCGGGCCTCAATAGCGCCTCGGAAGTAATCACCAACTTACCTCGCTTGTACCATAAATAACTATTATTGGCAGTTATTACAAAAGCGCATTAAATAAAAAAGGGATAGTAAGGATGTAGATATCTATTTTACTCGGATTGAAGATAGTAAAATTTTGTATAGTATAAACCAAATGTAAACTTATGGTAAACGAAAAAAATACTGATCTTCTCCCATATACGCTCGAGGACTTCGCTTTCTATAAATATCATCACTACATAGTAATAAAACAAAGTCGCTTTCTATGTCCCTATGTATGCTTAAATCTTTAAAACTACGCAACGGATTTTGATGCGGTTTTCATCAATAGATAGAATAATTCAAGAGAAAGGTTTTTAGCATCATTTTATCCCCACATTCCCACGGTATCGGGAACTACGCGGGTAACACCGCGAGGATATAGTAATTCAAGAGGAAGGTTTTTAGCATAATTTTATCCTCACATTCCCACGGGATCGGGAACTATGCGGGTAAAACCGCGGGGCACTAGTTGAATTGTAAATAGCTAACCAAACCTAAATGAACGTTAAACATCAAACAATACACGTAATAATTTAAAACATTTACAATATTCAAAGTTGGAACATTAAAACGTCACTTTTGACGAAGACATAGGGCTGTTTTCTCATTGAAATTTCATTAACGTCTTATCAACGTGAAGTAGGGTCATAAATTGCGGTGAGCGCACCGTGTACAGATATCTATCATGAGGAGACTCGCATGAATCATAACAAACACACTTTACATAAATCTATTTAATTTACTTATGAATTATTACCTTAATTAACATTTGGATGTGCTTAAATTGTAGTTTAAAGTTAGTAAATATAACTCAAAGGTGACTGACTGACTGACATAGTGATCTATCAACACACAGCCCAAACCACTGGACGGATCGGGCTGAAATTTGGCGTGCTGGTAGATTTTATGATGTAGGCATCCACTAAGAGGATTTTGATTAATTCTACCCCCAAGGGGATAAAAGGGGGGAAAATCTAAATTTTGCCTGAAGTCATTATTTCACGCGGACGAAGTCGCAGGCAAAGCTAGTTAGTTTTATATTGTACTAGAAGTGCCCCGCGGTTTCACCTGCGTAGTTCCCTGCTCCCTTGATAATTCAGGGATAAAATTATGCTAAAAACCTTCCCACTAAATCACTCTATCTATTAAAACAAACCGCATCAAAATCCCTTGCGTAGTTTTATAGATAAGCATACATGGGGCATAGGGACAGAGAAAGCGACTTTGTTTTATACTATGTAGTGATTCATTTTAGTGTGATGTTCAGTTTTGTGTAAGAAACTATGTTTATCTCGGGCTGTGAGTGAAGTTGTTGTTTCTCATCTGAAAAGTGAGTTGGTCAGCTGATGTTGTAGGTTGGACACAAAAAAGATTTAAAGATGTTCAATTTATTTTCAAAGTATCTAAGTGTACCAAACAAAAAAAAAGCCTTTTATTTTGTCCGCCATACTTACAACTCAAAATCAGTTTTGTTTGACGCCTAGTATATCCCCATTCACAAAATATTAACAAGGTAATGATGACTAGTTATTACATAAATACAATATATAATAATATACATACACTAGTCTACGATGCCAAGTGTGTGTATTTCCGGCGCCTCGGGTGACACACCGGTCCACATTCAATGACATAACATTGACAGTTGATAACGATGACACGTCACGACAAAAATATTCTTTTAACAGTACAAAAACAAACATATTCTTAAAATAATACGAATATTTTTAACACAGGTTAGTATTGCTCAAAGTGTTAGATATATTTTTGATCGAAGCAACGCCTAATAACGTCATAGTAGTCGCCATTACCGAAGTGGCATTAATTAATATGTTTATACCCTCGTGGAACCTTATCCCGTAGGAATTTTGGGATAAAAAGTATCCTATATGTTATTCCTAGGTATGAGGAACATCTAACCAAATTTCATTAAAATCCACTCAGTAGTTTTTGCGTGAAAGAGGAACAAACATCCACACAAACTTTCGCATTTATAATATTAGTAGGATTATTTTTCGTCTGTATACCGTCTACCGCTAAAAATGCTAGTTAGTAGAAGTGTCATTATGCTACTACTAATAATTATTAAAGTTCATCTTCCTCTGTAATTTTCGGGACCAAATTCTTAATAATTAAAACAACTATCAAAAGAATTTCATTAAAAACCCACTTCAATGTATTGTAGTGACAATTAAACGTCCAGTGCCGCGCGCCATTACCCAATTATCATTTGTTTTTATCACCGTCCTTAATCAACGTCAAACCGTCGATGTTTTCAAGAGTTGCGTAGGCGCATAATAAACACGATTTGTCGTTAAACACCAAAATACTTGGTGAGCGAGTGATTCATACTCTACAATTACAGGTCTTAGTTTAGGTCGACCTAGTTTTGGGGGAGTTAGTCATTATCAACGATCTGGGATATGTTCAAGTGTATACTATTGATTGGTTTTCCAATCCTCGACATAATATGTCGAGGATTGGAAATAGACATAGTCTGATGGAAAAGGATAGATGTTCCCTCCAATAATATTTTAGAAACTGTAAAGCTTTTTAAAGAAATTTTCGAAAAAAAGGGGTTAAAGAAATTAATTCATAGTTTTTAAAACACAAGTCTTTACCCTCTTAAGGTCTGTCCAATACTTATAATTAATATCATCAATTAAACAAACATGACCTTAGGTAAATTAAAAATAAAAATAAATAAAAAATCTATACATAAATAAATAAGTGCATAGGTCAAAAACTAAAACTAGCATACTGAGGTTGCGTGTGCAGGAATTTAATGCCAGACTTCCCGGTCATTAATGTAGTTAATATAGTATTATAATTGAGACACTGTTAATATAAAACAAAACTTTGAAATAAAGTTTAAAATAATTTCTTTAGTTTGAGCCCCTAAAAAGTACTTATAA
Organism: Timandra comae; assembly: GCA_958496195.1. NCBI lineage: Eukaryota > Metazoa > Arthropoda > Insecta > Lepidoptera > Geometridae > Timandra > Timandra comae. The sequence continues at coordinate 11,052,561 of OY292364.1, read as the reverse complement.
ACACCAAAGTACTAATTCAAAATTGTGACGGTACATAATTAGAATATATTTATTCAAACGTCTTTCAAATGTTTAACCAATTAATATTCTTACAAACTGTAGGAACCTATTCAAAGCAATTTATATAATTTTCTCCAATAGTATTACATTTAATGAAATATACAGAAATTATTTGTCACTAACTTCTCTAAGCAGATCAAAGAAATATTTCTAATTACTTAATTATATCGGACTCATTATGAGAACTAATTTGTTTGAGTAATTATCGAGGTATTCATTGAGATGTCTTTACGTTTGTATACTATATTTATCTTTATTTAAATAAATTTATCATTAACTTTATCATCATTTATAATCTTATATATAAAATTCTCGTGTCACAGTTTTCGTTGCCATACTCCTCCGAAACGGCTTGACCGATTCTCATGAAATTTGTGAGCATATTCAGTAGGTCTGAGAATCGGCCAACATCTATTGTTCATCCCGAAATTCCCACGGGAACGGGAACTACGCGTGTGAAACCGCGGGGCGCAGCTAGTAACTGTATAATTTTATGCTGAAATGCATTTTGGGACAGCAACGAATTTTGAAATTTTTAATAGATAACATTTTAAAGTCTTATATTTTAACTCAAATTAAAATTACAATTTATGAAATTTTCTCACAAGTTTCCAAGTAAAAATGTACGGCTTCAGAAAAACCTGCAAGGCTCCACAAATAAAATACATTTACAACATTAATTTCCAAAGATCGTCAATAAAGTTGCGTATATGGAACGAAACCAGTCCGTGGCCATAAAAGAAATTTCGCTCTCATTTCCCGAAACTTAATAGTGTTGTCATCCTGTGTTCCGGCGAAATGTCGATAAATAGTCTATTTTGACGCCCTGCGTTGGCCCCGCGCCAGACGCCCGCGATCATATTAATTGTATTTAGCTAGCATTACGTTTTATTGCAACCTTTTACCGAAAAACACGATACTTAATGTTGAGGGGATTGAGCGTTTTAACGAGATTATGATGACGTAACGATTACTGACCAATTTTCAGGTTTTAATGAGAAGTTTTTTTATATTTTCATCCGATGGCAGAGTGGTCACCATGCCGGACTGCCATCCGTAAGGTTGCGGGTTCGATTCCCGTGCGGGGTGAATATTTGTGTGAACCACAAATGTTTATTTCGGTCTGATTGTGTGTGTAAATGAGTGTGTGCGTAGTTTCTGATACCCTAGATACAATTTCCGAGCTTAGTTAGGGGTCAGTTACTATAATGAGAAGATGTAGTGAATGATGTATGTTATGTTATGCAAGGATAAGAGATTAAAAAGTATCTAAGCATAACATAGAAATGTTCTTAGTGACTTTCACATTAAGCTGAGCCTGACTCGTAAAAGCTCTAACCTTACATATTTGTGTGATACATAAATAAATGTTTGTTTGGGTCTTATCTAGGTGTATGAATGGGTGTCAGTCCGCGTAGTCTCTGATAATCTTAATACAGGTTTAAATCGAAGTTACTCGTTGTTTGTGTAACTAAATAATAAACGACAACCTGCGTTATCTTCGCTTCTATTGACAATGGTGTATTTCTTTTTAACCTTTCTCAGTAAATGAGCTATCCAACACTAAAATATATTTTATTCAAATTAGTAGTTCGTGAGATAAACGGGTTCAACCAAACAAACTATTCAGCTTTATAATACTAGTATTAATAAAGATATTAAAGGATGTTAAATTAAAATATTAATCAATTATTACCAACGTGAGTCAAAGAGCCCGCGATTTCTACAACCGTTTGAACGAATGCAAATCGATTCAAATTACGTACGTTTTCCGTCATTTGTTTTTGATGTGAACAATGCAATGGGTCACAAGTTCTTGGAAACTTTAGTAATGTCTGATCAAATTAATATTCGTGATTGTTTGACCTCCAAATGTCATTTTATACTACAAAAGTATGGGTTTTCTTTACCTACTAATATTATGAAAAGGAAAGATTTGATTGTTTGTTTGTGACAAATGAACTTCGAAACTACTGAAACGATTTCAAAAATTCTTTCACGAATGGATATCTAAATTTATCAGCTATTGACATAGGCTATTTTATCCCCGCATGTGAAACCGCGAGGAACTACTAGTATACTATAAAAGTTAGGAACGGGCTTAAAATAAAATATTTTGGGTTAGGAAACATCTCGGCCGTTTGAAAATTCGTTTCTTTCTCTTGCTCTTTGCTAAAATGGTAAGGCCGCATTCGCCCGAATGTATTTAGAACTAGGCCAGCTATTTGCACAACAATGGACCATTCATAAAGTTCAATTTAGTGAACTTGTATCATCTTAATTAAACATGTAAAGGATTGGAAGAAAAAGACGTAGTAAAAAATATGCATAGAGCAATAAATAATTAATTAACTATTATCACGTAAAATGCCATGAAAACCCGCAATGTTATAAATCTAATAAATTAAAGAAAACTTTGAACTTTTGCTGAAAGCAGTTACATTTTTAACCGCAAAAACGAAAGGTTAAAAAGGTGAATCGGTACAATTATATGTACGAACTAAGTACAAACAAAGCTATTTATCAAAACTTGAAACCTGAGTCAGTTTTATCGCAACAACTTAGGTCTTCACAATGTAAATTTATGTCAGAATAATTTATTCATTGCTGGTTATTGCGTACAAATTCACACAATGGAGAAAATTTATTCGTCTGCGGCAAACTTTTGAGTGTCCCGCCTTTAAAAATGAAGAGAGGGCCGCACAATTTATTATTTCGATGTTTTTTTTTATGATTTATTCGAGTATATGAGAGTTTTTAAATAGGTTTTGTTATTTGCATATTTTCACATCGGGACTGGTTTAATTGTGTGACATTTTATTTTTGTTTGATGGAAACATATTTAGTTTTATATTTTCGTTTTATATTCAAATTTGTTTTTGAATTTTATATAAAGTGTCGTTTGTGGAATTTTAAAACTAATTTGGTTCTAAAATTATATTTGTTTGATGATAAATTATTGGTTGATTCTTTTTTACTTAACAAACTCGTTTCTTTCTTTGATGTTCCCACAAAATTGGGATAAATCCCTTAATTCGTTTTATCAATTCGTTTAAGTGTTTCACGTTGTTCAAGTTTCTTAATAACAACACCAAAAACTCTAGCCCAGATTATTTTCAAGCATACTGTTTATTTAACTAAGTAATTCGGCGGGTTGTCCCTGTAAATGGTGTTGCCTCATTCAAAATCCATTTCCCGGGCGAGGCCATACTTGAGACCACAATAACAGCGGTGACCCGGTACTTACCGTAAACCCTGGACCACTGGGCGGGGGGCCTCCAATCCGGGTAATGCTTCGGAAACTTCTCCCTCGTCCAATACGTGTGTAAAACCATTTTATAAACTGTCATTTTGTCCGGATTGCACGAGTCGGAATCACCGGATACGGCCGCGATTACCGCCAACAACACAACCACGTACAGCCGCATTTTTATCGATATATTTTTATCGACACTGTCACAACACTATTTTTAATGTCATAGTGAGCTGCGTCACTACCTGGAACAATTGAAAAATATACATTAGACCTTATCTAAGCATTAGACATTAATTAATAGCAACATGGGTGATAAAAGCTCACTCTTTCTCACTCACACACACTTTTAGTAAATTTAATAACATTTACGAAGATACACAGCTACAGGTAGATAATTTAACCATGTTTAAAAACACACCACGCACAAAGAAACCAAATCAGAAAGGCATAATTTACGATAACCACACTTCATTCATACTTCTACTTTCCGTATAATCTAGCTACAAGTATATTCATAACCCCACATAATTATAATACACAATACCAAAATAGATGCATACCGCAAGATGAATGCACAGAATCCATCTCTCCATCTATTCATCCGTTCATCGCAGTATCTTTGATTCGAGTGAATGAGCCACAGATATCTAATGAGGATACAAAGTTCATCGACCCCATTCTATTTCAGTTCCTTTGAAATCTATCAACTTGCATCAACTTTGATGGAAACCAACCATGAAAGGAAATTAATTAAGCGATACTACCACTAAAGGGGTGGGAAATCTTACCCCTTTGTAGTGGGGCATTAAAAATTTAAGCTTTGCTGTGTTTTGGCTAGGTTCTAGTGGGTTTTAGGGGGTAGACGGTGAAATTGTTGTTGTATCAAAACTGCTTTAACAGATTTTTTTGTTTTAATTTTGTTTTACTTCTTCTATTTTGGCCTATACAGGAAAGCCCTCATTCACAGTCAAAGTATATAAACAGCTGAATATTGAAAGGACGTATCCTCTAAAGTAACAAATAATACGATACAAAAAATGCCACACACTTGATATTTATTTCAATGTCAACAAAAGCATCCTCTAAAATAAAAAGAAAAATGTGAACGAAATCACGGGTTATATATGCTTTATAACATATTAAAAAAAAAACGCGTGGACGCAATTTCATATAATAACTAGCTGTGCCCCGCGGTTTCACACGCGTAGTTCCCGTTTCCGTGGGAATTTCGGGATGAAAAATAGATGTTGGCCGATTCTCAGACCTAAGTACTGAATATGCTCACAAAATTTCATGAGAATCTCGAATCTCGAACGAAGTTTACGACGGTAGAACGACTCGAATGAAGTTTCGGAGGAGTATGGCAACGAAAACTGTGACACGAGAATTTTATATATTAGATAATTATATATAAGATGATTGTTAAAACTATCTACCTCAATACACCTCGTAAATAAAACATAATTACTCTAACCCATTCACTAACAAACTCACAACTCCGTTATACTCGTATATCTCATAGAACCAAAACAACCCAATATCACGGCACTTCATTTCGTTGGTTTTAATTAAAACCTCCAAACCGGATGGTCGAGTGAAATGTATGAAAAAATATTTGCAAAAAACAGCAAAAATTCCCCGATTTACATATTCGGGACGAGCCTCGGGATAGCGTTTGTATAACCAAGAGCGGTCGCTAGTTGGAGTTAATAAACAGATTTTTATGCCGAAAAACACATTGCAATATGCTTAATAATATATTATAAATGTATGCTAAATAAATAGAAAACGTCGCGTCTATCTATGGCATGTGGGCCTGCTTGTCAGTTGTGAGCCCCGAGTTTGACATCATTTCAAGCGAAGTTACTTATTACTTATTCCTCCTTACTGTACTTATCTCTTCACTGAGAGAGACCATTCTTTGCAGTGAGATTTAACAGTCCGTTACTAGAGTGGCTATAATAATATTGGAAGCTACTATTGTAATTTTGACTCTAATGTCATTTGAATACATTTTCAACAAAATGACAATCAAAATATGCGATTACAGCGACGCTGTCACAGACACAGAAAAGATTGTGACTCAATACTTACTCGTACTACATATTGATCGAACCTGTTTCCCTCATAGCAACACAGACCAACAGCCATCAGTAATTTACTACAATATTAACTAAAACAATCTCAGACAAACGTAACGCGAGCGAAACCTTTTGAAATTCAACACCGCCAAAGTTTACAGCAAACGGTACAAAATGAAAACGTAAGTTATTCAAAAGGCAAAGTAAAGTCGTTTGTATGAACTGCTAAGACAATGCCTTATACGCTTAGTTAAAATTCGGCTAGTACGGGCCTGGCCCGGCTTCTTGTTCCAAACTTAATGTAAGATTAAACTCGAGTTTAAACTAAAGTATTTAGTGAGATAAGAGAAAGTCCGCCAGTTTGTGTTACTTGTGCATTTTAATTTACCTTACTATAGCGGGGCTGTGTTCATAGGGATTTTAATATTATGTATATCATTATGTATTCAGAGTGACTGAGATTTTATGAGGCATTCGTTTAATTTGAACCTTATGAAGTGTACAAACTATGGTGTGAATGAAAAAAAATGTGTACGAACTGGGAGTAGAAGTGTACCAACTGGCAATAAGCCTCATTTAAAGTTATAGACGTTACTTCAAATCAGTCGTAGATTATAATCATAGAGATAGGGGAAACCGACGATAGCCCAATAGCTTAATTTCCAAGGAAAAACCAAAGGGATTAAGCTCACTACCTGTCTATTAGCCTTACTACAGAGAGGTCGTGATCATTCATTACACTATTGACTTTATAATATACTAGCGGCGCCCCGCGGTTTCACCCGCGTAGTTCCTGATCCCGTAGGAATATGTGGATAAAATTATGCTAAAAACGTTCCTACTGAATCACTCTATCTATTGAAACAAACCGCACCAAAATCGTAGTTTTAAAGATCTAATTATACATAGGTAGAAAAAGGGACTTTGTTTTATACTATTGTGTAGTGATAAACATATTTTAAGACATTAGCATTAGCCTAGTCGGAGACTATTTTGCATAGCCTTTAAAAAATATACCAAAACGTAAATTCACCCGAAAGCTGGTACAACTTAAATTATCGTTAAATAAAACGCCCAACTGTTAATTTCCTTACAATTTTTCCGGTACACTTCACACCGTTTGCCGACCTCCCCACAACTCGGCTCTACCCCGGCCGGAGCCCTGTAAACACTGCTACAACCCCCTACTTCCCCTTCCTACTCGACAACTACGGAACAAATAATACGATTATATTATCGTTCTGTGCAAACATTTAATCTTTTATAAAGTTCGCTTGGAGGGACGGTTTTGTGTACATGTTATTAATATAATGTTATTCAAGTGACTTTACTTGCCTCGATTAATATCTAATATCTTAAAATAGAAGTGTAACGCTGTTTTATCTATAATAACATTTGTACTTAATTTTCATCTTGACTTTTAAGTAGTTTTTCTGTAAAAAGTAATAATTATCCTTAAATTTTCTCATTTTATTCATCTTTAGTATAGGTATTTTTTGGACTAGAATGGTAATGGCGTGGTTATTATGCCTATTCCTCCTCACTACATCAATATAATCATTAAAAATAAACCACGCACTATTCTATTATCCAAACTAATATTATAAATGCGAAAGTAACTCTGTATGTCTGTTACCTTTTCACGGCTAAACTACTGAACCGATTGACTTGAAATTTGGTACAGGGGTAGCTTATGATCCGGGAAAGAACATAGGCTACGTTTTATCCCGAAATTCCCACGGGATCGGGAACTACACGGGTGAAACCGCGGGGCACAGCTATATTCTATAAAAATACCGAAAATATTACGACCAAATTATTAACTCGATTTGTATACAAGATAGAAGATACCTTACCCTTTAAACAAACTTTTGTACCAACAATGTTCCGAGAATACCTAAAATTAATTACCGAATTCTTTATCAATTCCCCTTTTATATTTCAGTGTTCAAGAAACTCTATAAACACGGTTAAATCTCTTCCAGTTTAATTAAGATATTGAAGAATTCTGGCCAAGTTACTACGCTCTTGCCACGAGCACTAGAGTTTCACTGAGTCTCATAATTAAGGTTTAATAATTCACTATGTTAAGCGTTATGTTGGCTTTTGCATTTTTTATAGTTTAGTGACTTTACCAGTCTATACAAGTATTATATAGAGGAAAAAATTGTTTGTTTGTTTGTAACGAATAGGCTCCGAAACTACTGAACCGATTTCAAAAATTCTTTCACCATTAGAAAGCCACATGCACCCTGAGTAACATAAACTATCTTATCCGTGTATTCCCACGGGAATGGGAACTACGCAAGTGAAGTTGCAGGGCACTGCTAGATATATTGTAATGTGAGTAAGATATGAGTTGATATAATATCATCATCATCAGCTCGTATATGTCCCCACCGACGGGCTCGAGCCTACCCTGATTTAGGACGATCGGGCTTTAGTCAACCATGATGACCAAGTGTAGGTTGGTTGACTTCACACACACCTAAGAATTTCTTCTCAGGTGTGTGCAGGTTTCCTCACGATGTTTTCCTTCACCGTAAGAGCGTCGAAATTAACGTACTTATGAAATCGTAAATTGAAAACACATTGGTACGTGGCAGGACTGGTGGGGTTCGAATCAGGCACCTTCCGATCGTAAGTCAACGGCCTTAACTCCTGCGCCACCGACGCTCTATTTTTTCTATATTAATAACTAATAATAAGCTTTCAATTTAAAACTGTTAGATGAAATTTAATAAAAGTAAAGGTAATGACGTCCGGGACATTAATAGACTTCATTCACTTATCATTATTTACGCAGCCTCGTTTGTAACAACAAACTTATATTTAGATATTTATTAATTGAATACGTTGAGCGATTTAGACGTTATAAAATTTATAAACGGATATTGATCGGAAATTGACGTGATAGAAATAAACGATGGTTTTATTTTCAGTAATTGAATAATGTATTGAAATAAATTGCTTTTTAAACGAATGCGAGTGACATACATCAAACACAAATCATACTTATTCGCATATAAAGAAATAAAAAAACAATAATAATAAGTAAGTCGCCGGATTGTGCATCCTTTACACAAGATTAAACATGTCAAAGGGCTTCCGTGTGTTGGCTTTGGCCCCATACTAGCCTTCCAAAAGACCGGGACTCCTTAATAGTCCCGTGAATGGAAAAGACATAATAATAAGTATGTATGAAGAAAATAGAATAAGTGTTTATAGCATTGTATCGGCGGGTGTCATAGTTCCCCTATATCCAGTCCATTGAGCATCCCATTCCCATAGCCCAGTCGTAGTTTTCCATATATTTACAATAGTCCCAGCAGAACCAGGGACTGTCCTTGGATGCATTTTATAGTGTTATGCAGGGATAGTCGCCGGATTGTGCATCCTTTACACAAGATTAAATATGTCAAAGGGCTTCCGTGTGTTGACTTTGGCCCCATACTAGCCTTCCAAAAGATCGGGACTCCTTAATAGTCCCGTGCATGGAAAAGTATGTATGAATAAGTTTATGCGTAGTTTCTGATACCCTAGAATAGGTAGGTAATAAATTATTTTAGTTCATTTGATAGAGAGCTTGGCTTATGACCCTCAACTCAATCGCCTAAAAATGTCTGAACAGATTTGGAATTTGAATTTAGATCAAATGTAATGTTGAACAACTGGATCTTAAACATCCCCACAGGTAAAATTGTAGGACATAAATAATAAACATATCTAGGTCATATCATTCCACTTTCAGAACAGCGAAGTAAAGGTAAACCTATGTAAATAATAACACTGTATTTTGTGGGTCATACATTGAGTGATGTTTCCAGTTAGTTAATGTTTTATTGGGCGCACATTATACTGAGGATTCTGAGTGAATTAGTTACGAACTCACTTGAGAGGAACACTGACTATTAGTTATTAGTTATTTGGTTCTGTATTGATTAAGAAATGGGTTGTGTTTTTATATCGAATTTAATTGATTGTTGTAATACATAGTCGAGAATCAATTTTAATTGTTTATAGTTTAACATATTTAATTGAGTAATTTGCAAAGCTTTTTGGTGAGAAAAGTATTGGCTTGTAAGCTGTAAGATCTCATTATGGAATAAAGGTCTCTCACTCAAAAATGACGTTAGTAAGACGAGAAGAAAATACAAATAATACATTATTTTCACAGTTTATTTTGTTAATATACATATTGAATTTCATATATTTTCCATATTTAAATACTGAGCCGTGGTTAAAAAACGAAATTCAGCGATATTAAAAGCTTTATAGACATTTTAATATCATGCAAAAAGTTAAACTTAACAGACTGACGCTACACCACAATTTAATACTACAATAACCAGTGAAAATGAATATATTTAAAACAATAAAAGCGTACTGGCAGCATAAAAAGCCCGGCCTTGGAACCACATATTATTTTAATATACTATATGTATATGTATAAATATACTCGTATGTATGTACGAGAATAATATTGAGATACACAACCGTAGCAGAAATATGTGCAAACATTAAATTCATAATTATGTGAGCTGGCAAACGTTTCAAAATATCCTTTTGGTTTAAATATAGGCTCGGTTTTACGATGTTCCCGTGGGATATTTGTGTGAGTCCCGAAATAAAGTTTGTTCCAAATCGCTGTTACGAAACGTTTGCGTGCTAAGGTATGCTTTTGATATTTTGTGAATGGATTCTAATTGTTTGGACGTGTGTTAGTAAACTACCCCGTGATTGTGTTGACTAATTAAATAAAATGTAGCAATGTAATTACAAGTGAAAACTACCTATCTGGATTATTTACAACAATATAAAGAAAGTATTTTAATAAATGATCAATATTGGATTGTAAAAGTTATTATAACAGAACTTATATTTTTCTTCTAAACCTTCCTTTTCTAATTAAGTACCTACATTGTTAGTTTAATCAGATTTAGCAGAATGTCAGTTTACGTGGAGTAACTGCCAGTCAGCTCTTTACATCCCGATAGGCGATACGACATTTCATCAATATAAATACCGATTGGTACATTGGTTTAAAACATCATTACTCTGGCTGCCTGCAGTACTCTTCGTTGGTTAGCAGTTATTTTAAACACTATAACTTTATAACACAGTCTGCCTTTAAGTTAGACACAGTAAAATAAAAAGCTTAATTTCCTGCAAAATACACCTCACTGATCAGGTAAAAGCTGGTGTATAAAACATTGTCGAGCGAAGCGACGCTGTCAGCGACCGCCGACCTATTTCTGATCTATTTCTGTACCTCTAAAATCGAGCGAGCCATCACTTGGCTGACAATCGACACTCACACACTGAGTTGTACCTTGGGGTTTGGTTGTTTGATTGTATGCGATGTTTTGTAATTATAAAGGGTTTTTGAGTAAATAGTATAATATAGTTAGATTTATACTATTCAGTAAAGAATGAGTTATTTAGTATGTATTGGGTTCAAAAGAAACATCTTTGAGTGTCAAACGGATGGCTTAAGAAGACTTATTTAACACAAAATTAATTAATAAGATCCTAATCCTAACTTAATATTATAAATGCGAAAGTAACTCTGTCTGTCCATCTGTTACCTTTCCACGGCTAACCTACTGAACCGATTGAGTTGAAATTTGGTACATGGGTAGCTTATGTTCCTAGAAAGGACATAGGCTATGTTTTATCCCGAAATTCCCACGGGATCGGGAACTACGCGGGTGAAACCGTGGGGCACAGTTCGTATTGAAATAACGACGTGGTCAGTAGGGGTATGCCTTCTTTCCGTGTTTTAGTTTTCCTCTATTTCGTATTTTTATTACATTAAAATTTATTTTATTTTAGGAACATCAACAACATGTATATTGAGCATTGATAGGTTACAGAGGATATAGTAGAGAAAGTGTTGATACACATGTAGATTATAGATGTCCACAAATTTCTTATTTTCACTGTAAAATTCTACCTAAATTCTGATAATTTAATGACCTGTGCTGTAAGATAGTTGTTACGGAGAGTCTCTCAAAAGTTTAACAATGTTTAGTTGAAGTAAAGTTTAAAAAAGTACTTGAGGAAATATCGCAGGGCGCACAATGGGCCCAAATTATAGAGGTCTAGTTGAGGAAAACTCCATAACTACAACTACATTTATTTGGGTCACCGAGTTTGACTATAAGTAGTAGTCTTTGATGAAGAAATGGATAAAAATATAACGCTTTAAAATCCTTCCTAAAAACGTCTTGGGGTAGTAGTGGAAATATTTTTGGGGTTGAGTGGCATAAGCCAAAGTCACGTTTTCGGAAATTAAGCCAAATGATAACCCTAAAAAAACTTAAGATAACCTAAATAAATATTAGATTTTATTTGATAAGATAAATTACAAACTCACGAAATCAACAATGTCTATTATTTGGGTCGTTGCGGGTTCGATTCCCGTGCGGGGTGAATGTTTGTGCGAACCACAAATGTTTGTCTCGGTCTGGGTGTGTGTGTGAATGAGTGGGTGCGTAGTTTCTGATACCCTAGATACAAGTTTCGAACTTAGTTAGGGTTCAGTTACTGTATTGAGATGATGTAGTGAATGATCATGTTATGTTATTTTAGTAATTTATATTATTTTCTTTATAAAATACAACTTTTGTTTACAATTTCTATACAAAAAAAACAATTTTAAATTAAAAAACCAATATGTTATAAATATGACTAATGACTATAAAAACAATAAAACAGAAATTGCTCTATAAGTTAAGAATAGGAACAAAGACATAATGAATTAGTCATAACCTCATAATAATTTAATATCATGTTATTACTAATACAAGTATTACAAATTAATAAAACGTTGCGGTAAATTATATTCTAAGAAAACAAAGATCAAAGCAAATTTTGTGACAAACAAACCACATTCTTACTATATTTACTAATATTATAAATGCGCAAGTAACTCTTGTCTGTCTGTGTTTTCACGGTTAAACTACTGAACCGATTAACTTGTTTAGTACAGAAGTGGCCAATAGTCCGGGAGAGAACATAGACTATGTTTTATCCCGAAATTCTCACAGAATAAAGTTCAGCGCGAATAAAACCGCGGGTCACAGCTAGTTGATAACAATAAGTAATATTCATATTTTCTTTTTTGGATTTATTCTTTAATTAATTGTGAACCGATTGACTTGAAATTTGGTACAGCGGTAGCTTATGGTCCGGGGGAGGACAAAGGCTATGTTTTATCCAGAAATTCCTACGGGATCGGGAACTATGCGGGTAAAAAACCGCAGCTAGTTGATAATAATAAGTAATATTCATATTTTCTTTTTTGGATTAATTCTTTAATTAAGTAATTGTTAAAGCAACTTACGGTAGCTCACTCATTACTTGAACGATTTCGCGGAACCAAAAAATGAATTCCTTTTTAAAATTACCGTGAAATTAATAATTTAATAAAGAAGATGTTTTCGTTGAATATTGAATAAATTACTTTACCTTGTTTTTATGAAATATATTTATTACATATTTTAATAAATACTTACTTGGAATTTCACGTATTTTTTAAAGTTAAATAATAGTTAAATTTTTCCTCAATTTAATTATCCCGATAAACCTATCCTTTCAAGCAAATGAAAAACACAACAATATATTTTATCGAGTTTCTTAAAAACTAACTAAAATAAATATTATCATTCCATATTTAAAACTGTAATAAACTAGTCTATACAAAAGACACGTGAACAATTTTGCAAATGTGTCCAATAAAATATTGAAAAAAAGACCGAATGAACGAGTGAACTGTATTGAAAAAGTTCATTCCATTGAAAGCTACCGTATTGGACCTTATATAAAATACGTTTGAACCAAAACGCGTGGTTTAGTTTTGTAGTTGTTAACCTATTTTTTACCCGAGTGTACTTGTAATAATTGAGGCACAGAATTGTAATGGTTAATATTCGGATATTGTGTCTGACATTTTATTTTAACCAAGAATAACAACGTTTATACTCTTTACTGTTATTAAAAAGTAGTAGTTCTATAAATATTTGCTTGTTACTATTTTGATATTTGAAACAATGCTGTATGTTTCATGTTCCATTATAATTAGATATTATTATCACTACATAGTATAAAACAAAGTCACTTTCTCTGTCCCTATGTATGCTCAGATCTTTAAAACTACTTTACGTTTACTACTACTACGTTTTATATTTTTAACATAATTTTATCCCCATATTCCTACGGGAACGGGAACTAAGAAGGGGTGAAACCGCGGGGCGCCGCTAGTATAATAATAAATTATCTATTTTTGTTATTCCACGCCGTACCGTCGTACGTCAGTTACTATAATGAGATGATGGAGTGAATGATTATGTTATGTTCTGTATGTTATGTACCTGAAAAACTACCTAGTTGAACTGTCGATTCCCGTAAGAGCTAAATATTACTGTGATACTGGTTATGCGTAAAAAGTGTCTGATACATAACTGAAAGTACCCAATTGGGCGTTAGTTTACTTATAAGAAGATAATAGCAATGACATTTGAGTTACAGACGATAGTGATTGATTGTTTCGAATCACCAAAAAAATTCTGAACGTTATAGTTACATTTTATCCTGTTATCCAGACAAAAAGAATGAACACAAGCTAGAAGAAGCACAATTAATATAAAATAATACACGAACAATTTAAACTTGTTGTAAGAACATGAAATAACTTGCTCGTACATAATATAAACGTTTTATAACATTTATCTATCTCCTCGCGTGCAAAAGGCAGTCGAAAATTAATCTCAGCCGCGCTCTTAGACCATCTACTTTGGTGTGTGGTGCAAGGTGTAAGCGAACTGAGAACAACATTTTGTAATAAATCCTACTGATAGGAAAAACGGTCTAAATATTAAGAAAATAAATAATAATATCCACTAAAACTTGTCAGCATCCATATTCTTAAAAATACACTTAATCTATGCAATCCTAACTAATATTATAAATGTGAAAGTAACTCTGTCTGTCTGTTACCTTTTCACAGCTAAACTACTGAACCGATTGACTTGAAATTTGGTACAGGGGTAGCTTATGGTCCGGGAAAGAACATAGGATACTTTTTATCCCGAAATTTTCACGGGAACGGGGACTACGCGGGTGAAACCGCGGGGCGCTGCTAGTAACAAATAAATTTATTAATTTCATACGAGACTAAACGGGAAACATTACCTCTAATCATAAATGGAAACCTCAGATTTTAAAGTCGGTTCAGAAAGACCAAAGGGAAGAATAAGCTGCTCTAAATAGATAAAAATGAACATTACAAATTAGTTTACATAAATAACACGTACATAATGCGGTTTGCTGGAAGAAAACTCTTTTAGGGTTAAGTTAACCTCTGTACATGCCTTTTCTTTTTTTATTTTTTTAATTATGTTTCTGTGTACAAAAAAAATAAATAAATACTTAACTAAATAAACACGTCCATATTGACAACCTACTCGTACTTATAAAAGTCACTTGAAAATACACCAATTAACTACATACTTTGTTTCGACGTATAATATAAATTCTCTTGCCATTAAATCACCCGCTATATTCTTACACATTGTACCACAATGCACTTCTGTTTCGTCTCACTTTTAGCTGAGGAACTCTCACTTTGAAGTTTACCAGAATAATACCCACGTACTCACTTGACAAGCTAACAACTTCTTGTTAAAAATACTTTGAATTTTAAGTGGTAACGTATTGAGAACGCTTAACTGGTAAACGGTATGACTAAATTACTTTTGTGACGTTATAATTTGACTAACTGTGAACCGTGGCTTAACCTGTATTTACTATACTTTTAGTTATAGTTGATTTTCGAATTTAATGATAAATGTTGGCAACACTTTTTTCTTGTCATGTTCACTTAATAGGATTATCAATCTAGCTTCTATTGTTATTAATTTATATTATTTGTTATTATTATGATTGTAATCTGATTTGTGAATTTATATAAATAAATGGGCTATCCAATACAAAAGTCAAAAGTATTACTAAAGTTTTTTTCCTAAGCCCACAAAAAATACCTAGCACAAAAATCGAACCCGCATCCCATTACTTAACAGCGCAGCATAGTAACTACTACCACTTGAACTAACAATTAATTTATTTAATTTCCCATTTTCTTCAAACTTTCAATTCCACCTTCCAATTGACAGATAGAACTGGAATTGGAATCTCCCAGATAAGTATCTGATATGGTACGGCCACGTATTCAATATGGCACCCATTACTTGATAGATAAAGACCGGACCAGGTCAGATAGCGATCGTATCTAGCTGATATATAGCGTAGTTATACAGGATATAGTAGGCGGTCAACTTGTTCGTGTGTAGGTCACAAATATAATGAATAATATGTTGAATACTGAAGTAAAGCAAAGTCTAAGTCTGTAAGATTCCTCTTCAGAAATAAAAACTTTGACGAAAATAGCGGTATCTCGCGGTTTTACGTGTTTCTTGTATTTTTGATCCCATGAGAAAGTAAGGTCAAAAAGTATATTATATGTTATTCGATAATAGAAGATCTGATGGTACCAAATGTTTGCTGAGTCCATTTATAAGTTATTGTAGGCAACTTTTAAATAGTAAACTAACTTTGTTTTGTAAAAGTAACACATCCCCTTGAGAAACATCCCCCGTATGTTAAGTAAATCGAAATCAACAAACAAAAATACGCAAATAAAACGTTGTCATAAACTCCTAAGTGATAGTTTCCGTTCTATTGTTATACAAAGAAAGTATGTCAGAGATAAAACCGAGATAAAACTGTGCACAAACTGTACTATAAAAGTTTTTAAGGTATTCCAAATGTCACCTTATTTACCATTCAACCTTTTGACCTACAAACTTAGCATTCTGCACTAGTCTCGAAACAACAAAAGAGTCCAACAAAAAATAAACATTGAAAGCGTATAAAGCGCTGAATCCCGAATTGATATTTCCCCGAGATCTTTATACATTTGCTGCGTACGTTTTACAACTAAAGTTACTTTCAATTTTCAGCGGAAAGCGCTTTATGGGACGCCTGTGAGCGTGACGGGCATAAAACCTCCAGAGAGAAAGCCTCTACTTGTCTCTGTAGAGGAGCCGGGAAATTTAGCGATTTCTTAATCCAAACAACACACCATTTTCAACCTTATCACGTAACAAATAAAACACAGAATGCTTTTATTCAAATGAGAAAAAAATCTTAATCTCCTCAAGTTATTTCAATTTTTTTTTCACGGACAGATGTTGTCTTGATGTAAGCGTAAAGTGTAAAAGTTTTCGTTTCATTTTTTATTACTCTCACAAATTAGGTTGGTTTAATGTGTCCTTCTTTCAAGAATTTCAAACTTTAAGCATTTTTATATTAATATACTTTTTTACCTCGGACTTAAAAAGAAGTATAAAAATGATAGATTGTAAAAAAGTATGTACATTTTCTTTCCCTTCACCATTGTTAAGATATTGTACTATAGATGTTTTATTACTTTTCTACGTTGAATATTATTTTTATGGGCCTCTTTTATTAAACTAGAAACCTATAAAAAGCTCTTTGATAATTATAATTAACAATTATAGGTTTCATTTACTTTAACAACAATCATATATCCACCTTATAATCATGATATAAGAGAACATATATTATCAATACAAAGTCGTTTTAGGTTCATCTTTTATTTGAAATCTACCCATTTGTTATATCGCAGAGAGGTCGTTTTTTATCTGCAATAATTTCTTAGTACAGATAAAAAATACGAAGAGAAATACCAAGTAAAAACCTCAAAACTGAGCAAACAAAAACAGCAAATTACACGTGAGTTTCCATGTTAAACTTTTAAAATATAATTATAATTTCAATTAGCTTGAAGTGCCCTACTCCCAGGCGAATCCTCTTCGATCTATCCAATCGTCTTGGTTCTGGCTGAGTGTGTATTAGCCACAATATAGCTAGAGGAAGCCTCACAGTGTTTTTAAAAAACATTTTTTTTTATCAACCTGTATCGTCCCACTTCTGGGCAAAGGCCTCCCCCAAATCCCCTCATCTGTCCCTGTTCCTAGATTGGAAGGAGCTGGCTAGGGACAGGGAAAAAACATATTGAATCTAAATAACACTGTACCTTCTTTCAAAAATTATAACGCCCATAAAAAGCAATAACATCAGCCATAGAAACGAGCAATATTTCTTAACGTTGTCAAGTACAGGCCACAATATTTAGTGGAGTATCGCGGCTCGGTTTATCTGTGAAATCGTCGGGCTACAATAAAGTTCCACTCGACTTGGGCCACGTTAAAAGAATATTACGAGGATAATAATTCAGCCAGTGCCAGCCCTAAATCACTGGTGTGCCACAGCCTAATGGGAAATGGGACGCTTTAAATATTTCTCCCAATTGAAAAGAGTTTTTCATATTTTCTCGACGGAATAAAATGGCGGTTTGTTGGGTTTCTTTGGCTTTGTTAGGTGATTTTTTTTGACGTTGTTGTTAGATATTTTGTGAAATAGGTTTTAGAGAAATGAGTTGAAATTATTTTTTATTATTTTGGAATTCTTAAAAGAAGAAATAATTGGTAATACAACAAAAGATGCCCCAATTTTCTGTAAGTAATCATATTTTTCATTAAAATAAATTGTGATGTTATAGTTAACAACATTATTAAGATTATTAATAGGCAATTCAATTAGTTAAAATATAAAACACAACTAGAACTTTTTGACTAGAAAATTTTCATTTCTTACTTACATCAAATACGTCTCTAGGCATCAAAATCTACACATTACAATTGTATTTAAAAGTAGAATTCAATTCAACATACAGCTCTCCCTTAAAGTCCTACATACTGACCACTTCGCCTAGACCCATAAACATATTACTTATAAAGCTGTTTATCCAATTATCCGCTCCAACGTACACAGTAAGCGATAAATGCTGTTTTAAATGCTCCGTTCGTGCGCGATATTGAAATGTATTACCGACAAATTATACGCGAACATCGTTACAACCTACTTTAATGATATCAATACTTTTGGTTTTTAATGGGCTGAATTTAATTAATATTTGTTGTGGAATATTACGGGTCCTGGTAGTTAAATTGTCCTGTAGGACTGCAGGCTGGCCTATTCAAGAAGTATAAAGTGTACAAGTACATTATGATTTCTTCCAACCTTTAAAATCTAAACCGAGGTTTTATATAAAATGTGAGTATATTTGAACGTGTCAATCTAATACAATCTAAGTCAATTTAATTGTATTCAATTAAATTAAAACATTTTACTTTTAAACGGCTATATGCAACATCGCGGAGCACTGCTTATTGTCGAATAAATTGCCAAATACCTGTGGTTTGTGCTTTTACGAGCTATTAAAATTTCAATAGCGTTCGAATATTGTATCAATAGTTTTATGATTATTTCAGCTAATCCGCGACTGTAATTTATTTATTTTCTTCAAAGATTTTACTTGTAAAAAGATTTCGGTTTTAAGCTACATAAATAAATGTATTAGAATAAATAACGTATTCTTTCAATCAATACCTAATAATTTATGTATGGATTTCATACATATTATAATATTCTCATTCATACGATACGAGTGTCATGTCATTGACATTTGTATCGTTCCCATATACACAGTATGTCTAATACATACATGTATGTATTATGCATACATGTGTATGTATGTATATGTGTATGAAACGTCGACATTCATTCGATAGCAATTTGTATTTTGCGGTTTTAATTCTCGAAACGACTAAAATATTATGATTGATATTGTGCACTATCAAATTGTGGAGTTCAGTTTGTTATGACGGCACGCGACTGTTTTGTTACCCTATGTATGTACATAAGTATATACATATATATGTTTGTAGATATGTATATTTAATTTGTACTAAGTTAGTTTTGCCTGCGATTTCGTTTGTGTAAAACAAAAACACCTGTGTTTATCAAGAAGATCTTATTAAATCAAGTTTTGTATGTGTATAAAACTAACTTCTTCTATGACTTTTAAATAGTTCATTATGTACAAATTGTACATATATGGGATTAAAAATATATACCTAATGTTCTCCAGTCTCGAGTTTAAACGCTCGGTGACCTAAAGGCATGCGCACCTGCTTGCCAAACCTGGAAATCCGGATTATAATTCGGTAGTATTTGCAATTTTTCAAACATGACTTGGATTTGAGATTACCGAACATAGCATTGAGCAAGCGTTTTGATGACGTCTTTATCCCCTTACTGTAATCATCAGTTAGGTAGACTTTTGCCCTGCAATGCTTACAGGCCAGTTACATAGACATCTTTACAGTCCGGGACAGCGGTTCAACTGCTCTGACCATTTAGTTGGACCACGGTTCTTTACTAGAGGCAGTTGTTCAACTTTTTCTTAGCGTGTCGACTCTTATTTTAGAGGACCAGAACTCGGCCACCGATATGGCACTATCAGTGGCCTTGTAAAGGTCCTCGCGTGTGCAGGTGTAGGGACACGCACGGCAAGTTATTTGCCGTTGAGTCGTGGTGGAAGGATCGGCTAGGCTTTCAACTTTGAAAATAGTTGGGCACTTTGGCAGCACCTTTTGCGAGTTCCGTGGTCCAATCATTTTTAAACCTTAATTTATTCAAGCAAATGGGAATCAAATTCAAAACACCTAACTACAAATCTACACTAACCACTACGATAGACAGAACATTAATGTTAACGTCCTACTCGTTAAGAAATAATTATTTACACAATCAATAATTCTAGAAGCTTAAAAATGAATGAAAGAATATCTCAATTACATTAACGAGGTTTCTAACAATGTTCAGTTTTCATTGGAATTGATACTCTCATTGAAAGACTATTGTTTTAATATCGAATTACAGTTTCTACGAATATCCATTACTTTATTAAGTGTGCGGAGTTGTGTTACAAAAAGTTTATTTATTTATTGAACTTGGTTCTTTGAATTATAGGTAAGTAAATGTTATTATGTATTGTTGAATTTTCTTTTACATTTTTATATTTTACCCGATTGCGACGGCGTAAAAGAGGGGTTACCGGTGTATATTTCATCAGTCCCCCATGTTTTTTTAATCGTATATTGAAGAGACTTATTGAACATATATTTCGTAGTATAGATGAAATTATTTCAGTTTTGGTAGTAATGGAAGACCGTTACTAACAAAACTGTATATCATGCTTAAAATCACCGAATTTACGAAAATTCTTTTATTTTTCCGAAAATTAAAGGTGATTTTAAGCAATTTTTTTAAGAGATTATGTGAGTTTATTTCAGTTAAAGGCAACAACGTCAACATTGTTGCTAGGTATTTACATAGGCTATTAATTTGTATCTCTATAGCATCAAATATTTGTACAATCATAAGAAGATAAAATTGATTCTGAAAAAAAGTTGAAAAGGTCTGAATTTATCAAATTTATGTATTTAAACAATGAATTTAAATGTAGTGTTGCTCAAACAAAAAAAGATATATGTACATTCAAAGTAACACAAATCTCTATTACTTAGGAAATAGATGTTTAATCGTCATTTAAAGAAGTAATTTCTTTGAAAATCCGCTATTATTACAACGTTGTGTTAGTGGAAACCAAAGAAAAAAATATGCTTTTAAACGTTCTCCATTTCTGAGAAACCTACTCAGTATAAGTACATTTCTCTGTAATTTAAATGGAAAAGAATTTACTTAATATCTTATTCATTAAGTAAGAAAATGGTAATTAAGATTATGATGAGAACATTAAGATTACAATAGATAATGGTATAAGTTTTAACTTAATTCATCACTACTAGGTTGTTAATCGTCCTACTCTACAATTGTTTGTATACACTAGCTGTGCTACGCGGTTTCACTTGCGTTAGTTAGTACTGCTCCGCTGGAAGCGTGATGCTATGTAGCCTATAGCTCGCCTATATCTCGATAAATGGACTATCCAGCACTAAAGATTTTGAACCAGTAATTTCTGAGATTACGGCTTTTATAATTATTTAACAGAACGGGATGTTTGTACGTACTTATTAAAGTCGAAATCCTCGATATATTTTTAGATTACGGCATTTAACCAAAAAACAACTCTTCAGCTTTATAAAATTAGTATACTCATAGAAAAATACTATAATGAGAATATCTTGTAAAAACGTAGTTATGTATAACTAAAAAAAACATAATAACTACATACTAAAAAAAAATATAAGTTTATAATATAACTTCAGAGACATCATACTACAATATTATTATAATAGAATTCGTAGCATAGAGTTACGATACGCTACGGCTCGTAGCACCCATAGATAAACAAAGTGCTACGATACATCGTAGACCTCCGCTATGAAAATATTTGTTTTTGTGTAAAATGTGTGCCAACTTTCATTTTGGTTACACAAATTATACAAAAACAGGTGGTTTTTATACATTATTGTAGAGTTTATACAGTTTAAATAATATTTTGTGTTTTCTATTTTATTTTGTTCTATTTTTCACGTCAAATCTATTTTTAATATATTAAAACTTAAATTTATTTTTAGATTCTTATGTATCTAAAAATTTATCATATTGCCATGCTTAGAAGATAATAATACAGATGTAAATCCAAAAACATAAAATATGATAAATAAAAGTCTTACATTAATAATACAATATTGTTTCATCTATAAATAAAAGCTTGATAAACTAAGTATTGTTCTACGATAGATTTTTTTCTGTTAAAAAACATTCATCTAATTTTTTACCTCAAAATCAATTCTCCATAAAAACCAATCCCGACCTTATTATCAAACAACACAAATACAAAATTCGAATAACAAAATTAAATATTAACGATAAGGAAATGAGGAAAATTTCTGTCTATCACCTGAAGCTACGAAATCAAATAACCTACGTTACACATACATATACATTTACAAAGAAAACCACTCACCTTTTACACACCTACATCCCATCAAAACTCACACATGCACAGAATGTAAATAATACTTTAATTTAATTAAAATTATCATTTAAATCCAAGAAACACGATGATTGGTTGTACGGGAGTGTCACACGTGCGCTCGGCGCGGCAGTCCGAGCCAAACTGAGCTCAGCAAAGACACGGAACCCGAACGAACCCAGGATGACAGAGAGGGGAATACGTGTGAGGGAGAGGGAAGAAGGTGCAGAGGTGCGCAGGAAAGAATTAGATGTTTATTTGGGATACGTAATGGGATAAGAGCGTGCGTGTGCTTTTCTAGGAGTGTTTGAATTCACTTGGACTATGAAGTATCTCTTTGCTGTTATGGGTGCCTGGTACTTTTGAATATTGTAAATTGAGATATTAAATATATTTGGAATAGTTTAAGTAAATAATATTCCTGTTTTCCATAAAAACACTTTAATATGCTACTGCAGACCAAAAGCTATCACTCATTGATCACAATAGTGTAGTGAGAAGGAATTCTCGTATTTCCCCATGCTTGTCTGATTGAAGTTGTAGCAAAAACCAAGTCAAGCTTGAAATTGCTTGATTTAGGAATCGATTCTAACACCTCTGGGGTTGCAGGGAGGTACGCAAAACACTAGACTGTCTAGCTAGGCTATGATAATATTGATTTAAATTACTTAAACATAAATATTAACTTTAAGGCCGATATAACTAAGCAGACCTTTTAAATGACAAATATTTGTTCAAAATTAAGATTATTTTATTACTAAAGCAAACCAAACTCTATACATTTAATTCATTTATTAATGGAAGTATTGAAACAGTTCTATTGTCTATTAAATAACTAATGAAACTCAATCAAACTTAGTCAAATATCCGATAAGACATCGTAAACGTTTTAACTTTAATAAATTACGAGTATAATGAGATATTTATTATAACGACACGACTATGTGCAAATATCTGACTTTACCTGTAGAATTTCAAACAATTTTCTACCATATAAGAGTATATATGTATAGAGAGTGGTTGACAGAGGTCAACCACTCAATCATCTTCATATACTAACTAACATATGCAACTTTGTATATCTATTTATTAAAGACTTTGCATTTTAAGAAAAGCATCAAGAATCGTCTGTTTGTGTCTCTGTACGACTACTTTTATTATACTCACACTTAATATAAAAGCTTTAAAAGAGCACCCCTTTTTCTAGACTACTTTCAAAGTATTTCGTACAGATAAAGATTTATAGAGTATATCTATACTAATATATAAAGCTGAAGAGTTTGTTTGTTTGGTTGAACGCGCTAATCTCAGTAACTACTGGTCCGATTTGAAAAAAAAAACCGTGTTAGATAGCCCATTTATCGAGGAAGGTTATAGGCTATATTTTATTAACGTAATCCCACGGGAACGGAAACTACGGTGGCAAAACCGCGGGGCGCTGCTAGTAATAAAGAAAATGTTTCCACCATTACTTAGGCATATTTAGCTAGCTTAACAGTAACTAAATATTTAACGATTTGTAGTGAATTTATTGATAGTTAAACAAGTAACAATTTGCGCGGTAACCTCTGATAAAGTAAATTATTTATGAAGCCCCTAAAATCCAAGTTCATTTCAGTTTTCAGGCGGCCATGTTCAATAATTCTTGAATACTAAATAATTTAGTCTGTTACAGAATATTATTTGGGATTTTCAATATATTCCGTTAATATTTAATAAAGACGTTTTGTGTTTGTTAATTAAGATTAAAATATAAATGTAATAAGTATTTAAGTTTTAATTAAACTTTTATAACTGAGTTTTTTTGTTAACAGACGTGATGATGTTGAACACTTGCTATGCTAACGGTCACATGTTCGATTCTTGCTCAAAGCAAATATACGAATATGAAAGCGTGGAAATGTATCCCTTCCCATTGAGTTTTATCCATTAAAAGTATTTTTATTTACATATTTTTTTTATGAATTTATTAATAATTTTAAAATTGTTGACAATATAATTAGTTGCGTCATTTAGGACAAACATTTGGCTCTAGATCAAGAAATTAATAGATTCCTTAATACACTTTTTTCTATTAATATTCATAAGAAAGTTTATAAATATTATCTTCCGGCGCCTAGAGCGTAATAAATAACAATTTTATTAAGACTCGTGACTGTTTGTAGGATTTAGAAAATAAAATTAGATTTTAATTGATTGGATTTAAATATGGAGTACATACTCGTACTTTTATTTTAGGCGGGCATCTTCGGCTACTTGGTTTGTCTAGTTTTGTTTATGTATGATGCGATATATTTGGTTAAACAACTGTTAGATTATTACATATTACGATACAGTAACTAATAAGGTACTACATAGAACTTCAATAAAGTATGTAAGTATTTATAATGTTGGGTTACGTATGTACAAAGAGAGCCAGACGGTCTAGAAGAACAATATTTTGAAAAGGGGTTTCAACTCAATAACATTCTTAATTATATTGCTGATGCAAAGCGTTAATACTACGTAATAATATCATTGATCTAAACACACATTCCCATTGATAAACACAGAGATAAAGCATTTCTACTAACGAAAATAATAAAAGTAAAAATCAAAATCACAACGAACCAACCTAGCAAATCCACAATAGTTTACCACAACATAAGTCCAATTCCATTCGGACAGTTTTTAAGGATATAAGGATATTTGAGACTAATTAATGCAAGACACGATTCATACATAAGCATTAGACGCCGAAGGAACATTTCTCTGCGCAATTGTGGCAAATTTATCACGGAACCCGTGAGAGTAGACGAATTTATTCCCGTGATACCTATCTCGTTTGAAAGGCCGTTAATCTCATTAACTCTGTAGAGATGTGTTACATGCAAATAGGTACGTATGGTATGTACTGAGCCTGGGTTTATTGTTCTGAAGTTCATTTGTCACACTATTTTCGGGATAATTATTGAAATAAGGTTATTTAAAGCTATTTTTTATGACTAGTAAAGTGTTAGTAGCGCATGACTGACTAGTATTCATCATCATCAGCTCATATATGTCCCCACCGAGGGGCTCGAGCCTACCCTGAATTAGTGTGATCAGGCCTTAGTCAACCACGCTGACCAAGTGCAGGTTGGTAGACTTCACACACACCTTAGAATTTCTTCCCAGATGTCTGCAGGTTTCCTCACGATATTTTTCTTCACCGTAGGAGAGTCGAAATTAACTAGTCTAGTGACTAGTTTTATTATTGTAAAATATCTAAAATTAAATTTAGTATGCTTGTGTGAATAGTGCAATGGGGATTAAAACTTTCGAT
Organism: Timandra comae; assembly: GCA_958496195.1. Classification (NCBI taxonomy): domain Eukaryota; kingdom Metazoa; phylum Arthropoda; class Insecta; order Lepidoptera; family Geometridae; genus Timandra; species Timandra comae. Next base: position 11,026,927 of record OY292364.1, on the reverse strand, counting down.
CGCCAGGGCGACGCCTTAACAAGATATTAAAGTCCTTTTAAAAGTTTCTGATAGCCTAAATATATCGTGTAAGTCGCTAAATTTAAGATGAAAGAGTGTTTGAAAGAAAACATTTGACAATCAAGGCTAAAAAGCTCACTTTTCAGTTCAAGTACCTCATAAAAGCTGTAAATATCTCTAGCACCTACAAATAATTATATAAATGAGTATTTTAAAATGCATTGGTCTCATTACGGGATCGAAATATCACAATAACAAACGGGAGGACCTTTATACATATTAATAAGTGCGGTGGGAACGTGCCCCGACTCTTTATAGGACCCATAAAGTACACGCTTCGCACTGAAAGCGAAATGACCTTATTCACCGTTTTCTATGCTGTTTTAATACGTTACATAATTACTGGTTTCATAAAAATATTTTTATTTCGCAAATTGGTATTGTTGGGAGGGAAAGGGAATTATATTATTTTACTTCTATATTTATAGATTTTTTTTTATATACCTTTTGACATGTTTTTTATTGTTGACATTAGTTGTAAGTGACATTTGTATTTCATTTTATTAAAAAAAATACCAGCCCGTATTTCTTGCCGATTCTTCTCGGCTGATGTAATACCGAATCGGTGGTAGATTCAGTGACGTTCATAAGTGCCTCATTGAGGCCTTAATTGAATAAATAATTATAGAATTTAGAATTTTGATATGGGGTAGCTGGGCTGGAGATAGCGGATTTTATGTGAAAATTTAAGGTATTTTCAAATGAAATTCATTATTTTAATTTACATAATATTAAACGTTCCATACTCTACCTGACGCTACCTAAATCATCTATATATATAAAAGAAAGTCGTGTTAGTATCACTATTTATAACTCAAGAACGGCTGCATTGATTTGGCTGAAAATTAGTGGGAAGGTAGCTAAGAACCAGGAAAAGGATATAGGATACTTTTATCCCGAAATTCCCACGGGAACGGGAACTAAGCGAGAGAAACCGCGGGGCACAGCTAGCTATATAGACGCATAGGCCAATGATGATGATGATACTCTACCCCAACTCAATTCATTAGCTGTACATAGGGTATTAGTTACACACACATATACATACCTACAACATTTATCTATTACATAGAACTTATACATAAAGGATTCGAACCCACAACACTTCGTCGCAGTCTGTCAAGGGACCACTCTGTCATTTGGAGTCATATAGCATGTTGTACAATATAGATCACTGCCTCTAGAATCGCTGTATTATGCACATACTTAATGTTAATTACGACAATTGCATAGCTCTAGATATAGATAATAGTGATAAACAAAAGTAATTACATATACAATACTCATCACTACATGTATAAAACAACATCGCTTCCCGCTGTCTGTCCCTATGTATGCTTAGATCTTTAAAACTACGCAACGGATTTTAATGCGGTTTTCTTTAATAGATAGAGTGATTCAGTGGAAAGGTGTTTAGCATAATTTAATCCCAATATTCTTACGGGAACGGGAACTACGCGGGTGAAACCGCGGGGCGCTGCTATTAGTTCAATAATTTGTTCTCAATTTCGAAAAAAGTAATAATCATTTCTACAATATCTTTAACATATGTATGTAAACCAAAGTTAGAATTAACAAACCACTTTCAGTTTTCAGTAAAAAGTTCAGGAGTTCGGGTCCTAAGCTTATTGAAAGCCTAATCTTTATGATTATCTATTCTGAAGTGATCGTTGGTACTGGAAAAGGAGCTTGGGAGGTAATTTTAATCAATTCTAGAGAAAATTCTTGTAAAACTTTTATTTTTTCAATTTGAAACTGAAAAAGTCTAACTTATAATTGTATAGTTTTAGCTGTCGTTTTGGCCTCTAAGTTCACAGTGCAGAGCAAATGACTCGCATGTCTTGTTGATATTGGAACCTCAGACGGGGCAGACCTAGGTTAACATGGCACTAAAATCGAAAATTTATATTTTGTTTATTGTAATTACGACTTTATTACAATACTAGCATCGTCCTGTAGTTTCACCCGCGTAGTTTCCGTTCCCGTGGGAATACGGGGATACAACATAGACTATGTCACGCACTCATAAATTAGCCTCACATTAGTGAAAGAATTTTTTAAATCGGTTCAGTAGTTTCGGAGCCTATTTGTTACAAACGAACAAACAAATCTTTCCTCTAGTATGTATAAATTCTTCTTTATAATATTAGTTTAGATTTCTTCTTTTTCTACCAATCTTAAATTCCAAGGCTTCTCTTTGTTGACGCCCCCTTATTAACAAATACCTTGCCCTACCCCTTTTTTTATTTCTCCTAGGGCCCAAACCTCAAAGGCCTTACTCCTCTTTCCAGACGGCTCCCTTTATACAAATACAATTTTATAAAAATAAAACACGGTAACTTTTACAAACGTTTGACGTCCCCCCATTGAGCCGACATGGACTTGGAGACATAACTAAACATACAAAATCCTGGCAAACAAGAACGGTCACAAAGAATATAAAGCGGCGTCCAGACGAGCGTCAACAACTGCAGTTTGTGCGCTCGCGTGGACGCGCCCTTAGGGAAATCTGCCGCGTTACCTTTTGAAGGTAGCGTCAGCAGATAAAGAATGGTTTAGTATGTATGGGGAGTGAATTGTGCATTGCATTTTTAGGTAATTATTGTTATTTTGGTAATGGAAGATTGTAATGCCTTAATATGAAATGGTAATCATTGAACAAAGGTGAAAATTGTATAAAAACCGCTAATATTATTAGCAGAGCTTCTATTTTTTAAATCTTCATTATGTGTATTTTTTTGTGAAAGAGATACAAATAGTCGTAATCATCAACACCTGCCCATTGAGTGTTGGTGATCTGAAGCCCAACACATTTTTATCAAATAAAAGTCAACGTTCAGAAATAAGTTGAACTTTTTTGTAAACAGTACTACTTTCAAAAATATTTTCTTTGTTCACATAATAATTCTTGCGCTATTGAGTTCTGAAATTGGAAAAATATCAGAGAAATAAAATTCTATTAGATATTTTCAGAAACGGTTTGATAATATTTAGTTTATGTTAGTACATTTTACTCATAGGCTTATATTCATATTATTATAAGGATATTAAAGTCCACGATAAACATAATACATACTACAATAATTCTGCTGCCAAACAGTAGTGCATTAACATTACTGTGTTCCAGTTTGAAGGACAATGTAGCCAGTGAAATGACTGGGCACACGAGACTCACTAACTGATGTCTCGGGGTGATGAGCGTGGTACAGTGTTGTACACTGTGTCTGTAATGGGCAGGCGTGTTGCGCTCCACCAGGTGACCACATCGCTTGTCTCGTCATTTGATCTCATAAAAAAGTGAAAATCTTACATATTTTCCATATTCAGTGTGAGAAATTCTATTAACATTATCTCGTTATAGTAACAAACCCCTAAGTTCGAAACTCGTATCTAGGGTATCAGAGACTACGCACACACTCATTTACACACACCCAGACCGAGACAAACATTTGTGGTTCACACAAATATTCACCCCGCAAGGGAATCGAATCCGCAACCTTACGGATGACAGTCCGGCATGGTGACCACTCTGCCATCGAGGTCGTCAAATAATTCTAACGATATTTTGTCAAATATCTTTTTCAAACCCGTATTTTTTCAAACAATACCTCATTCGAACAATCCTTACCTAAGTACCGTTCCCATTGTCCCGCATTTCACCCCGAGCGCCATTCTTTCGTTATTCGAACCCCGATTCATTAACAACGTTAATAATGTCATTAATTAATTAGTTTCCGTTAATTTGTGATTTTGATTCCGTTCAATTCCGTGTAATTTTGAAGCAATTTGTTAGATTGGTGGTATTAACTTTTCATTTTGTTTGAAGGTTGGCGGAATCGTATTTTTATCGGTATTATACTGCATGCAAAGACACATTTTTTTTTATTCTTTACAACGGTGAAAAATAAGTTATAGTAGTACCGTAACTTACTAGGTCTAGGTGTGTGTGTGAATGAGTGTGTGCGTAGTTTCTGATACCTAGATACAAGTTTCGAACTAAGTTAGAGGTCAGTTACTGTAATGAGATGATGGAGTGAATGATTATGTTATGTTGTATTTATAACTAGCAGGGTATCGCGATTTGACCGTAGTTAGTGCTGATTCCGATCATAAAGACAGACAAAAACATGTAAAATCTTTCGTTTTGGCTTCATCCTTAGTACTCTTCTATACTAATATTATAAAGAGGAAAGATTTGTTTGTTTGTTTGTTTGTTTGTTTGTAACGAATAGGCTCCGAAACTACTGAACCGATTTCAAAAATTCTTTCACTAATGGAAAGCTAATTTATCAGTGCGTGACATAGGCTATATTTTATCCCCGTAATCCCACGGGAACGGGAACTACGCGGGTGAAACCGCGGGGAGCTACTAGTATAATATATTTTTACGTTATATAGCACATAGCACGTTTACCGATGAAAGCTCCAAGTAACATGGATGAAATTACTATTATACATAACATACAGATAGAGCAATCAGAGGATAAAAAACTCTTTTTACCTGTCATAAGAATAAATTGTTACTCTCGGGTTAACTTGTAGTGATTATCCTAATCCTAACTAATATTATAAATGCGAAAGTAACTCTGTCTGTCTGTCTGTCTGTTACCTTTTCACGGCTTAAATACTGAACCGATTGACTTGAAATTTGGTACAGGGGTAGCTTATGTTCCTGGAAAGGACATAGGCTATGTTTTATCCCGAAATTCCCACGGGATCGGGAACTACGTGGGTGAAACCGCGGGGCCCAGCTATTAAAACATAAATGTACCTACATAGACCAGAGAGAATCCTGGTCGTGATTCTTATTCTATGGTACCTATTATGTAAAATGACAGATTGTAAAAAGTATTTTATCCGTCGATAAGCAAGATCATAGATGGAATATTGAAACGAGAACGGCCGTAAGTACATAACCTAATCGCGTCATACCCATACCGTCAGTGGTACCATCACCGCGGCACCATTACTGTAATCCAGAGATACAAATCGAATCACCAACGCCCCTCCCCTTACCCCCCGCGCGCCCCCTATCGGGCTCCGTCACGTGTAGTTCGATAAATTGAACACAACATGTTTTGTGTGAGAATTTTATAGCGTGTGTATGTTAGATTATGTATGAGGTAGGTTTGGTGCTTATTATGAAAGACTAACTGTGATCCGCCGTTTCTCTCGCCTATATCACAATCCCGTGGGAATCCTTTCTTAGCGGATGTCTTCGTCATAACATCTACCTGCATGCTAAATTTCAGCCAGATCTATCCAGTGGTTTGGGCTGTGCGTTGATAGATCACTATGTCAGTCAGTTAGTCAGTCAGTCACCAACATATATTTAAATATTGATAGACTGGTCTAAAAAAGGAAAGTCTAATGTTGTATTTAAGATTTGATCTGCCCTATAGATAGAGTTTTGACTAATATTTGTGGAACCAATAAAATATTAAGTATTAAATAAGGCACTCTGTTTCTCACTAATACTCGTAATACAATTAAGTGTTGATGAATAGTCAGTAGACACGGTGTTTTTCACTGACAAATAGAATGCCTCCCGTAGTCTAGAAATCGGATCGTGTGCTTGTATGCGTAATATATGATAACTAAGATACTTAACAGGTAATAGCAAAAAATGTTTATTAAATAAATTAAATTATTAAATAAATTGAATTGAAATAAAATAAAGTTTATGTTCATTTGCTAATGCATATAATAGAGAGATATATCCTACTATCCTACTAATATTATAAATGCGAAAGTTTGTATGTTTGTGTGTGAGTTTGGATGTTTGTTACTCTTTCATGCAAAAACTACTGTTTTCTTTGATAATACAAAGACCAGAGAGAATCTTGGTAGTGGTCCTTATTCTATGACTGTTTTAGATTAAAAGTACAGATGTTCCTTTATAACTAGGATTAATACATAGGATACTTTTTATCCCAAAATTACCATGGGATTGTGATTCACGCGGGTACAACCGCGGGGCGCAGCTTGTTGATTATATTTTCATTCTTACTTTATATTTTCCAACTTAGTAATAAATCAGTATGAAAATGTAGAATATTTGATTATGTTATAACAAGGACTCGAACCTAGCACCCCGAGTACACAGTGTAGTCCATTACAATCGCTCAATAACAACCTCTTAGCTAATCTTAGTTTATTTAGGACGAAACGCCATCATTAGCCGACTGTAGATATCGAGTTAAACCCGCACCGCAGACCATGGAATTAGTGTTTCATTGTTTATAGATATGGCCTTATATTTATTCACAAGAATGAGGTGGAATTTTCGGGATAATAGCCAATTGAATGTTACTGGTATTCTGCGAAATTGTTTGTTTGAGAAACTAAATAAAATTGTGCGTAAAACTTTGACCATTCCTTTCCAATACTTTTGAGTGTTTCTGTACTTTGACCTGTATATTATAGAGATCAATCACGTTATTATATTCATGATTAGGTAACTCTCTTGCTAAGTCCTGTACTAGGCATCAGAAATACACACTGTAATTACTACTCATCCAAACTGAGATAAATATTTCACTAAACATATAAACACATACCTAACTCGCAAGGTAATGGAAACCACTGCTTTGCCTTTGCTGACCACTTTACAATTTCTATCATCATAATAAAATAAGATTAAAAGGAATTATTAATATTGCTTCTTATTAGGTATATCTAATAGTTTAAAATTTGTAGCGACTTTTTCACGACAGCGTATTAATCTTAATAAAATCCTTTTTATCCTCAGCACATCTACACACCTATAACATCTATGGTTGAGACAGACAGCCGAGGTAAACAGGGTGCGTTCATTCAATTAGCGTTGCCAAGCAACGGCGTGCCGCGCCCTAAGGTGTTTAGATTCGCCCCAAGAGTGTTGTTTCAACCGAACTTGTGAACGCTCTTAATGAACGAATTTTATATTATATTATTAATTATGGGCCTTGTTTCTTTGATTACATGCGTCGGGGTAAAGTCTTCTTTTTGGATGTTGAGGACATTTTTGTCAAATCTTTTTGGCTAATATTATCTGTGAAAGAGGAGCTTTTGCTATGCAGTGGGACCTTACAAGATAAGGGAACCAAATAATGGTCATTTAAAAATGTAATGCAAAAGAACATTTACAATTTTCAATAACAATTCAAAACGGGTTTATAAAAAACATTATTTGTAAGAGGTTGTAAATAGTAAGGAAAAAAATATTCTCTAGTACCTGTAGTTTGAAATGTTGTAATACAATTTTAGAGATACAATTATAATCATATAAACACACTCTTTTCATAATCAATTAAACTTACACTACACAGGCAATAAATAACGTAATATTATGTAGTATCAAATGTATGTTCGCGTACACAAGCCAGACATTAAGTGTAATGTTTCCGCGAGTATGTGAATATTAATTTGTACATTAATTAACAAAATAATTATGCTCTAATAGGCATTCGACATTACAGAACCTGATATAATGATATCAAGATATTTGTAGCTTGAATAGAGAATGTTACTAAAGATTGATGGAATCATTTCTTACAGGGTTATTTACAAGAGAACTTCTTGCATAGTACATTCGCTTACACATTTGAAAAAAGTCTTACGGTGTAGCGAAGGCGTATGTTGACACGCAGGCGACGACGTAGGCCGCGCAGAGCAGAGCAGGCACGTGCGACGCAGACATGTGTCTGTCCTGCTCTCTCTCGCGACGTTCCATGCGACACAAAATCTGCTCTGCTCTGCGCGGCCTACATCGCCTGCGTCTCAGCATACGCCTTCGCTTATTCTTGTTGGGTTAAAATTCAGGGAAGAGAGCTTAATTTTAACTCTCTTTCACTTCTCAGACAAACTCCAACCGTCCAACACACAGGAACAAAGCTAGCCTTTTCTAACGCTTGATCTTCTTCTATCGCTTACATTCTGCTTAAGGTGGCCGAGACGAGTCAGTCCAACTGATCAGCGGAACTGGCGTCAATCCATAAATAGATCGTCAATCACCGGAGCAATTCCAGATTCCAGTGGGGAAATCTAGTTGGCCTAAAACTTTTGGAGTGACGTCACAGTTTTATGTCCGGACTGATCAGTTGAACTGACTCGGCCACCTGAAGTTGCCTTCAATTGTTTAACTCGCGTATTTTTCATAGTATTCTTTAAATATTCGTACAAACAATATTATATTTATTCAGCGCCAGTCGCTCCGTGCGACGTGAAACGACCATTGTGAATAAAACAATTGCTACATTACATCACGTTCTTGTGTTGTCTTCAAAGTATGTACTTATGTTTTACTAGGTTTTTGCTGAAGAATTTGAATATATTGTGATGTTACATATGGCTGTTGATAGCTTGATGAGTCCTACAGTGTATCCTCTTTGCGTAAACACCATATCTATAAATTTAAAATTTAAAAAACCCCCAACACAATTACTTTCAAACCCCCATAACTTTTAAACGGGTCAACCGATTTTCATCAACCATGTCTAAGAACATTCGCACGTAAGTCCCCTTTAATACAAAAAAACTAAATTACAATCGGTTCATCCGTTCGGGAGCTACGATGCCACAGACAGACACACAGACACGTCAAACTTATAACACCCCTCTTTTTGCGTCGGGGGTTAAAAATCGTAAGTAGTAAAATATTTTCATAACTTTTACAGAAAAAAGAAGAAAAACCATCAACATGCTACTGCAAACTACTTTTTGGTTTTGAGGCTCAGATTTTTCAACTAATTTGTTAATAAAAAATCTGTTTGTTTTTTCAATTTTACACGTCACCATTTGTCACTTACATATTTTAAAAACTTGGACTAAACTCATATATAAGCATGAGAATGTGTTTCTTAAATAATTATAGTTAACGGGATTTTTACCATGTATATTATTTGTTTCGAGTTTCCGATATTTATAATAATTTGAGTGCTAATAACCATGATAACTATAAAAAAAGTGTTTCTTAGTCCAAATTCTTTGAAGTTAAGGCTAATCTTTACAACTGCGATGTATTTTTCCCATACAAAAATAGAGGCTACCTACAATATTGTTATATTTTATGGCCGCACGCAGACGCGCTAGAAAGCTGGTATATAAACGCGAGATGCAGACACCGTATGCAAATGTAGACAATCTTATAACCGTCTGCAGGCGACGATTTCAAGATGGCTACAATTGTGTTCTATTGCAATTGCACTCGAAGACTCTCTACGTAATATTTCAATGATTTCCTTTGGAGACGTTATTAAAATGTGAGGAAATTGAATTTAGGCTTTATTGTTACAGGTTTATGGTATAATTTTGGGTGTGAAGAAGTGTTTGCGTAGTCTTTCATACAGGTAAAATTATAATCTATCTATCATACTTCTTAGAACAACTGATTTATAACTGGGTTTATTATTCAATATGAGGTGAGGATATATCATATATACTTTCATACACTTCCAATGATCATAATTTACAAATTACTTATCACTTTTTATTTATCCTGAGTGAACTTTGATCCAAAGATCTCACAAATAACAAATAATTCTAAGTAATTTCTTAAAACCTGTATTTCCTAACTTACACCATACAATCATCATACATTGTCATCAAAATCCAATATTTTAGCCGCAAATTCGCATTGGAAATATCGCTATAATATCGTATTAGAGGCGATATAAAAACGCCGCGTACTCACGGGCGAGAATACCGCTTGCGGCGGATTTGACGCCAGTCATCGATGTGTAAAAGCCCTTAAATTTCACTTTCACTCTCAAACTAACCCTTACTATTTGTTTCATAAAAATATATGCTGTCATAACATTGTTTGAAAGACTGTTACGTTGAAACACTTTATTCTGGAAACCAGTAAAATGTACTTACTAATAAAACACTGATTGGTATTCAATAACTTCTAGTAAGTAGTTAAAAAACTCAATCGATTTTTTCAAACTTAACTTTAACGTGTTTAAGGGCCGATTTATTCATCGCCGGATAACTTTTATCTGAGGAATAAAATTGACGTTTGACAGTTTTTGTATGAAATAACTGTCAAAATTTCAAAATTATTCCTCGAAAAAATGGAAAAATTAGCACTTAATTAGCACTTTTATTGCTAATTATTCCATCGCCAGATAACTTTATTAACTTAAAAATACCACACACAACGCATTTTTTGACTCGTTGAGTTGCGAATGTCTGTATTGTCCTATCATAAAAATTAGAGCTACATTTTTTTAATATCCTCGTTACTCGTATTATAATCTACACTAATATTATAAATGCGAAACCTTGTTTGGATGTTTGTTACTATTTCACGCAAAAGCTACTGTATTGATTTAGATTAAAGGTAGGTACAGATGTTCACACAGGATCCTTTTTATCCCGAAATTCCCATGGGATTGAGATTCACGCGGGTAAAACCACGGGGCGTAGATAGTAAATAAATAAATGTATAATCCACTTAAAAAGTACCAATCACAATATGAACTCCAAAAAGTAATTAATCCAAACTCCATGAACATTCTTTACAAAACTTCTGTACCTACTAAGCCACGCTACTCGGATCGATTCCCAGTCTAGAACAAATGGTAGGTGCATTAATCTCGCGGATCTAGACTCCCCTCCAATTGGTATCAAACTCAATTTGATCCCGCAAAGAGCAACCCCCTACCCCTTTATTCCTATATTTCCACCCCTAAACTACACCCTGTCCTATGTGGGTGTGGACTGCATTGTCTGCTGTTTTATGCCTATGTTTTAATGAAATCGATATGTTTATAAAATAATATTGTATTCCTCAGTTATAATTATAATATAATATAACATAGATAAATAACGTTATATTTCTATGATATTTTAAATAATATTTTTGGTATGAAAAAATATATTCTATTTGTATTAAAGTTTTTGTTTATAACAACCATTGATTGTATATTTTTATACTCTCAAAAAAAGTTAATAAAATAATCCAGGGTACTTGTCGGCTGATGCAATTTTCGAATCAGTAGTAGATACTTAATAAACACCCTGAAGTACTAATATTTTCTTCTGTAAAAAGTATCTCTAAATATATCTCTATGTATATAAATAAAAGAAAGTCGTGTTAGTTACACTATTTATAACTCAAGAACGGCTTAACTGATTTGGCTGAAAATTGGTGGGGAGGTAGCTAAGAACCAGGAGAAGGACATAAGATGCTTTTTATCCCGAAATTCCCACGGGAGCGGGAACTACGCGAGAGAAACCGCGGGGCACAGCTAGTATATTATTAAACTACAAAACTCGCGGTATAATCTCTTTATTTAAATTTAAAACTAAAACCTTATGACCTTCCTTGACATTCATTCGCAAAAAACAGTTTACGCATAAAAACTGAGGTCCGTTTAAATAAATAATGTGTCACGACTCCCGTCACCGACATCCTTCCGATTGTATCAGCGGATTACATGACTCGGCACGCGGCGCTCAAACATTCATAATATTACTGATCTCCAACTCGATATATGGACACCGGATCTTGAATGAGACACCGAGAATATAGGTATGTTTAGTATGGTATACATAGTTGTTGACTGAATTGGATTATTACAAATAATTTTAATAACATAACATAATCATTCACTACATCATCTCATTATAGTAACTGACCCCCAATTGTTTCTAGGGTATCAGAAACTACGCACACACTCATTCACATACACCCAAACCGAGATAAACATAAATAATAATGAGTAAATTATAACACTGAGAGATTCTTCAATTCGAACCAGTTTTTCTTGATATCGGTGCGATAAACAAACACAAAATAAACTCTTCAGGCTTAAAATATTAGTATAGACTGTATGAAATATATTTCGACGTCATGTAGCAACGTGCTCATAACATTTAACGATGAAAAACATTTTAAATCACTCAACAAATATTTAACTTTGTAATCTAACACAAACTATGAGATATTGTTATCGTCAGTTATTTTATGGATTATACATTTATTTTGATGAAAATATAACTTTAACATTTTATTTATATTAACGATACGTTGAGCGTGAAGCTCGATATAAGTTTTCGACATGAACTCTTTAAGTATTGGTAAAAGTTTATTAATTTGTAAATATATTAAAAATATTAGTATGCAGTGAAAGGAAAATGCCTCTCTCTCAAGACGAAACCTAGTATTCTATATGTTGATGATAAAACTGACCTATGTTTGAAGAACTTGCTGAATATAGCAATGTATCACTCAGCCAAATAATCTATTGAAATAATGAAAGCTTTTATGACTTTTCAGAAACGATGCATAAATTAAATAACTTTTATTTAATGTATTCAATCCATATTTTTAGTTATACTTAAGTATTTATTTTAAAACTATCTTGTGCCAATGAAAAGACAAAAATGTTCATATAACTTCATATTTGCATGTGTAAATCGACTTTCTAACTACACTGGTACATCTTCAAAACTACACTACAAACTACGAAGCAATTCCACCAACTACATCGATAAATCACCAGTTCATTTCCCGTTTACATTCTGGCAATAGGTTCGAAAAATATTCAAGTTTTGGCAGCACTTAGACACGAGTGTATGACAAACTGTGTTTGCGCGGTTACGATGCTTGCTTGACTTTAGAATAACTTGTTTAATATCTGTTTATGGAGATTTTTTAGACGAAATTTATTGTGTTCGTAGCAAAATTTACTATTTTATAAAGAAAACTTTATACCTAGCTGAATATACCTACGTAAAAAAAATAAACCTATGTTTGTCCGTCGTTTCAGAAAAGTTACAGCAATTTTACAAGTATTTTGTATGAGAATTCGCCAAATATTGTTAAAATTAAAACTGATCCCAATTATAAATGGGACAAAGTTTGAGAAAAAAAAATATAAACCAAAAGTTTAATAGAGATTTCGAGATAAGTTAGTTATTCTAGGCGATTCTTCTTCTTTATAAATTTGAATTTCAAGACCAAAACTATGCCACCAGGCACTATCAGCCAAGCTAGATAACACGGCGATATTATAATCGCGGAGTAATATATAAATATACAAAATGAAAATTAAATATCCAAACAGCCCGTACAATACAGACAGCACGTACGTACAGACACACTCGTATACAGCACTACACGGCTCGCACAAGCGCTGTAAATCTTGGACACTACTAGCACACAGCGCGCATACAAAACGGTCTCCCAGTATTCGTATAATAGAAAATTCGTTGAAAAATGACTTTAATTAAAGTTTTTTTCCTATTTCTGTTGCTTTGTTCCAACGATATTTGTTTCTATGTTTTATTCATGTGTTTCGTTTAAATTCGCGTTTGGAGAGGAAATTTAATTTTGTGTTGTTTTGTTGTTTGGTGGTTCCGATTAGTCATAAATTGTATGATTTGTATTTAGTTAAGAAATATCAAACATCTGCATAGTGCTGTATAGTCGTGTCCGCGTAATTTCTGTTTCTACAAATGTCAGGATAAAATACTTATAGAGGCAAGGAGGATCCTCAATATTTTCTGTATTATTATAACTAGCTGCGCCCCACGGTTAAACCCGCGTGAGACTTTCGGGATAAAAAATATCCTATGTGTTATTCCTAGTTATACAGAAAATTTTTATCTAAATCGATACAGTAGTTTTTGCGTGAAAGAGTAACAAACATCCACACTCACAAACATACAATCTTTCGCATTTAAATTATTAGTAGGATGTATACGCAAAACTACATAATAATTAGTTGAGCATGTTATAACCTACAAGTGTAATAAACAAACATACCTTCGCAATTACCTGTGATGAGTATTTCTAAACAACTATTCATAAAATATACACTCTTCCAAACTTTATCACACCCTAGCACATATACTTAAAATTATGATACTTCAGTATAATCAACACGAGACGTGTAAACATCTCCGAAACGAGCTTAAAGCTACAATTACAAAGCTAATGGACTTGTGTAGACAAAGCTCATTTGTACGAATTAGGCACAAGTTCACAACTAAAATGTACGAATAAATGTGTAACGTTATGTAGGTATAATATACTATTTTGTAGATAATTATTATTAATTATAGTTTCTTAGGTCTTATTACCCTAATTCAGGGTAGGCTCAAACTCCTCGGTAGGGACATTATATGAACTAATGATAATAGTTTTATTTATGTATATACCGTTTATGTTCCGCGCTTTTCCTTCCTTAAAATATTTAGTAAGATAATTACAATAATTCGTTCAAAAATAGTGATTATTTTCCTTATTTTTTTATTATCATCGGTTTAATAGTTTCTGATATTATCTCCTTAATCATAACAGTGTGAGTAAACTTACTTAGTTGGAGATAACTAGTATCCCACATGATTAAACCTTAAAAAAACTGATATATCTGTTTTCCTATTCAGAATACAATACAATTAAATTAAAAATTTAAAAAATCCCCAACACAATTACTTTCAAACCCCCATAACTTTTAAACGGGTCAACCGATTTTCATCAAACATGTCTAAGAACACTCGCACGTAAGTCCCCTTTAATACAAAAAAAACTAAATTGAAATCGGTTATTCGTTCGGGAGCTATGATGCCACAGACAGACAGATACACACAACCACATAAACACACACACACACACACACAGCCACGTCAAACTTATAAAACCCCTCTTTTTGCGTCGGGGGTTAAAAATATGAATAATTTACGTACTAAAATCTTTCAATTTGTACTTTCCCTTATACCTAAGAAATCTAATCCTTGATATATTTGTGTTGGTTAAAATAAATACTTTCTTCTTTCTAATCAAATACATTCCAATAACTTGCCACATTATAGACAAATGATTCATAATTATAGCCTTTATTCCTTTAAGAATAGAGGTCAAAAACCGCATTAGCAGTAATTACATTAGCAGTTGTTAGCACGAAGCACTTTAACTCCTAACGTTTCTGCAGATGTGACCTTTGCTTGTCATCGTTTAACAAACGTTATATATATTGGAGAGAGATATTTCTTTTGATAAGTTCTTTTGATGGACAGTTATTAATTACAAGTGGTCTGGATTTTACTCGGATTTTTGCGAAATCCATGTATCATCATAAGAATGTCTCTTTAACAAAAAAAGTTTTATTGCAGAGCAAAGAAGTCTAGCTTTAAGTGATGGCATTAGATTTACTTAATAGGCTTCAAAAATTAATATTGAGCCTTGAGTTTATGTCTTTATAATGAAACCTGTTTACTCCAAAAAATCCAAAGAATACAGCCAACATATAATCACAAAATCACTAAGTATATTCGTCCCCAGTGGGGACAAACTTGGTGGGGACGAATGGGATATACTCTACAAAATTGTAGGAATTTAAGTACTTACATACAGACAAGCAAAAATCTGGCAAAGGTCTACAAAAGTCCATTTAATTATTACGCATCCCGTTCCTGTTCCTTCCCACTACCAAAATATCCCTGTTCAATATTGCAAATTTTAGCAATAACACAAAACTTAAAAAATACGCAAAGTTACTCGTAAGCAAGTATCGCGATATTCACTGGCCACAGTCAGTCTGTCCCCTCAGTGACTACCCTTCGATGGAGACCTCATTATTGTACCCAAAAGGTCCGTGGGGTCAACGAACTCTACACTAAGGACTAGTTTATATAATACAGAAAAATATTATGTACAATTTTGGCTCATTATTTTGTATGAGTTGAGTTTGATATGGGTTAAATAAACATTGTAAGCAGTTCGAATTTGTGTTTTATACTAGCGGCGCCCCGCGGTTTCATCCTCCTGGGAATTTCGGGAAAAAACATAGCCTATGTTCTTTCCCGGTCCATAAGCTACCCCTGTACCTACCTATTTCAAGCCAATCGGTTCAGTAGTTTAGCCGTGAAAAGGTAACAGACAGACAGACAGACAGAGAGAAAGACATAGTTACTTTCGCATTTATAATATTAGTTAGGATTAGGACTAGCGGCGCCCCGCGCGTTTCACCCGCGTAGTTCCCGTTCCCGTAGGAATATGGGAATAAAATTATATAATCTTTCCACTGAATCACTCTATCTTTTAAAACAAACCGCATCAAAATCTGTTGCGTAGTTTTAAAGATCTAAGCATACATAGGGACATAGAGACAAGGAAAGCGACTTTGTTTTATACTGTGTAGTGATTAACAGTGATAATTACTACTGAAACCGAAAGTAGTAAATTATTTTGTTACTGATAAAATTCTTTTGATAACTTCAAACTATACTACATTTAAAACCTTTAGTTAATTAACCAATACTTAAATAAATATTGGTTTTTTTATCAAAAAAGAAACCAATTTCCAGAGATACAATGGATTATTTTATTTTATTTTATTTTTTATTTACTAGGAAAGCAAACAGTTGTCTTAACAAAAATAAGTAGGAAAAAATTAATAACTATAAACCAATTACATGCTTTCACATATAGTATTTTCCATATAAAGCCAGAATTTCCAGAAACGTTTACACAAAATCCACATTTCATTTGTACAGCTCTACTTTTAGAAAACAATTAAAAAACTTTATGTAAACTAGCTGTAACTATCACTATTGTAATAATCGTTATTAATTCTTGATTTTTTATTGTCAAAACAAGTTTTGAGACAAAATTGCGCTCATACAAAACCATAGCAACTTACTAGTATTACATAAAACCCTCAATATAACCAAGCCCTTTGCACCATACATATTTATATACAACTTATATACATACCTACATAACACAAGTATATAGTACTGCTTTTAGCCGAATGAAATTGTAGGTTGTGTTGAATTGAGATGAAGAGACACGAGAATGGTATTACAGTCACTTGTAACAAGTGGTGCCTTATAAATATGTTATCTTGAAAAACTGAATTGTATTTAATATTGTATTGGTTTTGACTGTGGTTCTATTGATATTTCAGGGGCTGTGTACAAACGCAATGTATTAGAAATAATAATTTTAATGTATCTTATGCTCTAGAGCTGAACTTTTCCTGTGCCTTTTATTAATATTAGTTAAGAAGAGGTAAGATTTTTTATTTATCACAGCACTTAATTGTTATTGAATCTAAATTTTATATTAGGTTGTTGTAAAAATTTGTTCTTTCTTACATCAACTAAAACTATTTTAACTAAACTATTTAAACTTCTTACACTAAGCTCTTCCGCTGGGTATTCCTTCCTTGCGTTAATTACCAATGCTCCATTATTATCAATCGTCGTATAACGTAAAGCCTTCGTCGATAAAACAGCTATTTCAATAAAAATAACTTCATCTAAGCACTGAGAACAATCATTTTCTTGTAAACTAATCACCACCACTTCAAAGCGTTAACTTCAATTCTCACTCTCTTGTAAGATAATCTGACCACAACAGAACATCCCCTACAAGTAACCATCCCTTAGAAACGCAATAAATTGAAATAAGCCCCACAGCTGCATTCCTCGAGCCGACTCAAGCCTGCAAATAATAAAATTCAACAGATTTCAAATACACTTTGTGGTTTTACGTAGAATATTGTTTCTCGAGAAAAGGCTAAGCTTTTTATTTTATTAAAATTCTTTTTACAATGTTTAGTTCTGCTTTAAGTGTAATAATAATAACTAACCACTGTTATTTTTATATGCCCCGCGGTTTTCCTTGCTTTGATATTTATCTCATGGTGATCCTGTGATAAGTATATAAATTGTAAGGCGTAATCATCACGCTCGCTTTTTAAGTGATGGGAGAAATAAAAAAGAGCTATGTGTTATAAACAAACATGCTTTGTTTCAACGCTTGACACAAGAATCAAACCCGGGATATCCAATCTAGTAGGCGAAAAAACAGTAATAGTTCACCAAGACATATGTATAGCAAAATGGTGTATTACAACTCCACAACTGCATAGCATCCATCATACACCCATAATCAAATAACCACATTTAATTCGCAACAAAACAATTCAAAAGTAAAGTTAAACTTAATTACACCTGTGTAATGTAATAATTAAGTTAAATTATTTGTGTTCCATTATTATAGTTAATTAACCGTGGAATTTCGGCCACAAATCGCGGCAGGTGGACAGTGGACACCCAGGTGGACATTATTGTAATGGCGGACACATACCAATATTTACTGTATAAAATATCATTAAATACACAACTTTTACGAGTGTTTTAACTTTACCGAGCTTTTAAATTTATTGGCGGTTAATATATGGAGTTTATTTTTGTTCCAACTTGTTTTTTTGTGGTTATTTTTTGCTGGTATGAGATGTTATTTGAGTTATTCAAATTGTTTGCTTTTGTTAATTTAAGCGCTATGAATGCGATATGAAAATTCGAAGGTATAGATTAATAAAACTTCGATTACTTTAAAAAAAAAAAATATTTTCTATAAATTAGTACTGCAAAATAAATCTATGGTTGAACATATTTTAGGGAAATTTCTCATAGGGAAATTTCTCATAGGAAATTCTTCTTCTATAACCAGAAACTAATTTCAGGTTATAGAAGAAAACTAATTTCATTAAAGAAACCACAATCTTCACAATGAAACACAAACACTTAACTACATAATTAAATTACATCGTCCAAAAATTCATACAAAAATATGTCTAAACGTCCAAACTAATCCATTGCGAAGCGAGTCCACTCTCCCGGTTGTTCACCGCGAGAGCTGAGCAAACATTCCTCCTTCCATTAAGTAATTGTTAATTATCTTCCTTTACCCTCGCTTCCCCTTACTTCCCCTCTAGGGTAACTCTAGCACAGGGGTTCTTAAACTTTAAAGATTGAGGAGCTGCAACCAAATAATCCTATATCCAATGATTACAAATCAACATTGACCTATACCTACTAATATTATTAAAAGGATATTGTTTGATTGTTTGCATTGAATAGGCCCCGAAACGACCGATTTAAAAAATACTTTTACTATTAAATAGCTTTATTTTCAAGGAGTAACATAGGGTAAGTACCTATATTTTATCTCGGCATTCCCACGGGGATGAGAGCCACGCGGGTAAACACGAAGCGCTGCTTTCATGAATTGACGACCTCGATAACAGAGTGGTCACCATGCCGGACTGCCATCCGTAACGTTGCGGGTTCGATTCCCTTGCGGGGTGAATATTTGTGTGAACCACAAATGTTTATCTGTGTGTGTATTTGTGACTGAGTGTGTGCGTTGTTTCTGATACCCTAGATACAAGTTTCGAGCTTAGTTAGGGGTCAGTTACTATAATGAGATGATGTAGTGAATTATTATGTTATGTTAAATTTCTACGGAACCCCTTAGATCCCGCGAAAATCTTTGACAATCCCCGCTCTAGGGTACCGCTGACGGCATGATGGAGACGCTAAATTAATATGGGTATTCTTTGTGCAAGGGACAGCGGGGTATTGTGACCAATTCACTTTAATTGGCAATCTCTCTTTTTTAAGTTTTAATGATGGAAGTGTACTGGTTTATGTACTTATTTATGATTTTCGGTGAAATAAAAATTAGATGTTTTTGGTATATTTTTAACTGCTAAGAAATATTTTCTCGTATGCAAGTTTCCTGACGTTGTTTTCTTTCTTCACAGAGCGTCTAATAAATGTAACATAATATGAATTCGAAATTCAAAAACACATCGGTAGGTACGTGGCGGCGATTGAACGAGGCACCTTCCGAATGAAAGTCAAAGGTGTCACTGAATGGAAGTCGCACTCGAATGGAAGTCACTACCTCTAATATCACTTCAGCATAGACGCTCTCATAACTCATAAGGAATAAACTGCTATAATTCCATTTATCAAACAACTTTCCAAAACTACCATTGAGCACACATAGATACCTAAACTTGTAATAAATTGTGGAGACTTTAACGTATTCATTTGTTTGAAAGAATCGCCCGTCGGAGAGCTATTTGTTGAGTTCCCGATGCGTCGGGGGATCGGAAACTTCAAGATTACAGTTGAATGTGAAGCTAACGTTTTATTGTGGCCGTTTAATTTGTTTTGGTTTGTCAATTCTTTATTTTTTAACTGTTCTTGGAGGAAGTGGCTCTTTTTTGTGTCGAACTAATTTTATTCTACATTTTGTCCTAAATTATCTACAAGATAAGGATTTATGTGGGTAAATCCGCGAAGCACTGCTAGCAAAATATAGCAACACTGAAAAAGTAGCATGAGTTTATGCAGTTTCTAAGTTGTATTGAAGCCTTTCAAAATTTGTAAATAATAGAATAAGACAATACTAGTAGTGAAAATCATATTTTACTTATGAAGGAAAAAATATATAATAGTTGAACGAAACACATTAAGAATATAATAAGTACTTCTCTTTCATCCATAAACATCTTCTGAATTTGATCGATTCCAAAACAACGTCAGCCAAGAAGAATCTTCAAAAATGCAAGCACGTTAGTATCTTGACTGCAACGCAACTATTTTTGTTGATGCTCATATAAATCTAGAATACATTTAAATAAATCTCAACTCGTACATAGAGTACTGAACCAAAGAGTTTGACTCCAGATATTCTAACAATAGTGATCTTCAATTTAACTTTGTCGATTTTCCACTTCATGCCAAACAAGCTGCAATATCTTAGCTTGCAACTACACGGAATTTCTAACCTTATTCCCCCGTAATAAGAGCTATAAAACTTTTCCTTTCTTTTACTTATTTCTATAAGTGTTTCAGTTAAGTTTTCCAATGTTTTCTTGGTTTAAACAAGTTTATACAAGACGTGAAATGAATACGATTCGTGATGTTTCATAAACATCGCATAAAGTATAAGGTTTTATTAGCTAATTCTATTTCAATGAGAATTTTATTCTGTAAACTGTTTTCTTTTATGATAAGGAATAAGTATTTTAAGCATAATATGATAGTACTTTTCTAGTAAAGTCGTAAAGGTTTACCCTAACTAGTCCTAACTAATATTATGAATGCGAAAGTAACTCTGTCTATCTGTTACCTTTTCACAGCTAAACTACTGAACCGATTGACTTGAAAATTGGTACAGGGGTAGCTTATAGTCCGGGAAAGAACATAGGATACATTTTATCCTGAAATTCCCACGGGAACGGGAACTACGCGGGTGAAACCGCGGGGCGCTGCTAGTTGAAAATAAAACATTTTAAATCTGAAACAAAAAAAAGATTAATTATCTCTATTATTTACTCAACATTTATTACTTTTATCATATACACACAGACCCCTCCATAATAATAATCAAATCAAAACCAACCTCTGTCTTTGCGATAAAGCAGAGACTACACTCGACACTATAACAAACAAAATATAAGACAATTGACAGACACAACACATAAAGAAATAAACAAGTAACAGACGACTGTCGAGCATTCGATTCCGGGTGTGTTCAACTGAAGTGCATGACAAACATACACTCGGATGAGGCGCATTGTGAAGCCCCCACGGTCTTTGGGGACATGGGGACACGGCGGCGGGGCCTCGGCGGGGACACAGGACGAAAGTCTGGAAGCAATAAAAGTGATTTATATTATGTACTGGTTGTGTACAACCTCCCTTAATATAAGTATTGGTGGAAGATATCCTTCATTTTTATGAAAAAAGTTTTTTTGGTAAATATTTTTTGATATAAGTGAGTATAAGATGAGTATTTGTGGTTAGTGAAGTTATTTAGTCTGAGTATTCGTGTGTAGTTATTCGGTATTATGTTGTTGAGAAGTTTTGCGAAAACTTATGTAAATTATTTACTTTTAGACACGTTTTAGAATCATCTAACTAAATCTTCAGTATTGATTAATATGCTTTATTGAGCAAGTTGTCAATAAATAATAGTGAATCACTTTTAAATATGTAGCTTTATTATATGTACTTCTACATATATTTATTTTGATTATACTTTAAAAAATTATAAGTACTTATATAAAATTTTCAAAATATAAACACTCTGTTCGACCATTTTACATAATGTTCGTTTTATTCAGCTCCATACTGCGGTGGTTACAAATCCTGAAACCGGAAACTGGAATTACGTTAGCAAACCGCGGCTTACAGCAGGTCTGTCAATAATTAATAACTACGCATGTTATTTCAAAACATTTGACTTGGAATGAGTTCAAATGATATATTATTGAATGTATGTAGGTACATATATGTTTATCCTTTACTTTATACACACTGGTGGTCTTTTCAAACCTGAGGACTCGGGTTTAATTTCTTGATCGATGCATGATTATAATCCAAACGTAGCTTGTGTTTCAGATTGCCATTACGCATTGGACATTCATTCTAATTACGCCCAATTCTTACTTCCCACTTTACGAATATCATCAGTGGGATCTTAACAGGCATACTAGTAAAGTTCAACTCACATTGTAAGCAAACAAAAGTATTAAACTGTAAGATACCACTGTAGGGCAAACGGTCTCTTACTGATACCGATGATAGTATCACCGTGAAGAGGAATAGGCGTAATCAATAGGCAACTATAGTACAATATTCACTAAAACAGTTTTGCTTACCCTCTCCAAAACCTTTTTAGGGTGTACAGCACAAAAACGGTGTTAAAGTGAACTTGAAGAGGTATAGGTTTCAACACATTGTGGCTGTCGATGCGGGCCTGGAGGCGCGCTTTTACCGGCCCGGGTGAAAGAGCCATTGCGGTGCCATACATCACCGAGCGACTGTGGACACGGTGACGGATACGACGATACCGTTTTACAGGTTTTACTCACTTATATTGTTACTAGCTGTGTCCCGCGGTTTTACCCGCATAGTTCCCGATCCCGTGGGAATTTCGGGATAAAAAGTATTCCGTGTTCTTTCCCGGACCATGAGCTACCCCTGTACCAAGTTTCAAGACAATCGGTTCAATAGTTTAACCGTGAAAAGGTAACAGACAACCAGAGATACTTTCGCATTTATATGTTATATATTAAGTAAGGATTTGTTTTAAGTATGTACCTCCTGCGGCTTTCACGCGATTGTGATAGCCACTGAGAAATGTATTTAATTATCTGACTCCAAAAAAAGTTATCTGCTTTGTTATTATTATTTTTAATGACTACTGTGAAAACTAATCTAGTATTCAAGTTTGTAGTTGAAGCACAGTATAATAATGAGTACTAGCGTACAGTATGGTCACTCCCTGCCTCCCGCCACGTGGAAGTGTGGGCCTCATAGTTCCAGAAGATTACTTAGTTTGGTGCGATCCTGGTTCATTGTATTAGTGCGCAGTTTCCGCTCCAGTTTAGGTCATTTGTGCGTGGACTTACATTTATTATACTTACATAAACTTAAGCGTATTAATCATATTTACAAAATAACAGAAAAAACACTATTTTCCTCCAAAACTGAAACATTTACACCCCAAAATGTATTGTATGAGTGTGTGCGTAGTTTCTGATACCCTAGATACAAGTTTCGAACTTAGTTAGGGGTCAGTTACTATAATGAGATGATGGAGTGAATGCATGTTATTAATATGTTATGTTATATAAAAAATCGCTTCTCCTTTTAATAAGCCCTGGCTCCTACAATCTTATGCATAGCATAGTGTTGGCTCGGTCTCAGCAAGCGACCATTCAGCCTGAAAACACGCCTGAGTATTGAGCCTCGCGACCCGTTTGTGTTGGGATATAGAATGCTTTCAACTTCTTAACTGTTATGGTTTTTAACTCTACAGAGTCCTTCAAAAAGCTTTTGATTTACAATGAAGGATGTAATGTTTAGTATTTGTAAAAGAGTATGAAGGGGACAATCTATTAGCCTTTTCTTCTATGGCTTTTAACTTTAACCCCTCCAAATAATATCTTGTGAGCTCACGCCAATGTTCAATTATTGCTATAATTTACTTTAGTGTTTTGTCGTATTTAATATTTCCTAAGCTATTCATTATTGCCTATGGCATACTGCGAGGATCAGATTTCTATGTCCAGATTATTTAGCCAGCAATCAATGTTTTTTTTAAGGAAGGTTTCATTAGTTAAAATAATATTATTTTGTCATTTAAAACTGTAAACAATTGTAGTACCCAGTTCAAACAGAAGCCATTATAACTGTACAATAAACAACTAATTTTCAGCTCGTTTCCCGCATAAAGTTTAGTTTGTTTGTGGAAACTATAATTGTTTATCTCTGTCTTGTTTATGAATGAAAATATGTGCTGTTTTTTACCTAAAACAATGTACTGTTGCTGTGCCTATAAATAAATAAATAAATAATGATTTGAAAAACATTTTCATATATAAAGATATAGCAACAAAATATATTTTCTCTCTCGTTTTTGTTTCAGAGTACATAAGCAGCCATGTTTTAATACAGGCAGGCAGAAATATACAAACACGAAAAGTGGTAATTAAACGCAGCAATATATTTTACACAAAAAGTATCAACTTGTAAGTTTCACTGCAATGCAGAAGGCTTTCTCTTATTGATGGTATTATAGATACAATAAAAAGTATAAAAATATAATCCGTTTAAAATATGAATGAAAAATTATATATCAATAAATCTATACTAATATTATAAAGCTGAAGAGTTTATATAGTTGGACGCGCTAATCTCAGGAGTTACTGGTCTGATTAAAAAAAATCGTTCAGTGTTAAATAGCCCATTTATTTGGGAAGGCTATAGACTATATAACATCACTCTGAGATCAATAAGAGATGAAATAACGCGGGTTGAACCGCGGGGCGCCGCTAGTATTCAATAAACAAAACGTCAGGAAATAGCCAAATAAAACTAAATTTCAATTTTACAAACAAAAAAAGCTTACAATTTCCAAGATAATATATGTAGGTAGTTGAATAAAAACAACATTAACGCAGTAAGTATATATATCTCTCCTAACCGATTTCGGCTACGGCGATCGCTTCGACTCCCTACTGGCGTCGTATGTGCGCTCTTATGTGGCTTGCGTAGCCAACCTTATTTATAAAGGTCCGCGCACAGTGCGGGCATATTAGAGCACCGTTTATAAAATTATAATTGATTGCCGCTGGTGGTCGGGCTTTCAATTCATCGCGCTTGGCATTTAGCTCAAGAACTCGGCGCGCTTCAAAATCGGTCACTTTAGATTTTATAAGTGATCTCCACTCTCCACGGTTAGTCGCCAGGTCTTCCCACTTAGAAGGATCTACGTCGCATCTTTTCATATGGCGCTTCATCACATCCTTATACCGGAGAAGCTGTCCGCCATGCTTTCGTTTGCCCTGCTGAAGTTCTGAATAGAAGATGCGCTTTGCTACTCTCTCCTCTGCCATACGTGAGACATGTCCGCACCAGCGAAGTTGCCTCCGTATAAGGTAGGATTCAATGCCTCCTACACTGGCTCGATTCAGAACTTCAGTATTACGGACACGATCAGACCAATGGATGTTAAGTATGGTGCGAAGACATTTAAGGTGAAAGCGGTCTAGCTGCCGGATGTGACGTCTGTACGGTGTCCATGTTTCGGAGGAGTATAACAAGCTAGGGAGGACAACTGCCATGTATACAGATATTTTCGTGCTTGCTTTCAAATCATGTGAGCGAAAGACCTTGGAGTTAAATTTGCCGAAAACTGCTGCTGCGGCTCCGATTCTGTTGTTGATTTCGGCGTCAAGGTCACACTTAGATGTAATAGTGCTCCCCAAATATCTAAATTTATCAACCTGCTTCAAAACATCATCTTCAAGGTTGATGGTCAGTTCTTCGTGACCATGGATGTCCAATGACATTACTTCTGTCTTTTTGACGCTTATTTTCAGGCCGAACTTGCAGCATTGTTCATGTAGGTTTGTAAGTAGCCGTTGTATACCTTCCGGGGAATCCGCTACAAAGCATAGGTCATCTGCGTACATAATATCCTCTATGTGTGTGAAGGTTACTTTGGTGGTTGCCTTGAGCCTGGCTAAATTAAAAAGATTTCCGTCCGTGCGAAAACGAATGCGAACCCCTTCAGAAGAAGATTTCAGAACTTCCCGGACTACTACTGCGAAATAGAGAGCAAACAATGTTGGTGCCAGAACGCAACCCTGCTTCACCCCACAGGTAACGGGAAAGAAGTTAGATTGCTCATCAGTGACAGTCACGCAACATGTCATATCATCATGCAGGAGTCGTAGGAGTCTCACAAACTTCTCTGTGCATCCTACCTTTTTCAGCAACAGCCAGAGGGCCTCACGAGGCACGCAATCAAAAGCCTTCTCCAAGTCAACAAAGCAGAGGTACAGGTGTTTACCTTGCTCTCTACTTTTTACTTGGAGTTGTCGGATTGCAAAAATTGCTTCGCAAGTCCCCCTGTCAGGTCGAAAACCAAACTGCGTTTCCGGCAAGATGTTTTCGGAGAGTTCTCTTAAGCGGTTCAATAGTATTCTGGCAAAAACTTTTCCCGGGACTGAAAGAAGTGAAATACCACGGTATGAATTGCAATCCGCCCGATCACCCTTGTTTTTGTATAGGGCCCTAACATTTGACAGCTTAAAAGCTTTTGGGACATGTTCCTCCTCCCACATGCGAACAAATATTTCCCAGATCCGAGTGTGCAATTCATCACCGCCGTACTTCAGCAATTCACCAGGTATAAAGTCTAGACCAACCGCACGCCGATTTTGCTGTTGTTTAATGGCGTGGACAACTTCTTCTCGAGATAAGGCATCATCAAGTTTATCTATAGCTGGTAACTGAGGCAAAGTGTTAATGTATATGAGATCAGCTGTTCGATCTACATTAAGCAAAGCATTGAAATGCTCTTCCCAACGCTTTAGTATTTGATCTTTGCTTGTAAGTAAACTTTCACCATCCAATGACTTCAAAGGCACTTTTGTAAAATTGGAAATGCCAATAAGATTACGGACCTGATTATAAAATTCCCCCAGTTGGTTACTATCGGCAAGCCATTGGATGTAATCAGCCTTGTCTCTCCACCATTTGTCTTTAATCCTTCTTGTCAATTTGCGAAGTTCATGGTCACTGTTCTTAATCTCCGCGCCATTACCTCCACTTTGCTGTGGTTTAGAATGTTGCCTAAGTAGTCTTCGATGTTTAGCGAGTGCTTCTGTAAGTATTTTGTCGTGTTCGTCAAACCAATCTGTGTTTGATCGGGTTTTCGAGCCTATGGTGGTGGCGGCGGTATCAAGAATTAAAGACGACAAAGTTGACCATTCGGTGTCAATATCAACGGTCTCTGGACTTAAAGGCAACATTTTGTCGGCTAGAGTTTCAGCGAATTCCTTTTTCACCTCAGGGTTCGATAGCTTGTCCACGTTCAATCTTGACTGTTTATGTCTGTGGGCTCTGCAGGGTGGACGTAGGCGGAGACGTAATTTTGTGATGACAAGTCTATGGTCCGTCCAGCAGTGTGCACCGCGCATTACACGGGTGACTAGGACCTCTGAGATATCTCTCTGCCTTGTGATGGCGTAATCTATTAGGTGCCAATGCTTTGAACGTGGATGCATCCATGTGGTTTTGTGCTTAGCGGGAAGGCGAAACCTAGTGTTAGTCAGTGTGAGTTGGAATTGAGCACATAGACTTAGTAGCAACTGACCATTGGAATTCATGTTGCCAATTCCATGCCTACCAAGAACTTTAGGCCAGGCTTCGTAGTCACAGCCGACTCTAGCATTAAAGTCTCCTAGCAGAAGAATACGCTCTCTAGACTTTATTTTTTGAAGGCATTGTGAAAGCTGTTCGTAAAATTTATCCTTTACTTCATCAGAACTATCTAGAGTTGGTGCATAGATACTAATAGCATTCAAATAGTTGTTATTGTCCAAATGAAGTCGTAACGAGGTAATGCGGTCTGAGATGTGAACTGGGCATTCTTGAAGACCCCTAACAAGACCATTCCTAATCGCAAATCCCACTCCTGACCGTCTCGGTTCTGAGGCAGCGGTTCCCTTCCAGTAAAAGGTGTAACCCCCACCGTGTTCAACCAGTTCACCTTCATCCGCAAGGTGTGTTTCGCTGAGGGCCGCCACATCGATGTTGTACCTCAGAAGTTCCCGAGCAACTATAGCGGTTTTCCGTTGAGGACAGTTATTCGTGTCGCGGTCAAGGAGGGTACGCACATTCCATGCGCCAAAAGTTAATTGAGATGTTTTTGTATTTTTATTGTTGCGTCGACCACGAAATTAGAGATGCGGAAGCAGCCGTGGTAACTACTATCCCAAGGTGTTGGGGTGAGCATTTGTTTGGGGCACCTTTTCTAGCCCCCTCCCCGGCTGAGCGAGGAAAGCAGTGCCTCCCTGAATAGGGCTGCTTTGTCACTCCGGGTGCTGCCGGATTCACTCTGTCCCCCCATTGCAGAGCAAAAACGACCACGGTGTTATCACACCCCCAGAGCCGCTTGTGTGCAGGTCTCAGACAAAGCTCGATTTGCATCCAACCGAACCTCTCTACTTCAACCTATCGCCACAAGACTTTGCCAAATCGGAGTCCATTTACGGAAGCGGTCAGATGCGCAGGATATATTATAGTGCTCAGACGTACGCGCAGACGCAAGAGCACTCTCTCGTCCAATCCCTCTTTATCCGATGGAACGGAGAACCGCTACGACCAGAGAGGAACCAGATGCAGCAGTTTGGCACGCAAAAACTAGATCCCTTTTGCTACCTTTAGGCCTTCCTGCATTTGCCTCGGTGTCTTGCCACCCAAAGTGGTCTGCCATATTGCCAAGACACAAGTTCGGGGGATAGCCGAACAAGCTCAGGAGATGTTGTTTCCGAGCCCCCTCCTCCAGGTTTAGCCCACGAGTCGACGTGGTTACCGGGGTGTGGCCGCTGCAAGGCAGCTTCTTGGAGCCACTGGAGGAGAGTTTGTAGACTGACGACGAATTATTTGCACTGCGTCACCGTTGTTGGTCGACTAACAGAGTGCAACGCAGTCAGTCCACTACACCCCAACGCAGTAAGTAAACTGGGTATGGTAATGGCGGCGGGCAGTAGGTAAACGCAAGGTGCTACTGGATTTATAACTCAACTAGACCAACGGGGGACCACTAGTCGGCTACCCCAAGGTGTAGGAGTATTGCGACTTGAGCTTAAACTTTTTGACTGAACTGAAACATAATAGCAGTATTTTTTATTCTCCATCATTTACCTATATTCTACTAGCCATGCCTCATGGTTTCACTCGCGTTAATCCCGATTCCGTGGGAATTTCGTGGTAAGTTAGCTATAGCTCCAGCCGTTTCAAAGAAGCCAGAACACTGCAGCCGTTTGAAATATTTCATTTCTTAGAAGCCACAACACACAGACAGGGATTAACATTTTAAAAATGTTTTTTTTATGTAAATGCCATATTCATTTTGTGAGGCTAAAACAACACTGAAAAAATTAGGACCTCTTTCCATGTTTTACCTTATCACTAAAGATTATCGATTCAAAGTTACTTGTAATAATGTTAAAAACCAAACTTTCTAAATCAGATTGAACTTCTAACTACAGCGAGTTTTGCTTGCTAACATCCCTCCGCTACACCTTCCATCTTAGACCAATAATCCTATGAGATTTGACAGGTTTATACGCCGACCAGTTAACCGCTTAATTAAACTTAGAATTGTAAAGTATAACAATGTACCGGACTGGCCTGTTACTGACGCTTGTTTTGACACTTTCAGTGGAATTGTGGGACGTTATGTCTCGACAAACTACCGGTGAATAAGTAAACGTTATTATACATATAAAGTATACAATTGTATGTAGTGCTTGCTATGGACATAATTTTCAACCGTGGGAGACCTGTGGGAATTGTGGAATTAATTGTAAAAAAAAGTATTGTATAGTCAAAGTTGTGTTGGTTAATGTTTGTTTGATACCTTGTTATAATAATGGTGTGATTTTAGGATAGTAGTTCTAACTGTAAGTATTTATTTGAGTTCTTGTAGCGATAATTAACGAAAGTATTAGTGTATTTGCTAGTTTCGTTTTGTGATGTTGCTGATGTGGGTGGATGCCTGCATTGGTAATGTAGGTAAATGCCTACATTAGTAGTGTAGGTAAATGCCTACATTAGTAACATTACAACTGTTGCGTGAAATACAACTGTGTAAAAAATTTACACTGTTGTATTTTACTTAACAGAATTATTCAAAATTTAGATTCAAAATTTAGATAGGTAAGTAGATATTATACTGTATTTTATTATGCTTGTTTACTGCATGCATTTTGTCACTAGAGACCTAAAAAAATATAAAAAACATACACTTAAGAATATATTTTTTATGTATAAATTCTCATACAAGTGAACTGTTTTTGTAAGTTCTTTTGAGAATAAAGTTTCTTTAAACCGAAGTTATTTTTATGTCAATAACTTTGTATGAAATAGTCCACACGATTATACTATACTAGCTGTGCCCCGCGGTTTCACCCGCGTGGTTCCCGTTCCCGTGGGAATACGGGGATAAAATATAGCCTATGTTATTCAGGGTGAATGTAGCTTTCTAATGGTGAAAGAATTATTGAAATCGGTTCAGTAGTTTCGGAGCCTATTCGTTACAAACAAACAAACAAACAAACAAATCTTTCCTCTTTATAATATTATTAGTATAGATGATGAATGATGATAATGATGAAATACTCGTATTCTTATCCATATTTTTCATTCTTATCCATTCTGTATTGAAACTTTAGCGAGAAGAACTACAATAATAATCATAACATAATCATTGACTACATCATCTCATTACAGTAACTGTACCCCAAACTACGTTCGTATCTTGTATCTAGGGTATCAGAAACTACGCACACACTCATTCACACACCACACCCAGACCGAGATAAACATTTGTGGTTCACCCCGCACGGGAATCTAACCCGCAACCTTAGGGATGGCAGTCCGGCATGGTGACTAAGCCATCGAGGCCGTCAAATAAAAAAAACAATCAAAATTCCATAATACGTCAGCTAACATTATAGACAAATCGTAGTCACAATAACTAACCACCAAAATACTTACCCATTTTTATTCACATCCCAATAATTGCTCCATTTATTAACCACCACTCACAATACAAGTGGGTAATATGGGTATTACCCCACTCGTGGCCCGTAATCCCGTAACGGGTACAACTAATGAGGGATTACGTCCGACGTCCCACAATCAAAACGGGATAAGAACAAGCCGAGCATTTACAGGCGCGCGACGAAAAAGTATTATGTTGTATCTCGAGGAGATTATGGATAGATAGAGAGGCTGGGTGCGCTGTTTCTCTCTTATTTGGTAAATAAATGTTGGGATAGTTATCAAATATCGTTATTTAGTGAGAAATTAAGCAAATGTTTAATACGTATGGATACTGGACAAGATATAAACAACTAAAGAAATCTAGAATATGAATAATTTATTGCTCAAAAATCTATACTTAACTACGAGTTTTAATAAAACACCTTAGTTTCCCCGCCGTTAGTCGATTCACGCACGAATAAATTGGTTTCGTGCAAATTAACTACAGAAAAGCAATTAGTTAATATTATTTTTATAATGTGACGATTCGCTCGTTTAGTTCGTGTGAAATCCATACGAATCTTTCAATAAGCTTAAATCTACCACCAATTCTTAAATTAAAACAACAAAATTCACCTTAAAAAAGCTTCTGTATGTTTTTAGAATTTTATATAAAAATATCAACATAGTTCACCTACATTACAACTATTTATAGATAAACTTCGACTTAATAATCCCAATCCCAATGGGATATACATTCGAGCACACCGAATGCACTTTATTTTGTAGCCGGGACTGCATCGCAATACAAACGTTCGCTAAACTTCATATAACTCTTTATAAATCTCCACATATCGACTTAAACGACGGTTTTTCGTTTAAAATGGCTATTTAAAAGACTGATAGACGGTTTTAGTTTAGTAACTGGGTTAGATCAGTAATAAAATGTTTTAACTGGTAAATAAAATTGAATTTGATATATTGTTTTGAATTTTTAGTTTAGGGAACTCATTTAAATATCAGAATGGTAAACATATTTAGTGGAGTTGGAGGAGGCCTTCACCCGAGGCCCCTCCTCGGTTGAAGACCTCCTCCAATCTCTAATAGTAAAAACTAACTCTTACTAACAATTAGAAAACTAAGCAACAACTAACCAATATTTTATTATTAAACGAAACGTACGTCTTTGTTTATTATTAATATATTTTTGCGGTATATTTACAAAATATATTAATAATAAACTAACCAACACCTAACACCTAAAATATTTGAAATTTAAAATTAATGATATGGAGTTAAAGGCTTTTTTATATTTTTATTTTATTTTATTTATACATATTTAATTATAATCTATTTATTATTATTTGTTTGATGAGGCAAAATGTTAATTTAGCCAAACTCTTTTATTTTATTTTATTTTTCTTGCTAGACTATCGTTATCTTAGTAAAACTTCAGCTTTCAGCAAAGCTAAATATATTTTCAGCTAATTATTTAAAAATGACCTTTATGCTTCAAGATATACGGCGCATAATAGACATCCATCTTAATTCCTCATACATACTGCTATTTACACTGTGCCCTGGATGACAAGCGATTCCTGTTGGACCCTCGATCGTGACTTGCTGCTTTCACCGTCATTAGTCATCTGGGAATAATATGGGAATTGAATTATAATATTATAAGAATACCTCTCTTCTAATCGTTCTTTATAATTTTCTACTAAGTACCTATAGTATCTGTAATATCTAGCTGTAACTTGTAGTCTTCTTCCGAACCTTAGCTGTCTTATTTGCGTTGCATTTTTAGTCTGGTTTAGTACTAAACCAGGTTTTACAATCAATTTTGAATACTGTCAAAGTGACAGATTTGACTGACAAGGGACAAGGTGTCAAATGCTTACCAGGTTTTGTTAAACCGGACAAAAAATGCAACGCAAATATGGCTGTAGTTGTTTTTAATGTCGGTTTTTATTTTAACCATAATGTGGCACGACTGACATGGGACCTTAATTAAACAAAGTTCGATACGACATTTTTTGGTTAAACAAAATTAAACTTTGCCCTAATAATATTGACAGAACCAATAATATTGGTGAATATTCTTCTACAGATTCTGAAGCTTTAACAAATAAAAAACAGATATTATTAGATATACTCATATATGGCCATTGAGTAGTAAGTCAGTCAATATATTCACATAAAAATACTTATATTTCGACTTTGAAACCCATAACTTGTATACAATAAAGTAATTAGCCGTAATATGCACATGTAACACAATGGCCCCATAAAACGAGGCCTGATTTACGATTAGACGATTAATTAACATAGCTATAGGCCGCCATCGCATACTGCGAATTATTGAAATGTTATCACGCTCCTGAATACTGTTAAGACTACTTTACACTACACAAAGTTTGTCTTACTAACAGCCTTACCAATAAAAAATACCCACTGTGTATATTCTTGATATAACGAATTATTAATATGCTTCACACTCGTTACATCAAGAATATACACAGTGGGTATTTTTAACTGTTTTACTAAAACAAAAAAATATCATCATTAGCCTACGTCAGTGTGCTAGACTTCTCCTATAATATGCCACAGACTCCATAAGAAAATTCAACCGTATTCATTGGGACAATTTACATCAATAGTATGGAAGATAACAATTTCAAAGGGCAAAGGGCTCGTTCTTTCGCTTGTCCACTTACCCAGTGTGTGTTAATGACTCCAATCTGGGGGCACGGCAGTGCCCCCCGCCAAGTCGAGCGCGAAGCAAACACTGCCGTACCATCCTTTACAGGAACCATTTCGCCGCATTTTCAGGCCCCTATTTGACAACCTCTGGATAAGCCCAGAACGCTGAAATTTTCGTCATCCAGTAAGCTATACAACCACATACTTAAAATAAAATTTCAAGTCTGTAGGTCATTTAGTTCCCAAGTTAAGCGAAAGCAAAGTTTCGCATTTTAGACACTCACTCACTCACTCACTCACTCACTCACTCACTCACTCATGATCATCAAAATAGAACTAGTACTTCCCATAAACCTAGAGAGCTGAAATTTGGTACAGAGTTAGGGTTTAATGGCCACATAAATGGAAAACTATAAAAACTAGGATAATCGAACGGGAACGGGAATTATACGGGAATGGGAACGGGAATTGTAACTCAAGAACGGCTGAACTGATTTGGCTGAAAATTGGTGGGGAGGTAGCTTAGAACCAGGAAAAGGACATAGGATACTTTTAATCCCGAAATTCCCACGGGATTGGGAACGGGAATTTAAAAATCAAGAACGGCTGAATTGATTTGGCTGAAAATTGGTGGGGAGGTAGCTTAGAACCAGGAAAAGGACATAGGATACTTTTAATCCCGAAATTCCCACGGGATTGGGAACGGGAATTTAAAAATCAAGAACGGCTGAACTGATTTGGCTGAAAATTGGTGGGGAGGTAGCTTAGAACCAGGAAAAGGACATAGGATACTTTTAATCCCGAAATTCCCACGGGATTGGGAACGGGAATTTAAAAATCAAGAACGGCTGAATTGATTTGGCTGAAAATTGGTGGGGAGATAGCTTAGAACCAGGAAAAGGACATACGATACTTTTAATCCCGAAATTCCCACGGGATTGGGAACGGGAATTTAAAAATCAAGAACGGCTGAATTGATTTGGCTGAAAATTGGTGGGGAGGTAGCTTAGAACCAGGAAAAGGACATACGATACTTTTAATCCCGAAATTCCCACGGGATTGGGAACGGGAATTTAAAAATCAAGAACGGCTGAATTGATTTGGCTGAAAATTGGTGGGGAGGTAGCTTAGAACCAGGACAAGAACATAGAACACTTTAATCCCGAAAATCCCACGGGATTGGGAACGGGAATTTATTACTCAAGAACGGCTGAATTGATTTTGCTGAAAATTGGTGGGGAGGTAGCTTAGAACCAGGAGTAGCACATAGAAAACTTTTAATCCCGAAATTCGCACGGGAATGGGAACGGGAATTATAATTCTAGAACAGCTGAACTGATTTGGCTGACAATTTGTGGGGAGGTAGCTTAAAAACTATTTATGTATAGATACTTTTTATCCCGAAATTCCCACGGAAACGCGAACGGGAACTACGCGGGTGAAACCGCGGGGCGCTTAATAATATAATACTACTCCTAAAAAATAAGTGTGTCAAATAAGAAAATCTAATAAAATAAATCAATATAAACAAGTTTTAACAAAAAGAAATGAAATCCCACCAAAAACATTCTGTAAAAAACTAGCCAAGTCTCGATGGAGCTGCTTGTTTAACTCTAAAAAGTAATGAAATCTAGACAGACTCGTGCCAAGTCTAAGGTTCCTTACTGCGATTTCTTTATTATTATAGTTAATGTTGTGTGACTTGGCCGTTGAAGGGTACACATGTATGTACACAAGGGTACAAAACTAGGTGCTCCATGATGCTATTGCACCAATCTTAAAAAATCCAGAACCTATCCATTGACGATAGAAAATTTGCTTAATTATAGCCACTTGAAAAATGTTGATTCAATATCCAGTCAATTGTAGGCTTGATAAAGCTGCGTATTTTAATAATGTTATAACATTACGTGTAAACAAAATTGACATGTACCCACTACTAACCTTTTAAACAATGTTCAACGGCCAAGTCACACAACATTAACTATAATAATAAAGAAATCGCAGTAAGGAACCTTAGACTTGGCACGAGTCTGTCTAGATTTCATTACTTTTTAGAGTTAAACAAGCAGCTCCATCGAGACTTGGCTAGTTTTTTACAGAATGTTTTTGGTGGGATGTCATATTCGGAATATAACAAATATGTATCGCTTAATCCAGGAATCGAATACCCTTGGCAAGATACGTGAATGTGCATTGCGATACTTAGTTAAGGGTCAGTTACTTTAATGAGATGATGTAGTGAATGCTTATGTTATGTTACCCATGAATCGAATACGGTACCCGTAGCAAGACAGGCAAATGCGCCAAGACCACTAAGATGTAAAGATGAAATCATATTTGTAGCTCCAATATTTTTTCTACCACAAGTATACTATGTCGTCATACTGCCAGCAATGACTTGCCCAATTTATTCCATCTATCTGTGTCCTGAGCTAGTTCTTTCCTATCTCTCAAGGTGATTGTCTCTTAGAAAGATATTTAGATAAAACTCGATATAATTGTGTTTTTGTTATCATCTTTTATCTTGGCAAAGTGCCATTTTTATGTCAAAAACAAGTAAGTTGTCACAAAATGCTGAAACTATGTCCTTAGAGAACTAACGTAAGAAATACAGGGTGGCGCAATAGAACGTGCATTTTTAAAATAATTATTAAAAAATAAATACAAAAGGTATAGTTAAAATAAAACTAAGCAATTATTAAGTGATAACTGAAGTTTATTTTTTAAAAATAACATCATCTAAATGATGACCCTCTCTACGTTGGCACTCCTCTAACCGCAAACGGAAATTACCGAAAACTTTCTTAAGTAGTGCTGGTGTGATTGCTGCCATTTCACCACGAATATTCTCCTTGAGCTGACTGATGTTTCTCGGATTATTGGTGTAGACTTTGTGTTTGAGGTATCCCCACAAAAAAAAGTCAGGAGGCGTCAAGTCTGGACTGCGCGGAGGCCATGGGATATCACCTCTTTTCGAAATCAGTTTGCCAGGGAACATCTGCTTCACAACCGCCATGGAGTCATTTGATGTGTGACTGGTAGCTCCGTCTTGTTGGAACCAAGTCCTAGAGTTCTTTATTCTTGAATTTTCAAATTCTGGGGCCAAAAAACCTTCCAACATCGCAACATAGCGTTCGGTATTAACAGTGATGTTTTGCCCCCGTGCGTTTTCAAAAAAATAAGGACCAATTATTCCTTTGGCAGATATTGCGGCCCAAACTGTCACTTTAGGGCTATGTAACGGTTTTTGATGTTTGAGTCTGGGATTTTCACTATTCCAATAACGACAATTTTGGCGGTTTACGAACCCATTCATATGAAAATGTGCCTCATCAGAGAAAAGGATGTTTTCAAAATTTGAAAACCGATTGAGCATTTCATTAGCAAATGTGAGCCGTGCTATGAAGTCAGAGTCTTTCAATTCTTGAGTTAATTGCAGCTTGTATGGATGCAATTTAAGATCCAAGTTTAAAATTCGTTGCAAACTTCGTCGCGATATGTTTAGGACAGACGATCTCTTGCGAGTAGACATTTGTGGATCTGTTCGTACCGACTGCTTAACACTCTCAATATTGTCTTCGGTCCTAGATGTGCGTGGACGACATTTCGCGTGTGGTTTAAACGTCGATCCAGTCTCTTCAAAACGCTTTATCCAGATTTTAATTAAATTAGCACTCGGAGCCTCCCTAATTTGCCGTACACCATACTCAGAACAAAATAGTCGCCTGACAACTACGTACGAACGAGAGTTTTCGTAAAATGCGCGCACGCAAAATGCGCGACCCTTCCCGTCGAAGTGACTCATAGTGACTAAAACTTTATGAACCGCGCTACCCAACGATATCGGTCTCCCCCCGCCCACGCCCCTTCTACCACGCAAAAAAAGATGATGCAATATGCACGTTCTATTGCGCCACCCTGTATTAGAGAAATGCTTTATTATTATTTTTTATTATCATACTATGTAATAATGCAGTAATTACTTTGATTCGTTCAGAAAATTTCAATTTTTCTTCATTTAATTACAGTTTGAAATAAAGTTACAGATTTTTGTCGTGGCTATAATTTTCGTTTACATTTTACAGTTGTCGAACTAATGTAAAAGACCCTTAACGATCCATTGCCGATTGGCACATACCATTACAAAATAACTGCATATTAAACACGCGATGTATCACACACAAATTAAATTATTCAACAATTAATCCTCCATCGACTGTAATAATGATGATTGTATGGTAATATGTTGACTTTTTAATATTTTTTTAGTGTTGGTATAAGTTTCAAAAGAGGTAGAATAGAATTACTTCAAATAAAAAAAAGAGTTACTAAAAAAATTACTTTTCTCTACAGATTTTATTTCTAAACTAGATGTACCCCGCGGTTTTACCCGCATAGTTCCCGATCCCATGGGAATTTCGGGATAAAACTATCTTATCCTTCCCCGGACCATAAGCTATCCCTGTACCAAATTTCAAGTCGATCGGTTCAGTAGTTTAGTCGTAATGCCGTGAACAAGGGAAATAGTGATTCATATTTATATTAAAGATATATCAAATTATGAGATATGTATTAACACAGCTAAAACCACGTAACACAACTAGTGTTCAACAAGACTAAAGACTTAGCCTCTCAAACAACTGGTGTTCAACAATGGTACAGATCTATTATAGTGTTATCACGGAGCGAGTGAAGTTGGCACCGACTCTCTCGGTCACTCATAAATCATTTTAACTTGTCGCTTTTTATTGCGCTAAGATATCTTCAGATTGTGGTACAGATTATAAGATGGAGATTATATTATAATGATTAAAAATATGAAGGGAAATTAAAATAGTTTTGTGTTTAGAAGGTCGTTGTGCTTTGTAACTGATGTAGACAGAAAAATGATGTAAAAAATTGTGGGTTCGATTTCATCTATGTGCGTTTAAATCTATTTATGCCCTAAGCACAGATAAAAAAACAGCTAGGGGTAGGTTGCTACATTTTGAAAAGGCTTGATAGAGTGCTTCATTAATATATGATATAATAGCTTCTGTAGTTACTAACTTATTTTCAAAATAATGACGTCATATTACAACTAACTTACTAACCTGATTTTTCCATCGCCAGATAACTTTATTCGACGAATAATTTTCAAATTTGACAGTTACTCTATACAATAACTGTCAAACGTCAATTTTATTCGTCGAATAAAAGTTATCTGGCGATGGAAAAAGTCAGCCCTAAGAAAATTATTTTCAATCAAGTACTATCGTTTATGAATTAAACCGCAGACCAAGAGGTCCTTTGTGTCCCTTATCTAAACTGTGTTTGATTAAGCTATTGTGTATCGCGAAACCGTTTGTTACTTCATTTGGAGAAACTTCTGTTGGATTTAGTAATCGATATACCTCTGCTCAATGTTAATTTATTGTTTAAATATTTGTTCAGTGAAATTTCGTTAGTGCAAGCTTATTAATTAGATATGTATGTACAGTCACGGAATTAAAATGTTCGTGACCTTAGAGTCGGTTTTCACTTGCAATAGTGCTACAAGAAACAATTATGCCAAAACCCCACGTGTAAGAAACAGTGATGCAAACATTTAAACATAAGTTAGTTTAGTTAAACAGCGATTTTATTATCAACTAGCTGTGCCCCGCGGTGTCACCCGCGTAGTTCCAGTTCCTGTAGGAATTTCGGGATAAAACACAGTAGCCTATGTTCTTTCCCGGACCATAAGCTACGCCTGTACCAAATTTCAAGGCAATCGGTTCAGTAGTTTAGCCGTGAAAAGGTAACAGACAGACAAACAGAGTTACTTTCGCATTTATAATATTAGTTTAGATTTATTCCTTTACGTTCGAAATTTTGAAAATTTGACGTCATCATCAGCATCAGCACGCACAAAGAA
This sequence comes from Timandra comae, assembly GCA_958496195.1. Classification (NCBI taxonomy): domain Eukaryota; kingdom Metazoa; phylum Arthropoda; class Insecta; order Lepidoptera; family Geometridae; genus Timandra; species Timandra comae. The sequence continues at coordinate 10,987,395 of OY292364.1, read as the reverse complement.
CCTAAACTAAAGCTGCCTTATTTGCATTTTTAGTCTGGTTTAACAAAACCTGGTAAGCATTCGACACCTTGTCAGTCAAATCTGTCACTTTGACAGTATTCAAAATTGGTTGTAAAACCTGGTTTAGTGCTAAACCGGACTAAAAAAGCAACGCAAATAAGGCAGAAGAGGTTTAGTTATGGAAAACTGTAAATACAAAGTGCTTCTCTAGTCAAGAAAGAGTATCTCCACATTACAGAGCTCAAATTATTGAAATTATAATAAAGAATAGCAGAATCCCGCGGTTTCATCTGCGTAGTACCCGCTCCTGTGACAATGCAGGGATAAAATTATACTAAAAACCTGCCTCTTGAATCACTCTATCTAATAAAGAAAACCGCATCAAAATCCGTTGCGTAGTTTTAAAGATCTAAGCATACATAGACAGCAAGAAGCGACTTTGTTTCATACTAAACTAGCTGTGCCGCGCGGTTTTACCCACGTAGTTCCCAAACCCGTGGGAATGTGGGAATAAAATTAAAAATAATAAAATTGCTAAAAACCTTCTTCTTGAATTACTCTATCTATTACTGAAAACCGCATCAAAATACGTTGCGTAGTTTTAAAGATTTAAGCATACATATGAACATAGGGACAGAGAAAGCGACTTTGTTTTATACTAAATTTGTAGTGATATTAGATCCTTGAATCACTTCATAGAGAAAAAAGTAAGGTATACACTGTACATTGTCTCCCAATTCATACACATTCTATTAACAAAAACATACTACGAAAAACGTCATAAACAAAAAACAATACATACTCAAAAGCACTCATAACCCCTTCCGTGCCAGCGGGGTACTACTGACCGCTAAACATATAAATTGATATACATATTATTGAAATGTATCCATCTCCCAACAGGGTGATATAAGCTGCGAAATGTATAATTTATTCACGAACACGAACGGTCGGTTACAACGAACGGACGTTTTACCTACTTTGCTCCTCATAATTGAATGCTGCGTACAGAAAAATATATTTTTGTTGGTTTATTTCTGTTTGTTCAGTACCTACAGTTTGCTGCGTTGATGGTTTAATTTGATGTAACGATTACTGTTGTTAGAGCGTTGTTTTCATTTGGAATGGGAATTTATATTGTTACTAACAACCTACATTCTACCCCTTTATGAATACTTAAATTTACACAAACTATTTTGATGACCGGCTTACAAATATTATTATAAACTCTTGTATTATAATACAAAGGAAATTACCTTTCTACACAAATAAATCACTTAATAGAACGTTATTTGAGTATATGATCTTCAGACATTTTAGACCTAGGTCTACTTTTAGAAGTCATTCCATTACATAAAAATAGTACTTCAATCACAAAATTACAAACAAAAGAAGTAAGTACTACATTCAAAACTTTTTTACTAACGTAAAATTTTTATAACTAAAAAGTGAGTAAAGTTAGCGGGAAAGCCAAAAACAAGAAACATCAGGTTAGAACGTAAAACAAAGTTGTGAAGTACTTCGGAAGTTACACAACCCGTCCGCTGCTGTCTGATCACCGACGAGTTATGTGTGCGTTGGACGAGTGATATGTACACTTTTACACGAAGTTATTTTTAATAAAAAATAATTTATATACTTAAATAAATAAAAATGAATTGCAATGCTAATTGATAAAATAAAAATAAAATTGTCAAATTAATTAATAAAATAATGATTACAAGAACAAATAAGCTAAGTACGACTTGCTAACAGTAACTTATTTGGACAGTGCTAAATTAGTTTGATAATGTTGAATTCGTTACAACCTGGCAACATTTTAGTAGAATGTTCTGTTTTTTTATTTTGGATAGAAGATCTCTCAAAGTAAACCGATTGATGAAATATATTGAAATCTCATATGTCACAGATTATGTCAAGATTTTTTATTTCTATGAAATATTTGAAACGAAAATAATGAAGCTCTACTTTCCTTTACATAACAAGATAGTAAGCTTCAAATAACTAAGTTATAACATTTCTTCGAAACTGAGTCCACCAAAGTATCTGTCAAGACATGACGCACTCTCACTTAATCCAACGTTCCATAAGTAAATATCATATCCAATAAAACAGTAATATATCTTCGGAGCTCTGGACGACCACTAATTGAGGAGTGTCCAGCCTCGCCCAAACTTCCCGGGCTTGTTAAGGGCCAACAAATTCGGAAATCGCGTCCAAATGTTAACTAGAACCAATTTGTGGGTACAATCGACCTCTACGCAGCCGGGGGGTTATCGAAACACCGTATTTTGTTAGGGTTGATTAGTTTGTCTTGTTGCCGTGGGGGTAACGAATCAATTGAACATTCATTTGTGGTTTCGGTCGAGAATCCTGACGAAAAATAAGCGATAATTAGTGGCTCGAATTACCCAACCGGGGGAAGTTGCCTCTCTTGGTAGCTAAATGGAATTATCCCCTAGGTATACATAAAGAGTACGTACCACGTTTAATTTTACCAAGTCTGAAGAAAACGTATTCGGAATTAAATTGAGAGGGAACAGGGTAAACGTTACCTCATACAAATATTATCAGTGTGTAGCTCTTAAGCATTGTAATACTAAAAATATATCAAGTACTTTCAAAATATAATATTACATATATGCATCTATATTCATTGCTATTTTTAAGTAAGACGTAAAATTTTTAAGACATGGATGTTGTTTGTATATGCAATATGCGAGAGCGACGTGGTGGATCAAGATAAGCGTTCAGAAACAAATAAAAATCGATGGTAGACAGTATTAATGATAGTTTTCATATAAACACTAGACAGCGAACAAATATCAGTTTCAAACCAAAATATAGGCAAGCTAAACCAAAACACGGGTGCTCATAATTACAACGGAAGGTTAATTTTCCGGTAATCCGGTGTGGTTGATGCGATTTTGAGGTTATGCCGCGGGCGCCATGCTCCGCCGGACGCCATATTGAATTATGTGAAATGCGCGGCAAAATGACATCATGACGTAGGACACCCACCGGGCGGATGGGATTGGATGCAACTGAATTACCTAATGTTTTGGGGTTATTTAAATTACGTCTGCTAGGTGATAATACGCAATTACGATTTAAAATAATAATAGATTGTCAAAACTTTGGAAAAATAACTGATATACGGCTCGAAAAGTATTTAAGTAATGTAATATTGTCCTTTCAATTTATTTAAAAATGATCAAATTGGTCCTTACATGACGGAACTGTCCTTTACCTCTTCTGATTACGCAATAGAGATTAAAAAATCTTACTTTGAAGGATTTTATTTTAGATTTCAATTTTATTTTTATAGCTTTATTTCAAAGTCAAATGATCGCTTAAAAATAAATACACTACACCATCCAATATTCAACACCTTTATTTATATCACTATCTAAAAACAATCTCACAGTACATCCTTGCGTGTACACGAACTGTCAACGTCACCTGGACTCCTTGATATTAAAACAGGAGCAGTCGGGAACATTCGCGAATATCCGCTCCAACATCTGTCGATGATATCTGCGTTATTAAATGTTAAACCGTTTTATAAATTCCGTTTGCGTTTTCAAGATTAATTAAAAAATGTAAAGAAACGCTTTTATTAATAAGTTTATTTTATTTTTCGCTGTAATTGAAGTGGTTTTTTTTAAGTTTTATTAACTTTTTCGTTGTAATTTTGTTGGATTATTAAGTAAATGTATGAAAAGGGCTTTTTTCTTTGTAATTAAAGTGGTTTATCACTACATAGTATTAAACAAACTCGTCGTCCCTGTCTGTCCGTCCCTATTATACTTAGGGCCTATTTCACGACCTTCAAGTAAAGTTACTCACCAAGTAAGTCTCTTTCTTACGTCTCTTTATAATAAGTGACAAGGACAAAAGATGTGAGTACCTACTCGGAATATTACTTGAAGATCGTGAAATAGGCCCTTAGATCTTTAAAACTACGCAACGAATTTTGATCCAGTTTTCTTTAATAGATAGAGTTATTCAGTGGGAAGGTTTTTGGTTTAATTTTATCTCCACATTTTCACGAGAACAGGAACTACGCGGGTGAAGCCGCAGGGCGCCGCTATTTAAGTTATATTAACTTTATTTTTCTTTGTAATTTTGATGGATTGTTAAGTTAATGTTTTACGGTAATTATACGGCTAAGTAATTGTTGTGGGGTTCCGTTTCCGGGGGTTATAATAAGTGATTGTATCCGATTTAATCGGTACAATTATTTTGGTTATGGTTTTATTTTTGGAACAATGGTTGATAAATAAAGTACTCTATACTATACTTTGCTATACAAAGTAACTTTCAGTGTAAAATTGACACAGTACGCACCTAATTTTCAGTTGAATAATATTACATTTATCTAAATAACTCAAAATAAACAAACTGTACTATACCGTTACTACATTTAGGCCGAAAAAATCTAATTGCAGGACCTCTTCTTAATATGTAATTTCTCTCCTAATATGTATTTTTTTCTTTCACAAAATGAAATCTAAATTGTATCGATATAAATTTTCTATTTGTTCTATTAACGGATTACAATTACCTACTTTTTTACCATAAAATACTCCCAAAAACTAATGAAACCCAGTACCAAGTAAGCCAAAAAATAACCCAGTACCATGTTGTAGTAAATGTCGTTACGGAACCGGGTCGGGCTCGTGACGGATACGCTGCGTCGGGTCGCGTCAGCGGGTTTCGTCAACGGTAACCCAATATGGTGGACTGCCCGCCATGCCTTTAGATTGTGGTGCAAATATATTAGCTTTGAGTTATCTACTATTTTCTTTTTCTTGACTGCTACTCCCCTGGGGTCTAAGTCTGCAATTTGACATTATTAATCAGACAAAATGTTGATATTGAGACCATTACGAGAGTGTCAAAAATTTGGTATTCTCCTAAAATTTATTCATATGGCTATGGGTCTTTGTTGCATATCAAAATTCAAATAAAAATCGTCAGAATACTGTTTCCATGACAACCATCTAAGTTTTATGGAGCCATTGAGTCAGCGGAGTAGTTTTCAATAAGGGAATAACAAAATGACAACAAATGTGAAAAAACAGCCATAATGTTGATATTAAAATACATCTGAGTAGCATTATCACAGCTTAATAGTTTAGAGAATCAGGGCCCTGATGGCTGCTACAACCGAAATTATATAAATTGACGCTTAGTACACACACCTATATTTATAGATGCAACTTCAGAACGTGCTATGGCCTACTTGGAAGTCACTTAATCGTCAAGTAGGCCGTTGCAAACAGAACATGGAACGATGGGATTAATCGACATTATCGGCCTCAGAACACAGTATCATCATCAGCTCCATACTTGTAACTTGTAGCACGGATCTACCTATGGACAGGCTCTTTTCTGCGATTAGACGTCGTTAGCTGCATCCATTTTGCACAATCGTAATAATAGCGATTAGTTCCATCATCGAAGTCGCATTTTATTTTGTCATCATCATCATTGCGTATGGCAATTATTTTGTGATCGGTCACATCATCAAGAGCAACGATCTCGCCTCGTTCTCGTTCTTGCATGTAATCGCGGACAGCTCGACACTGAGACCACAAGCAAAGATAAAACGATAAAATACTTTTAGTTCTGCCAAGTTTCATTTTAGTATTTTCGCTGAATTTTATTAAAGATCACATTCGTGAAGATCCAGTATTCATTTCTTGGTGTTTTAATTAAGATACTATTTTCGCCATGCCATATATAGACAACTATGTTTATTACCAGGATCTAGAATATTATAGGGAACTACGTATTGAGGACTAAAAATCTTCTCTTAGTGGTAGCCTACTCCCCCCCAACAAACACACGTGCTAGATTTCAGCTCTCTACGACCAGTAGTTTAGGCTGTGCGTTGTTTGTCAGTCAGTCAGTCAGTATATCACTCAGTAACGGAAGAGTTTTATATATACAGATAGATATTTTTTAGGTTTGTTTGCCCAATATTCTCTCAAAAGACTGTCTTTATTGATATAACCTTAGGACTACTTACTACTTTTTAAATATAATTCACAAACGTCAAGTATTACCAATTAAAGTTAGAAAGATGCAAAGCAACATCTGTCGTCTGAATTTTAGAACCCATATTTTTGTAGTAAGAACTATTTCAAAGTTTATATCATTGATTGAAAACCGAAGATGTACAATCCCGAACAAACCTAATCTTCAAAACTGTCCGCAAAACATTATTCATTACTACTTATGAAATTATTGTTATACTACAAACATTGTATTTTATTGCAAATTCAATCTTATGCAGATAGTTTAAAGTTGAAGATGACTGTTTCTCACAAGCTCAAATCACTCTCAAATCAAAATTGTGCCCACAAAGCGATCGCATTGAGCGATTGTATATTAGGTATGAATGTATTGATGAGTAAAATTGGAAAAGAAAGTTTGGAAGGAGGAAAATTCACGTAACATTCGAGAGTAGAGTGACATCAAGACCGTAGAACAACTGTTCAGACTGGCTCTGGACAAAGAAAGGTTCTAGAAACTGACTGCTGACCTAGTAATAAACACAAAATCAAAAATCATTTATTCAGTTAAGTCCTCAATGAGGCACTTATGAAGGTCAATGCATCTACCACCATAACTATAAATAATAAGTGCATCTCTTTCGTTTACACGGAATTTACACCGACCGACCGTCCACCGTCCGACCTATTTTATAGAGAGACAGTGTAAGAAGAAGATGAATGTATTTATATCTTGGGTTTTTCTACGTCAATGTTTTATATCGTATATCGTCCGAGTTTACGGTTCCACAACCTCCACTGAACCTCAATATCCAGCGCAGTGAACATGCTTTAAAAATATCTACCGCCCGGTACTTCCTTGGACCAGTTTGGGATGATATAACGTTTGGAGAAGGCAAGGTTAGTCAATGTTTTCTGTAAAAGAATAGAGATAATATAATAATAGATACAGCTGTTGGATATTTGCATGTTTCTATTTGATTTCGTTTAGTAAAGGAAGGTGGAGAAGACGTTAGAAAACGTTTAGATTTTTTGTTTAGTCAAATGTTTGCATTCTTGTATTAAGTTTCTTATAGCAAAGGAATAAAGTTAAGGTAGAATAATGTTATTGTAAAACTCTTCCAGATTTTGACTTAAGCATATGAGCAGATAATTGTCTTCCCATGTGACTGAAGCGAAACTTTAAAAGTAATCAAAGTAACTCACACACGACTGGGATGTGCCAAAGTAAAATCCCATTCGTCCCTACTTTTGGAACGGGACATTTGGAATACTTTTTTAATCATATCCCATTTGTCCCCAGTGGGGACAAACCTGGTGGGGATGAATGGGACATATCCCACATTTATTTCAAATTCAAGCCTTAAAATATCGAAATAAGTACTTATTAAAATATGCAAATAAAATACAATTACCAACATAAACACGAACGAAAAGAAACAGAAAGCTCCAAAAATATCAACTATACAACCAAAAATAAAACGCGACTTAATTCACGAAAATACGTCACTTAACCACAAACACCACGAAAAAAATACATCTTTTACCCAAAATATAATAATAAAACTCCCTCATCCGTACTTTAAGCTGTAAGTTTAACCAAAGTGCTAAAACCTTTGGGAACACTCGAGATACAGCACTATTTGCATAAACATGCAACTTACATGTCATTGGAGCGGCACATTTAACGGTTGCAAGGAAGGCATAAAATTCCTCCCTCATGCATTTAATGGACCGTATTCTCTAGGACTCTGATATGGCTGGAACACGTTTTATAACTCAAGTTACAGAGGAATTGCGTAACATGATCACTCATTCATATTTTAGCAAGGCTTTGACTAGGTTTATTACCTGTAACTGGGGTATTGGAAACTACGTATTTACTGACCTATCCTACTAATATTATAAAGCCGAATGTTTGTGAGTGTGGATGTATGGATGTTTGTTCTTCTTTCACGCACAAACTACTGAATGGATTTTAATGAAATTTGGTACAGATGTTCCTCATACCTAGGAATAACACAAACTCTTTATCCCAAAATTCCCACGGGATAAGGTTTCACGCGGATAAAACCGCGGGACACAGTTGGTAGTTCAATAAACAGCTGTGTATCTTTTGTATTTCGTATATAACCTCGCATAAGAATTCAACCTGTGATCTTTCTTTAGTCTGCGTGATGAGGATGACGACTCTGCTATTATATAATAACACTAGCAGCGCCCCGCGGTTTCACCCGCGTAGTTCCCATGTGAATTCAAGGAATAAAATATATATAAGCCTATGTCACGCACTGATAAATTAGCTTTCCATGAGTGAAATAATTTTTGAAATCGGTTCAGTAGATCCTGAGATCCCCCCCTTACAATTTAACAAACACACAAACTTTACTTATTTATAATATTAGTATAGTTAAAGAAAGAAAAAGCATTTAACATAACTTAGCAATGAATAGCAACTGACCCTTGATTTTATTGTGGAATTCTCTAGTGTTTTTTAATACGTTATCAGAGCAGAAAAATACTCCAATCAATTTATAATAAAAATAAAAATAAACTTCATTTTACATTCATTAACCTTCCTTTAAAAAGACTATAAAATAATTTTCCAATCTCACAAAGCTTGTACATCGAATAAAATATTAAAAAGCATTTTAATTTTAAAGCCGATCATATCATTGTTTAATTTTGAACTCGACTGTTTGCTATTAATATAAACCATTAAAAAGATATAAAAATATTAACGGACGTTCAATAAAAGGTTGTTTCCGTGACCACGCATTAATGGGCTTCTACTTGTAACGATTGTTTTGTAGGTTCTTAGATTTATGGCCACAGGGAAATAAACTTTAGTTAGTCATCATCAGCTCATATAATGTCCCCGACCGGGGGTCCGAGGGTCTCGAGCCTACCCTAAATTAGGGTGATTAGGCCTTAGTCAACCACGCTGGCCAAGTGCGGGTTGGTCGACTTCACACACAACCTTCAACTCAACCCATGCTTACACCTAAATTCTTCCAGTTATCTAATCGAAACAAACCAAAACAGGTTCCACCTCACGCTATCTGTACTTACGTTTTACAATCTGTTCAGAAACTTTGACCGCCATAAATCTACCGCCCTCGGGATCGGCCATTTGATCTCACTACGTAATACGTAAACACGTGCCTACAAGATGTATTTACTGAGGGTTATTTATTTAGTGCTGGTTTTTTTCGCCAAATATGTTAACCTTTGGGTTGAGATATAATAAAAGATGTTATGTGTTCAATTTTTGTGCTAAATATGTGTATTTAAATTGGTTTTGTAAAGCAATTCTTCTGGCTGTATTCTGGCTAATTTATATTTGGAAAGATACCATTTTAAGGAATTTAAAAATGGCTCGTAATAGTTGTGTAGTTGACTAATACTGCATTACAGTTTATAGATAACGGAAGTATTGAAAATTCTGATGTTCTGCTCGTTTTCTTCAAGAAAAACTCGTCATTATCTAGAAAGGAACGCTGAATGTAAACAAAATACTTGAAATAGTAGCAAACCTTAGCAACGTTTTATCTTAATTAAACTTGAATTAAGAAATAGAGTAACAAAGCGAAGCAGGCATCTTAAGAAAACAAAATAGACCAACAAAACAGTGATAAAATACCGTTAAGGTAAAAATGTAAGTGAAAACCTACAACTAACTCCCGGAGGAACTTTACTCAACTGCATTAAACCATAAAATAATTAAACTAAGTTCAAACTTAACAAAGTTAGTGAAACAAAGCATCTCAGACGGCCTTTATATCCAATATATCATTTTCAGTTTTATAACTTTAACTTTCATAAGTTAACTTAACTGTGAGTTGTAATTTGAGATAAGTTAAGATTTAGATACCGTTAAGTGAGGCTAAGTTGGAGTTAAGTGTGAAGTTAGGGTCCAGACTCGTAAATCGGGTTCACTTGACTAAAGTGCTTTTAATTCGGTTAGTTCGGTTACTATTTCAAAATAGTAACCGAACTAACCGAATTAAAAGCCTTTAGCTGACGGCGGGTCGAGGAACGAACGGGCCCCACGGAGATTGCTCATTAAGATGCTTAAAACATTATTAGACTGTACTAAATTAAAACTAAGCTCGGCTTAAATATGGCGGCCGCTGTTAGCTTTGAAACTTTGAGAGATTTCATTAATTTTATGGTGTAATGTGGCCAATAAATAATGATAGAAGTAGAAGATATAAGATGCCATTAATCGCAACAATTGTGCAGAAATAAACTGCAGAAATTAACACACTCTTTCACTCACGTAGATATTACAATATCTCAATATCACGAATCGAAAATGACAAGGAAACAAGGAAATGTACCAATGGCTGTAGTGCGAATGCAAAGCTCCTATGAATACAAAAAGAAAGATCATCTTTCTTACTTCCCCGTGTGTCAAATGAGTGCATTTAAAATACCACTATAAATAAAAATATAAAAATAACTATTTTAACTAAAACCAAAACACTATTTCGTACAACTTAACTCTACAACTCAAACAAAATAAATTAATAAAATGCTTCATAAACAGCGATTAACACTCGGGGTAGGGATAAATAAACGAAATGCGGGTAGTTTGGTTGTTCCTACGGAATATGGGCTAGATCCCCCGGGCCACATCCTGTTGCCCCTACCACGGGTTTACATTGCTTAAACGATAGTAATTCTGTTTCAATTTCAAATACTTAGTAGTGAGTTGGAACACGAATAATGTTTTTTGTACTTAATTGAAAATGTAAATCTGGCTTTGTCGGATTGTGTGTTATTTTTTGACAAGAACAACGAGAAAAATGAGAAAAATCCTAAAAAAGTTGTGTGAATACACTATAAAAATAAATCAATTAAACAACGAAATGAATACGAAATATAATCGGGTAATACCGGCAGTCGTCGTTTTAGTTCTAAAATATCTTTATCTTATAAAGAGATCATTTGTTAGAAGTATCAATAAAGTTAATTTAAAAAAATAAGAAACCGACTTCAGCACTAAAAAGTAAGAAAATAATTTAAAATAAACGATATTATTAATACATATTTACAATTTATAATTAGTTACTTTTGGAGTCAGTGCCAGCCCAGGATAGTTTTTTTACCTTATAAGATAGCACGAGACGCGCCTATAATATTAATGAAGGCTTTGGCTGTCACCGACTTCAAAAGTAACTAATTATAAATTGTAAATATGTATTAATAATATCGTTTATTTTAAATTATTTTCTTACTTTTTAGTGCTGAAGTCGGTTTCTTATTTTTTTAAATTAACTTTATTTTAAATTTTTTAGTGGGAAGCAAGTCTCCTTCTACAAAAGACGCTTAAATTTTCTTCCAGAAGAGCTTTTGACTCCTGGATCACTTGAATCCTTTTTTGTGGGAGGATGACTTTACGTCTTTCCTCTGTCCAGGGGAACGACGGGGTATGTCGGACTCCGCCCCGCAAAGATAGAGCGGCGACGCGCTTACCGACTAAAACCCCTTGGTGTGCCACCTCTGCGCTTATGGCCGAAACCGGAAGAAACGCGGCTGCACGCTACTACGATCCCGGACAGCGCCTCTACCCTGTTAAGGGTTTCTCCTCTGAGCTAGAATGTAGCTCTAGGCGACAGATGTTGAGTTACCCCCTTGCGAAAGTACCGCGCGCCACCTCGAGGCCTATATGGCGGCAGTGGATCTCCCCCCGGGGATCACTGCCGCAGGTCGGGCGTTTGGTGGTTGCAGGACAAAGTGGTAGTCCCGCTTCCGTCTGCCCAACCTTCTGCTGCGGATAGTATTAGTGGAGAGGGCTTCGCGCTCTCTCTCCGCAGCTTTTTTTTGCGAGAGTACGACCTCACAAGGTGGACACTCCAATCCAAGACCTCTCCTCGCTCACCATAGCAAAGACTACATTTGGCAAGGAGAGGTCGTTTCCCACGATTGCCGCGAGAGTTGCGAGGGCAATAGCCTCTTGCAGGGATTTTTTCGCTGCTCTATAAGTGTCAAGCAGTTCAACCTCAACGGGTACCGCTTGAATCCTGTCCCATGAGCTGATGTTACTCATGATTAATATTCTAACGCAACCCTGCATTTTATTACTTCTTTTTAACTTCATCATCCCAATTAAACCATCATTTTATTACAAAACTTCTTTATAACCGCAAAGGTATAAGAACTTTTTAGAAAATTAACCAAAGTCAAAATAAAAACGAAAATAGAGGATGACGTTTATACTGTCTATTCATTAATTAATATAATATATACAATCTAATCTGGTGCCGTGTTTGTTTGTAATATCTAAATATATTTTTTTACGAAAAGTTTTATGAAAACGCTCTGAAGATATATGTGTAATAGGTACCTATAATAGTATAAAAAAACATTTTTAAAAAATGTTGTAGGTTCGGGTTTATTTCAGTGTGTGTTAACAAATTAAAAAACAGGACATTTTTAAATCTAAAACCCATGAATTGTGAACAGCATTTGATTTAAATACGAAAGAATACAGCCAAAAAATTTTCATCCAGAAATTCTTATGGTATCAAGAATATCGCGAGCAAAACCACGGGTCACAGGTAGTTTTACTTTTAATGATGTCAATCGACACCCCAGCCTACATTGTTGCGGGTTTTTCCTCGATTTATCCTGGAGCCCATCATCAGATCCTGATTTCCTTGACATGGGACCACTTCGCGAATATCCGCTTTCTAATGAAACAAGAATTTTAAAATGCTCCATTCATGATTACAAAGAAATCGCGTAACAAACACACAAAAAAAAAAAAATATACACGTCGAATAGAGAACCTCCTCCTGTTTTTTTGGAAGTCGGTTAAAAAGAGTTTTGCATCACGATTTTTAAAAACCTTTATGAAAAAAGAAGAAACTGTCGCCTCGTCACTCAATATCGCTACGCAAATTTTTTTCAGATTATGACTTTCCTATAAGCTACTATCGCAAAGTCTCGTAGTAGTGGCTAGACTCACCGCGGAATATAATAAATTAAAACGAGTTGTGGATTTCACTCGTCCGCTTACATTAGCCACTATCCACTTATAAATAATAATATTTATGTGCCTGTTTAAAAACTTTTTAAACATTTTGTTTCAGTGTTACTTTACACGACGCTTCTTCTAACAAGACAACTCTAAAAAAGGTTTTAAAGTTTTGTCAGCCCTTTTAACGGTTATAGGCTATAATATAACACCACGACCATCTACTTACTACACAGAAGCGAAGCTGTAGTAATTAAGATGAGCAAAAACGCAAGGTACAACTAGCTTATGTAAATATTACTTATATTACTTAGATAGATTACAGCTGAAAGTATAAGCTTTACATTTTCCAATTTATGATACAAAGATTAAAAACCGTGGCAAAAACTGCCTTTACTGCTATTTTCAATATAAACTTTATTAAATATTATTTTGAATATCAATTTTATTAAAAGCTATTTTGAATATAGACTCTGAATAGAATTTGTGCAATAATAATGTTATGTTATGATAAATTACGTTCGGTCGGTCTGTCACAAATTGGAGATATAATAGAGAGCGTCACACAAAGGTACTGTAATCTGAGCTTAAACATTCCACTGGAGGATTAATAGTTCAATCAATTTCGTACTCACACTTAGAGCATTCAATTGGGCAGGTTTGTGGCAAAGAATAACATCCAAATCGATTTATTAAAGTTTTTAAGAGACTTCAAAACAAAAATTCTCTGATTGATTCATTAAAAACGTCGATATTGTTGTTGAGATATTTTTAACTGATTTTCAGATAAGGTTATCTGTTTGACTAGGTATTTTCCTGGAATATTTGAATGACTATGTACTTTGCAAATTAGTAATATCCTGTAGAAACATTAAGAATATGTTTTCGAAACTCCAAAGAAGTAGGAAATCTCAATAGATTTTTCAAATTACTTAGTACTAAAAGTATTACCTTCATCATCATAAAAAGGCTACACACCTATGGGCGAACTTTGAGCAGTTCATACAAGCATTATATTTAGTTGAACAAACCTGCCCAAAATACTATGTATTGACTATATCAAACAAAACTACAATTCTTTTGACACTTTATCACCCAGACAACCCAACACAATCCCATCTGTAAACATGTTTACATGTTACTCTATGACGTATGTCCTGTGGCACGTTACGACATAGTTTACCCTAACTTACGGGTTAAACTTACCCTAAGACATAACTCTGTAACTCCATAACTCAACCCGCAAAATGTCCAAGCATATTATGACGTAGATATTTTCAAAACATTAATTTACATTGTTATTAAATTGTCATACGCATGTGTTTAATGTTTGGGGTCCCTCTCGAACAGAGAGTGATGGAATGTTGGTATGTATGCGTAGGTAATAAGGGTCATAATTGTTTACATAGATATTTGTTTAAGTAAATATAATATAACTAGGGTGAAATTTTCCCAAGGATTTTCTTTTACGTAAACCTTTGTGTGACAATTACAAATGTAGAACAATAAATGAATTATTGTACAAAGTACCTACCCAAACTGGAGAGGTAAATTGCTGGTAATGACCACTTAGGAATACCGAAACATATAATCTGGGTATTTTTAAGTCGCGAGTCAATAGGTACTTTCTAAGCGAGCACGCTCCATCTTAGGCTGTATCATCGCTTTCCATCAGGCGAGTTACAGTCAAGTGTAGCCTATATTCTGAACAAAAAAAAACGTATTACACCGAATTCAAAAAATGAGAATGTTAAGAACCCAACTGTATCACATTGTAAAGTAAGTACATAGTTACATAACTAATAAACCATTTTTAAGAATATATTTTGGCCTTTTCAACAATCATCAACACTGGAACGTCAATCAAACAACCGGATAGGAGACAGACTGACTTTTATTGAATGAACTTAACCTACCCACAATATTTGCTAGATTACCCACATAACACTACACTTTCTCCCCTTTTAAATCTAAAGATAACATAAATAACACTGCCACATGTCGGCTAGTGTGACTTACTATTTTTTAGCTCGATTATACGCTCGCAGAGCTCGAGCGGACGCACCTAATGGCGGAGGTGGAGACGGACTTGGGTTTACATTTTGGCCAACATCAAGAGCCACGTCTGACACCTGTGGCGAGCCATCCTCCTTGTCCGACTCCTCCCCCACGGCATCCTCAAATGTACCGTCGGCATCGCCTTGTTGATCCGCTTTCTCGTGCTCTTTGTGTGGGCTCGGAATTACTAAAGAAAATCTACTTTTGTTATTGGATTTCACCGGTATAATTTGATCTTGGTGTCTCCGCCAATGTACATCCTCCCCCACTTTGACCTTGTAGGACAGAGGACCCGTTTTTTGTGTAATATTCCCTTCCACCCATTTGGGTGTCTTCTCGGAATAACTACGAACCATAACCGGGTCCCCAACCCCCATATCCCTTAGCGAGCCCCCTTTGTTACGCACTTGTCTCTGTTGAGCAGCCCGTACGACGGTCGACACATCCGGCCGCAGTGCGTCCAGCCGCCCGCGCAGCCTGTGCCCCAGCAGCGCCACGGCCGGCGCGACGTTCGTCGTAGCGTGCTCCACATTTCGATATTGAAATAAAAATTTCGACAAAGCCTGGTTTATATTTTCCCCCTCATTAATGGCTCTCTTAATAACTTTTTTAATAGTTTTTACCGCATTTTCCGCTGCCCCATTTCCTTGCGGTCTGTACGGTGCCGACGTTACATGTTTTATACAATTTGTAATACAATATTTCTTAAATTCTAATGACGAAAATGGTGGTCCATTATCGGTTACCAATTGTGCAGGAAGCCCGAACCTAGCAAACAGTGATCTCAACGCGGTAATGGTGGATTCTGCATCCGTTCTCATCATCGGTATTACCTCGATCCATTTCGAAAACGCATCAATTAAAATGAAATATTTCTTGCCTCCATATTCTGCGAAATCGGCATGTACTCGTTGCCACGGGTGTTGTGGAAACTCCCAGGGGTGTAAGGCGGCGTGTGGGGGAGCGTCGCGCACTACCCGACACGCCTCACAGGTTCGACATACACGCTCGATATCCTGGTCTAAGTCGGGCCAATACACATAATTACGTGCGATATGTTTCATTTTATTTACACCCAAATGACCTTCGTGTATTTGATCTAGCACCCTAGCCCGCAGTGAGTACGGCACAATCAGCCTGTATTTATACATCAGACAACTGAGTTCAAGAAATATTTCATCTCTACGGGAAAAATATGGTTTTTCACTATCACAACTTGGTTCCCGTGGCCACCCAAATAGTACATATCCTTTTATTTTACATAACAGCTTATCTTTACTAGTTTCCGTCCCGATCTCACGGAAACTTACCGGCATTGTCTCGTCGACCAATTTCAAATAATTTATACTAATAACATTACAACGTTCATATGGCAGAGGCAAGCGAGATAGTGCGTCCGCCGGGCCGTTATCCGCGGATCTCACAAATTGTACCGTAAAATCGTACGCCGCTAGACGGGCCGCCCACCGTTGTAGGCGACTAGCCGCTGTTTGTGGGATCCCCCCTTTTTTTCCAAAAATATAAGTAAGCGGTTGATGGTCAGTGCGCAAAGTAAACCGTCGGCCATATAAGTATTGATGGTGTTTAGTAATCCCAAAAAATATGGCTAACGCTTCCTTATCTAATTGACTATAATTGCGCTCCGCCGAGTTCAAAGATCGCGACACATAACTAACCGGGCGCTCGCTACCATCCGCGTAGACGTGCGCTAACACCGCTCCCACTCCGTACGCGCTGCTGTCCGTGGCCAACACAAGTGGTCTTCCCTCCTCATAATGCGCTAACACCCTATCGCTTGAAAGTGCCCGTTTTGCTAATAAAAAAGCTTCTTCGCATCCCGAGTCCCATTTCCATTGAGTTCCCTTTCTAAGTAACTCATGTAATGGGTGTAAAATAATACTTAAGTTTGAAATAAATTTACCGTAATAATTTAATAAACCTAAAAAACTTTTCAATTGCGTGACGTCACCCGGTCTCGGTGCCTCCACTATCGCTTCGAGTTTCTTAGGATCGGGACGTAAACCGGTCTTATCAATAATAAAACCTAAGTACTTTACACTGCTTTGTAAGAAAATACATTTGTTTTGTTTAACAGTAAAACCCATTTTACTCAATCTTTGTAACACAGCGCGTAAATTATTAAAATGAATATTCCGAGTGGACCCCGTAACACAAATGTCATCCAAAAATATTACCGTATTTGGAATACCCCGAAGCGTCTCTTCCATGATTTTTTGGAATTTTTCGGGTATACATGATAGTCCGAAAGGGGTGCGACGATAAACAAACGTTCCTAAGTGAGTAGTAATGGCGGTATATGGTTGAGATTCCTCTGTTAGTAATAATTGTTGGTAACTATGTTTTAAATCAATTTTAGAGAATTCCTGTCCACCACTCAGGTTCGCAAATAATTCTTCAATTCGGGGGAGTGGGTACGGGTCCCGTCTCAGTTTTGGGTTAATCGTAATTTTATAATCTCCGCAAATTCGAATATCGCCGCATTCCTTTATCACGGGGACAATGGGAGTACCGTAATCAGACGAGTCAACCTTGTATATAGTGCCCTCGGCCTCGAGCCGGTCGAGCTCGCGCTCGACGCGCGCGCGCAGCGCCAGCGGCACCGGCCGCGCTCGCACATACACCGGCCGCTCGTCAAACAACTCTAACCTAATCATTTGTTTACATGTCCCTAACTTATCTGTAAACACTTCGGGGAATTCGGAAATCAATCGGTTCACGGATGGATCGTTCACATTGACATCATTCATCTGATTTACATTGATAATAATATTTTTAATGCCCAAAGCGCGCACCCACTCTCTGCCCATTAACGGGCGTCCCCCATTTTTAATGATATGTAATTTGCAATTAGACAACGAATAGGTGCCAACCATTATGTTGACTCGAATAAACCCTACCGATTCCATTCGTGAACCGACGTAACTACGAATATTTAAGTTATCAGGACAAATGTTTTTATTTTTAAAATTACGTAAATAAAATTCCTCACTAATAGTGGAGATTCTACTCCCAGTGTCCACTTCAAAGCTTAACTCGCGATCATCCACCATCACCAAAATAATATAAGGTTTGTCACCTGTACCGTCCACCTGAATGTTGAAAAAATCTTCACTCTCGTCCTCACTCACATAATTGTGTCGGGTGTGACCGCGCACTTTATTTCGCACTTCTTTGCACATCACTTTCAAATGCCCTCGCTCACCGCACTCGTCACAATTGTAATTCGCAAACCGGCACCTATCCACTCGATGCGGCCTGCCGCACCGCCAGCAGCGCGGGGAACCGCCAGCGCCGCCGCCGCACTATGGGACCGTAGCACTCGTAGCGTCTCAAAAATCTGTAACTTCCAGGTTTTTCGGTAGTTTGGCTTGAAATTTGGCATAGATATACTAGAATATATTACTTTTTAGGTCATATAAGCATTTTTATATTTATCTTAAATATTTACAAAAAAATAAGAATATAAGAAAAAATGACGGTAAAATTTCACTTCCTAGGCGTTTCATACGTGAATACCGTCTTAGTTTTTTGATAAAATTGCATGAAAATTTTTGGTAATCATTTAAAGTAATAACAATAAATAAAAATACCAATTTGATACATTTATGGCTTATTTATTTTAAAATAAAAGCACGATACTATAATTATATAACTAGATACAACCGTAATATTTACTACTAAAACACTTCGTAATAATACGATTTTTTTAAATATAACATTTTAAAGTGTTTTAATTATTAATAATAAAATACAATAACATAACATAATTCAATATTTCTTGTCCTATGAATCTAGAATACTCTTAAAATTAAAGTTCAATCTTGATAAAAATTACACTTAAATTAGAATTGGTAGATACTTATAAATCGATTACTTTTAGTTTACAGTTCTAATAGATTGGCTTCTTCCCACAGTTCTTTTGGAGCTGATTCAGTAGGTCTTCTTAGGCTAGAAATATACGAGTCAGATGTATAGAGTAGGGCATGGAAAACGTCCTCGTTTGTCGCGGATCGCGAACATTTTCTAGAATGGCTTAACCTTATTCTACGGTAATCTTTATTTCTAGATTCTTGCGCATCCTCTGATAACTGACCAATTGGCAAGATAGCGTAATGTTTAATTATATTTTCTCCATGGATTAATATTTTGTGAATCGATGACGGCATATAATACCAATTGTAAAGTGACACATACTTTTGGGCAGTGCATTTCGCGTACTCTCCGAATTTGGTGGCGTTTACAGCATGACCAGATGAGAGTGTTTGTAAAATTATATAAAATCTTTTGATTAATTCTTCGTCTACCCCTGTGATTTCCGAACTACATTTGTAATTCTCAAAAAATCGTCGAGCTGTATTTCCATCGTTACTGGTGCCACTTCCCTGTCGAGGTTTATCAACGTTTAAGCCCATCTTGGATCTCAACTGTTCTTGTACCGATTTCTTTTTATCCTCTCTTAGTTTCTTGTTTTCCGGGGTTGTGGTAAACCATTTCGTAAAGGATAAATTATAGGATATAATGGAGAATCAATTCCAAACATCTTATCCATGCATGCAATGTGGAGAGGCCATATTGGTAAGCATGTTCATTTTCCGGTTTTGAACTGACTTTATTTAAATCATTCATTTCCGATGGTCTGGTCCACATATAGTACATACTGCTCCAGAACTAGTGTCGGTCATAGTCTGAGCGACCTTACCATCGATCATTGTCATAATATAAATCGTCCATTTGAAATTTAGTGTCTATAAAGATAATAAGGGTTTTTTTCTATTTGAGGGTTATAACTATATACCTATCAAGTTCTTAAAACTTATAAAATCTTACCATATATTGAAGTTTAGTTAGAAAATAGAATAAAAACATTAAACTCTTCGATATTCCGTGGTAAGTGGGATGATAAATACAAAAAAACATAAATGTTGAATTTTTGAGCTTTTTGTTACGACAAAAAGCTACGTGCTACGGCACACATATTGGTTAATTTCAAAAAAAGGAGCAAAAACGAGCAGGATTTTTTTAAATTTCTTGTTAATATAAGAACCAAAGAACGTAATGATATCAATATCTCCACGGCGGAAAACAGCGGAAAGGAGATTAGTCCTTTGGAAATTCATTATTCATAAAAAATAATAAGAGTTATCTTATTTGAGTGTAACGACTATGTGTTTATTGTTCATATTTTTTTAGTAACGATTTAAAAACCCTAAACTACAACAACTCAAACGATATATCTAAAATAGGTACTTACTTTTGAAAATGTCTAAGAAATTTGATGTGAAACTTTTACTACGCAATTTTTCCCAAGTCGTAATTTTTTCATCTTTATGTTCAAATGCCTAGTTTCGGTATAATTAATTGGGATAGAAAAGTTTTTTTGCAGTTCCGTATAGTTTTGACATCCTTTTGTTCAAATATAGCCAGAAATCGTTTAATATATGATATTCACTAAACCTATTTTTGCGACGCTACGAGTGCTACGGTCCCATAGTGCGCCGCCACCGCCAGCCATGGCGCCGCTGCGCCCTGCCGCCGCGCCGCCCGCGCCGCCACCGAAGCTGCGACCCGATGTCGCCGTGCCCCCGCCGCCGCCTGTGCGCCTCACGTTCGCCTGGTGCAGGCCTTCGCCCGCGCCGCTCGGGCCCGCGACCGCCGCTGCCGAGGCCGCGCCCGCCGCGCTCACCTCCGCGTGTCGCTCAGCCGCCTCCAGCGCCAGAGCCAGCTCCACGGCTTTTTTGAAGTTAACATTCCTTTCCGCAAATATACGTGAACGCATAGCTTCACTCGCCAACCCGGACACGAATTGGTCACGTAAATTTTCCTCCAGATTAGGTCCAAAGTTGCAAGTTGTAGCCAGGTGTTTTAAATTGTGTAGATAGTCGGTGAGAAGTTCGCCGCCATGTTGTCTACGTAACCGAAACACATGGCGTTCCGCTATTTCGGAACGCTGAGGTTCTACATGTTCTGACACAAGTTTCACCAGTTCGTCGAACGTTTTTGACTCTGGGTGGTCCGGTGAACATAAATCACACATTAACGAATAAGTTGCTTCGCCAACGACCGTAATTAACAATGGCACCCGCAACTCCGACTTGATTTCGTTTAACACAATAAATTGTTTAACACGACGTACGTACGCGGGCCACTGTTTTGAACTCAGTTCAAAAGGTTCTAGTTTACCGATCGGCATATTTCACCACACTTATTTTACGTTATTCAAAAAATACGCGTAGAATACGCCTCGTCGCCAGATGGAACGTCAATCAAACAACCGGATAGGAGACAGACTGACTTTTATTGAATGAACTTAACCTACCCACAATATTTGCTAGATTACCCACATAACACTACAAACACATCCCAACCAAGTGTATTTAAAACCAGTTTGAAAACTTACCAAATAGTTTATTTATTTAGTTAGACACTTCAACAATATCTTAACTTATAATACTAATAATAAAACTTATTATATGTAACATTCCCGTGTGAGATATCTTTACAGAAGTGTACATTCTTCTCTTCAAGAAAAAAATAGATAAATTTATAATTTACGTAAGTTATAATCTAATAGATTTGTGTATCTAATCCTGCTGTCTCGTCAGGATTACGTGGTAATGGGCCCCGGACAGCGCCCTCTGCCGGACCGCGCGTGACCGCACAACTCTATCAAGGATCATCAACGTTCTTCTCACACTTTGCAAGTCTTTAGATAATAGCTCTCTTTTAAGTTTTGTGTTTTTAAAACTGTTGTCTAGTTTTGTGTAGATAGTTCAAGTAAGTATTTTGGTATTTGGTATGGTTTTCTAATATAAAAATCAGTTTTCGTATGTTTTTGCTTTCAAAATAAAAATTGGAATGAGTTTAATAAACTGTTGCTTTTTGTCAAAAACCTCATTTAAATAAATAGTAATTATAATAAAAGTTTTTGAGAAAATAAGTATACTTAAACGGTTTTAGTGAAATTAATTATGTAGGTACAAAGTTTATCTACATTTATAAAACTAGTACGTATGAAAAAACATGCAATACATGTAAACCTAATTAAACTAAATTAGGTATATTATCGAAGCGCATACTCCACAACTCGTATGAATGAACATGACAATAAAAATGAAGGAAAAACGGACTACCAAATATCATATCCAAGTACCTATATACTTTACAGCTACATACTCATAAGTACTCGTAACCTTTGTGTTCACGCAACCCAAACATCCAAAGATGTTTAAACCGAGGGTCATCACGCGAAGTCCCCCCTCCCTTAGAGCACTATAATCATACAGGAGGGTGCACTAAATATTGATTCTGATGGGTTTGGAGTATCATAATAATAGGTTCGACTTCAAATATATGGAACAGGTTTCATGTCATATGATATTAAGGTTATTGAAGAACGGTCGTAAAGGGCCTTTTTGAATTATTAGTTTAGATGTAAGTACGCTTTTTATGCATGTATGGTTTTTTTTAATAAAAATAATAAGTATAGGTAAATCGGGCACAAGTATCTTAGAATACTAGGAAGTCTCGGACATCAGTTGGTAACATAAAGTATTTGATATCTAAATGTATAAGAAGAGCATTCATGGAAATATCCTTGTATGTTAACTAATCACTATATACATAGTACAAAACAAAGCCGCTTTCCCTGTCCCAATGCCCCTTTGTATGGTTAGATCTTTAAAACTACGCAACGGATTTTGATGCAGTTTGTTTTAATAGTGATTCAGTGGGAAGGTTTTTAGCATTATATAGCAATTTTATCCCCATATTCCTACGGGAACGGAAACTACGCGGGTGAAACCGCGGGGCACAGCTAGTAACTAATAAGTTACTTTACCATATAGGGGAAAAAGTGGACCGCGTCACCGGATGGTGAGCGAGTTCCTCCCATGGATACCTGACACTCAGAAGAGCATGCGTTGAGAAGGGTTACCAGCCTTTAAGGTTTGAATCTCTTTTTAAGATTTGGATATTTTATACGTCCGGAAATACAGCAATTTTCCTATTACTGAAACCATTTTCAGAATTTATTCCGTAGTCCTTATAATAACCAATCCTTTACAAAAAACATTTTTCAATTAAATAATATATAGGGATACTGTTACTATTTATCTATTTTAAATTCATTAACTTTAATAAAGATACTATCACAATTTATATTTAAAAATAAACTTGAAAAAGCAAAGAATCAAACAAACATATTACCCTAACAATCAATAAAGCGTGCACCCTCGCAAATACAACAAAAATAACCGACTAGGGGTTGAACAGGGAGGTTTAATTGGCAATTTACTCTTGTTTACAATAACAATTGTTAAGCTTCCTATGTCAATTAATTGTGTACAATTACTGAGCCTCTCTTGTTTGTGCACTTTTTGGTAGGTTTTTAGTAATAAGAGTATTTTTGGAAGTGTAATTACATGTTTTGTAATTTTAATAGATTTGAAACATATTTAAATGTTCTCCTTCACCGGGAGCATTCGCGTGTAATGTAACGTTACAGATTTGAGCATAACATCAGTGAAGGAGGAGAACCGAGCATTACAATACGCACCTTGTAATTTATTAATTGTAATTTGTAATTATTACACGCGAATGCTCGTTAGTCAGGGAGGTATTACGTATTGTAATGTAATGCTCAAAGACGAATCTGTTACGTTACATTACACGCGAATGCTCCCGGTGAAGGAACACCTTTATGAATCAAAATTTAATTCACACATATCCACGACAAATATTTATCACATAGATGAGTTTATCACCTCAATCTATTTAAAAATACATTAGTTATGAGAGACACAGAGATATTTTTAAAGCAATTTTTTATAAGTTTTTCTCATGTCATTATTGTGCTCCTTTGGAGACAAAACAGTGGCTGATCAAAGATATCTAATAGTAGGTAAATAGATACTTATTTAATATGACTACTTTCATCAGATTTCGTTTAGGTACTTATCCGAAGTTTGTTTCAGTAATCTAAGTTACTTGACAAGTATTATTTATTAACTTCTGACCCAGTACTTGTAACGTTATTAAATTGCAATAAAATATACTTCAACAAAAGATAAAATTGTTTTTTATTCATAAAATTCTGAGACGACCCCAAATTATATCCACAATTTGAAAACTTTTTTAATATCGCAAGAGTTGAAGTCTGGCCTCTTGTTTATTTGAATTTCGAACGCAAAATGTTCTATGAAGGTTTTATTGAGAAGAAAAAAAACGTTTTCAATGAACAAAGAACACTTGACACTGGCTGGTAAGTTTAAGATTCGAAAATTGCATGAAAATTGTATCGAATTTTAAATTCAAATTGTTGAAATTCTATTTTTCTTTTTTTTCTTTTTGAGTTAAGTAGTTAAGAGTTATTTATTGCCTTACTTAATAACATTTTTCGTTGTGACCTTTAATAAAATTGAATTCTAATATCCATAGACTCCTTAATCTAATATTAAAATAACTCCCAATATTAATATTTATCCTCGAGTGCCCGCAACCCCAGGCAAGGGTTGAAAATCATTTTTTCCCGCAATTACTTACTCAAAAAAGTTAAATGTAAAACAAAAAGATTTTTTAATTATGCAAATAAAGGTTTGTATTCAATTAAAATATGACTTAATTAAAGAAAAAGATTTTGAATAAGTTACGTAAAACAATAGATAGGATTTATTTCTGCCATTTCTCAAAGTACTCTAGTACCAGAAAAACCCAATTACCGTAGTAAGTAGTTCCAAAAACTTGTTGTCATCATTTTCCCCATTAACCCTCAAAAGCGAAAAGCTTTTTTGACAAAAAAATCTTCCCTCAACGAGTATCAATCAATCTAGACGGACGGTTCGGGTTAAGTGTTTCATAATAAAACTCCCTATTTTTGGGGTAAAATATTGGGGAAATGCGGCAACACCTGAGACCACTTTACGTTATAGACAACGCGTCTTCGGTATTGAAGGGGCTTTGTAAATTAGGTGTTATTTAGGGTACAATTTCAAAAGTTTCCGATTCGAACATATTTGAACGCGGTCCCTTTCTTAAGAAAAGATATTTTTTCGTAAGAAAAAAGAGAGAATGATTTGGAATTCTGAAACTTGTTCTTGTAAGTTTTACTTTTGGAATCTAAAGTTCAGTTGCAACCTGCTTAAAATGTTTGGATATTTTATGCACAATAACAATATTGCTGAAAATTACATTAAAATCCGTTGCGTATTAAAAAAAATCTTAGCATGCAAACAGCGAGAGCAACTTTAGTTTTATACTATGTAAACTTTACAAATATTAAATACTGTCCTTTACTTCAGCTACATTTAAATCAACAGAGCTAACTACGAGGAATTTATCTAACGAATGCGACATTTTAAACTATTTATTTTAGTCTGTACTTGACAAACATCGTGTTAAACAAATCGTATCGCCCCGACTGACACGAAACGGTGTAACTTTTAATATAAATATTTGCAGACACCGCACCGAGTGAAATGGTGAATGAAACATAAATATGTTGCACTTATACTATGCTGAAAGGGATTGTTTTAAAGAAAACACGATACTAAAAACATATTATTTGAAAAATTATTTAACATTTTACTGTTAATAACCAGCACGACAAAAAAGAATTATTTACTAAATTGAACTTCTTCTTTGCGTGTCGACTCATATTTTAATTAAACTAAAATAACAGTCGTTTTCAAGTTATAGCGTGATCTGATTTGTAACATTAAGTGACATAGTTATAGATTTGTCTCTATATTAAGAGAAAAAATCAAAAGTAATTTCTAATAATAAACCTTATTTGTCCCATTTAAGTCTCCAGTGCATAACTAAAGTTCACAGAGTTCGGTGAATAATATTATAAATAAAACAGATGCAAGAATCAGTCCACGCGGTCCGTTCGTCGCCCGTATGTTTATTTCTGTCCACGAATAACAGTATTCCAAAATAGAAAAGTCCACCGCACATCACCACACAAGCTGCACGCTTGAAAATCGAAATTCAAACTTTAAAATAAAATTCGCGAAAACGTTCTTTGTTTAAACACGTCTTATCACCATGAAGGTTCGACTACGAATGGCCGCCATTTTGTTTTTTATGGTGTATGATTTAACGTTTGGTTGTGAAATTGATGATGTGGCTGTTTATAATGTGTCGATAAAAATGTTTTGGAGTGAGGAAAGGTTCCCTAAGGACTATCCCCTTTACAGTCCTAAGGCGCAGTGGTCACAGGTGATAGGTAAGTTTTATTCAATTTTCATTTTATTTTTATTTATCGACAAACAGTCGCTACTCGTTGTTATTTCAACAGGAGTATTTTATTGTTTTTATATTGACATTTGAATAGTAAAAACGGAATTTAATCGGCAAATATTTTTTCAATTATGCATGATAAATCGAAATAGTTAATTAGATATGTTCACGCACACAAATATTTGTATAGAACGGGAATCGAACCCGTCACCTTTGGCTTAGCAAACAGAAGCCACTACTAATTACTTACGTTTTTTTTAACCATTTAAAGTTACGCATGCGAAGCCCTCATGAAAAATTCACTGACGTTCAATAATTTGAATACCAAACAATGGTTATTTTATTTATAGACTAGTAAAAGTAATGGATGGAATATTTTGGTGACAGAAAGAAAACAAAGCTATCATTCAGAGTAATAAATGTTTGTGCCAGATAACATATTCACATGTCCCGGAGTGAATATCAAAGGTTTATCAAACTTTACAAAAAGTTATCAACTACAGTATAGCAACTGCCTGGTAACGAGATTGTTGTTACGTGGTAGGTATCTAGGATTTCAGAAACTATGCACACATATGTACATACACTCAGCTAGGCATGACTTAAAAAACGCGATAGATACAGCGATTTATTGACATCCAACTGTCAAAATTTGATAAAAATGCCCGCCATATTGAATTTTACCACCTGATTAATTTTATGACATTTGGTCATGCTCGCGAAATCGATATAGCTATTTATTGATATCCAACTGTCAAAATATAATAAATATAGCCGCCATATTTAATTTTATCAAATCGTACCACGCCATAATCCATTTGGTCATGCTCGCGGAATCGATATTATTTCGTGGTGTCTATATATTTTATCACGCACAGTCATGCTAGGGGGGCAGGCTGAGATAAACACATAATTATTTCGTCTGTAAGATCGTCTTTGTACACTATTATAGAACCTTAAACTATCTGTATAGTCCACTCTTCTTATTTGATCGCCCAAACAACACCTCACGGCGTAGCTATAGAGTCACCAAGTTTTCTGTGCCGGCGACGGCGTCGCTGTAATTGCATCTTTTGGTTGTCAGTTTATTGAAAATGTATCCAAATGACATTAGAATCAAAATGACAATAGTAGCTTCCAATTTTCGCCGCGCGCACAGAAAACTTCTTGACTCTATACGTATGTGAACCATGTTTGAACCTTACAAATATTTACCTCTCACGAAAATCGAATCCACAACACACGTTTTTGTTTAAAAGTCCGACATAGTGAACATCTTTTCCACATACTCGTAGATTGAAAATCGTTCAAAAATTTAAGAAACGTATATTTTCCTGGCCATCTGATCATGACAACCTTACGTAGAAATATTTTAAACTAACATCTAATATACCGGGTGTCCCGTAAGTAGTGGACCAACGGCATGTGGGGGATAGGGGAAACCGTTACCTACCAGAATCACCAAAATTTATTGTCCTAGGCCTCATAGTTTTGAAGTTATAACGTTTTTTAGTAAGTAGGTGAAATTATCGTACTATGTGCACATTTTTCTTAATTCTACAAAATCTATTACTTATTTTGATGTTATTTTTATTCAAGGACGTTAAGAAAACATAGGTTTTTCTAATTTAAATCATATTTTAGTGTAATTATCATTAAAATTAAAATTAATCAACAAAACAAGTGCAATTGTTAAATTTCAAAAAACTCTAAGCGGTATTTGAGCTGAGCTGGTGTAAAAAAAATTTATGGTAGCCTTGTGGAACTTTATTTTAAAAATATCTACATATCATAAGGATTACAAAAAAGTATAACATTGTGGTTTCAAATAAGTAGTTTTTTATTTTAACTAATATCAAAGTAAAAGGAAGTTTTTGAGACATAACAAAAATTCATTGCTAATTAGGGAAATTCGTTTATTACTCAATTTATTTTTACATTAAAGGCTCTAAATGCTTTTCTGTAGCTCTTGTGCATAACAACATCTTCCTATAAAGCTTTTTTGTTAACATTTTTGGGCTCTTTGATGATTTTTTATCAATTCAGGCACATGGTTGAATTTTTGTCATAACTCTCGTTTATCATGAATATTTGTCTCATTAACTGCTTCTTTGAGGTAACCCCATAGAAAATAATCCAAAGGATTCAAGCCGGGAGATCATGCTGGCCATGAAATAGTACCTTCGCGTCCAATCCATTGATTTGGGAACTTCTCATTCCAAAATTCAGTCACTTACCGTGAATAGTGGGGAGGTGCACCTGTTATTCATAAGGCCTGAAACTGCGCGGCAGAGAATGTGGTTGCAGTACGACGGTGCACCTCCCCACTATTCACGGTAAGTGACTGAATTTTGGAATGAGAAGTTCAAAAATCAATGGATTGGACGCGAAGGTACTATTTCATGGCCAGCATGATCTACCGACTTGAATCCTTTGGATTATTTTCTATGGGGTTACCTCAAAGAAGCAATTAATGAGACAAATATTCATGATAAACGAGAGTTATGACAAAAATTCAACCATGTGCCTGAATTGATAAAAAATCATCAAAGAGCCCAAAAATGTTAACAAGAAAGCTTTATAGGAAGATGTTGTTATGCACAAGAGCTACAGAAAAGCATTTAGAGCCTTTAATGTAAAAATAAATTGAGTAATAAACGAATTTCCCTAATTAGCAATGAATTTTTGTTATGTCTCAAAAACTTCCTTTTACTTTGATATTAGTTAAAATAAAAAACTACTTATTTGAAACCACAATGTTATACTTTTTTGTAATCCTTATGATATGTAGATATTTTTAAAATAAAGTTCCACAAGGCTACCATACATTTTTTTTACACCAGCTCAGCTCAAATACCGCTTAGAGTTTTTTGAAATTTAACAATTGCACTTGTTTTGTTGATTAATTTTAATTTTAATGATAATTACACTAAAATATGATTTAAATTAGAAAAACCTATGTTTTCTTAACGTCCTTGAATAAAAATAACATCAAAATAAGTAATAGATTTTGTAGAATTAAGAAAAATGTGCACATAGTACGATAATTTCACCTACTTACTAAAAAACGTTATAACTTCAAAACTATGAGGCCTAGGACAATAAATTTTGGTGATTCTGGTAGGTAACGGTTTCCCCTATCCCCCACATCCCGTTGGTCCACTACTTACGGGACACCCTGTATAAAATTCTCGTGTCACAGTTTTCGTTGCCATACTCCTCCGAAACGGCTTGACCGATTCTCATGAAATTTTGTGAGCATATTCAGTAGGTCTGAGAATCGGCCAACATCTATTTTTCATCCCGAAATTCCCACGGGAACAGGAACGGGGACTACGCGTGTGAAACAGCGGGGCGCAGCTAGTACACTTATAAACTTACCCAAGTAATTTTACCATGTTATAATACCGGTATAGTTATGTCGGTAATATTATCGCGGCACCGAAGTGTGAGGATTAACTTGGAAGCAATAAAACGAAACTTTTTAATGAACATGTCTGAAAATTCCTACAAAGATTGGATTAAGCGTGCACTCGCTCCAAGCAATATGGCCGCTCGATATAAACTTATTTTAAATCGTCCTCTTACAAAATTTCATCTCGTTTTTAAAAGATAATAAAAAAAGCTTTTATCAATTTGCTAAATTGAAAATACAGTTACATTCAATAAGTATGGCTGAGAAGTTTTCAAATTATATTACTGTTTAAACACGTAATTTGTTGTGAAATGTTTTTCTCTAAATCTGTTTTCTTTTGTGGATTTATTTTGAAAATTGGTAAGTTATTTGTATATTAGCGTACCCCATAGTTATACATGCGATTTTTCTTTCATAACTGTCTTCAATGGGTCTTCAATTTGACCTGTGACTTGATCTATCAAGTCAGTCAGTTGTATTTTACGTACATAAAAACCAACGAGTATATTCTTTTTATAACTATTATTCCCAAAATAAGCAACAATATATTGACTTACGAAATGAAAGTATGTGAACGGAGAATCAAATTATATGTGTTCGGGACCAATTCTAATGTTGCCAGCATACTTCAAATAGATTTCGACCTTTCCAAGAAAAAATCCTTTGTCAGATTTCAATCAAAGGTTGTGAAAACGAGGAATTTTGTGGACGTGCAAAGATATGGAGTTACACGCTTTGAAACCGGCGGAGGCGAATATATTATTACCTTTTAGACCTCTGTAGCTTTGGGAATCCAACCCGTAGGCTCGTATAGTTTTCAATTATTATAGACCTACATAAATAACTAAAATCTTACCTACATTATTATCTAAAACATTTGTTTTATGTGACTTTTAGAACTATAAGTACATTAAAGACCCAAATAGTAGAGTAGTCACCATGGCCGGCTGATAAAAAGAGATGCGGGTTCGATTTCCTCGCAAGATAAATATTCATATATCAAACCGTAATCTCGGTCTGGGTGTGAGTTTGTGTAAGTATGAAAGTATGGATTTTGATTAATAAACTTATTAAGAGGTCAGTTGCTTTATGAAGATCGTTGAATGATTATTTTGTTATGTTATAATATAACCCACGGGGTAATCCCAGCCTGCCTAGCATGACTGTGCGTGATAATTGATATAGACACCACGAAATAATATCGATTTCGCGAGCATGACCAAATTAATATAGCGTAGTACGATTTGATAAAATTAAATATGGCGGCTATATTTATTATATTTTGACAGTTGGATCTCAATAAATAGCTATAAATATCGATTTCGCGAGCATGACCAAAAGTCATAAAATTAATCATGTGGTAAAATTAAATAAGGCGGGCATTTTTATCAAATGTTGACAGTTGGATGTCAATAAATCGCTGTATCTATCGCGTTTTCGAAGTCATGCTAGCCTTGCTGGGAAGTACCTTTTATCGCTTTTATCTGACGCTAACTGTACAACAGGTTAAGATACCTGTATAAATCTATATAAATAAAAGTCTTCCGTTACTGAATAATGTACTGATTGACAGACAACGCACAGTCGAAACTACCGGTCGTAGAGAGCTGTTTGGCACGTGTGTTTGTTGGGGGGAGTAGGCTATTACTAAGAGAGGATTTTGGAAATTCCCCCCCCAAGGCGGAGAAAAGGGCGAAAACCCAAATTCTGCCGGAAGTCATTATTCCACGTGGATGGAGTCGCGGGAAAAGCTAGTAAACTCTAAAACCTTTCACATATAAAAAATATCATAAACTACAGAAAATAATGTCTATATTTTCTTATAAATCTTCAATATGTACAAGAATAGACGCGTGAAGACATTTAACCGGTCGGTTAGTTCGCTTCTTAGCAGCTTTACGTTAAATTAACTCATCTATTGAAGTTATTATGCAATATTATAATTTATCAGAGGTTTAATCAGACGTTAACTGTAAGCTAGAGGAAGGAAGCCATTTAATAAACTCGGAATTTATAGAGCGGGTTTATAACGTACATTGCTTGAATAGGAGTTAAAAATAAGTCCCGTGTTCCGATGTTTCTTAGTGGTTTGTGAGTGAAAATATATCTAAATTCTCGCTCTATTTGTAAAGTCTTAGCAATTTTAATCCGCGCCATAAGTTTTGGTGGAAAGTATTTTATCTGGCTTTTATGTTAGACACATCTTAATAATTGTACATTATGTACTTATTCATAAAATTAGTATGAAAACAGCGGTATTTCAATTCGATTTTTTTGTGGTGGTTTGAGCAGTATATTGATATATTAGTCAGTCAGTATAGTTCACTTTTATTATAGTGTACTTATTACTTAATGTTCTCTCTAATTTTCAATACCCTATTCCAGGTCAATCGCACAACAAAACCTACACCCTATACCACGTCGGCGACGTCGCCAGGCCTTCAGTACGGAAGTTCGCCCAAACTGGTGATGTACACGAGCTGATGATGGAAGGCGATGAGGAGCCGAAGGTTCACGACCAGTTTGTGGCACCAGCTGTGGGGAAAGGCACGGGAGATACTGGCAATATGGTGCTGGTCGATGGAGGGCATAGTATGGTGAGGTGGAAGTTTAGATGTTGTAACTTGGCTCTATACTAATAAATACTCGTAGAGTTTTGTAATAGTCAGTATCAATTATCATTATAAGCTGACATGTGGCGTAACCTACCTGAATAGTGGCGAGCGAGGGGCTTGAGCTTATCCTGAATTATGACGGTCAGACCTTAGTGGTTGACTAAGGCCTGATCGTCATAATTCACGCTGGCCCAAATGCGGGTTGGTCGACTTCACACATCACCATACAACATCTTCGTGTAGTCTTTCGTGGAGGTTTCCTCACAATGTTTCCGTTCATTGTAAGAGCGTCGAATAACAGAATATGAACTTCAAAAATCCATCCATTGATCCAGGCACTTTCCGAAAAGTCGTCGCTGATCCGGATATGAATTGTTATTTTTACAGTTATGAATACCTTCCAGGTGTCCCTAATGTCCCGTATGATCCCGTCTCCCGACTGGTTCGTCGGTGTGGACTCACTCGACCTGTGTGTCGACTCTACGTGGGTGGACCAGGTTACTCTTGATGTAAGTATGTAATGTAGTACCTAACATAGACGAAGGAACATAAACCGCGGTAGGGATCCGCGAGGGGGGAATTCGTCCATTGGGTGACATTCCTGTATTTTTTAAACAGACATCAAAAAAGAGGAGATTCTTTTGGATGGTATTTTTTTTTGTTTGTTACTTCCAGATTTTATCAAGAAATCTTCATAGGACGACCTAGTATTGTATCGGTAGTGATCCTGCCTGCTACACCGAAGGTTACGAGACCTTAGTTCGGGACTAGATCGCTTTGTCTATACTAATATTATAAAGAGGAAAGATTTGTTTGTTTATTTGTAATGAATAGGCTCCGAAACTACTGGACCGATTTCAAAAATTCTTTCACTAATGGAAAGCTAATTTATCAGTGCGTGACATAGGCTATATTTTATCTCCGTAATCCCACGGGAACGGGAACTACGCGGGTGAAACCGCGGGGAGCTACTAGTTTCATAAATATTTTTGTGACTTTTTTCCGATTCCTTTTCTCATATTCCAGCTAACCCCCCTAGACGCGGGCGCAGAGAGTGGTCTATCATTCACGTCCCCCCAGTGGGCCACGAGCCCTCCCGCTCGCATCACCAAACACCACGCGCGGGACCCCGATCATCCGGCAGCCGGTTTCTATTATCCGTCACTGAGAGAACTACCGGCTATTGGTACTGTTAGTTTTACTAAGGTAAGGAAGAATAAGCAAATTATATAATGTAAGTATTTGATGCGAAAGAAAGGCTTTATTTATTCAAAATAATATTAAACTAAAGGGCGGTTAAAATTACAAGGGCCGATGTTGATTTTGAATAAAACACAATTATTTTTGAAATTATTACAATTTCTTTTTATTGATATATATTGAATATGACTCAATTATGAAATTTAACCACCCTTTACTAATCTTCTTATAAAAGGCAAACGTAACTGCCCGACTGTTCTATCAATATACAGCTGAAATCACTGGACGGATTGCTCTGAAATTGGGGAAAATGTTATCTACGTATGACCTAAGCGTTCGTAATGAAAGAAAATAAAACCTGAGATTCTTTAAAACCAGGAATAACACAGGATACTTTTATCACGAAATTGCCATGGAATTGGGTTTTACGAAACCGTGGGACGCTATTTCCTACTCCATAAATGATGAATAGCACCGAAAACTCATTAAAATTAATTATTTAAACTGTTAAATAGAGGGAGAAAATTTAATAGTACTCATGGAAAACCCAATTAAATGACAACAAAGGATAATTAATATAATATTTATTAATCAATAAGTTCAGATAACAGGCACTCTTACTAAATACAATGTCAAAATTATGATAATGGGTAGATATTATCATTTTCCGCTCCATTGGGTCGCAATTACACAACCGTATTATGTATTACATAAGAGTTACGTTAGAGCTGAATCATACTTAGCTAATATTTTAGTGGTATGCTTTTTGTTTTAGAAAATATCTGAGAAGCAAATATAAGAGATCTGCATGAAATAATTATTCGATATAAACTACATATGTATATAAAGTTTTAAAACTTTTAAGAACATACAAATTTTCTTTTTTTATATATTTACATAGTGTTAAACAAAGACACTCACACTGAACGCTTAGACTTCGGATAAAACCGCGGTGTGCTGTTAGTTGAATACATGTGTAATCACTATAGTTGCATCAAAGAATTAGACTCTTTGAATTCACCAGCAATTCTTACAGGATTGTACAAGTAGTAAACAAAGCTAAGTATGATTACGACTTTACGAAATGGACCCTAATACATGAAAATCCGATTACTTTGTAGGTACTTACCGAAGGAAGGGAAATAATTCGATTAACATGTCAATAAGGGACATCATTTACTTCTAATGTTATGATGAGACAAGAAAGAAAACAAAATACATTATAATAATACAATTATTCGGATTTCCAATATTTTACTTGTTTGGTAGTGTTTATAGAAAACTAGCTGTGCCCCGAGGTTTTACCCGCGTGGAACCTTAACCCGTGGGATAAAAAGTATCCTATTGATATGAGGAACATCTGTACCAAATTTCATTAAAATCCATTCAGTAGTTTTCGCGTGAAAGAGGAACAAACATCTAAACATCCACACTCACAAACATTCGGCTTTATAATATTAGTAGGATGAGAACAAAAATAAATAGTACTTATAACAAAAATTTTATCTTAATAGCAACCAGTACCAATACAATAGTAAGAACATTTTGGAAAATTACTCTCATGGGATTTTCCAAAAAATAATTTTACACAAAGATGTCAAAGACCTGAGCTAAGTTAAATAAAAAGCAAGTTCCAAATATGCCTTTACTAGCTGTGCTCCGCGGTTTTACCCGCATAGTTCCCGTTCCCATGCGAATTTCGGGATAAAAAGTTCCTATGTTCTCCTAGTATCCTATGTTCTTTCCCGGACCATAAGCTACCTCTGTACTAAATTTCAAGTCAATCGGTTCAGTTTAGCCGTAAAAAGGTAACAGATAGACAGAGTTACTTTCGCATTTATAATATTAGTAAGGAAGTAAGGATTGACCAAAGGCTCAAAATTTTTTTTTTCAGATAAAAGAATACTCAACAATAGAGCTGAACAACTTGGCCCGTAACGACTTAATGTCAAAAATGAAGTCTCACATCAACAATGGCCGTATTGACCATATTGATTACAATATGGAGTCTGATAATTACGACGGTGACATATCAAGGGAAATACCCAAAACTTACGATCGCCTGAAGGATATTGAAGAAGATCCCGTGGGAACTCCAAGACCTAACATCCCGGAGAATAATGTTATTGTTGTAACTACGCCGGCAACTACTACGTAAGTTAAGCACAGTATAATAATGAGTACTAGCGTAGTATTAGTTAGTTGGTATAGAATAAGTAAGAGTTACTAACACTGGTATAGAATAAGTAGGAGTTAGTTACGGAATAAAGTGAGTAGTATAGCTATAAGTACAAGATATAATATTAAATCAAGATAATTTAAATAAACTACAACAAAAAGCAGCGTCTCGCGTTTCAACCGCGTCTTGAATATCGACATCGTTTGATATAAAAGTATCCTGTGTTACTCTTTTTCCTTTTATAAAGTAAAAAGTAAGTACATCCGTGTAAACATCCGAACATCCATACAAATGTTCGCGTTTATAATATTTTATGACAATATTATAAAAATATACAACAAAACAAATATAAAAACATCTTCACTCAACTCTCCATAACGTTCACTTTGCCTTTCTGTAAACAGACACGGAATCTCACTCAGCCATTATAAATTCAATGTACTCGTATTATTCGTATTACGGCTCTAATTAATTGCTATCTCTCTCATATCATCATAAAATGAAAAGGACAGGTGTAATTATTTTTTGCATGTATTTTTGATTTAATATTGGTATTGAGTTATTGTGTAAGATAGTTTCATTTTTTGAATTTCAATACTTTGCGATACAATACCTGCGATGTAGGGAAAAGGATTTAAATCAAAGAAACAGTTGATAAGTTAAATTGATTAACAATTGAATTTAATTGGGCTCCTAAGACACTA
Organism: Timandra comae; assembly: GCA_958496195.1. Taxonomy (NCBI): domain Eukaryota; kingdom Metazoa; phylum Arthropoda; class Insecta; order Lepidoptera; family Geometridae; genus Timandra; species Timandra comae. The sequence continues at coordinate 10,950,957 of OY292364.1, read as the reverse complement.
AAAAAAACACAATTACTTTCAAACCCCCATATGTTTTAAACGGGTCAACCGATTTTCATTAAACATGTCTAAGAACACTCGCACGTAAGTCCCCTTTAATACAAAAAACTAAATTAAAATCGGTTCATCCGTTCGGGAGCTATGATGCCACAGACAGACAGATACACACACACAGACACGTCAAACCTATAACACCCCGCTTTTTGCGTCGGGGGTTGAAAATATACTATTTTTGTATAAGTAAATATATTTTTATTCGGTAACAAAATTATAAATTAGCGATTGATTGAACATCTAGACCTCAATAAACTATAAAATCTACAGGTATTGCAGTTTTTCCGTAAAATGTACCGTAAAACTGTATAAAATGTTGAATTGGAAGAGCTTCGCTTCGCTCGTACAAATAATAAATATATTTACAATGTTACAGGACAGAGCCTGCTCTAGACAGTGACCTCACAAGCATGGACAACGTGGTGTTAGCCGTCGCTCACGGCCGTAAGCTGGGCTTGGGGAAGCATCTGCCGCGACACTTCAGGTCCCGGCTGCATCACGCTGTCAATAGGATACAACGTGAGTGAAACGGGGTTATAAGTGTTGTTTTTGTACTAAATGTTGTATGTGCAGTAAGTTCTTGCTGTCTCTCTCACAGATGATCAGAATAAGTATCGAAGTGACATTTTTTAAATGTCTGTGAAGGGGTTGTTGATTGTATTGAGAAGGTCTGATGGCAGTAGCATTAAATTAAACTAAAAATGGGACTCCAACTAGAAGAATGCTCTTGAGGTTCGGAAGATGGTGCACTAAGTCCTTGATTTAAGCTTAAGTAGTGTATGGACCAGTGTGTTTGACTAAGGGCTGATCGCTCCAATTCAGGGTAGGCTTGACCCCCTCTGGTGGGAACGTAACAGATGATGAGTGTTTACATGATCTATTTCCCCCACAGCTAATGACTGCTTAGTATCTTCCTGGAGCGAGTGGTCCCCGTGTGTGGGCGCGTGCCCCTCTCACCGCGTGCGCCGGCGCCACATACTGCGCACGCCCTCTGCCGCCGGCCGCAAGTGTCCCCCACTCACTGAGAGAGAGCTTTGTCACGAGTGTGGGGGGTACTGAAGGGGGTGGGTTGGGATGGAATGTGGAATAAAGTATTTGTAATTTTGGTGTTGTTTTTTTATGTAAGTAGGAAGGTAAGGGGAGTAGGTAGGTGGGTAGGTAGGTAGGTAGGTACATGAAATAATGTACATAAGGAAGGATTCTTAACTAATCCAGTGATTCACCACAGCTATAGTTCATTAGATCTACAGAATTATAATTGCACTATTTCGCAAATCAATTCTTTCAATAAATCAATGTTTCATAAAACATTAACAAGGCTACAATAAAATAAAACTTTACCCACAAGTAAAGTTTAAAACGAGATTCCAATATTTAAACATAAAGCCTCCACTGTACAAGTCCCAACATTCAATTGAGTGTAAACTGCACTTTCATAACAACGGCTTAACTTTGATTAAGTGAATAATTAAAATTTAATAATAGAAAAGCCTGCGAAGCCGGCTTGGGCGGTCGTAAAGGGAAACAAGTTTATAGACGAGCGACGGTGTATAAAACACGGGCAAGATTACACTGTCAAATATTAAACAGGTTGCTGACCAGACGGACTGATGGCATTTTTAAAACCTAAGTATCTATGTTAGATAAATTTTGTCAGGATTTTCCATTTGTTTTTGTGGCCATTGACACGAAAGAAGGCAATTCTATCTGGATTAGTCTACTTGCTTACTTTAAACCCCAATGTTAATATTCAATCCTCGTCCACACGCTTGAGATTGAAGATTGATTTAATTCTTATTGTTCGACGTTTAGCTATTATTGGTCATCGTTTAAAAATATGAATTAAATCAATCTTCAGTCTCAATTGTATGGATTAAGATTCAATATTAATATTGGTATTACTCATCACTACATAGTATAAAACAAAGTCGCTTTCTCTGTCCCTATGTATGCTTAGATCTTTAAAACTACGCAACAAATTTTGGTGCGGTTTGTTTTAATAGATAGAGTGATTCAGTGGGAAAGTTTTTAGCATAATTTTATCCCCATATTCCTACGGGAACGGGAACTACGCGGGTGAAACCGCGGGGCGCCGCTAGTTAAGTATACTTTAGATACCCTTTATGGTTTAGCGGCAACAAGTATTCAGTCAGATTTTGAGTACGATCCACGACATAGCATTTGCTTTTTGTAGTTAGCTTTGGCCGGTCGCCTAGTGAAAATGAAAACCAAGGATTTGAGTCACGATATCCTAAAAACGAAGCTTGATATTCGTTTTCAGGACTCGGAAATCTGATTTTCATTAGTGTACGGTCAGCGTTAGAGACAAGGTTACTCCGTTGGTTGGCATTACCAAAGCACAGTATAAAAATGAGTACTAGAAAGTGAGCATTACCAAGGGGGGGGGAGGGTACCTTTTATCTGTCGCAGACTGTAGACGAATACAATACAAGAAAGAAAGTCCGCTTATATTTTTCTAACTTGAGAGGGATGAGGCTACTATCTACTTCATCTCATAGTAACTAAGTAGTAGTTAGCATGTACTTGTAAGTAGTAAACACTTGACCGTTCACACTCAACCGATTATACGTTAGTGCGTTGAGTGTGAACGGTCAAGTATTTTTCTATACATTTGTCTGGCGTTACGCGACCAATAATACGCGACGCATGTTCTGTCAGATTATGAACCTTCCCTTAGTAGTCAAATAGAACTCACTATTCCGAAAGATATGAAAAACCGGATAAAAAGTTATAAATAAACATTATAAAGCTACTGTATTTTTATATAAAAACTTTATCTTGATACGACCTCATTGTAAGATGTAACGCGAGTAAAACAACGTTATAAAGTTAGTGAATAAGAACCTCCCCTTTTTTTAACTCGGTTAAAAATGGTGAATAAAATCTATATCTTCGTATCAATACGATACCAAACACTAAATTTGGTACCTATATAATCTTTATAATTACGTCGGCAGCAACATCTCGGGTTATGACCAATGAAGGGTGCCGCGAGACGAATCGAACCCACGACACAACGCACGCCATTTGTATGCTGCCCGTGATCTCTTCAAAATCAAGGAGTATGTGATTCGATTCTATACAGGAGATTGTATGCGTATAGAGATGATGATACCTACGTTTGTAGAGTTATATTGTAATATTTTTTTTAAAAATGTCATATACTTAAATGTGAAATTGTAAGTCAGAATTTTTTTGCTATTATATTTTTCAGTAAGTATAAAAGTTGTTTGTTTTTTAAATAGGCTTGCACTTGACTGTATCTCGCCTGATGGTAAGCGATGGATGATGATTTAGGCTGTATTTAAAATAGAGCGTGCTTAAGAAGTGCTCTCAGAAGGACATCGAAATGATCACATGACATCGGATGTCGAAAACACACTCCTCCTCGTGAAGACTACTGAATGTGACTGAAATTATTTGAAATGAGTGACTAAATTCGATACGCATACAACTACCTATATGTACCTACTGTATGATTCGTTAAAAATGCTATGGATTAAGCAACAATTTACGCATAAAATACCACATAAAGGTGGTACTAACAACTCTATAAAAACACACGGTTCGTTCAATCGGAAACATCAATTGAGTGTCTCATCGCGCGGTACATACTAAATACAGCATCCCGTGAGACCGGGTGTCACGACCTCTGCCACTGATACTGCCGATCGTAACACCCAGTGATACGGAGAAAGGTTGTACAATTAATTGGCCCAGTTCCACGAAAACGTCGGTTTAGCGACCGTCTTCAAAAAGGAATTATTTGAGCCTAAGCTTTTTTTATCATGTATCTATATCATTGAATAACTATTTTCCTTGATCGCCATACATTGAGAACATATGAACATGGTTTTTATATGTAACAAAATACAATTTTATATGTTCGACTGTTTTTATTGATTGTTAGAACAATAGCGGCCTTTACACACACACTCTATCGCGCGTGCTTTGGAACGTACAGGATGGCGCGCGGGAAGGCCTGCACGCTCATTCTTACGCGATTATATTTTAAAGGTTTTTACGCTTTCCCGTTCTTTCGCGCGCGATTACTCATGTTTGTTTTCCTCAGAATGAGCGGTCGTGTAAAGGCTATTCGCGCGGGATAGATCGCGCGAAACTGGCACGTGTTGGAATTGTAAAAGATAATTCTGCAAAATTTTAACGCAGGTGAACCAACATAGGATAAGGAGCAATGAGCATGTATGTATGTACCTTCTACGTCAGTAAGGAGTAGATACATAATCGAAGTCAGTTCAGAAAACACAGTTCTTTTTCATATCAACAAAATGCAAGTGCGCTTTAACATGGAGACCATACCTTTGTCATATGTTGTTACGAATCACTAACCTTCAGTGCCCGAGAGCAAACAATTACGTCATCACAAACAGAAAAAGGTGGTCAACTGGTGCATGAGATAGGGACAAGTGCTTAGGAAACAGTCGGGAGAGACCTTAGCTCGGCAGGAAAAAGGACGGTGCGTTAAAATTAAATTAAGAACCCTGCCGGACTAGCATGACTTCAAACGCGATATATATAGCGATTTATAAAATGCATAACTGTCAAAATAAGATAAAAATACCCGCCATATTTAATTTTATCATACCGTAGTACGCCATAATTCATTTGGTCATGCTCACTAAATCGATATTATATCGCATCGTGGTGTCGATATATTTTATCACGAACAGTCATGCTAAGGGAGCTGGTATAATAAATATCTAAAGGCATAACAAGATCAATACGTTACAAACTAATTTGATAAATAAGATTCTTTGTGATTTTGTGTATTTTTCACGTAAAAACTTTTTTAAAACGATTTGCCGTGCTTCAGACGCCACGTTAAGACATCGTAAGTATAAAAAGTAAAATCTCCAGAAATACAGAAACAATTATAACAATTAATTACTTATAATATTTTAACAAGATATATACTTCGAAAATTGATAAAAAAAACAAATAAGAAAACTATTCAACACAAAACTGTGACCCCAAAATATAGGACGAGCACAAACGCAACTCAGCTTAATATAAAGGGTTACGACGTCATCGCAGAGGACCCTCGCGTTCTGGAACCTTCCATACGCTGACTAAGGACAATGGAACATTGTTAGATCGCATACAGAATTAGGATATTGGCGCGTCAACTTCAGATTGAATAGATACCGCCATGTTGGATAACTTGACATTTAGGTTGTTCTATTTTTAACTGACTTCCAAAAACAGGAGGAGGTTCTCTATTAGACTTGTATTTTCTTGCTCTATTTTTAGGTCAGGTTGAGCTAAAGATTTTATTACTTTAATTTGTAGTGCTTTGAGTATAAGGGTTTGATTATAACACCAAAGGGAACGGGGGGTGGCTGAAAACCAGCGCTGCTCGAAATGAACTAAGTTTATTTCGGGCAGCACAAGCTGAGACACAACCCATTGTTTAAATGTGTGTTCTAATTATATTTTTTTACTAGTTTAAGCAATAAATGGATTTTTATTTTTTATTTTATTTTTATAAACCTATTTTACTATTAAGCTCCGTTTTAGAAAGGAGAGATATTTATTACTTTACTAAAGTATCAACCTACAAACAATTTTTCGTCTTCTTCCCTTCTTCCTCCTGTTAATGTCATGCTATCCCTACGCATCCCTTAAAGGGTGGCGATAGTTATTTACTATCCGATGACGTAGTTGGTTTACCCCTTATATTATAAAAAAAATATTTTTTCAACACACTTGCTCATAAAGGGGCTCTTATTTGTGCAAAAACAGTTGAATAATTACACGTCTTATTCACTAGTGAGTTATAGATTGTTTTTTTAAATTGCTTTCATTTTAAAAATGTTTCGATACCAAAAAAATTGTGTCCATACATTTTAAAAACAAACTTCAACTATGTTTCCTTACTTTTGGTAGGTCTATGGTCGATTCCATTCATTCATTCATTCGATTTTTTTTTAATAAGAAGATTATTTTATTCATTGGCCTGTCACTATTGTTGTGTTGAATGCGCGCGAATAGAATAACTGTTTATTTATTAGCGAAGAATGATAATTTCTTCGCAAATGTGTTGAAAAACGTTGTATGGTACACGCGTTTATTGATGATTACTATCCTCGGCTATCTTCAGACCCTCGCCTGACGGCTCGGGCCTCAATAGCGCCTCGGAAGTAATCACCAACTTACCTCGCTTGTACCATAAATAACTATTAAAATTGAGTGGCGGGCGATAGACAATGTTTTTGTTCCGTACACATGTATCTCTCTATATCTATAATAAGCATATTATGTAGTTACACGTGATTTTTGAGATAAATGTAAAAAAAAATTCATATTGCTGGTCTTTAAAATATGACATTATGGATAAGTAATATTCAGTGTAGGCTCGAGCTCCTGCGTAGAGACATACCTATCATGAGTCGATGATGATGATAAATTTTTAAAATCATATCCCATTCGTCCCCAGTGGGGACAAACTTGGTGGGGACGAATGAGATATATCCATAATAATTTGAGTACAGTATTACTACACTGGAAAATTGTTGGTGCTTCAAATATGGAAAAATGATAATTCAGGGTAAGCTCCAGCCCCTTGATCCTCTCTTCTCGCTTATGATGGTGATGATAACGTTTCAGTGTAGATTTAACAAATAGTCAGTTTCACTTGTAAGTACAAAAAGCCACGAACAGCACATTTAATTTTCCAATACATTAGAGTTGAAACTGAGGGGGCGATCTGCGATTGATCCGCGACGGTGATTGATGCCGCGCACCGTCACGGAATGTTTCTCTTTATTTTTGAAGTTTACACACGTTTCACAACTAAACGGAAGTTGTTTTAGTTATTTAATATCTTAGAGTGTTAGGAAGAAGCTAAGATAGAGGTCATTTTAATAATGATAACATAATTACCTAGAAAAATTAAAGGAAACGTGGTTCAACTATACTATTTTTATTTTGAAGAACTGTTGCTGCCTGAAGGCAGGTTAGGTATTGACTGACTGATCTATAATATACACAGCTTAAACCACTGAACGGACAGCGCTGATATTTGACACACATAGTTTTTACAGCTTAATCTCCTATTTCTTAAAATAAAGAAAATAAAAACAATGACTAAAGCCACGAACCAGCTCGTTCTTAATCCATGTTTACTTTACATTATATCCTCGATGACACAGCAACATTCAGTTAATATTCGTTGACGTCACACGAAGGGGACTCAATTATCTGGAGAGCATTCCGTAGGCAGTCACATTGCTGATAATGCACCATAATATATAACAATTTTACGCGCCATTTGCCAGCGGATACGAGACGGGGACATTGCATAATTATTCTTTACAACCTCTCGAATGGGAGAAGAAGCTCGGCCTGAGGATGACGGTGTTACTTTTAGATTGGTTACTTCGCCGGTATTGTGTATTTAGTATGTGTTTTTAAGTTGGCCTTAGGCATGGACAAAAGGCTGAAGTTTTGATGAAAGGCACGGGTTGTTGTCAATAAAATATAAGGAATGAAACCTTAGGCCACAACTGATTCAATTAGGTATGCTAAATATGGCACATGTTTTATAATATCATCTATGTATGTAGTACAAAACAAACCAAACCATGTGCTGTATCTCAATACTAGAGAGCGAACAACTGAAGATAGTTATAGTTTGATTTTAAAATCTTATCTGTTGGTATTCATTTGAAATTAATTACTTAAATATATAAATAAAAAAGGTAATTGACACTCTGAATGCGTTTTTATAAACTTATTTGACACTCCAATTAAAATCTCCAGAATTAAATTGCACTCAAAGAAGATAAACAGTACAAATAATTGGGAATAAATAATTCCATACACCGAGGACTTACATTTACTTAAATTATGTAAATTTATGAATTTTTCGTGACAAGTAATGATGAGGGCTATGACGACATCGTTATTAAATTCCCTCACAAATTGGAACGCAAGTTAAATATTACCGAAGTACGCCGCAGTCCCCTTTCACACAAAGAACACAATAACTGATTTGAATACACTCCTATTGAATACAAATCAATTCATAATGGACCCTCCCCGCGCCGCCGCCGCGCCGCGCCGGGACTCAGACATCTTATGGAAATACAAACTCAGCCGATTATTGTCTTTTTCTATGTGCCTAGATTATTAACTACGCAATATTCTGAACCTCTGCTGAATACAAAATTCTAATGAAAGGCAAAAATTTTGATAGGGTTTTAGTAGGAGCAGACTAATGAGCTGATAAAAATAATAAAAGCAGTTAGTTACAGATGGTGCTACAAATTTTGGAAAAGGAAGGAGGGATACATGTTCAACAATGGTAAGTATACTATTATCATTGTCGTTACCAAGTATTCGAATAGGCTTTTAAATATAACTGTTCTTTCGTCTCAATTGTTATGTTTCTGAAATTATTTTTGCTCCAGTTTTTTCTTGTGTCAATTTGTAATCAAATATGTATGTAGTTTACAGTTTTGAGAGTAAAATTGCTTTCAAGGATTGGTATTTTTATATGGTATTCGTCTCAATGTCATTTAAGAAAACTGTACGTAAATATTCATTATATTGTTTGCAATAATTTATCAATTGAATAGCTATTTACCAACACCATTAGCACAAATACTTGATTAATAGCAGAAAACATTTTCGTACATTACATTAATTAAGGCCGGCCGATATTACGTTTCTAAAAGCGCTAATACCATCGGAGATTTATTCCGTTCATTTGTAACGCTACTCATAACGTCGGAGGAGAACTTGTGCAACTATTTTTTGGCTCAACATCCTGTTTTTGTTTTGTTGTTACATATTGCGTTAAGCACGGCCTGCTCCCTATCGGCCATAACTCTTCACAAACATACTATGTCTCAATTTGTAACTAAGACGCCACAAATAAAACTCTTTTATTTATTCAAAAAAGGTTCTTGCAGACGTCGAATCCTGTAGTTTTTTAGCCTTTTTTGATGGCAGTACTAGTTTTACTGTCGGGCACATCGTATTCGCATCGACCTTTCGTTTTATTTCGTTCCGGTCGAGTCCTATTCCATTTTATATGGCTCCTGTGCGGATCTTGGAGGCTGCGAGTGTCGCCCACTTTCTCGGGTCGAGTGTTAAAAGTTTTACAGCCCATTTTAAGTGTCCGGATGGATGAATTGACAAATTGACTGAGTTCTTTCGTGATGCGGCAAATTGAACCGGCTCAGATTACGGGGTCACTGCCGTGCTCATCTATAAATTTCTTGGCAATTCGTTATTCTCTATTTTTTATCATTGAGAAACATCCAATGCGGGGTTCCTTTATGGGCGATACAATTCTTTTATGCGGTATTTTGCAAAGTCTATTTCGGGTTCTGGTAGTGCCTTCCCCTCCTTTATGTAATATTACAATAGTATTTGCATGATTGAATTGCCAAAGGATTTGTTCCTTTGTCAGTTGAGGAGGTTTAACCGGATTTAGTAGGAAACAATATCTTCAGTTTCCCGTAAATATTCTCAATAAATTGGAACTCGCTAATGATTCGTTAACTCCAAACAGCTAGCCGTAACAAATTCGGCTCCATTGAAGCCGAAATTCAATTTCGTCTTGATGTAATATTATTTTCGTCTTATTCTGTGGACATCTGGGATTCAAGGCGATTGTTTTCATCAATTCGCGTGGATGGTTGCGAAGGCGTGCGGTCGGTGTTATCCGAAACATCTAAACTAGATCACAAGATTCGGCCGGCCATAAATCAATCAGTCGGACGCGGGTATCGGAGGGTTAAAAAACGTTTCAAAGACGAAAAACTGTGGCCTCGGTGATAGCTACACTCGAGAGGTTTTTGCGAGGTTGAACACCGCCCGGAAATATGAAATGAGCATTTTATTTGGACCAACAAACAAGAAAATAGTTAAGATAAATGTTGATGCTAAGAATGATATTTACTTATTTGTTAAGACATATGTACATACATAGTAGGTATATATTTTATGTTTGACTAAGAATTATTAAGTTATATAAAAATAGTTATTTATGGTACAAGCGAGGTAAGTTGATGATTACTTCCGAGGCGCTATTGAGGCCCGAGCCGTCAGGCGAGGGTCTGAAGATAGCCGAGGATAGTAATCATCAATACACGCGTGTACCATACAACGTTTTTCAACACATTTGCGAAGAAATTATCATTTTTCGCTAATTAATAAACAGTTTTTCTATTCGCGCGCATCCAACACAGCAATGGTGATCGGCCATAGATTAAAAAAATATACTTATTAAAAAAAAAAACGAATGAATGAATGAGTGGAATCGACCATAGACCTACCAAAAGTAAGGCAACATAGTTGAAGTTTGTTTTCAAAATGTATGGACACGATTTTTTTTGTATAGAAACTTTTTTAAAATAAAACAAAAAAAAATCTATAGCTCACTAGTGAATCAAGCGTGTCATTATTCAACTGTTTTTGCACAAATAAGAGCCCCTTTATGAGCAAGTGTGTTGAAAAAGCTATATTTTTATCGCTTAATATAATTTGAATCGCAATACTCCATAAACTAGTAGTTTATTTTGAAGAAACTAAAAACAAAAAGTAATTCCGATACCGGGAATCGAACCCGAGCCTCCTGGGTGAGAGCCAGGTATCCTAGCCACTAGACCATATCGGATGTTACACAATTGCAATAAATAGATGATGTAAGTCGACGCCTTATCTTAAGTATTATTAGTTGGTTAAAAATAAACTTACAATAAAACGACTTTGTGTAGATTAAATTAGAACATTATAAATACATTACTTAGTAGTTGTAAATGTAAAGTTTTGTACCTTTGATTCACGTATAAAATCGAATTGAATAAATAACAAAACTGTTTAGGTACACGTTGCAGATTAACACGCATCATTCGCAAAAATTCGGTCACTTTTAAATTCTTAAATTCTAAATTAATAGTTCCTAAGATTTGCGCAATCTAACAAATCAAAATAATCTGCGCATATAAGTAAAATTATTGACGTCATGATATGAAATTGAATAAATTATTTACAATTTTACTTTCTAAAACTACTAAGTAACAAGAGTCCTCTACAAAAAACAATATCACTTTTAAACTCGAAATTTCTTCACAATTTTACTTTCTTGAAAATATAATATACTAGTAGCTCCCTGCGGTTTCACCCGCGTAGTTCCCGTTCCCGTGGGATTACGGGGATGAAATATAGCCTATGTCACGCACTAATAAAATAGCTTTCCATTAGTGAAAGAATTTTTGAAATCGGTCCAGTAGTTTCGGAGCCTATTCATTACAAACAAACAATCTCAACAAATCTTTCCTCTTTATAATATTAGTATAGAAGAGTCCTCTACAAACCAAAACAAAAAACAATATCGCTTTTAAAACTCGAAATTTCGTATACCAAACGTAAACATTGTGCTTCATCGAACTTTTATTGTTTATCAATCACAAAATAACCTGCCAATATCGATGTGCGTGACGGGTATTGAACCCGGGATAAGGCTCACATTCGGGACGTCTCGGACCGCGAAACTTGGCTGATAAAGAAACAATTTGTATTCAATAAACCTACGTACTGAGCCCCCTGGGAATAAGTGCCGAACCGAAATAACGCTTCGTTGGGAATTTTACGAACATCCACCGGATATACGAGGTAGGGACTTCTGGATAAGACTACACGCTGAAGAACACAATAATAAGGAATGGACAATTCCCATAACCCCGTCGTAGTTTTCCATATATTTGCAATAGTCCCAGCAGAACCGGGGACTGTCCTGGGATGCATTTTATAATTATGTTATACAGGGATAGTCGCCGGATTGTGCATCATTTACACGATTAAATATGTCAAAGGGCTTCCATGTGTTGGCTTTGGCCCCATACTAGCCTTCCAAAAGACCAGGACTTCTTAATAGTCCCGTGAATGGAAAAGACATAAAAAAAAGTAATGGACATAATTTCTTGTATCAGTCACGCTTCGGCAGTGACAAGCTTGAGGTCCCAAGTTCAATCCACGATCGGGCGATGCATGTTCGCTATTTTCCAAATATGAGTTGGGTTTAAGATTACAAAAATGCATTTACAAAAATCATCAGTGTAACGGCCCTGCAGAGGTATCTTATAGGCTGGTACTTTACTTTCTACTGACACCAAGGACACTTCTTAATTCGTCTTCTATAGGCGTAAAAGTTACTGATAATGATTTTCTATTGATATCTTTGATTTACACGAACACTACACATTGAAATAAAACACTTAAACGGATTTTTGTCGTGGTTGTATTTTGTTTTACATTTTTTGACGTTTCGGATTCTTTACAGAACCCGTGATCACAGAAGACTAAGATGGAAGATGTCTGTACATTACTTTGTACAGACGTCTTCCATCTTAGTCTTCTGTGATCACGGGTTCTGTAAAGATCAAATAAAACTAGCACTTAAACATTAATCCCATACACATATGGGATTAATGTTTAAGTGCTAGTTTTATTTGATCTGTGATAACAACGACAACACAATTAATCAACATGATAATAAAAGAAGCTTACTCAGGTTATATCTAAGGGTACAACTTTTATTGATGTTGTGTTCTTCCAGTATTATTATATCTTTGAGAACAAGTTCGGTACAGCGCACTTCTACTAACGCCACCTTTGTTGACTGCCAAATGGAATACTACGAAGGTTATGAAAAGGGCCCCCAAACAAATTTGAATCATATTACAAAAGCTCCAAGGGCTATATTACGTTCAAAAGCCCTCCACATAATTGATCCGGTTTTCAGACGCTTACTTTTTTTAATATGCAAATTAATATAGAGCCCAAATGTGTTTGTTGCATTCGCTTTATGTCTCGGCTAATGTGAGAAATTAAAAAATATTGTTCATATCTTTCGCCCTTTGTTTTTAGGAGCCCACGTTTTTGTTTATTAAAATTGCAATTTTTACGGTCGTGTTAAAACATTTAAAACTCACTTCTCTTTTGAAAAATCCAGCTGTAAAGACGTAATTTAAATAAGCTGTACAAATAGAGATAACAATACTTCACGTTGAAATACCGCTGAGGCAACTAGCGGCTACAAATTACAGAGTCGACTTCCGACACTCGAGAATGTTCTCGAGTCATATTTCCTTGGAAGTAGGAAACTTGGGGAGGGTCGTTTTATAAAAATGAATAATGTCGTTGAAGTAATGCGTCGCCATTAGGTATTCGGGACGCAATGGGCACACGTGCCGACTGCAGCGTGCACCACAAGTTAAACCATTACGATACCGACCTACGTGAAGGGAGAACGCAGAACGTAGACACAACTCGGAAAATATTGGCCGGGAGAAGTCATTAGGAACTCGGTGAGGGAATGTTAAAGAAAATAGAAACACCCGCCCGCCCCGGCCACTGAATCGAGATTTCCCAACGATGCGGCGAAAGTCGGAAAACTAACTGTACAGCTCGAAACACTTTGAAAAATATAGTCCAAGTTTTTATTTAGAAGGAACGCTGCAGACTATTTCTAAAACTCAACTTGTTACCGTTTCGAATAACTCTCTCGGAGTGTGTATTCGTAACATTTTATTAAATTACTTTTTTATTTATTACACACGTTTTATAAAGTTCAAGAAAATGGCTGCCGAGTAGAGGAAATACCTAGGAAAAGACTAATGGATTCCTCACACAGGATAATATGCAAAAGGCATGAATTGTGAACTGATTTTTGCTATTTTATAGAAGAGCAATCATTAATATTCCGCTGACTTCTCAAAAGGGGTAAAAAGAGAGAAATTATGTAAAAATAATGTCCTTTGTACCCTTCTAATGATACCAACAGATCACGTAAATGACCGAACACAAAAACAAATCAATATTTGTTATCTGCGACAACATTCACAAATCATTGCGAGAGAAAGAATTATTAAATTGGACACCATAAATATCCCGCCAAACGTTTCCATCAGATATCCTTAATTGCTATTGTAATGGGACTTTGTTCGCCGCAAAATGTTTCAAAATACTGCATCCATTACGGAATGTCGCACGAAACATGATTTGGTTTAACCTTTTTATGAAAATTAGTGAAGCTAGCAGATTGGCTTTGCGATTAAGTAATTAGAATTAGGGCCAATTTCACCATCTTCAAGTAACGTTCCGAGTAGCTACTCACATGTTTTGTCTTTGTCACTTGATATAAAGTAAGAATGAGACAAAACTAACTTTAGTTGGTGGGTAATTTTACTTGAAGCTCGTGAAATAGGCCCTTATTCTTGTATTTTGTCGTATATTATACTAATTAAAGATATATGATTACATTACACATACTTAATAAGTTATACCCGAACATACTAGGTGACCCGCAGTTTTACCCCACGTATATCACACTCTATCTCTTTTCATATTCATCGAATGCTAAACTTACATATGTGCATATTTATAAAATAACCACATTGAATTTCTTAATAATTTATTAGAAAATTCATATAATGTTTTTTCTTATTTGATTCCCAAACACGGACCTAACATTGTGACATAAAACTATTTGTAACAGTAGCAAAAGTTAATTATTTCGCAGAAATTCTGGTAATTGATGAGGCATAAATTCTATGCAATCCCAACAAAAGGATTGTTTATCCGGAGTCTCTTCTGGTACGTTACTAATATGTTGTCCATCTTTAATCGACACATTTTCTTTTTCACAAAGAGGACGGGCTTCGATGACGTAAAAACTTTGAACAGTCGGACTTTGGTGGGCAAGAGTCAAGTGCTCACATGTATAAGCTTTCGAAAATTCCTCCTGCGATTGTTTTACAATACTTTTTATTTGGTTTATAAGACTAAGCGAGCTTTGTTCAGCTAGAAGAACTTCATCACGTATTTCACAATCACGAATCTTACATTTGTTTTTAAATTCCATCATTGGGTTCCAATTCGTGATACAACATATTTCGGAACGGTATATTGATGTCACGTTATTTCGATTTATAAATGTATTAGTTTCATCCTCTAATTGCAACCATACATTGTGATCTTCTAGCTGATTGCAGACACATTTCGACCTATCGCACGAGGATTCCCTCGTCGCACGACACGTCGTTGCTACCGCTTTATCTTCAGGACACTGGACCTTCCCAATTATATGGATCGATCTTGTTTGACTCGGTTCAGTTTGGCTATTTTGCACGTCTTTTGCTATCGAATCGACTAAAGACTCGTCAACCATAATGAATACTTTACCAGAAGGAGTTATTTTCAACGTATTACGCGGACCATCTCTCGGGTTTTCACTATTCAGCTCTATAATAATGTCGTTAGTATCAGTCTTTTTTATAGGCAACATACCACGAGAATCTTTAGATAGTATATTTTGTAAATTATGTATGAATGTTTTCTTTAAATCTTTGTCTAAAACGATGGTATACTGGCCGGAATCAGTCTTTTTTATATTTGATGAAGTTGGAAACAGTATATCACTATGAACGGACGAGGTGAACTTGTTATATAATTGAGAATCACTCAAAGAATTCACTATCGATGGTGACCTCATCTCTGGAAATAGATTGTGGCATTTCTTCACTGGTTTCGGCAACTGATGTAATAACTGATTAAACAATTTCGATCCATGCTCGTGAGATAACTTTTTCCGCAAAGATAATTTTCCGAAAGACTCCAAAGTTGTCTTATTTGCAATAATTTTTATATTTCCAGAATCTGATTTAACAATTATTGCCTCATTGCTGGTCTCATCGCTGCAATCGTTCATATCTATTTCATATTTTTCAGAATCTGTTTTAATTAATTGAATAGAACAACTAGTTTCATCTTCTATAAAATTATTTATTGTTTCCTTGTAACGTTTTTCATACTCTTTGTCAATGATAACTATGTAGTTGTCAGAAGGCGTCTTCTTCAAAACACAAGGCACATCGCGTAAAGAACATCCCGAGTCTTTGATATTGAATGTGTATAAATCTTCGGTTTGTGAGGACGCCTTTTGTTTTTTTACAAACGGTCGTGATTCAGGATCTTCTACTACTACTAGATACTTGCCAGATGCAGTTTCCCTAAGAACTGCATTTGAGCTATCACACTCTCGATTGATTTGTAACGTAAATTCACCACTTGATGACAACGCTAAAGTTACTGGGTGATCTCCGCCAAAAGCAACATCACCTATTGATGGTAGCGTTTGCACATCAATAGCTATGTTCTCCGATGAGGTTTTAATCACCGGCACGACAATTTCTTTTGAAAATCCATTTTCTCCTTCAACTTTAATAGTAATAGTCTTATTATCATTAAAGTGTTTTGTTAATTCTTTGATTATAGCATGCGGATTTTTACTTGGCTTCTTAGCAATATTTTTTAAATATGGCGCACGTGCAGGTGTAAATACGAAACTATCATTGGTACTGGTGTCTCGTTGATTTACTTGCGGTGTATTACAATTCTTACAAATGCTTTTAATAATATTTTTATTAACCTTCAAAAGTCGCGTTCCAGATGGCGTCTTTTTCATCGATACCTTTTTATTACTGTCAAGTTTATTACGATTAATACCAAGTGTAACCAGATTTGAATCATCGTCGTGAACAGTTACATTAATATTTTTATCGTTCAAATATTCTTCTTCTATCTCATTTATTAGTTTCTTTTTTAATGACATTGCGTAATTGCCAGAAGCAGTTTTCTTTAAGGTCGTTATATCATTTAAACTCTTTTTACTTTCAAACACAATTTTTAACTGATTATTACTATCATCTGAATCAGTGAAGTTGATTTGATCGCACCTGTCATGGGTATCGTACGATATTGCACTCTCACTCTCCGCTATGAATGATCTTTCATCGTACTCCGCTTCGTCCTCTTCTATCAGTTGATTTGTATCTGTAATTGATATTTTGTATACTTAGATTTAGTCAACTGCTTTTAAAATTTAACGTGGGAGTACAATATAAGTAATATCAGTTAAATAAATGTGTCATATTATAATTTTTTACATATTTTTTTACTTTACAATAGGAAAATGTAACGTTTTTATTATTATATTTTACATTACAGACATAGCTTGATGTTGGTTAAGTTGATTCAAAAAATATCCGAAATGCTTTCCATTTAAATATTTATTTTCATCGTTTCGGTCATGTTCGTTCGTGTAACTGAAATCTGAACTCTGTGATGAAGTTTCGGATATACTCTCTGATCTATAAATATGTTTAATCTCCACATCATCGTTTCTCTTCTTTAAATTATAACTAATATTAGCCGGAGATGTGACAAATCTTGTTCTTTTAAAATTCAATTTTTGAGGTTTACTTTCTTTTGTTTTAGACTTGGCTGATTCATTGGTTTCTTTTTTCGCTTCAATTTCTTTGTGTGAAGCGTTGTCACTACTGTTATCAGCTGAAGAAAGGTTACTTGGTGTAAATATCTTAAGCAGAGATTCAACTGTAATCCATTGAACATCAGAATTCTGTTTATTTTTTCCGGGTTCCCCCGACACAATTATATCATTCATCAGTTCATTAACAACGTCACAAACATAAGCGTCCCGACAATTACTCTTTTTAGCAATTTTTATTTTTACATTATTTTTTTGTTTCTTGTCTTGTTTAGGACGTTTCTCATCAGTGTTTGTGCGTAGTTTTGGTTCTAGAATTACAGTTGATTGTCTTATATTTTGACGATTCGCATTTTGAGTGTCCGAATTTAAGGTTACAAATGTGTTATTTTTGCCAATAACATAACATTTATGACAGTCTTGCTTTAGTTTTATTATTTCCTTAAGAGCGTCAGCACCTTCGACATAATACCAGTTAGACGAACAAAAATCTTTGCTCTTCAAATTTTGTATTTTTGTGACTCTTCCTGTTAACTCTTTACACTTGCATTTTTTATCATTTCCATCACAGTGTTCTCCATCAATGTCATTGGATTGTTCACTGGACGTCACCTATGATGAAAATACAGTAATTCTTAACTGATTTGGTGCATGGTGGTTAAATTTTAGATGTATGATAAAATAAAACCACCATGTTTCCACCATGTTACGTTTATTAAAATAAAATCATTCAATACATTAAATTGTAATATTGTACAGTAGCGAAATGTCAAGCCATTACCGAGAAAGGTTTATTAGAATTGTAAGCTGTCGTCGCTCGATAGCGTGGGACTTACTGTGTCGGTAGAGCCCGTTTCCATAAACGTTCCGATCATTTCTTGAATAACCCTCTTTTTAGGTGCACTTGAATCTAAAACGACGAAATACATTTACGTAACGTCACGAATATTAATAAAGATTGTACTCCCACGTCTATTCTTCTAACCTACGTTATAAAAATGTGTCTTACCCGTTCTGTGCGGCGACCTCCTATCCAATTCATCGTCGAACGTCACCTGAAGGAAAGAATAAAAGAATTTCTCATTTACTATGGAACAAATAATTCAAGGCGAGCAAGTCTTTTCATTATTCTTCTATTCAAATTGACCAATCAAGTACATTAGTGGTAGAAGTTACTGAAGCGGTACTCATAGCGCTGGGAGGCTGGTAAAATGGCCCATCTAGTCATCATCATCATTGGGAATGACATTAATCCTGCGTGGATCAGACTTCAAGTGAGCCATCCTGTTGGAAGTATCTGTTTTGTACGTGGTACTCACAGAGGCAGTGGCGTGGTGCTCCCTGCGCTCGGGCAGGCGGCGCGCGCGGCGGTCGAGCGCGTCGGGCCCGAGCACGCACTGCGCGGCGCGCATGTTGCCCCCGAAGCAGGCCGCGCCGCCCTTGGGGTCGGCGACCCCCGCGGGCCCGCACGGCGCCGGCACCCACTGGCCCGGCTCGCGCGCGCCGCACTCCACGCCGCATGACGCCGTCTTCTTCTTGTGCGGGCACGGGACTGCAGTCTGGTACACAATTATATCACTCAACATCGTCTGTCTATAAAGCGAGCATGATGAGCCTGCTGATTGCTTTCTAAATCAGGTACACGAACAGATCACTTGATGTAGGTAACATTAATTTTAAGTGTTTCTTTAAGGCCCAAACTGTTTCAATTTGGCACTCAACAATTTTGATGGTAAGCGACTTCTGCTGCCAGCTTTTAAAAAATAACAAGGTGAAAGAAGAAAAGGAGGAAGTTGGGTTACGTACTTCGCAGTCATGGCCGACGAATGAAAATAACCCTAACTAGCAAGATCATTTACATAGCCTTTTCAAAGTGCAATACTCCGTATATTACCGTATCCTTGACATCGTCCGGGTCTGGCGGGCAGGGCGTGGGATCGTTGGGCGGTGGCGGCGCCTTCCTCTGGCAGATGCAGTACTTCGGCCCTTTGGGACAGTTGCACTCGGTTGGCCCGCCCCAGCGACGACATGACTCCTGTTTATAACGAATATTATCACCAATAAGGTATATCTGCTATGTAAGATTACCAGTATAGCCCTCATTTTTACTTCTATAGTTCCAGCTTTTAGCTTTAAGGTGAATTAGGTATCCCTTACGCCTTACAACGAGTAAGGCCGTAGATAGAATAATAATAGGATTTAGCTCCCCAAAAACCCCATAAGAAAAAAATTTACAAATAAACACGCGGGCATAAACAAATAAAGCGTACTGTTACCTTTTTGGCGACAGTCCCTTTGTCAACTTTAGGAGGCTTCACGGCTTTAACTTTATTGATACATGTCATCAACTGCTTGTACGTGTCCGGGTCCATCTGAAATGTTTCATCAAAATTTATAATTTATTTTATTTTTTAATAAAAAACAATAACATCTATGACTTTTAAGTAAGAAATACAAAAAGCTGTTATCTTTCATATATTTTTTTATAGTACATAGTAAAAAATTATATGAAAGATAACAGCCAGCCCATCTGCAAACTGAGTTAATCACAGTTTTGGTGTATCTCTATCATTAAATGATGAAGCACAAATAGAATATGATTGGTCAAGCCCAAGTAACATACCTAACACACGCGAAATAAGCTTATAAGCTTATGATAAAAACTTCTTCAAAACTCTACAAAACTTTTAATTGTCTAACTTGATACATAAAAACATCCAATTAATTTAATACTGAGAAAATTTGAGATACGAAAAATAACTGATACTGTTCAAAGGCAAATTAATTTATTTTAGAAGTTTGTAAAAGGCGTTCTTTTTTATAAAAATCCCTAGGATTATGTTTTTTTAATGTTATAATTTTTTCGTATATTTTACGAGTTAACGATATTAATTTAATACTTCGAGAGGTTACTGCGAAACTTGTTTAAAATATTATTTTATTAGCCAATGTTATTACGAATTTGATATAAGTTCAAGTTAATTAGAATTTTAAAATAATGTTTTGCTAAGGTATTTTTATGTTTTTGCTTGAAGTTATAAAATAACATAAACACGTTATAATCAGCACCTATTTCTATAGTATGTGAGTAATTCTCACCAAATTAAGCCTCTTCTTAGTTAATTTTTATCCGAAAAATCTAAATTAGCTATGTCACATAAGGGTAAATAAACAACCAACCTCGCATCTCGTCTTGACAGCGCCACCCACAATGGTCAAATTCAAATTCCTCTTAACAGTATTCAATATGAAGTCCTGCAGTATGATTTTCGTTTCATCGTTCAATTTACCGTTCCTACTTCTCTGGAGGTTCTTTAATATCTGGTCTGCTACTGCTTTCCCTGGATTAGTCCTGCCTTGTCTGGCTAATACTGTATACATATTATCGAAGACATTATCCAGGAACTTTCTCTTTGTAGGCATACACACGCAGTCCATTGTAGGGTCAGGAATACAGTGATCCTTGTCCAATTTACATTCTCGATTCTTAGCACATTTCGGACAATCAACACAAAACCTTCTATTGTCAAAAGTATCAGTACACTGATGACATCTAATGCACTGATTTTTGTACCCAGCGATTTCTTTGTCAACGTTTTTGATTTCTTCTCTTAAAGCATTCTTTTTTGCGTTGCATTTTTCTTTGCATGTGTCGTATGTTTTTTTAAGGATTTCAATTTCTTGTTCTGTTGATTGTTTCTGTAATTTTGAGTTGAGGGTGAGGTGTAAAATGAGAGATATAAGCCCCAAAACAATAAATAATCAAGCTAATTGTATAAGCAAATGAAGTAATAAGAAATTGTTTATGTATATAGAACCTAAAAGGATCGGGAAGCACAACATTCGACCTAAGAAACGCACTCAATAGAACAAGCTATGATATAATTATGATCATTTTAAAGCTAACTTCTAAATCTTCCAAACTAAGCCGCTTAGAACACCACAAGCTCTTTGTTCGTGCTAATTCTATTAATGCTTTTTTATATACTTACCTCTGAAGCCAAATCTTCGTTTTCCAACTTCTTCTGTAAATGTGTTCTGCACAGATTCTGTAGGAGCTCTCGCGCTTCGCGGACATCTTTGTTGCCCTCCTGTTCTCTAGCGAACTTATTCTTCGTCTCTTCAGCAATGTGTTTTTGAAGTTCACTAGTTTGACTTGCTAGTTTTGTGATTTTCGTCTGTATTACAAAAGCATAACGACGTTTATTGTATGTAGGTGAGCTTTTTAAATAATTTCAACATAAAACAGACGGCCTTAGATTTTAAAACCTCAGGAAGTGATTGGATCTATTAGAATTGCATTGAAAACATATTTTAAATAAACTTGCAAAGTAAAGTAAATTTAGATATTCTAAAGTCATAATTCAAGAAGAAAATGTTAACGTAGTGAAACAAAAGTGTCGCTAAGGTGTCATTTTGATTCGAAATTTTGGAAAAAGTTTTGTATTTACAGTTATTTTGCTTGGACACATAGTTACTAAAATTCATTCAGGTTGTAGTAATAGGAAAGTCTAGTGTAATCTAGTGTTAAATAAAAAGCATACTAACATCAGTAATAGTTTTCTTATTTCCAAGCGATTTCTGAGCGTTAATAGTATCCCTTTTACCGTTCTCTATTCTTTTCTGATAGTCCGCTATCTCGCCTTCCATAGTTTTTATATCATTCAACTTTTGGTGTGTTTTTTCTTTGATTTCATCGTGACATTTGTTGAGGTTTACCATTTGTAATTCTAGATCTTTTTTATTCTTCCGCCATTTTGAATTGCTGACATCCACTTCTTTTAACTGTTGTTATATTTTTGGTTATTGGTAAAATTAAACACTGGGTACCCGTTTTACATGTTAGGTTTTCCCACTAACCCACGCAAATAACCTGATCAGCGTGGATAGTTCCGGTTCTAAAAATACTAAATTCGTGTACCAGGAAATTAGTAGTCCCAAGCAGCAGTTTATAATCAAATCCCAGCAGAAATTATACCTAGACAACCACCCTGTCGTGTCGTTTTAAAATGTATGTAAAAACTAGCTATGACCCGCGGTTTTACCCGCGTTTTGTCATTTTACTTTCTACATGAATTCCTACATCATTACGATACGCGTGCCAAATTTCAGCTCAATCTGTTCAGTGGTTTGAGCTATGTTATTGTAATGTTGATAGTCTAGCTCTAATCAATCAATAACGGTTGCCTTTTATTTATACAGACTAACTTTTTTGATCAACTCCTGTGTTGCCTTCGTAGTGTCAGCTATTTTCTTCTTGTACGCGTCCTCCATGCAGGTCCACATGCAGTCGGCCTGCTTCAACATCTTAGCTCCCTCCTTCTCTCGCTCTTCCAACTTCGATATCTGATCTTGCAACACTTTCTGTGTTTGTACCAAACTTGCAATCTTTTCTGTGCATTTCTTGTCGAATGATGCTGCCTAAAAAGTTACGTAACGTGAATTATAATCTTTTACTTAAATACGAAAAATCTTAGGCTTAGACAGTAACTGGTTTCTAATACAAACCGTATTTGAAACTATCCATATGTAAGAATATCAGATACATACATACATGAATACAAAGTTGCAATTAGAAGTAGTTCTACTCGATTAGATTACTTATACTTGAGATTTTTTGCATTAAAGTAATCTATCGGACTTGTTATCGCTTCCAATGTTGCGACGCTATTGCAAGCGCCATGATCACGAATAAACTGCCTTGCTTAAATATGATCTTTGTATAACATTTTGATGCTAATTAAAACGTATTAAAAATAATAAGTATGTAGCAATATCACGTACCTCCTTTAGATTACAAAGCACCTTGGTTAGTGGGAGCTCACCGCCTGTATCGGATGCGGTTGAACAGCATTTATTAGGGTCTTGGCTTGGACTGGAAACATCAAATTATACTTAATAAGTAAACTGGATGGACTAAAGGTAGTTTCGGATTTGATCTAGCTTACCCACTCGAAAGTTAAACTCGTAAATACCTAGTAAGTACTTACCTAATACTTCTATCTATAATAAAGCTGAATAAATTGTTTGGAAGAAAGCAGGAATAGTAACCACTGCTCCGATTTCAAAATAGGTTTTTAGTGTTCCCATCATTTATCGAAGCTATTAAGCATCATGCTACGATCAATTAGGAGTACCTATCTACAAAAATCAATGTGAGAGAAACCGCTAGTGTAGTCACAGCTATAGGTAATTATCACGTGTGAAATTGCTGGGCACAGCTTTTAATTTAATGCCAACCTTTTTTTAGGTTCTTCGCTACAACATCTCAATTTATCCGACTGGCTCATGAAGCAGTACATATTTTTTGGCCCAAATGCAGTACTCGACTTTGTATTGATACGCATTTGTCTCTTCACTGCTTCCTGTAACAATATCATAATTACAGAACTAGCTTCGAAGTCTCACCTGCAGTTATAATCTTCTTCTTTGCGTGTCGACTCAAATGTTTGAGGAGAACTCGGCACCGATATAGCGCAGTGGTAGCCTTGTAAAGGTCCTCGCGTGTGCAAGACACACACGGCAAGTTATGAGATGGGCCATAGTAACCTTAATTATTTCGTAGGAATATTGGAGTAAAAACAGTGCCTAGGGTTAGGGGTTGGGGCAGCGGAGTCGGTGCGTCATAATGGGTACCCATGCCTGAATATAAAATGTGCATAAAATAATAAAAACTGTGGCGCCCATTAAGGTACCACTTACTTACAGTTAAATTACAGTCAGGATCTTGTTTCAAAATGTCCCAAAATTCGCACATTAATTTGAGGCTTGGATCGTTTGCATCTATTTTCGTTTCTGTCGGTAAATTCGTATCTAGACTTTTGTTTGCCATTATCTTACTGAGGTCTTCGATCAACTCGTCCACCGCCTTGTAGCGGCGACTCAAACATTCCGGTATCTCAGGCATTTTTATATCAACTATCTACACTAAATGACCTATAATTTCAGTTCTCATAAAGAAAACGTCATGGGAATTATTGTTGAAACATTTTATTTATAAAATTAGAAGTAATACTTAACTGAATGTGGAAATTTTGAAATTTTGGTTTAATATAATAACATGATTTTGACACTATTATTATTTGTTTTCATTGTGATCTTTCATGCTTCATAGCAATAAGTTTTGTATCAGCCAGTAGCTATAGATATAAGTACAAACTGTAATTCGCATTTCTGTACTTCTGAGACTTATTTACTTATTAAAAAGGGGTAATTTAACAACCTTAACAACCATTTGCATTTGTTACTTATTTGATTTGATTGAGTCAGTTCAGACTTAGCTTTGATACTCAAAACTTTCGCCGGCAGAACACACACAATGTCAGTGAATGTGTGATTTTAGACTGCAAAAGCCATGAATTGACGTGACCCCCTTCACCTGTCAAACAAATGTCATCAAACGTCAAAATGTATTTGTTTTGATTTTGTGCAGAATTGGCGAAAAATAAATAATTCTATTTCATCTTACAATTGTTTCGTAATTCATCTCGTAAATGATAAGATAAGAATAAATACCTATTGGGAGCGATAAACTGGATTGATTCGCTTATTTTAGTATAGTTTTATCAAACCAACATGTCTAATGCGGAACTAGATCCAGTAAGTTATTTTTTATGTATCCTATTATTCCAATGCTGGGTCTCTCCAATATTCTATTTGTTCCTGTCTTTGGCCCTTTAGCTTCGATTTAGATTATGACGAAATTTGATGAATGTTTCCTATACCCAGAGACCCAGGAACAAAATGATATCCTAAAATTCTTCTTAAATAATTACATTATTAATAATTACAGCTAGTAATTTTTTTTTCAACCCACATTGTCCCACTGCTGGG
Source organism: Timandra comae (assembly GCA_958496195.1). Classification (NCBI taxonomy): domain Eukaryota; kingdom Metazoa; phylum Arthropoda; class Insecta; order Lepidoptera; family Geometridae; genus Timandra; species Timandra comae. The sequence goes on along the minus strand of OY292364.1, from coordinate 10,925,729 downwards.
CAAAGGTCTCCCCCAAACATTTCCATCTCTCCCTCTCCTTTGTAGCCGTCCAGCTAGTAATCTATACTAATATTATATTGAGGAAAGATTTGTTTGTTTGTAATGAATAGGCTCCGAAACTACTGGACCGATTTCAAAAATTCCTTCACTAATGGTAAGCTAATTTATCAGTGCGTGACATAGGCTATATTTTATCCCCGTAATCCCACGGGAACTACGCGGGTGAAACCGCGGGGAGCTACTAGTTTATACTAAATTTATTTTATGGTATGTTCATAGCTAAATATCTACAAACCACTGTATGTTATGTTAACAGGAGCACCCTCGTAGGTTGATTCCGGAGCTGTGCAAGCAGTTCTATCATTTGGGATGGGTCACCGGTACGGGCGGGGGTATATCTATCAAACAGGGGTGAGTTTTAATCTATTTTTTACTATCATTGATTTATATGTAACTTCGGACTTGATACATTGCACTATTGATGTGAACTCACCTCTAGACACAAACATACTTAGCTTAGTTTGAAGGGTTCTGAAGACTTCTAGTCATGTACAACATAAGTAAGCTTATCAAAAAAATTAACTAAAAGAATTTATTCTATCTTTGTTGCCGTATATTATAAACTAAAGAATATTTAAGTAATTACTTTATTTAAATGTTTGTAAAGGACCTTTGAAAACTTTGTAAAGGTATAAACCAAATAAATAATATAATAGCCATAAAACATATTATTTCAGAAACAAGATCTACATAGCTCCATCAGGAGTTCAGAAGGAGCGCATTCAACCCGATGACATGTTCGTGCAGACCATTGACGATGAGGACTTGGAATTACCACCGCCTGAGAAAAAGTTAGTATATTAATAAGTACTTTTAATTTTCTAAATTGATCGATCTAGTAATAATAAAATTGTATAATACCTGCAGCTTTACTCATTTTAATCCCTTGAATGGAATACAGGACAGCTAAGCTAGTCTGGTTTAATTGCAAGTTAAATATTTGTGTGATCCACATAATGTTTATCTTGTGATGTGATTCGAATAATTGCCGGGAACACGGGAACGGGTACTACGCGGGTAAAACCGTGGGGCACAGCTATTAATATAAATAAATATTGTAATAAATAAATAACATAATTCCCCAGACTAAAGAAGAGTCAGTGCACGCCCCTGTTCCTGCTGGCGTACCGGCTGCGCGGCGCGGGCGCCGTCATCCACACGCACTCGCCGCACGCCGTGCGCTGCACGCTGCTCTACGACAAGGAGTTTGTGATCACACATCAGGAGATGATTAAGGTATTCTTACATCATCATCATCATTGCTTATGTCATTAATCCTGCGAGGATTTGAATGTCCAGGTTATGAATCCAGCTTATAGCGGCAGGTGTAAGCTTATGGACTTTCGATATTCTTACATTAATTCGATACTAGCTGTGCACTGAGTTTTAAACCGCATTAATTCTTCTTCTATTGGTCATTACATCACGCTATAATCATTAGTGATATACATATTCAACTCGAGAGAAAACGTATTATGCGACACGCCAATCATATGGTGTCATCTGATACTACCTACATCATAAATGAGCCAATCAGTGGTGTCAGCTGTTTTGATACATCAGTCGGTATGTCTGTCTACTAAGGGCTAATTTTTCCATCGCCAGATAACTTTTATTCGATGAATAAAATTGGCATTTGACAGATTTTGTATGAAATCTATATCAAAATTTAAAAATGATTCGTCGAATAAAGTTATCTGGCGATGGAAAAATTAGCCCTTATTTAAGTAATTCGCCTCCATTTAATCATCTTTCTTTCAACTAACAATATTTTTGAAGTGAAAACTTCTTTAGCGGCGCTGAGCACTTTTTTTTGTATGGGTAAAAACTTTCAAACTCGCGTCAGGGTCACGTGATGCTGATCGAAAAAGCGTAAGATCGAGGGGAAGGGAGAGGAACTAGTATCTCCCACTCTTTCTACCGTGCCTGAGTGTGCTGCTACATATAAATTGTCATATTTGTGTACGATAGCGCAATAAATAAACATTGTATTCTACCTCATAAATGATAGTACTTTTATACTTATAATTAAACACAACGTTAATATTGAAGTTTTCACTTCTGCCGGCACTCCCGGAGTGCTACCTTTTTTTTAGTTTGCTACTTTTTATTGAATGTACCCATTATAAAATTCAACTTTCATTACAGGGTATAAAAGACGACGCCCTAAACCGCTACCTTCGGTACGACGAGAAGCTAGTAGTACCCATTATCGAGAACACTCCGTTCGAGCGAGACCTCGCGGGGCGAATGGACGAGGTAATGGAGGAGTACCCGGGGGCCAGCGCCGTGCTCGTGAGGAGGCACGGGCTGTACGTGTGGGCCGACAGCTGGCAACATGCTAAGGCTATGTGAGTGTTACAAGGAACTAAAATAATTACAATTTTGGTAATACTTGCTGTGCCCCACCGTTGTACGCGGATAAATTGCAAATAAGAAGATCTAGTTCATCGTCCATAGCACATATAAAATAATTATTATTTACTAGCTTTTGCCCGCGACTTCGTCCGTGTGAAATAATGACTTCTTGCAGAATTTGGGGTTTTTCCCCTTTTCTCCCCCCAACAAACACGTGCCAAATTTCAGCTCTCTACAACCAGTAGTTTCGGCTGTGCTTTGTCTGTCAGTCAGTCAGTCAGTACATCACTCAGTAACGGAAGAGTTTTATACACACATCAAAAGTGTCTAGGGATCAACATATATTTTTGCAATAACTTTTCTCCTGATTGATATTAATTAAAATTTTCTTTAAGGATTCATCAAATAAAGTGTTTTCGTTTGTCACAGTAACGATAAACCAAGTCACCTTTGCATTAATAAAGAAATTTGCCATTTTCCTAATAAAGGGATTTTTGACATTTGAACCACTAACATTAAAGTTCGAAAAAAAGACTGAAATAACAGTTTTCTTTAAAATTTTATTGGGTAACTTAAACAATTAATAATCCGTGTTTCTACCGCGAACACTAACAACACAAGAACATCGGTTTGGCATACTCAAAATGAGTTCATCCAAATCACGCTGTGGAATGGCCGCCCATGTTCGTTGCAACAACAAAAAAAGGTCTTCTTGCGACTGGATACCCTCCATATTCGGCAGAGCTCTTCTCTGTAGCATATCCCATGCATGCTCAATCGGGTTCAAGTCTGGCGACTGAGCAGGCCAGGGCAGGACATTGATGTTAGCTGCGGCGAGAGTCTGTCTTACAACTCTTGCGGTGTGCGGTCGTGCATTATCATGCATTAACTGAAATAAGGGACCGATTTGCACTTGTAGAGGAACGATGACGTCTGATACAATCGTCTCAGCATAAATTTGAGCGTTGAGGTTGCCTCTGATCCAAATCAACTCAGTTCTTCCGCCGATCCAAATACCCGCCCATACCATGATGGTTCCACCACTATAAGGATGGACTTCCTGGCAGGATTTTAATCGCTGTTGGCGTCCAGGGGTTCTCCAGTGTCGTATACGTCTTGTATCCGGTCTCATACCAAAACGAGACTCATCAGAAAAGCACACGAAACGCCATTGTTCTTCTGCCCAATTTCTGTGTTCAAGAGCCCATTGATATCGAATCCTACGATTGTGCATTGCTATAGGTGGTACCCGTAGCGGTCTTCGGGAATGAAGGTTCACTTCATGCAAGCGGTTTCTGACTGTTTGGTCGCTAATTAAGTTCCCTGAAGAGTGATGAAGCCGCACGGCTAACATCATGGCGGTTATTGTTGGAGCTCTTCGAGTTAAGATTTGAATGTATCGGTCTTGTCTCCGTGTGGTGCAGCGATACCGTCCTCCATGGCGCTCAGCCACGGTACCAGTGCTTCGGTAACGTGTCCAAAGTCGACTGATAACACTCTGACTTGTATTCAGAGCTAAAGCCACAGTACGTTGCCGGGAACCAGCTTCTATCATTCCCACGGCTCTGAGCATTTCTTCCCTGCTTAAATGACGTCGCCGCTCCATAATAACGTTGGTTTTAATCAGTAGTAGGGAAACAGTAGCACTAATAATGTCTTCAATGCGTTGTATGTTTTTATAGGGAAAATATTGACAGCTGATTTTCATCTTTTACTCGAATTTGATTCACAGTTCCTGATTCAAATTATGAAATGCACCAAAAAGGATCCATATAAATTTATAAAATCATAAATTTATTACAAAGCCACATCTCAATCTCAAGAAATCCGCATAAAAATGCTTGATCCCTAGACACTTTTGATGTGTGTATATATGGAATTTCCTTTTTAATTCAATTAACTTTATGTATATAGCGGTCTTACACCTCAGTCTTCTGTGACCAAACAGTTTTAGAATTGAATTTCCTTTTGTCCAGGGCTGAATGCTACGACTACCTGTTCGAGATGGCAGTTGAAATGAAGCGGCTGGGACTCGATCCCGCGTTCAATCCCGAGACAGGGAAAAGTGTTGTCAACGGACAATAGACCAGGAAACCATAGAGAAGAATTTTTATAAAATTTTAGGCGATACTTAAGTTACTTACATTGTTAAGATTAATTTGTTATAGAGATTTGTACACTTAAATTTTCTGAAAATATTCATTCAAAATGACCTCAGCTGGCACTTGAACCCTAGACCATGCTAAACTGTGTCCGTCAAACCAACTACCGAGGCCATATCACAGCTGTTAAAAATCTAGAAATTTTGAATGTGGGTATTTTCAGTTTACATAAATGTTGCCATATCTGAATCATCGAATATTAGCATCTAAGTGTTATTTTGTATATAAATAAAGCAATATTTTGAAACAATAACGAATTTAATTGACGAGTTCTTTAGTGGCATTGTTTCTTAGTAATTCGGCACAAATACTTTCGGATATCGCGCTTTCTTTATCAAGGCTATTTGTTTTTCCTTTGACTGTTTTTCTCGTAATCCCGTGAACGCTTGATGTACAGTTTTTCAGTATTAATTCTTTAATTTCTAGTAATTCTTCGTTAGATAACGCCGAAGTGCCACATCTATCAAAATGCAAGCACTCCTTCCTCGCCATTTCGTACAGAGAATCCAAATCTATCGTGTTTTTACCCTTTCTATTCGCTTGCCTTTGTTGCCGTTGCAATATCTTCCTTATATCGTTCAAATAAGGTTGATTGTCGACTATATTTCCGTCAATTATTTCAAGTTCTTTGTCATTGGCTGTTTCGCTGTCTATTTTGAATTTTCTTTTTAGTGTTGATGGGATATCTGTGATTGGTGTGTCTGGAAAATATGAATTATCATTTAGAGAAGTGTTATTATGCAATATGCATAATATTTCTACGTAAGTACATTTTTGCAATGTTTGTGATCCACAAATTAGTCACAAAATATTTGATTGTGTAAAGACAGTAATGAGTAAGGAATTATGGCTCTTTTAATTTAGGCGTTTAGTGTCATATTTTTTAGTTCTCAAATAGTTATAGACTTATAAATCAGTAAGGAGCGACTAAAGGACTACGAAGACTTCTATGGAGGCCGGCATAAGAGTCGACCGCCATTTTTTTTTTTTTTTTCAGACGGTGGCGCACAATGACACCGAATAGGCGGTCGACTATTACTTATACCAAAATCTTCGTAGCACTTTCTATAGCCTTCAGATCAAACTATAGAATAAATTTGACGACATCGATGGCAGAGTGATCACCATGACGGATTATTTGTGTGAACCACAAATGTTTGTCTCAGTCTGGGTGTGTGTATGAATAAGTGTGTGCGTAGTTTCTGATACATTAGATACAAGCTTCGAGCTTAGGGGTCAGTTACTGTAATGAGATGATGTAGTGAATGATTTTATTATAAATGGTTTCAAATACACACCTTTATCTCCAACAGGTTTCATAGAGAAGAACGCCCTCATAACCTGTATAGGTCGCGGCTGACCGACTGCCTTCTGTTCGAACACGTCGTACTCCACACAGACCACCTTCTCTTCCAACTTTCTGAGCTGCATATCATTGTTCTTATATTTACTATACTTCTCTGCGATAATCTTCACTCGAGGAACCTCTGATATAGTTATGTTGGTTGGCGCTGATTTCTGGGGTGGTATGTTTTCTAGAAAGTTACATAATTATGAGATGATATAACATTAAATTTAAAATTACTTTCAAACCCCCATAACTTTAAAACGGGTCAACCGATTTTCATCAAACATGTCTAACAACACTCGCTCGTTAGTCCACTTTAATACAAAAAAAACAATTTGAAATCGGTTCATCCGTTCGGGAGCTATGATGCCACAGACAGACAGATACACACACACATATACACACACCCCTCTTTTTGCGTCGGGGGTTAAAAAATATATGTACATACCTACTTAAGTACTTATTTGTACTATAGTTTAGCGGTGTGGGATTGCAATTTGATCGTAACTGTTATCTAAGAACGAGACGAGTAGAGGTCGCAGGGAGGCCTTTGAGCAGAGGCGGATTAACGAATGTAGCGCCTGTAGGCAGTGCAGTTATTGGCGGCCCTGTAGCTGACCAAATTTTACAAGACAAGTAGTTCTCTCCTAGAATCTTTGAGCTTCCTAAGATCCTTACTAATATTATAGATGCGAAAGTAAGTATATGTATGTCTGTTACCTTTACGCAAAACTACTGACTTTGGTACAGGGGTAGCTTATAGTCCGAGGGAGGACATAGGCTATATTTATCACGACATTCCCACGGGATCGGGAACTATGCGGATTACAGCTAGTTTTATATCTTAGGCAACGTGTGTTTGTAACTAACCAGGTTTCAAATCTCGTAAGAACAAGTCAATGTCGTCCACATTGTCGATGCTCTGCCACTGCGTGCCGTCCGTGTTCTCCGTGTACACAGGGTCGAAGTACTGCGAACTGTCGTCCACCTTGTGTATGTCCCCGCAGATAGCCTTCCGTAACTTGTCCAATTCGCTCACGGTCTCCGGAATCACGAACTTTTTACGGTCGAGCGCGGAGTTGCGTGTCTATAAAAATACAACGTGTATGGTTTGATCAGAGTCCCATTGCTATATTAATAATCATTCGCGGACCATATTTTGGCTACTGGACCACTGGTTGGGAACCACTCAGATCAAGGATTCATCTTAGGACTTCCGTCATGAGAGAGATAGTTCTGTCGTCCGTGGAACCACTGCTCTGAACAAACATTGTGTGTGTGAATGAGTGTGTGCGTAGTTTCTGAGACCCTAGATACAAGTTACGAACTTAGTTATGGGTCAGTTACTATAATGAGATGTACTTAGTGAATGATTATGTTACGTCTTTTTTTTAACTAATTTCCTTTTTATATTTTACGACTATCGATGATTTAATCAAGATTCCCTATTGGGAAGTAATATTACGTCTTTAGATGGTATTTCGACGAGTTGTCCGAAGTCGCGGTAGTCGGGGCTGACGTAGCAGCAGCGGTGATGCGCCGCGGGGACGTTGGCGGCGGGGGACACTCGCTTGGGGGCCAGCGGCGAACTATCACATTGCTGAGCGGGACGACTCGCTCTACGCACATTTTTATTCATTTTAAATTTCTCATTTCACTGCCGATTTGGACGTTTTGCAAACTGAACTATAGTCAAATGATTTTGACGTCTTTAACGGATATCCATAAAGAAGTAGAGCTTCCTTCTATAAGCGTCTAGAAGGAAATAATTCACAGCATGAAGTCCAGTAATGTTGCCCGCCTTTTTAGATAAACTTTTTTTATTATCCTATTCTCAACAACCAGTCTGCAGGCAGAGATATGGACCAAGAGCCCGCAACTGCCTGACCTTCGTTATTTTATAAAAGCTGAAAGTTTGTCTACGTGTGTCCCTAGTACAGGTAAGAATGATCCCCACCCATGAAGCTGAGGCAGCGGTGGCTTTGGCAGATAACAGGTAACAAAGGTGTATGAAATTCCATCTCAATTTCGTCATAGTATAAAACTCTATTTTTTGATATTTGATGCATAATGATATCAAAAATCACGTTGCTCAATGCCGGACAGCTAGTATGGTTCCAACCCTCTGCCGGACACCCTTAAACTATGGTAATTTATAATTATACTTACGTCATTTTATAAAACCTAAATTTTATATATAATTTTTAGGGGGCCTATTAATCTATGTTTCCATAATTGCCGGACAGCTTCGACGGTTCCATCATCTTGCCAGACGCATTCAAAGTGATGAGCAATAGCCCGTGAGTGCCTGACTTTCGTTATTATATAAAAGCTGAAAGTTTGTCTACGTGTGTCCCTAGTACAGGTAAGAATAATCCCCACCCATGAAGCTGAGGCAGCGGTGGCTTTGGCAGATAACAGGTAACAAAGGTGTATGAAATTCCATCTCAATTTCGTCATAGTATAAAACTCTATTTTTTGATATTTGATGCATAATGATATCAAAAATCACGTTGCTCAATGCCGGACAGCTAGTATGGTTCCAACCCTCTGCCGGACACCCTTAAACTATGGTAATTTATAATTATACTTACGTCATTTTATAAAACCTAAATTTTATATATAATTTTTAGGGGGCCTATTAATCTATGTTTCCATAATTGCCGGACAGCTTCGACGGTTCCATCATCTTGCCAGACGCATTCAAAGTGATGAGCAATAGCCCGTGAGTGCCTGACTTTCGTTATTATATAAAAGCTGAAAGTTTGTCTACGTGTGTCCCTAGTACAGGTAAGAATAATCCCCACCCATGAAGCTGAGGCAGCGGTGGCTTTGGCAGATAACAGGTAACAAAAGTGTATGAAATTCCATCTCAATTTCGTCATAGTATAAAACTCTATTTTTTGATATTTGATGCATAATCATATTATAACTCACGTTGCTCAATGCCGGACAGCTAGTATGGTTCCAACCCTCTGCCGGACACCCTTAAACTATGGTAATTTATAATTATACTTACGTCATTTTATAAAACCTAAATTTTATATATAATTTTTAGGGGGCCTATTAATCTATGTTTCCATAATTGCCGGACAGCTTCGACGGTTCCATCATCTTGCCAGACGCATTCAAAGTGATGAGCAATAGCCCGTGAGTGCCTGACTTTCGTTATTATATAAAAGCTGAAAGTTTGTCTACGTGTGTCCCTAGTACAGGTAAGAATAATCCCCACCCATGAAGCTGAGGCAGCGGTGGCTTTGGCAGATAACAGGTAACAAAAGTGTATGAAATTCCATCTCAATTTCGTCATAGTATAAAACTCTATTTTTTGATATTTGATGCATAATCATATTATAACTCACGTTGCTCAATGCCGGACAGCTAGTATGGTTCCAACCCTCTGCCGGACACCCTTAAACTATTATGGATGATGCCAGAATATGTTTGGACTCTGTTACCCTCTCCAATAGCTATGTGTAATATGTCGTTGGATAGCCATAGTTGAGCTGACAAAAGGTTCCTAAGGAGTCAAGGTCCAAATCTTAGTCCAAACAGAGTTATGCAGTACTAAACATATCAATTTATCATAATATCATCCACGTAGATTGTTAAAACAAAACAGTGTAATGGTATAAGGTTATTTTAGGTTTTTTATTATTATAAACATTGCATTTCCTACATTTTTTTTTAAATTGAGTTAGTGAAGTGTATAACACCTGTCAGCCTTCTTGCAGCTTCTGCATTTATAGTTTGCTCTAGAACCAGGTCAATAGGTTGTCTTGAAAATGGCTTGGTAGTTCTTTTAATTCCAAAACAGCCTTTTAGGAATCCTTCATACAAATCAGGATGAGTTTTGTCAACTCTCAATAGATTATCATAATATTTGACGCTCCACCTAGCATAGTTTTGTTGATTCAATATAAAAAAAATGCTCGCTGCCTCAGCTTCATGGGTGGGGATCATTCTCACCTGTACTAGGGACACACGTAGACAAACTTTCAGCTTTTATATAATAACGAAAGTCAGGCACTCACGGGCTATTGCTCATCACTTTGAATGCGTCTGGCAAGATGATGGAACCGTCGAAACTGTCCGGCAATTATGGAAACATAGATTAATAGGCCCCTTAAAAATTATATATAAAATTTAGGTTTTATAATATAACGTAAGTATAATTATTGGATGATGCAAATTTTGGTACCCCTTCCAATAACTATGTGTAATATGTCGTTGGATAGCCAAAGTTGAGCAGAACAAAAGTTACTATGGAGTCAAGGTCCAAATCTTGGTCCGATCAGAGTTTTGCAGTACCAAACGAAATATCAATTTTTCAACGATTTTGAGGCCCATGTATATATCATATTTTTAAATGAGGTCATAGTGGACCCAAAATGTAGGAAATGCAATGTTTATAATAATAAAAAACCTAAAATAACCTTATACCATTACACTGTTTTGTTTTAACAATCTACGTGGATGATATTATGATAAATTGATATGTTTAGTACTGCATAACTCTGTTTGGACTAAGATTTGGACCTTGACTCCTTAGGAACCTTTTGTCAGCTCAACTATGGCTATCCAACGACATATTACACATAGCTATTGGAGACGGTAACAGAGTCCAAACATATTCTGGCATCATCCATAATAGTTTAAGGGTGTCCGGCAGAGGGTTGGAACCATACTAGCTGTCCGGCATTGAGCAACGTGAGTTATAATATGATTATGCATCAAATATCAAAAAATAGAGTTTTATACTATGACGAAATTGAGATGGAATTTCATACACCTTTGTTACCTGTTATCTGCCAAAGCCACCGCTGCCTCAGCTTCATGGGTGGGGATCATTCTTACCTGTACTAGGGACACACGTAGACAAACTTTCAGCTTTTATATAATAACGAAAGTCAGGCACTCACGGGCTATTGCTTATCACTTTGAATGCGTCTGGCAAGATGATGGAACCGTCGAAGCTGTCCGGCAATTATGGAAACATAGATTAATAGGCCCCCTAAAAATTATATATAAAATTTAGGTTTTATAAAATGACGTAAGTATAATTATAAATTACCATAGTTTAAGGGTGTCCGGCAGAGGGTTGGAACCATACTAGCTGTCCGGCATTGAGCAACGTGATTTTTGATATCATTATGCATCAAATATCAAAAAATAGAGTTTTATACTATGACGAAATTGAGATGGAATTTCATACACCTTTGTTACCTGTTATCTGCCAAAGCCACCGCTGCCTCAGCTTCATGGGTGGGGATCATTCTTACCTGTACTAGGGACACACGTAGACAAACTTTCAGCTTTTATAAAATAACGAAGGTCAGGCACTCGCGGGCTCTTACTCCAATACGGTTCACGTTGAGGACTGGTGAGTCGTCATCATCATCGACATCCAATCACAGGGAGTCGGGGCTAGGGACGGGTGAGATACGGACCGCTCGACCGTGGTGTCATCATTACTTAGATAATTCCCTATATAAGTGATTTAAATGAAACTTACTAAACAAGATACCTTGGGGAAGTAAAAAAACAACAAAATAAAGGCAACTTAGTTTATTTATTTACACTTAAAAACATTTAAAAAATAATATAAGTAATCTTGAACAGAAAGTACTCGTTATATAATCAGCCGATGTATTTACAATACTTGGCCAACCTAGACTTCCGCCGTCTTGTTTGCATTTTTAGGTTGTTAAACTTGGCTTAGTGCTAAAACAGACTAAAAATGCAACGCTAATAACAGGGACAAAGTCTTTCAAGTCTAAGGGCCTATTTCACGACCTTCAAGTTACTCACCAAGTAAAGTAAGTTTTGTCCCTTTCTTACTTTATTCACAAAACATGTGAGTAATTACTCGGAACATTACTTGAAGAGAAAGAGGTGTAAGAGGCCCTAAGTTAGACGAACTTTCTGTCGCCATTTTACTTTTTGTTCTGTCAATTTTGACAGATACCAACAGAAACAGATTTATGACAGCCAAAGTCTGTCTAAAGTCAGAAAGTTAGACTATCGGACTAGTTAACACGCCCATTACAATATCAGAATTACATTAGCACGGCAACAAAATGAAAATTTCAGCCGTCGCATAGAACAAGTATCATTGATAGAAAACCGTATTTTACAAGTTTACACATAAATTCCAAGAAATCTTTAAAACAAGTGACAAATATACATACATACATTGCTTAAAACATCACAGAAATATTTACTTACTGAAAGTCATAATTTTGAAACACCCACGACGTATAAAAAGCAGTATACTAGGCTTAAAGTATTTTAAAAAGAAAACTCTAAACAAATTAATAGAAAGGGTTATAAATGTATATTAAATTCCTATTTGTTTATCAACTAAATTCATTATTTAAACGAGTTTTTCTTAATCTCAACTCAACAATAACAAAAAAAAAACATGTATTTCTCCAAAACGTCGTGGGTACATAACTAAAAACATTATTACATAAAACTTATTGAACATTTTTGGTAATAAGATAATATGTAAATGTATCCTACTAATATTATAAAGCTGTGTATGTTTGTTCCTCTTTCACGCGAAAACTACTGAATGGATTTTAATGAAATTTGGTACAGATGTTCCTCATACTTTTTACGGACTTTTTATCTCAAAATTCCCACGGGATAAGGATCCACGCGGGTAAAACCGCGGGGCACAGATAGTATATTATAATCTTATGTAAATACTAGCTGTACCCCGCGGTTTTACCCGCGTAAATTCTTTGGTAATTTCGGGATAAAAGTATGTGTTATTCCTAGTTATAAGGAACATCTATACCGAACTTCGTCTAAATCGGTTCAGTAGTTTTTGCGTGAAAGAGTAACAAACATACACTCACAAACTAGCCTATAATATTAGTTTGATAACTCCTCAGTTTTAATAATAGATGGGTCATCGACTGTAGTTTCTTCTTGTAGAACTTTCTTGGTTCTGCGTCTAGCCTTATCGCTCTTAGGCCTCTTCCGAACCCGTTTGGGCCACGGCTGTTTCTCGTGAACGTGTTTAATATGCAGTTTGACATCACATTTGTTAATAAACGTCTTGTCGCAGAATGTACACTGATGGGGACGGATGCCGAGATGCATCTGAAAATTCACAAACAATTTGTATTTTACATAAGTACAAAATATTTAATTATGCGGATTTGTTTTTGAAAAAATAGTAGTACGGGACTTTAAAAGTATTTACAGTGTTCTTATTTGAGTACGTGAGTATGTGCGTGTGTGATTGTGGGTATGTCCGAGTATTTGCATGTGGTTTATAGCGTGTGGGTGTTATTGCGAGGGCGTGTGTGATTGTGCGAGCGTGTATTGTGATAATGTATGCGTGTGTGTGACAGCGTGTGAGTGTGTGTGACAGTGTGTGCGTGTGTGTGACAGTGTGTGCGTGTGTGTGACAGTGCGTGAGTGTGTGTGTGACAGCGTGTGCGTGTGTGACGTCGCACTGACCCGCATGTGCTTGCTGAGCCCGTAGAGGTACTTGTAGACGCGGCCGCAGATGGTGCACTGCGGCTTGTGGCGGTGCATGGCGCGGTGGCCGTAGTACTGCTGCGGCTGCTGGAACGTCATCGGGCACTGGTCGCAGCGGTACGGCCGCTCGCCCGAGTGCTTCGCCAGGTGGTACCGCAGGAAGCACTTCAGCTGGGGGATACATTTGGTCACACTCCGTCCGCCCGGGACGGACGGACACTATACATTTACAAATACTGTAGAGGGGAGGACGACAGCCCCGTACGCGCGCGGCGCGGGCCAGCCCCCCTCGCCCCGCGCCGCGAACGCGGCGGCCTCACACAACTGACGATGTCCCTGTCCCCCCCCGCCCCGCGCCGCGAACGCGGCGGCCTCACACAACTGACGATGTCCCTGTCCCCCCCCGCCCCGCGCCGCGAACGCGGCGGCCTCACACAACTGACGATGTCCCTGTCCCCCCCCGCCCCGCGCCGCGAACGCGGCGGCCTCACACAACTGACGATGTCCCTGTCCCCCCCCGCCCCGCGCCGCGAACGCGGCGGCCTCACACAACTGACGATGTCCCTGTCCCCCCCCGCCCCGCGCCGCGAACGCGGCGGCCTCACACAACTGACGATGTCCCTGTCCCCCCCCGCCCCGCGCCGCGAACGCGGCGGCCTCACACAACTGACGATGTCCCTGTCCCCCCCCGCCCCGCGCCGCGAACGCGGCGGCCTCACACAACTGACGATGTCCCTGTCCCCCCCCGCCCCGCGCCGCGAACGCGGCGGCCTCACACAACTGACGATGTCCCTGTCCCCCCCCGCCCCGCGCCGCGAACGCGGCGGCCTCACACAACTGACGATGTCCCTGTCCCCCCCCGCCCCGCGCCGCGAACGCGGCGGCCTCACACAACTGACGATGTCCCTGTCCCCCCCCGCCCCGCGCCGCGAACGCGGCGGCCTCACACAACTGACGATGTCCCTGTCCCCCCCCGCCCCGCGCCGCGAACGCGGCGGCCTCACACAACTGACGATGTCCCTGTCCCCCCCCGCCCCGCGCCGCGAACGCGGCGGCCTCACACAACTGACGATGTCCCTGTCCCCCCCCGCCCCGCGCCGCGAACGCGGCGGCCTCACACAACTGACGATGTCCCTGTCCCGCCCCGCCCCGCGCCTCACCCGGAAAGCCAGCCCGCAGTGCTCGCACACGTAGGGCTTCTTGTCAGCCGGCTCGCGCCCCGCCGCCTCCGGCCGCGCCATGTGCCGCCGGTACAAGCGCTTATCCGCCACCTGGGAAAGGAAACGAATCACTAAGTAGTATAAAACTAATCCATCGACAGCCGTATTTAAATCTATCCACTCAACCATTCGTGCATATACAACTAGCAACACGCCGAGATTCCCCCGCGTAAAATTATGCTAAAAACTTTCCGCTCGAATCTATTGAAACAAACCGCATTTAAATTCTTTCATTAAAACTGTAAAGATATAACTAGACATAGGGACAGACAACGGGAAATGAATATGTAATAATGAACTTACCCATCCCGCCTCGTGCCTGTAATGGCGCGTCCGCTTGTGGCTGTCGCTCTCGGCGGCGCTGCCGAACGACTCGCCGCACTGCGCGCACCCGTGACTGGAACACACATCACAATATAACAATAAATTACACCTAATACAAAGTGACTTCACCCTCACAGAATGAAGACAATCAGCCCTAATAGTACACTGAATTCAGCGTCACTAAATGACTTCATCTGTATGGCAGCGCTGAACGACTGTGGGCCGTGTCCGTAGCGTGCCTGACGGTAATTCGATAAACACTACCCGTCGTATTATCGTTCAGTTTCTTAAACCTAGTTTAACAAAACTGGTTTAAAGGTGTTTGGTTATAGAAATTACCGTGCCAAAACTAAAGTTAGGCCAAGAAATCCTATAACTTAAATTAGTCTATGGTTTTGTTCATTCAATGAACCATATAATCTGTGCTATCGTTCCAAATCATTGTGATTAACAGGTTGTAAAACCTGGTTTAGTGCTAAACCAGATTAAAATGCAACGCTAATAATAGGTACAGGTTGCATTAGGGGATGGAATTGGAGTAAAAGTGGAAGTAACACCAAGCCACTAATGTATGTCGAATTTGTCATTAAGCCACGCTGAATCAGCACAATGTAATGCCCTCTTATGAGAGTGGATGAAGATCGACGGTCGAACTAACTTCGGCCGATGATGTATTAAGTGTATACCAGTCTTGAATAATAAATTCAATTCATACATACTATGTGTTATGCTTGGACGATATCTTGAGATGTCTCTGCCACGCTTCCATCGTTGAAAATTGAATCTTGCATTCCTTACAAAACGGACCTTTCTTTTCGTTCTTTTCCTGAAATTTAAAATTCATAGTAAGAGAAGGCTCATATCTGACGGAACGCCAGAACAGACAAATGTATAGAAATAACTCTTGATCGATAATACGCGACGCATGTTCCGTCAGATATGAACGTTTCCTAAGTATCGCGTATCAAGTCGAATGTGTGAACATGAATCAAAAGATATTACTCTACTCACAATATTTTTGGGGTGAGGATTTATTTTCTTGTGATATTACTATAATTACATAATAACTATATTTGGAATTTACATAACAATCGCCAGCTCACATATTTTATTATGTCCCCACCGACCGAGCCTAAATGAGGGTAGGCTTTAGTCAACAATGTAATTAACACAGGATACTTTTTATTCCAAAAAACCCCAGGACTGTAATTTCCACGGATCCTGGTAGTTATTATGGTAATGTGACGTGTGCTGGTAGATTATTATGGTAGTGTAACATGTAGTAGTAGTGTAACACTCCAGATATTGTAACTGGCATTAGTGTAACACTCCTGGTAGATTAAAAATTCAATTTCCATGGCCCTGGTAGTTACTATGGTAATTTAATATGTGGCGGTAGATTATTATGATAGTGTAACGTGTGGTGGTAGTGTAACACTCTCGGTAGTGTAACATACGTGGTGGTAGTGTTACAGTCCTGGTAGTGTTACATGTGTGGTGGTAGTGTAACACTCTCGGTAGTGAAACATGGTGTTGGTTGTTATTTCTATAGTATTTACCTGCTTATGTAACTTGATGCGATGTAGATGCAGTCCGGCGGCGGTGACGAACGTTAGCCCGCAGAAGGCACACGCCTCCTCGCGCCAGTTCACCACATGTTCGAGTCGCTTGTGGGACTGCAGGCACGCGGGCGTGCTGAACGAGAAAGGATATTCAATCTTTACGTAGCACTATGTAGCAAATCTAAGTTAGCTAGGCTATGTGAAGGCTCTCAAGCTTATCAAACACTGTCTGTCTCGATCTGGGTGTGTGTGTGAATGAGTGTGTGTGTAGTTTCTGATACCCTAGATATAAGTCACGAACTTAGTCAGGGGTCAGTTACTATAATGAGATGATGTAGTGAATGATTATGTTATGTTATACCTTTTAACCGCGGCAGAATAAAACCTCTTTTTTATTTAATTTATAAAATAATATTTTAATGATTTTCTGCACATAGACATGAACAATTGACATAGCTATGTCAATACCAAATCTGTAGCTGTTATAGTTTTCCGTAAAATGCCCACAAAACTGTATAAATTGTTGCATCAGGATGTTAGGTACTAATTCTTAAAACCAAAAACTAAATGATGTAGATACACACCTGAACACTTTGCAACATTCGTTACATTCATATTTCTTTCCTTGATGTTGGTGTTCTATGTGTTTTCTTGCTTGTTTTCTGTAAAACAAATATATTTTCAGTGGTTTTGGTTCAGCATGATCCTAGATTCAAATCCCGGCAGAATTTTTAATTTTGATGTATATACAAATTAACATAATAATTGTTAATTATGTGAGTTTTGATATCATTATTCATACAGATTAATTTAAATATCTCATTTGTTATTATGTGATATTAGTAGGTTACATATAAAAGATACTTACAAACTATAGCCGAAGTACGGGCACAGTTTACACGTGATTTTGTACCGATGGCATTCCTGGTAGTGTTTGTAACACGACTGCTCCGTGTTGAACCGCAGCTGGCAAATCTCACATTCGTACTTGCCACTTGCCTGTACAAAATAAAATTTTATGATAATCACTATATAGTTTAAACAAAGTCACTTCCTGGAGTCTGTTGTCTGCCCCTATGTATGCTTAGGTCTTTAAAACTAAAAAAAATATATTGTTGATTGATTTGATTGAAAAAAAAATAACTTTCAACATTGATGTCATAAGGTAGGTAGGTATAACCATGGCCAAATCATAAGAAATAGTGACTAACATAAAACTGACAGTCTTCCATACATGAACTTAATTTGAATTTCAAAACTTATTTTTATGTTTTGTGCTATATACATGAGAAAAAAATCTTATCTTATTATGTCTGTAACAAAAATACTCACAGAACTATGTTTCTTGATATGATTCTCAAAAGTATTCTTCAGCGGATACCCTCGAAAACAAAAGTCACATTTGAACGGAGACTTCATATAATTAGCCGACTTTGTCCGCGCCAAAAGTTGCTTTCTAGCTTCATCTGCTTCCACTTCCACTATCGTTAAATACTCGGAAAACATATTAAGGTTTTCATTATTCATTTCAATAGTTATATCTATTTTATCATTATAGTTGACGCCAATATCTTCCTTGCCACTATCTCCATTATCATTATCTTCATTTCCACTATCTTCTTTGCCACTATCATCTTTTTTAGTATTAAAATTATATTCAAGTATTTCCTGGCTACTATTGTCAGTGTAATGGCCGTCCTGGTCGCTGTCATTATCACTGTAATACTCAACTTTTACAGACTCATTCTCCGACTGGCTAGCCTCATCAGAGTTTTCTTGATTTGGAGAGGTAATCTGTAGGGAAGAATTTATTGAAAATGTTATCTTCATTGTAAGAGGGTTTTTTTTATTACTTAATCTAAAGATGCCTTTTTATATTAAATTATTCAAACTGCACCTGTAAATAAAAGAAATATTTACTTAATCTACAACTTTCTATACTACACTCTAGATTCATCTTATTTTTTTAATAAAAAATACTTATAAATATTTACCTGAACTATATCTCCATCCGCAACTTTCATAGATGCTTGTGCACATTGATCTCTGAACTTTTCATACTTGTACAGAAAATTAATGCATTCATTACAAATGCGACCAGGTTCCTTGGTTTCCTGAAAATGTTTTTTTATCATTATTTTAGCAATTCAATTTTCAAATATTATGCAAGGACAGGCATTCCAAAATCAAAATATACCGGTATCTGAGATATTGTCGCGATGATTTCTCTCGCTGATCTTGTCATTATTTTGAGATCGATGTTATGCATTTTCCCTTCCGTAGAAAGACAAGCATTGCAAAATGTTTTATCACCCATTCTGCTAGCTAAATAAAATTGTAATATTACCGCGAAAGGATCTTAATTAAGCGCACAGTATCCAGCGATTTCCGTTTACCAACAAAATTCCCTGACCAAGGAATAATGAGAATTATGAGTAGAAAATAGGAAATCGCAACTGGAGGAAAGTAAATCCGTGACAGCTCCACTTCATTCATTACACCATGGCACCGGGAACGAACAGACGCCATGCCAGGCGGACACGGCAGTACCACAGACGATAAAACTTACTTATTTATCTTTGACTCAGAGACCGAGCTGGTTTATTTTAATTCAATTCTTCCAATAATGCACGATTATTTTCAACATGGGACATGCCGCGCCGCTTAGACACAAAATATTTTCTTCACATTTTATTCTTCGAAGTTGGATCGTAGCCGTAATGCAAAAAGCTATTTAATCAACCATTCACCTGTTTACTTACTTCAGCTATTTTATCTAGAGTTACATGCACAATTGCACGCCTTTTGTATTTTAAAACAATAATTAACCAGTTCCTATTTTTTTTATTTTAATAAAAAAATGTCCACAGTTGCTATAGTGGAACAACTGTGAATCTGTGAATCATATATGTTGGCAACACTTGATTCGGCGGCAAACACTGGCGGCAAACTACAAAAAACTAAAATGAACGGTCGGTCAATTGATTGAATTGACCGACCGTTCATTTTAGTTTTTCAACATGATCTCGCTCGACAAATTTGTTTTGAGTATGAAATCCATGTGAAATTAAATAATATGTAAGTATTGAAAATTACTTGATTATGTAAGTACTATGTTTATTAAGTTCCTTGTTTTATTTGTTCCTTGTAATATTTATTGAGCTAGTTAATAATAAAACGAATATTGTACTGGTTGAAAACTTATTTAATTTTAATGGTCCATATTTTGAAGTAAACGTCACTTATATTTAGGGTAGACATCGATATTTAATTTTCTGGGGTCTGTAGAGTACGGTGGTCGCCGGCACCTTGCCAGACGGACAACTAGAATGGGTGACAGTACGCACTGTTAACAATAATATCTCACTTTGGGGCAAACACGTCACAATAGCCATACTCTTAGAAGGACCCAGTATCTTCTGCACTGCTCTCCCGTCAATTAGCAGCTGAAACAGAAGACTTGTAAGGATATGGGCATTTTTAAGTACTTACCTATAGTTCGTAAAACTATTTTTATTATGCTACTTGCAACTCTTGCAAGCATCGCTCTGCGGTTTTACCCGCGTAAACACCATCTAATTTTGGGATAAAAATATTATCCTGTACCAAACACCTAAATCGGTTCAGTAGTTACGAAGCCACTGGAAATTGAATCTTGCTCTTGTATTTTAATAATTTTCTTACTCAGGGGCGGATTAATTTTGGCGCCCGTAGACAGTCCAATAGTTGCCGCCCCCTCCCTTTTGTTTTGTATCCTCGTGCCTAGGAAAATGGCTTTTTGGAGAGATAATACGCCTCTGGTTACACTGACCTCATATCCTTCAACATACTTCAAGTTTTTAGGAACTACCCATTTGATCACAACGGTGTGGTCCGATAGTCTTCTCACGTTAAGAAAATGCACTTTCAATTCATCTATGTTGTATTTGAAATCCTAAAATTAGATAGGTATACTTTATTAAAACCTTAGCAGGTATTTTAAATCTACTAGTAAAGAAACGTAGGTATAGGTAGATAGGTTTTTCATCAAAAAAGTTTAAAGATATCCTTTTGCTATTGAAATCCATTAGGGGCAAAGTTGCATGATTAATAAATAATTATCATTAGCATATAATTATAATGGATGAAAGATAATCAGCTTAAGTAAATCATGCTGGCCAAATGCGATCGGTATGAATAAACGCACATGCGAAGTCGAAATTCGGAAACACATTGTTACGAAGAGTGCAAGTCAAAGGCCATATACACTATAAATAATAAGTACTTAATATTAAATAGTACATAATAAGTATATACCTGTTCCACTTTTCTGAAATTGTATTCAGTGGCCTTGATTGGTGTTGTTAATGCATTTTCAACAGATATACTTTTCTGCAGTTCATAGTTTGCCATGTCCTTAAAGAAAAAAGTACATATTAGTTGTTTCCATACATAATAGTTTACAGGGAACGACAAAATAATAATTAATATTTTTTTTATAGGACTAACCTCTGACAAACAAACATTATTAATCTGTTTTTTGTAAACTTGCAAAAGCGGCATCTGCAGAAGTTTTTTCACTTCTTGGTGTAAATTTTCCTAAAATTAAATCACACCTTGATGAATTTGTAGATTGACATGAGAAATGAAAACAAGAATATCTTCCTGAAATTTAATGAATTCAAGACTTTTGTTAAGTATTTCTTTTTTGGAAGAACGCAAATTCTCGAAAGAAGTAAGTTCATTATTTTCTCTGATTTTATTTTATTTCTTTATTTTAGTAATTAATAAATACTAAGTTAAGTACTTATTCTTTTTATCCTGTACTAGCAGCGCCCCGCGGCTTCACCCGCGTAGTTCCCGTTCCCGTGGGAATTTTGGGATAAAAAGTATCCTATGTGTTATTCTGATGTAAAAGCAAGATTATTGTAAAGTTTCATTAAAATCCATTCAGTAGATTTTGCGTGAAAGAGTAACAAACATCCATACATACAAACTTTCGCCTTTATAATATTAGTAGGATCTACGACTTACCAAAGCTTTATTTTCTTGTCTCACAGTATTTTGAATGTTAGCTGCAATATTAGCAGGCTGTAGTGATATAGAACATATCGCATCTTTAATTTCCATCTCTATATTACGAAACAATGGCATCACCGTTTTCTTCACCATATTAATGTCATCTTGTAAATAAATATTCTTAGTAAATACGTTATTAATATTATCGTATTTCGTTTTCACAATTTCGGTTGACTGCAATCACAAAATGTTGTTGAAAATATTATTTTGATATTTGAGTTGTGCTATTCGTATTTCTTAGATTTACGGGGCCATTTAAAATCACACGAAAACCAAAATTTATTGAATCATAGCCATGATCATTGATCATGTCGACTTTCAATGAAAAAATATCTCAATGAAATCGGTTCATTAGCAAAATGCTACAAGACAGAAATACAGATTCACAGATACGACTCCTCAAACTTATTTTATACCTGTTTTAACTAGCTAATTCGAAAGTAAAGTATGTCGCTCAATTTGTGTTTTAGAATTACAATTCCTTACTTACTTCAGTTGTTTTGGGTGGCTTTATTGTAACAATATTATTGTCCTCTTTTAATTTTTCACCACTATCTTGGATATCTTCAGTTTTGACAACATTTTCATTTATCTCAGTTTCTTTTAGTTCGTGAGTTGAAGAAGTATCAACAGTAGTTTTGTCATTTTCATTTTGTATCATTGACGTTATATTCTGTTCTATTTCATTTGAAAGATTAACTTCAACACTAACTTCTTTCTTAAGATTGAATTGCTTTGGACATATTTTAATTTTCTTAGACGTCTTTACAACTCGTTTATACATATAATTAAAAGATTTCGATGTACTTTTATCCTTTTTCGGTACTAATTTATTTTTCGTAAGTTGGCTAGAATTTTTGGACATTTCCGCAGATTTTTCTTCAGCGATTGTATTAAGTAAATCTTTATTACTTATACCATTATCGTTTAAAATATCGTCGTAGTTTCTGAGAAACAGGTCAGTGAGTACCGGAGATTCCTTCGAAACACACATTTTTATTTGATTATCTAAACTTTCAAGAAGATTATCAATTTTTGACGTCTCTTGGATCATTGTTATACTTTTGGGAATTTCATTTTCTTCTTTCAATGTATAGTCGTCAGTTGATGACGACGGTATCGAATTAATGTCACATTGTGTTTCGTCCTTATCCGTTCCTTCTAAAATTTCTCTCACCGCTTTTGTATCACTAAAATTATTAAGGTTACCATCGTCGGTCATGGATAATGTGGACGTGCTATTTTTTTGAAAATTTCCCAGAAGTTGTCTATTGGCTTTCTCATACATATCTAATAAATTTATGAACTGTTGTGAAAATATTCGAGCTTTTCTTATTGTGCTTTGTATTTTTCTATAGTCGGAATCAAAGGGCTTTCGTACCTTTCTACTTATTTTATCACCTTGACTGGCAGTATCGTCTAATGATATTTTTTTATAAGTTATATCTCTATTAGGAGTTTCAAGTGATAAACTACGATTTATATTGCATGGTAAGTTGTTAAAAATTTTGTTTATGTTGTTATCCGTTTGTGTTGTGCTAAATGTTAACAATTTAGAGTTTGAGTGGCATTGGCTTGAGGAACTAGTGTGGCTTCCTTTATTAATATTTACTTTCGAAGATATTATTTGCGATGATACGTCAATTTCGGAAGCATCTGTTTTATTCAATGTTTGGATGGGAAGGAGCTGATTAAATTCATCATCCTTTATTAAATCATATCTATTTTCAAATGTATGAATAGGTTGGAATAACTGTGACTTTTCGACTTTTACAATACTATCTCTATTGTTATACGTTTGCACGCATCCAAATTGCTTAGACACATCGCTTTTCTCAATATCATGTATGTATTTTAGGTAATCCATAGATTGAATATGCTGGGATTCTTCTTTTTCATTACAATAACTGTTACTGCTGGTGTGGTCAGTATTCAGTTGCTGGGATAGTTCACTTTTTGCAAGATTGTCTTTGTTTTTGGAAGTAATAACTGATTCAAGCAGAAGAGATTTTTCATCTCTCTTTAAATCTAAAATATTGGGAAACTGAATGAATTGAAATATCTGGGATTGATCTTTTACATTTTTTCCATTGTTGGCAGTGTTAATAGTATTTAATTGGTGGCATAATTCATCTTTTTTAAAATTATTCCTGTTTTTAGAAGTACAGATGGATTCAATTGTTTGTGGTTTCTTATCTTTCTCCAAATCAATGTTGTTTGTGAAGCCAATAGATTGAAACTGCTGAGACTCATCTTTCCCGATATTTTCTTTGTTCCTGCTGGTGAGAACTGATTCAAATTGTAGCGACTCTTTATCTTTCTTTAAACCATTTCGGTTTTTAGATGTATCAATGGATTGTAGTAGTTGTAATTCATCAATTTTACCACTATTTTTAATGTTTTTGCATATTTCGGTAGATTTATGCCGCTCAGATTTTATTTTTCTATTTTTATCTTTATCGTTACAAGTCTGAAGAAGTCGCTTGAGTATTTCATCCTTTTCAAAATCACAGCTATTTTTCGAAGTATGAATAGGTAATCTTTGCAACTCTTTATCAATGGCAAAGTTATCGCTTAATTTTTCAGTCTTTTCAACTTTCTGAATATTTCTGTGTCTACTTGGAAGTGATTGGGACATTGCGCCTTTACCGAAAATATCTAAGTTTTTACAGTTGATATTAGATTGATGTTGCATAGGCTCAATATTTACACTAACAAAAGTGCTCGTACGTTCTTTGGGATGCTTCGTCGTCATATCAGAAAGAAGCGTCTTGGAGTCATATTTTATATGATTGTATTCAAAATCGTATTGCAATATATCGTTCAAGCATGTTTCTACCGTAGTTTCTGGAAACAATGTTAAGTCCTCAGGACGAGAAGTAGAACTATAAGTGGTCGGGTAACTAGAACTGTTGAGCGAATAATTTCTATTTCTTGATATTGTAGAAGATTTATTGGATGTATCGTAATCTAGAATATTTACTCTTTTAGGATAATTTCTAAATTTACGTACACCATGTGATGTTTGGTTTTGGTCGTTTGTGGATTGTAATGTTTCATTATCTTGATTTAAGTAAAACCCTAAATATTTTGGAAAATTAAAACTGCAGTGAGGAATGCTATCACAATTCGAGGAACCTTGAGAATATTGTGGCGTAAAGTTTTTTTTATGGTGAAAAATATCTGGCCTGTCTATATTTAAAAAACTTTTGTCACTTGGTTGTTCTTCGAATTCTGTATTAGGTATTGTATTAACCCTATCATTATCAGTTTTACTGTCATAGGGTTTGTATTTACTATTTTGTTTTAAACAATATTCGTTTTCTTTATTTATTAATATTACTTCATCTTTGGTAGGATGTTCAGGTACACATTGTAAGCATTCACAAGTATCACATTCGCATCTTTCACCCGGTTCCGCATTTTTTGACATTAACTCATTTTTCTTGTTGTTTTCACATGTCTGGCATTCGCAAGTCGAACACTTGCAAGACACTTTAACACGACTGTTGACGTTGGATTGTTTCGGCTGAACCACGACTGATGCATCTTTTTTTAGGTCAGTATTAACATTGCAAATTATACATTCACATGGTGTACAATCACAGTTTTTTTCGCATTTTTTGCTGATGTATGTGTTGTTTACAGCAGCATACATAGTGAGTGTTCCATGTTGATTTTTCATCTGATTAATTAACGGATGACGTCCCACTCTCGCCGTACGTATGTCGTAGTCCAAACTGTTCGGTTGCTGCACGGGTTTGCTCATGACCTTGCTGTGTCTGGCACACCAGCACGACTCGTTATCGTCTGGTATACAAGCTTCGTTATTGCATGATTCACATTGACACCGTTGATGTCTGTTCACACTCGTCGACATTTCGCGCATCTGGCGGTCGCCCACAGGTCTGCCGCTCGGTACGCATCCAGAGCACATGCAGGGCGAACAATCACACATATTGTGAGTGTTTTCTCCTACAGGAGCTACCACCAAAGTCCCCAGTCTAGCAGACATTGCTTTACATGTGATACATTGGCACGGGATACAATTACAAAAGTTGGTGCTGTTGGTTTCTTTTTCATTTGGGTTACAATCACACTCTCCGAGCCCCTTTTTAGTAGGTTTCGCAATACCTTTGCAGGATGTACGGGAACATCGCACACACGGGCACCCTGAGTGTGGATGCTGGGAGTTATGACTTTTTAATGGCAACTTATAGTTCTTATAGTATGTGCAGTCGACGCATTCACAAGGTTTACAGTTACACACAGTTACATTAGTGGTGTTCATTGATTTCCCTACTAGACATTCGCAAACCTTACAAGTGCAAGCCTTATAAATATCTTTCAGTCGTTCTATCAAATCAAAGTGAGAGGGTTTTGATTTTTGAACTACTTTAGGTTTAGACTTTGCGATGGACTCTTCAAACTCTTGATAGGGTACGTTCATGATCAGAGCGCTAAGTTTGGCAGTTGACGAGTCATGTGCCGTGTATGATTCAGAAAGCTTTACATTTCCGATTATTTTTTCATTTTTACTAACATCAGTTCTGTTATCAAGTTTGCCATGTACATTTTCTACATTGTAAAATGTATTTGCGTGTCTTTTTGGCTTCGACCGACTTTTTTCGTTAGATGCGTAGTTCGCATCGTCAAGAATAAGGTCTATTAAATCTTTGTTTAGATTTATTTTGTTTGCCAAATATTCTAAATGTTGTAGATTCAATGACCTTTGTCTGTTTTCTTGCTCTTTTTGCCGACTTGTTTCTGTGTTTTTACACGTTTTACATTTGCACCCTTCGCGTTTTTTAAAGAAGCAATCCATGGATTCACAATTTGGGCACGAGCATTCGGATACTTTTGAATTTAGCTCCGATTTTTGCATGATGAAAATTGTTTCATCGATTTTTTTATATTTAACACTTGTGTTTTCGTGGCTCGGGCTTCTTGGATGGGCAACAAGCCGGCGTACCCTGTGAAATAAAAGGATGTACATGTATAACTATTGGACTTCAATCTTGGAGATGTAAAAACACTACTACATAACGCATTGATTAATCTAAATCCAATTTGGGTTTATATATTTTCATTAAAATTTAATGTTGATAATTACTCACAATTACGGAAATTTTCTTTTAAACATTATACTTTAGATTTATTTTTATTTGTTTTAATAATTTTCAACATTGTTTTTAAATCATTTCAAAGATTTCTGACAACTAAAGTCAAGTTTGTAGACTTCTTTCATTTATAATATTTAATCTTCTTGCAGGCCACAAAGAGGATGAATGCCAATATCGTCAACATTACTCCGTATAATATTAATTTAAAATAATTAGACGATTTTTTCTGCAATTCATTCTGCAAAATATCTCATAATTAATATTTAAATTTTATATAAGCAGAATAACTAGAACACTCTGAATTTTCGCGAACTTCATTTAAGTAAGTATAGTTTATTAAAACAGTCCGAGCATAATTGTTTTTTTTTTTTTCAAAGAAATACTTTAAATTGTAAATGGTCTGTATGTTCTTGTTATCCTATAACGTAAGTTTTCTTATACAGAGTGTTTCAAATTCTACAAGTATTCATCCTCAATATCAGACCTTCATCCTCTATTTGAATTTAGAATCATTTATGAAAACTATCGCCTACTCTTTGATTTTAGGGGTGTGTAGTCTCACAATCGTTACGAAAGAAAAAAGTAAGTACTTATATTAATTTTATTTATTTATTTGATGACTTTAAAATTTAAAATAACGGTCATTTATTTTAAGTCTTGTCACATATCTCGTATAACGTTTTCTGGTCAAATCCTTGTTAGGTGATGTGACATGGACTTAGCTCAGAAATTTTGCGAGACCAAAACCTTTGTGTTTTCAAAGCATGCTAATTTATCGCATGTTAACTTATCATTTAGGTACCTACTTACTTATTGTAGGTAACTAGAATACCAACTCTTAATAAATTATCATTTAAAATACTTACGAGTACTTATACTGTATGGAAACTAGGTTTTACTAATTTCTCATATACTCTACGTGCTATGCATTAACAACTTTAAATGACTGCATACTAATAACATAGGTTCTACTTAGGTAATGTATGTAGGATAAAAGTTTCTTTAAATAATGTAGGGAATGGAAAAGGTTGACAGGACAGGCAAAAGGATAAAAAAACAACAGTTTATGTAATAATAATTGTAATTCATCAATTAAATTCATTTTTTCAGTAAATAAAACAAAAAATACATATAATATTTAATAATTTTATGAAAAAAGATCTTCTAGTTCCGTGATTGACTATTTTGTTAACAACTAATCGATTATAAAAAACGTAGTATGATGTTATTTACACAAATTACACTCGCTTTAAACAATACAAAATATCAAGAAATAAGTTAAATTCATTAGCAAGTGATATAAAACAAAATTGGCACGGAAATTACGTACAAAACAAAAACTCAGTAATCGTTATACAGGGTGTTCGATATTTTCGCTTAAATATTTTATTTTTATTAAAAAGAGTATTATTATTAATAATGTTTGTATTATGATACATTTATTTACATTACGTAATATTATTTACTAAACTAGAAGGCACCTGAGTGAGGTCGGTGGTGGTAAAACACCTGAAATAAAAACACAAAAATTGAATTCATTAAAAAATACATATCGAATTCTGAAAACTGTTGTAGGAGAAAAATATTTTAAGTTCAGTGTAATTTGTACTTATTAACAAGAGAAATAATTCTCTAGTATAAACTAGAGGTTTTTATATAATGGGGTGTTATTACAGTTGAAGATACTCACATAACAATAAGCACAGTGGCGACGGCGGCACTAGACGTCCGTGCTCCATACTATAGAATTCGTGCCTAGTGCACACGATGGACAATTCTGGAACAAATTGACCAAATTGTTAACACCAATCCGAGGCAGTTTTATCGAAAATACAGATTTTATTTTATCGAAACGTCATAGTCGACACCATAAAAATTTGATTAAAAAAGAAAATCGATACATACAACAATACTTTCAATGGCGTTCGCTAGCTGTTCCTCCATGATTTTTACGTCTCCATGGTCCAGCACTTCCTGTAAGCGATGAGACAAAATTTAGACATTCCAATTACAGGTGAGGTTAACAAAGTTCGTCTGATTCGGTGGTAGTACATACCTCCTGGCAGGCCTTGACGGTGTCGGCGAGGTCCGGGCGCGCGGCGCACAGCCGGGCCGCCGCGCACGCGCACGACACGCTCGACAGCCGCGCCGCGCCGCGCGCCACGCACGCCCCGCCCGACGGCAGCGGGAGGGACACCACCGCGCGACGCCACTCCTGGGGACGGGGACAGTGCCACGGGGGACGTCTCAAGGAATTGGACTTACTAATTTTATTAGCAGCTACGATCGTCCCGCGGGACGAGATTCAATTTTGAAACAATGCTTTTGAGGAAAATGGCATTAGGTCACGTTAGGCGCACCTCGCCCGTTAGTCTCCCGACGACCGCGCCGGAGCGCCTCCGGGGCGGCCGCGGGCACGATATTAGTCAAATCGCTTTAATCTATCGATTATGCGTTTAGTGACACGAGGTTAACGGTCGGACACACTCGGAAGCGGGGTTATACTGACCTCGGAGTCGGCCTTGGCGTCGGCGTCGCCGATGGAGCGCACGAGCTCCTTAGAGATGGCGACGAGCAGGTAGTCGGCGAT
Organism: Timandra comae; assembly: GCA_958496195.1. Lineage (NCBI taxonomy): Eukaryota > Metazoa > Arthropoda > Insecta > Lepidoptera > Geometridae > Timandra > Timandra comae. The sequence goes on along the minus strand of OY292364.1, from coordinate 10,896,427 downwards.
GAGCGCGCGCGCGGGCGCGGCGGCGCGCGGCAGGCGCTCCAGCAGGCGCGCCAGCTCCGCGTCGGGCGCGCGCGGCGACCGCGCGAACACCTCCTCCACCAGCTGACCCACGAGTCGCCCCCGCGCGCCCGCACACGCGCAGCGCGCGCCGCCCGCGCCGGCCGCGCCCCCGGCGCTCCACGCGCCCCACGGCCCCAGGCTGTGCGCGCGGCCCTCCGCCTCGTACTCGGTGCGCTCGGGCTGCAGCTCCACTCGAGACGCGTGGTACGACTGCCGCAGCGTCTCGCTCCGCAGCTCCTCCAGCTCCTCGGTCTTTATCGACAGCTCGTGGCTCAACGTCTTCACTCTCTCTTCGCACTTTCGCTTGCATTGCGTGAGGGCCTTTTGGGTTAAAGAGAGCTGCTTTTCCAGAGATTCGACCTGGGAACACACTTCTTCTTAGCCTCGGCGGTCTTCGGCGGTTCGCGCCCGATCATGCACTGGTGCCGCGAAACGGTATCCGGGAACTCGTGAGGGAACGTGCGGGTCGCGGGGCGGGATCAAATGGGACCGTCCAAACCGACGAAAGCGGGGGGTGGTCGAGTGATAAAGCGACTACACATGCAACTCTACAGCACAACATGAAACTAATTACAAACAACCATGCATGAAATACGCCTCCACCAAACGAGAAGCTTGACATGCAAGAAGATTCAAAATAGACGTATCGTTCGTGCCATTTATTTTTTTAAAGCCAATTGAGTGTGTATGCCAATCAAAATAAAAAATTGAAACAATATGTTTTATAGAAACGTTTTCTTATAAGTAGTGTTTTTTTCTAATTTGTGTGACTTCCCCAGAGTCATATGACATACCTCCTCCTTCAACTCGCAACAAGTAACTTCCAACTCCTGGTTGTTCTTGGTGGACCTGTTCAGTTCCCGTCTGATGCTCTCCAAGTCTCCCTTGTAGGAGTTCTCTGTCTTCTTGGCGACATCACGTTGAGTCTTTAAATCGGTAACTAAATGTTTGTTCGATTTTCGCAGTTCATCAACTTCTTTCTGTAATTATAAACAAATAGTTTTGATTATAATTTCAACTGGCGAATTTTACTATAGACCTTCAAACTGTAGACGTTGGCGTAAGACTACCAAATAAGTCAACAAAGCTTAGTAATCAGGGCTAATAATTAGGACAGGTTTATTAGGGCGCTGATTATGAAAATGACGTTCATTTCAAAATAGAATTTTTAGCAGTTTTTAATGGCTTTTAGGGAAATGTCGGGTTTAAATTTATTTTCTGGTATGTACTGTCTAAAGAATCCTGTAAACTTGAATAAAGAGTATGATCATAGCCTTGTATTTACAGGTAAATACTAACTTTAAACTTAGATTCAAGTTGCTTGACGGCATTTTCAGTCTTCTTCGCCTCGGCCTCAGCTTTTGCACACATTTCGTTAAGCTTAACGTTCTGATTCTTTAGTTTGTCAGCGTCTCTCTCGGATTTCTCTAGAGCAATCTTTAAACCAGATTCAGATTCTTCAATTTCTCTTAATTTCCTCTTGATAGGCTCCAAACACTTTTTGAATTCATCCTTTTCAGATTCTAGTTTTTGTATCTGAAATAGCAGACCACAATTTTATTTCATGTCTTCTATAAAACGAATCTAAAATCAATAAATTCTTAACTAATCAATAAATTCTAGGCTCACGGATTTTTTTTTAATTAAAAACTTAAATGCAACATTTTCTCTTTTAACTTCTAAAAGTTCCATGTTTTCAAATTTACTTTATCATTTTGCGGTTCCCTATCATCTCTATCAAAAACACCTAAAGCATACACGTCACCATCAACAACCTTTCCCTTCAGCTTGTTCTCGGTCGCCTGGCACTCCTGTATCTTCTTCTTGTACCCTCCCTCCATCTCGGCCCACATGTCGTCGGCCTGCGTCAACATCTCCAAGTACGCCGTCTCCCTCTTCTCGAGCTCAGCGACTCGTTTCTTCAGCTCTTGTTCGCTGAAGAGCAACACGCGGATCTTGCTGCCCATCTCTGGGTCGGGTGGTTGCTGGAGAAAGAAATTTGTTTTTAACAAACCTAATTTTTAAGTCCCAGGTTTTGGATTAGTCCATTTATTCTTTCACGTTTGTATGTAAAGGTAAATATAGAGAACCAAAGTTAAATGTTAAAAATACTGTGTTCTATTTGCATCCTTCTACTTTTATAAATACAAAGCCGGTGAAGTGCAAGTTTGTTATTCGCGTGAACACAGTACACTACTGCATGAATAAAATAAAATTTTGCAGTGTTTCTTTGATACTTTGACCAAAATTCCTACGAGTTTAGTTAAGACTGTAGTTAGATGAATCATCCAAATAATAAATCATCAAAGCTCATCCCAATTAAAATAAATTAGCATAAAATATTATATACCACCTAGTGAAAGCATCTCTATGATGTATAGTAGAAACAGTACTAAAATATTAGACGTTCCAATCAAAACAGTATTGTTATTTAAAGCTATAAATGTTCTGTTATAGTGGTCGATGATAAACAACAGTTATGTCATCCATTGTGGTCGGCGGCGTGCGGAACACAACATTGATTGATTAGAATAACATCTTCACGGACGTTAGACATGGCTTGTTACCTCTCGTTGACTTTAAGGGAAAATGTCTTACTTGCATCGTCGTTTTTAATTAGTTATTTGATTTTCTTCAAAATTATTATCGATTATATTATAACGTGCAAAAAAAAAGTTTAGCTAAAATAACTCTTTGATTAACGACTATCTTCCTAATTTAATTCGTTCCTCTCTACTATTACAACTAAGAGACTTAATCGTTTCAGTCCACAATGTTGAATTCCCAAAATGTCAAGCGGTTTCAAAATGTCAAGTTCCCGAAATGTGTATAAGCTATCAACTTTCATTACCTGTTCCTGTTCCTTCTGTTCCTTTAGCTGCCGTTCCAGTTCAGCTATCTTCTCTTCTATCTTATCCTTCTTGACGTCAGCGCCGCAGACGGCGGCCGCGACCTGCCTCTTGGCTGTCTCCAGTTCTTCTTCAAGACATTGTATCCTGGATTCTAGATTCCTCTTTATCTGAGCCGTCTGTGCTTCGATTTCTTTACGTTCTGTTATGAGCCTGAGGACGAATCGGTTAATATAGAATAACGTAATGAGTAACACCCTCAAATCTTAACAGATAAAGTAAAAGACAGGGTCAAATGGAATGAGATAGAGGAGATCTTTGTCCAGCAGTGGGTTTTTTCACCATTTGTATCTGGGCCGATTTTAATGAAATTTAGTACAGATGTTCTTTACAACCAGAAATAGTTTTTTTTTTTTTTCAATTTCCGTATCATGCGATCTAATCATTGTCAAAGAAGAAATCGGGCTCAGTGACAGTATTGGCAGCAACCTAAATCCAGCAGTGAGGTACGCTGATGATGTTGACAGTTAGTATATGAGTAAAATAAGTATAGTATACTGACTTGTTGATAGTGTTCTGCAGATGCATGGTGTTGCAGGAGGGCCCGGTGTTGATGTCGGTCCAGGCCACCACCGCGCCGCACTCCGCCGCGTCCTCCGCGCCGCACGACAGCGGCTCGGTGCGGGATTCTTCTAGCGCCGCCATGCGGGACATTAGGGCGCGCTGGAACAGATATTATAGAATATAGCAGACTGGTAGGACGCATTGTGGAGAATGTCTGTAAAAATGGGTCTGTTTCTAAGCCAGGAGGGAAATATACTTGGGGCCTTACTATTATGCCCGGTAGAGTTACCAGCCTTGGTGTCCAAATTTCGGTCAGAGTTTTTGGGCATATTAGACTTTGTAGAGCCAATTTCAGATTTGCAAGGAAGAATTTCGGTAATTGTAGCAGAAACATTTTGTAACCTCATTAACGTCAAATTACAAACTTTTGTTCCAGGATTACGAATGAAATCGATATTGACCGGTTAACGTACGATATCCTGTCAATTACAATAAAAGGCGCACATAATTGAGTGTTAACGTCCATTAACATTGGCTCCTACCTGTCCGCCGACCGATATGTTAGCGCCGATGAGTTGCACAACGTTCCACGCGATCAGCGCCGGCACCGCCCTCTCCAGCTGTCTCAGCCGGTTCAATAGCTCGTGCTGAAACAATTGTAATAAAATCATCAATGAATTTGTATTAGTGAGTGAAAGTATTTGTAATATTTGATCATAAAGAAATCATTCAGCTTTTTAATATTACCAAATCATTATATATTCCCAACAAGGGGCGGGTTGATCGACTTAACACACATCCCAATTTACTCGAAAAACTAGACTGAAGTATCACTCAACTAACAATTCATTACACAGTTCATTAAGTAAATCCTTCTTCAGCTGGCATCTAAAAATTCTTTAAAATTACTATGTATGCTGGTATTGAATACTGACCTCTCTCATCTTCAAAACCCGTTCTCTGTTGGTTAACTCTGCCATCAGCCTTTCGGCCTGGGCCCTTGAACATTCCCTTTGCTCCGTCATATCTCTTAGTTGTGCTGAACAAAGCTCATAGTCCATTTCAAGCCTGAAACAGACAAATTATTATCAGTCTTTTAAAAATCGAACAACGGGTTGCACTTTCCTATTATCAATAGTCTTGTTAACCTCTGCAACTAACATAACATAATTTCACTACATCATCTCATTATAGTAGCTGACCCCTAAGTTCGAAACTTGTATCTAGGGTATCAGAAACCACGCACACACTCATTCACACACACACCCAGATCGAGACAAACATTTGTGGATCACACAAATATTCACCCCGCACGGGAATCAAACTTGCAACCATACGGATGGCAGTCCGGTATGGTGACCACTCTGCCATCGAGGTCGTCAAACTAAGCTAAGGGGAGGATCGAACTCACGACCTCTCAATCGCCAGGTTGTCGCTAAAGTCATTTGGCTATTGCTTATTTAATCTTTGTTGTCACCATTTCAGTTGCTGTTTAGTTTTTAAATTCTGGGGTTGCTAAGGAATCAATCTTACATAGGTTTATTTTCAAGGTTAAATTGGACATTGGGACCAGTCATAGTTTACCAGTTCAATGTAACTTAAACAACAGTAGTTAAAAGTAAACAACCAAGGCAAAAACGTACAAGGTTTTTCAAGGAAATTCCTAATTAAATTAACGTTTAAAAAAGGTAATTGTCATAAAAACAGCATTCGTTTCCTGTTAACGTTAAATTTTGTCGATATCTTGAATTTTGTTTATTTCCACTTTATAAATACATTTAATTTATTTGAAGTAATTATTTCTGCACAAATTCTTTTAAGTTTTATGGAACTAATATTGGTGGTAAAGCTTATATTGCTCTATAATATGGAAATAACATAAATAATCAGAGTACTCACTGCTGCCAATGTAAGCGTGTATCATTTTCTATCTCTTCCAATTCACAACATTCCTCTTCTAGCCTCTCGTACTTATCTTGAAGTTCTGAAAGTTGCGATTCGAGTTCCTGCAATAAACAACCACAATTAATTAACAAACCTTTACAAAACTTCAAAGTATATTGTCATAAGAAGAAAAGTCCTATTTACCTGTATCCTAATCTCTAACAGATATTCTGTCTGCAGCCTCTGCGCTAGCTTAGCCTCTTTCACGTCCTGTGCCGCCTCGTATATGCCGATCTTCCCTTCTAAGAACTTAAGCCTCCTTTCATAATACTGCTTGTGTTTCTTCCCCAACTTCACACACTTGCACTCTAGCGAGTCGCCGTCCTCTTTCGCACTTAATGTTCTATTCCTAACTCCTTGCTTCTCTAATTTCTCTCTTATGCTATTCAGTCGTTGTATTTCTGTGTTCAGTTCGCCACTGCACTCGAATGGTTCGTACACGTCTGTCTGTGTGCACCTCGATTCGGTCTCGACACCCTCGAAGATGCCGCTCTCTTGGAGCACACTGTTTGGTTTCCTCTCCTCGCTGCAAAGACTCTCAAGAGATTCGCATTTGTACCCTTTCTGTTGATAAGGTGTGACGGTTGCGATTGCCTTTTGAGTTTTGTGCGATAATACGTCGGTTTCTTTAGTTTTCAAGTCTCTTATTTTTTTCGGTTTTACCTGTGGATACGGAGAATTTTTGGTTCAAATTTATTGTGGTGTGGGTTTTGGTAACTGGTTTTATTAATTTTAATATAGGTTCTGGCTATGGATGATGAAATGACATTGGGCCATGTTTTCAAAATAGTGTCAGTGTTGACAGATATTGAGGTCTAAATAACTAATGAGAACTCCTTAAAAAAGAAAAAGTTTTTATTACACTAAGAGACAAAGCAAAAGTAGCAAGCATAAATACCTGAAAACATTCATCCTCACTAACAGAACTGCTCAACGCTTGTAGATTGTAGAAAAGCATTAGAACTTGTTCCAGACAACTCCTGTCCTCCGCCGAGGCAGCATTCAGGATCATCTGCTCCAAACGTTCCTTCACTGGGTTACTTTTGAGTGAATCACTGGTCGTTTCTGAGTTTCGATCTAGAATATCTGCCAAGTATTGTGCTTTCGCGAAGTCTTCTTTGAAGTCATCCTGCGGTGTGCCGAGGTGACGGCGAGGGTTGCAGGGGCTGCTGGGAGCGTGGGGCGACTTGTACCCGGAATCCATTCGCTTGAGTTCGGGCGAGGCGGAGTCCTTGATACGGGAACCGGGGGACACACAACCGGAATCTGAGTCCGTTAGATTGTCCCGCGTACCCTGGAACAAACAGGACATCATTTTAACCTTGCAACGTAGTATTAACACTCAAAAACAACTGCCCACATAACAAATCATTCAATATTCGTATACTAGGCCTAAATGAACAGTTCAAAGGTGAACATCTGTTTATCCCGATTGACCACAAACACAACACAAAACATTTCAACTAACTGAACATTTAACAGCCATTATTTCTTCGTTGCCAGCTATCACGTTCACAATCAGATACACTAATGAGGAACATTGTTCGACTTTTTTACTCAGAGAGCGATTATAGTGCGTCGTGGGTTGTTATGTCCATATATCTCGCCTACTTTCGAGCTTGTTGTTCAACGATCTGAATACTCTGTGATAGACGTCTTGTAATAATTGGCTAGTTTACTGTAATATATGGAATTTACGAAGTTATGTGTGAATTATCGCTTGGTATTCGCTGTATGTTGGTCAATTATGATCTAAGCTGGAGAGTTTGTTTGGTTGAACGCGCTGCGGTGTTGGATAGTCCATTTACTTATTTATGCTTCTGAGACAGATAGTTCTTTATTGTGTGTTCTGTACAATCATTATTAGTACATTGAGAGCTTAATGCATAGCATTTTCTACTGAGGAAAATATTTTTCATTTTTCGAGGAAGCTAGAACATCACGCTACGGACAATCCCCTAGACACGAAATAAACACGTGTTAAACCCATGTAAAGCTAGTGTATCATATAGAAATACCTCCAACCCTGAATAAGGTAACGAATAGCTTTTATTACCGATTCTCTCACAGATAAAACGCGTGTGTACAAATATAGTAGGTAGTACCTAAAATTATTTGTTTTATTAACCATATTGCTTGCTGACTAATAATTTAGATACTTAGCTATTCAAATCGAGGTCAATAACCGTAGGTGTTGATTTCATAAGTAAATTATAAACAAATATACCTATACTTAGGTATAATAGCAAATATGACCTTAGAACAAACGGACCAAAAACTGCATATACCTAACTAAAACTATGCAGTTACTTGATTACATAATTACGTTCTAACTAGGTTATTTTATTGTAGTTCAAATAAATATGATTATTTTACAATATCTTATTACCTACATAATATAATTGGGTTTTTATTACTAACTTACTACTACTTGAAATAACTACTCATTATTTAAGGAATAACGAGTGAAAATTACAGTTATATTTCCCGCAGATTTTCTGTTAATAAAAAAGGAGCTTCGAAGTAATGCACTAACAAACTTACAAAACAATTAATTTATAATTATAATCTACTATATAATAAGTCGGGTTTTCCTTCCTGACGCTATAACTCCAGAACGCACAAAACGATTTCCACGGTTTTGCATTCGTTGAAAAGGTCTCGGGCTCCGTGAGGTTTATAGCACTATAGTTTATCCCTGTATTCCCACGAGTATGGGAACTACGCGAGTGAAACCACGCGGCGCTGCTAGTTATTTATAGATAAACTAGTCTTGTACTCTATTTGTTGGTGAAAACCGCATAAAAATCGTCGCGTTTAAGATCTAAGCGTACACTCACAGAGACAGATATAAAGTACACTATTACACTTATTATTGTGTTAAAAACTAACGTTTTACTACAAATCTGAACATCGTAAACAAACGATAGTAAGTACTTATTTAACAAAGAATCAGGATGCAATAAACGACCTTACGAGACTAGTTCAAGGTTTAGAATGGATTCTACAGATTATACGTATAGTTAGTTGTTCAAATGCCTGCATAACTTAATCGAGTCTCATAAACTTGAGAATAATCGTAGACGTAGATTAATAAAGAGTGTGTACAGGACTGATAACTGTCTACTGCTAATCTGTTTTAAAAAAGTACAATTACCTCAGGTAAATTAAGGACTGAGAACAAAAAATACGCTAGTGAGCACCTAATTAAAAAAGTTGAATTGGACAAAACAGTTTAGGAAATTGATCGTTTTGAAAAACCAGTATAGAAAATTTGATGATTTTGGATAATCAACGCGTGCTATACGATAAAAGCTAAAATAATGCATTATAATCAGTGTTAAAACTGTAATAACCATTGATTACAACAAAAAATCCCTACTAATATTATAAATGCGAAAGTAACTCTGTCTGTCTGTCTGTTACCTTTTCACGGCTAAACTACTGAACCGATTGACTTGAAATTTGGTACAGGGGTATCTTATGGTCCGGGAAAGAACATAGACTACGTTTTATCCCGAAATTCCCACGGGATCGGGAGCTACGCGGGTGAAACCGCGGGGCACAGCTAGTAATGAATAAAATGCAGCTGAATACTTTGACAATCAAATTCTTAACAACTATAATAAAATTGTACGCTTCGCTTTCGTTAATAAATTGACCAATTTGATATACTGAGCGGTAACTGCAATATCATAGTTTATACTTTATAGATGTACCTATTATTATTTCTATATTCTATACACGCGAGGTAAAACATAACATAGCCATGTAAATGAAAATTACGTAATATGTACTTATACGTTAGTAAGTAAGTATATACTTTTGCTGAACCTTATGAATATAATGACGTCATTTTGAAACAATAATGTTTAGACTTTTTTATTAAACAAGGCTGCAGAATATCTGGTTATAAGGGAATAGAATATCTAGTTATATGCTATCAAATATCGTCATAGTTATTTAATTTAAAAACAGCAATAGCTCAGTGGCTAATGCATCGGCCTGGCTATATCGAGAAGTCGACGATTCGATACTCATTGCATTTAAAAAAAAAAAAAAAAAAAAAAAAAAAAAAATCTTGTTTATTGTTTTCTTCAGATCAGAACAAAAAATAGGTTACATCAGAACAATAAAAAATAAGTGAAAAAAACAAAAGGTGGCGGCTCAGCTTGTGCTGCCCGGCGTATGTTACTCCGAGCAGCGCTGGTTTTCAGCCGCCCCCGTTCCTTACAACATTTAACAGGAACGGTCTGGGCCCACGTCCATAAAATATTACAAATAAGAAAAAAAAAACAATTAAAATTTAAAAAAAAACAATCAAAATTAAAATATTACAAATAATAATAAAAAAAAACAAAGTAACTTAAATTATAATACAAATTACTAAACTTAATCCATATTTGAGTCTTATCATTCTCTCTCTCCGTCTCTTATGGCGTATTAACTATGTGTAGTTGCGTGTGTTTGTCAAGTGTTTCTCTAACACATATTGTAGGTACTATATTATTTTATATCACATAATATTAATGTATATAATAGGATTATATATTACTTATATCTATCTACTTACTACATTTAAGAATATACTATATATTTATTTATATCAAAAGTAAAGTTTTAATTTCAAATCCTTCAGGCTCGATTGTTTTAGATTTTCACCAGCAAGCTGTCGTTTTATAAGAGCATTTTTGTATTTGAGTTTGAATGTATCTGCACTCGTTTTCTCTCTGAGAGGCGGAGGCAGGTCATTCCAGATGCTTGCTGATAAAAATCTAAAACAACCTCTATAACGCGCAGTTCTATGCTTAGGAATAGTTAGAATATTTTTTGTAGAGCTGCGCACACCTTTCATCCAGTTTAGTTTTTCAAATAAATATTCGGGTTTTTTGCTGTAAATTATTTTTTTAATTGTGCATGCAAATTGTAAATCTCTTCTTGCCTTCATGTTTAATATATTTTTCTGATTTAAATATGGTGTAATGTATTCTCTCCTTGGAACATTAAAGGAGTAACGTATACAAGCATTTTGCACACGTTGTATTGCATATTCTAAGCTTTGGTTTAACCTAGGGCCATATGTGGAGCTGCAGTAGTTAAAATGACAAAGCACAAGGGATTCCGTCAAGTGGTGTCGGAGTTCTTCATTAATATACGGTCTTATTTTATATAGGGTTTTTAATTTAAAGAAAGCTGTTTTAATTTTGTTATTTATATGTTGTGTGTACTTCTGTTCTCCGTCAATAATAAGTCCTAAGTTGCGCGCAGTTTCTACTATCTCTATTTCTATGTTGTGTATCTTAACTTTGTTTTCGCATTTAAGTACATGTTCTTTTTGATGTTTAGTGCCGATTATAACCATTTGTGTTTTAGACGCATTTATTTTAAGGTTGTTTCGATTTGACCAGTTGTAAATGTCGTTAAGATCTTTATTTATTTTATTAATGGCCTCATCTACATCTTTACCAGGGAATGAGTAATATACTTGAGTGTCATCTGCATATAGATGATGTTTGCAGTTTTGTATAACTAAGGGTAGATCGGCTGTGAATATGGTAAATAGAGTCGGGCTCAACAAGGATCCTTGAGGTACTCCTCTTTGCACAGGCAAAGCAGAAGAATATTTCTTCTGCCCGCCTATTCCCTCAGTTACGACTCTCTGCTCTCTGTTCGAGAGAAACGATTGGAACCAACGACACGTGTTATCGGAAAATCCCTTTTCTTTTAGTTTACTCAAAAGTAGATCGGGGAGTACACAGTCGAACGCTTTAGAATAGTCCAATAGGACTAGTATAGTAGTATGACCCATGTCTGTGGCTTCTGATAGATCGTCAGAAATGTGTAGCAAAGCGGACTCAGTGCTATGACCTTTACGAAACCCCGATTGATACTTTGGAATTAAATTAGATTTTGAAAAATATTTTCTTCGTTAAATAGACCATTTATCAGAGCAAATTAATTATTTTAAGAGATTGTAGATGCTAAATAAAATAATTTTAAATAAATCTAAAATACAAGAATGAAAACTAACTCCAAAAGGTTAACATAACGGAAACTATTAATAATTTGTTAACGGTTTTATTCAATTATAAACTATGTATAAACCACAGGATGTCTATGTAAGGAGATCTTTATGACAACCGTATTGAAAGAATACCGTCATCACCAGAGCGGTGTCATTATATTTGTTTACTTACATATTATATGTATATACTTATACTAATATAAAGCTCAAGAGTTTGTTTGTGTGGTTGGTTGAAATTTCTCAGGAGCTTCAAGTACGAATTGAAAAATTATTTCAGTGTTAGCCCATTTACTATGGAAGGCTTTATGGTATACTAGCAGCGCCCCGCGGTTTCACCCGCGTAGTTCCCGTTCCCGTAGGAATTTTGGGATAAAAAGTATCCTATGTTCCTTCCCGGACCATAAGCTACCCCTGTTCCAACAAGTCAATCGGTTCAGAAGTTTAGCCGTGAAAAGGTAACAGACAAACAGACAGAGTTACTTTCGCATTTATAATACCTATTAGTTAGGATTAGGACTAGTTAGGATAGCATCACGCTATGGCCAATAGAAGACTAACGCGGGTTAAACCGAGGGGCGTCGCTAGTGTATAGTATAGATGATCTAAGGTACATATTTAAGAACATTTGAATAAAATGACAAACACAAATTACTATTAATGGGAGGTCGTCACTGAAGTGACGCATAAGCTTTGCCTACTTCCAAAGGCACGGTTGTCGTACTAACATCATCGACAGTCGTTACAGGGAAGTTAGAGTAGAACTATCAAAACCTTACCAACAAATATCGCAGCACAGGACCGTAATGTTTAATTCTATCTAGTATTAGGTAATAAACGATTTAATATAAAACTTACTTTAGGATTATAAAATTTTAGTTGTCACTGAATTCCAACTTTAAATTCACTGCACATCGCAAAATCACTTTTAATCATTCATTCCTTATATGAAAATACTGTAATAGCTGTATTAAAGCTTAATTAATACTTAAACAGCGACTAATCAAGCTAAATATCTAACAATGAATAAAAAATTCAAATAATTAGTACGAGTATCCCTGAAACACTAATTTTCTTCTAGTAATGCTGTCTCTTTTTCACAGCCCACTAAAGGTGTTAGTTGGAAAGAGACAAAAGATATTTCAAAGTAATGAAAACAGGTAATAAACTGCACAGAGTCATGAGATGACATCAATATTTACATTGTAGATCAAACACTGATACATAACATGAATACTTATGTATTACCTTTATGTACTGGCTGTAGCCCGCGGTTTTACACGATAAAAACTGATTTTGAGTGTGAAACTATAACTATAAAACTATACTATCTAGGGATTACAACTGTAGTATTGTAGTGTGGGATAATTTTCCAAAACAATCAAGAAGTTTTGAGATTTTCTTTTACATTGAAACTTACCTTACTTCCTCATATATGAATACAGCGGTATATTATAAGTATGTATATTGTTTATGTATATAGGTATAACACATACGTAGTTAAAGGCTGTATTTATAATATAGCAAGTCAACTTGTTAGTAAATGAATAGAATTGTCGTCGTAATGGACAAGCTAAGTAAGTTGTTATTTTGTTTTCATTTATTAAAACACTTTAATATTTGTCATTTAATTAACGAATTAATATTTTATTTCAATAACAATTAAATTAAAATTTAAAAAACCCCCAAAACAATTACTTTCAAACCCCCATAACTTTTAAACAGGTCAACCGATTTTCATCAAACATGTCTAAGAACACTCGCACGTAAGTCCCCTTTAATACGAAAAAAACTAAATTGAAATAGGTTCATCCGTTCGGGAGCTATGATGCCACAGACAGACAGATACACACACACACACAGACACGTCAAACTTATAACACCCCTCTTTTTGCGTCGGAGGTTAAAAAGTATATAATATTAGGGAAAATACGTACTTATTAGTCTTTTATGCACTATTTCACCACTTCAAACGTAATAACGCACACCCTAGTAAATGCTTTTATAAGTAGGTATGCTTTTTTTCTTTTGGTACTTATAATGTTTTTTCACTGATATCCGTTCAGACGTTTAGGATCCAAGAAAAATAACAAACAAATTCTTTGTATTCGTTTAAAAATATTATGAAACATATCCCAAACAACACGTGTTGACATCTAAATAAACATTGCATTGCATCTACTACTTATTTCGTCAATAAATACAAGTTTTAATTAAAATCAAAGTACGTATAAAGCTCTACAAAACATAATCATTTAGACACGAGTACCCCTGTTCTAGTAGAGGGGGTTGCAAAAGTAATAAGTACCATAAGGGCCTATTTCACCATCTTCAAGTAACGTTCCGAGTACTCACATGTTTTGTCTTTGTCACTTGATATAAAGTAAGAATGAGACAAAACTAACTTTACTTGGTGAGTAACTTTTCTTGAAGTTTATTGAAAGATGGCACACATCACAGTTTCATCTTAATTTTTTTAACAATTAAATAAATAAAATTGATGAACAAACCCTACTTTAGTATTTTACGACCATTCGCCATTTGAATCTACTGATTAAAAATAAATACTTATTAGAGTCTATGCTTACCTTATCAGGAGTAGCGTCCTCCAGTTCCAACAGCCTGAACTCCATGAGCTCGAGCTGGTCGCGCGCGTCGCGCAGCGCGTGCTCGAGTCGCGTGCACTCGCGCGCGCTACTGGCCGCGCGCTCGCTCCACTGGCGGCATTGCGCGCAAGACTGCCGAGTAGAGATACCATATGTTAGGAATTAGGGAGGATATAAATTGAGAGAGAATAATGAGGTTTCTGTTTATGCAGTTTCATGGAATTAAGTAGGAAAATTGAGAGAGAATGGGTGAGAAAAATGTCAGTAGTTGAGTCGAACTAGTGAGAAGAAATAGTTCATAAGACTTTGACTACCTCCTACTACTCAAGATTGCTGCTAGTGTCAAATTAAGGGTTGGGGAATCGTGTGAGCTAAATGATTGTGAATATTGTGATCCATAATGTTTTTTTCAGTCTGGATATGTGTGCGTAGTTTTTGATATCCTACACACAGTTTATGGACCTATTTAGGGGTCAGTTGCTGTAGGAACATGGTAGAGTGATTGATTGATTAATTGCACAGTGGTCCTATAGAGCACTGCGTCCCATGAGCGTGGGGGGAATTGTAATTGAATCTAGGACCACATATTTGACAGGCAGGTGCCCATGCCACTAAACCGCAAAGTAAAGCTATCATATTCCATTTAATAAGATGATAGCGGTATTAATTATTCCCCTAAACATTTAAAATGATAAAAACCTATCATAAAATATCCATTGTAACTTCAACTCATAGTCACATTACTATTAAACGAAACACAATACAGAGAGTGACGCAAGACCCGGCGTCAATAGTTTACTGGGTGACAAAATATTTAAGATATTGCAATATAATAGGACATAGGACCTACTTGACATTTCGACTATGAGATGCTCTTATGTACAAGGCCGAACGCTTTAGATATTATACTAATACTTGAGGCATATCTTAGAGTAATAAAGAGATATTCAATTGATGAGGCATATCTTAGAGTAATAAAGAGAAATTCAATTGATACCTAAATAAGTAGGTGGTTTTGTTAATGTTGTATGTGACTCGGTTATAATTTCATTTAGTTTACTTAAAACTAGATTAAGTTAGTCCGCTATTAAAGTGTCGTTTCCCAAATATACAAGCACGTCAACGATTTTGAATTCAAACGTCGCGATGATTTGGACACAAAACGAGATGCAATGCAGGCCCGACCACCAGCGGTCATATCCTATAATGTTATGAACGGTGTGTTGACGTGTCCGACATGTGGCAGAACATTTACATCCAAAATTGGATATGCAAGTTACCATCGAGCACACCTGCGACGAGCTGAACAGCAAAGCTCGAGTTGATAATATAATTAATATCGAAAAAACCAACAAACAGTCGCTGAGGCCGAAATCGGTTAAGAAAGCATCATCCATCATACAAAGGCGGATTAAATTCTCGTACCAATCGTCTCAGAACCATCTCAAAGAGGTTCTTATCAGATTTACCCCTCAAATCAGTAAGTATACTGAATCTTAGTTCAATTAATTACTTAATTGATATTTAAGGCTTTTATAGACAATTTAGAAGAATTATACTTACTGTGAATCTGGATCGAGATCCTTGATTAAATTTGATCTCGGAAAGCGATAGAGATAGACTGAATGTGCAGTGTAGAGTCTGCTAGGCTAACATGACTTCAAAAACGCGATAGATACAGCGATTTTAACCGCCATATTTAATTTTTCATATCGTACCACGATATAATTCATTCATTGCTCGCGAAATAGATATTATTATATTTTATCACGCACAGTCATGCTAGGGGGCTGCATATACTCGTGCTTAAGTAAATTTAACCGCGAATAATTATCCTTCTATCGTACTTTTATCATAATTCAATTAAAGATGGATGTCTAGTGTCGAAACGTGTTAGTAAACTCGGCCCGTTATGCTCAGTAATTAAATAACGTTGTAACATGATATTGTACGAAACAAGCAATTAAAATGAATAGTAATTGTTAATTAACGTTTACAATATCTGTTGAGTGTACATTTAGTAAATATTGGTTCAGTGTGTGAAGGTATTATTTATTTTATGCGCTATCTTATTTCTATCAAACCTTGTAGGCCTTAGATGAGTTGGGTACTCCTCTAAGTTGTAGGCTCTCGTAAATCTCAAAATTTTCATATTATTCGATATCAAATAAACCGTATTTTCTTAATTCATTAATATCCCTCACCATTTAAATAAAATGGATTTCCAGGACTGATTTCCTTTCTAATAATATACTTACTAATGTTTAAGTTAGTTATGTTAACTAGTTATACTAACCCACATATCGTTGAGCGGTTGCGGTGACAGAGAAGCAGGGGCAGATGATACAGCCGAATCCTCGTCAGAGGGGGCCTCCTGGAAACCATATACACTATTAGATATACATTTCACAACACACACATACAACATAAAGTAACGGTTAGTTTTAGCGCCTATTGAAAACATAAACGCAACACCTAGAATATCCTCGCGTTGAATCATGCTACTTTTATTTTGTCAGGCGTTTGATTGTGCATTTATGGATTCATTGTTAAAGTAAAGGAACGGTAACAATAATGTTTCCTTTTTGATTCGCTTTTTAACAATTTTTTTGACAAAATCAAGTATTCAAAATCAATTAGATACAATAAATCATAGTTTCAAACTCCACCGAAAAAATATGGTAGGTAAGTACTTAAGTATAACTCACCCTGTAGAACGTTTCTTTCCTATGCTGTATATCAGTTTTCAGATCTTCACGATTGCTCTTATCTTTTCGCTGAAACAAAGAGAGACACCATTTAGTATAGCTCATATCCGTGATTAATATTTACATTAATTATTAAGTAGTTAACAAAGGAAAAATTTTCGCTAAGGGCCTATTTCACCATCTTCAAGTAACGTTCCGAGTACCTACTTACACGTATTGTCTTTGTCACTTGATATAAAGTAAGAAAGAGACAACACTCACTTTACTTGGTGAGTAAATTTACTTGAAGATCGTGAAATAGGCCCTAAGTCTTAATTGCTCAAGTTGACAGGGGCAGAACACCCAGATAGACCTTTGATCATTGCATCAATACATAGATACTAGGTCTTCTATTATCAGAGTACTTATTTTTCGATAAAACCCTTTCCTATGTGAAGTAACATACTCAGTGATATCGTAATTCTATATCATACATAATACATTAACCAATGATATCATGTGTCGGTTGGATCTCGTAACGAATATTGAACGCATGAGAGAGTGAATTTCGCTACATCTCTGGCAAACAGTGGAAATATCGAAAGTTTTTACCTGATTAGAATAATTATATTATGTAGGATTTGTTGAGAAAAACATTTAGGGCGCGTGCTTTGAGAAATTTAATTTTATTTAGAGAGTTCAGTTGGCGATACGTAAAGGATTCTAAGTAGTTCGTGATTGCGAAATATTGTCTGCAGATAAGTACTTTTATATTGACATAAAGTTAATTGTTCAGTTTTTAGGACCAGATTTATTGTACCCAATTCATACTTTTTAAAAGCCAATCAAAATAAATTGTACCTGTTTAAAAATTCTGATCTGGTTAAAGATGTGGTCTTTTTGAGAACCAGTCGTTTTGTTACAAGACTTTCGGACGTAAGTATAACTACAGATCTCTGTAGCCTATACAACCTATATAAGGTCCATCTGGTCCTTTTTAAATCTGGACCTTATGATGATTCGATCGTTTTCACAATGTACTTAGTCATTATCATACCAACCCAACTTATAGTTATAGTTTTAGAAGTGACAATTTCAATAATGAAGTAGCAGTAGCCATTCAATCACACATCAAAGGACCTTTACGACCGAAATATACACCTTCTAATCCGTCTAGCCATTCAATCACCTATAGTACTTATAGGCTATAAGTAAGGCACGTTCACAATGGCCTTGTAAACATGAGCCATTTGTTCACCGGCCTAGTTCCCAGGACTGGCAGGAGTTACTTAAACTGGAGGCATAATACCGTGATATACTGGCGAACAGATTAACTCTGATTGATTTGTGTTGCAATGTTGTTATTGTAATGGGTAGTGAAGTTTGTAGAAGGTAGTTTGGACAATTGATGTTGTTGAACAGATGGTGTTTGTTTTGTGAGTTGAGGTCTGTAGTGTTAGACCTTAATTTTGTCGATATTTCGAGGTATTTTGAGACTAAATAAACTTGGTTCTTTAACTTAAGTATATAGTAATTTGAGCTTGATAAGATTCAAAATGCACTTTCAGGCAAGACGAGTGCCAAAATTGAAGGGAGGTCTTTTCTCAGAAGTGGAGTACTTCAGGTTGATTGTAACTCATAACAATTGATGCAAAATTACAATGATGGGTCATTTGAATCCGACTTGGTAAGGTCAAATAACATCATAAAATCTATTGGGATATCAGATACGGAGATGGTTTGGAGAATAAACTTTCTTAGAGTTACGAAACCAAAATCTCTTCAAGTAGTTTTATATTGAAAACTAATGTAAGTATATTATTTATTTCAGTTCATCTGTGATCTTTTGCTTACACTTGCAATAAGTAGCATCGGAAAACCGGAAACTTGAAAAAAATAATATACATCGTAAATATCCCGTTTATCATAATAATTTGAGTGCTAATAACCATGATAACTATAATGTAAGATAAATAAATATCTATCAATCAATACTAGTCCACCCCACATTAAAATTACCCACGATGAAGGAGAATAAATGGTAAATCATGATGTGTGATGGTGAGATAGCGCGACCTGACCTGAAATCTGACCCGCTAGCTACATTAACAGGACTTGGGATATCTACTGCTAACTGGAACGAATTGAACCCAAATAAATTCATGTATTTGATGTCAAAGTGTTGGTTTATCCCTCTTTCATGGTAGTTTAACTTGATGTAATTATATGTAGGTAATAGGTTGAAGAGCGATTCAAACTCTAACTCTCTTTATTAAAATCTAACAGCGCCCCGCGGTTTCTCGCTTAGTTCCTGTTCCCGCGAGAATGTGGGGATAAAATTGTACTAAAAACCTTCCTTTTGAATCACTCTATCTATTAAAGAACTTGCATCAAAATCCGTTGCGTAGTTTTAAAGATGTAAGCATACATGGGACAGACAACCGCCGAAGCGAGTTTGTTTTATACTATGTAGTGAAGAGGAATTACAACATTACAGTAAATCATTAGTAACACGTTTTCTCGCTTCTATTTTGAAAAATAATGTCAAATACCAAAGAAACAATACTTAATTTTATGTTTATACGAAAGCGATTCTGTTTTTCTGTCTGTGAACATTCATAGAATAACAAATTAAATCAGGATAAAAATAAGCGTTAACATGAGTCACTTAAATCTTAACATCGAAAGAAACCTGCAAAAAACCAATGATAAACCGCTTAATTCTTTAACACTCATAAAAACTGCATAACATTCTGAGTGTGGGAATACTTAAATCTTTATGCATATTACCTGTATAAAAACGGAACGGGTTTAGAAGCCGAAGTTTACTCAATGAACCCTTTGGAACCTGTTTGGAACAAGTACTTCGTGACATGGATTCTTAGACCTTTATCATCAAAACATTACAACCTTATTTCGATAACCTTAAGGAACAAAATAAGTTATCAAGAAAGATTTAAAATTTCCAACAAAAAATGAAATACCCTCTAATCTTTAAAATGATAGCAATAAGAACTATAATAGCTTGTGTTATGTTATTTTTTATGGAATTCCAGGGAACCTTATGAATGAATTCTAATGGGATATTCTAACATACATTGTTAACTTTTTTAATATAAGTGTTTTCGTTTATTATGTCCTCGGTTGGAGGCACTTGAAAGGATACGTGTGATGACAGGATTTTGGTGATTTTTGACTTAATAAAAAACTTGAGAAAGTTAAAATATTTACAGATAATTTTTGCACCGAATTAGAAATTTTAATACATATAAGAGTTGTTGAAGGGCACTTAGGCATAATAGAGCTTTTGATATTTTGTGACAATAGCAAAACATTCAAAAGTTTGTTGGTAGAGCAAAAGAATAAAACAAAAAAAAGTTGTACTAAATAGAGCTTTAATTATACTTGGTATAGCTCTCTAATTTAAAATAGATATCTTTAACAGTGTTATTAGAACTCTACCTAGTCAAAATTTCCCTTACTCTACCAAGCCATGATTTTTCATGTCCAGATAACTTTATTCGAGGAATATTTTTGAAATTTTGACAGTTATTTCATACAAAAACTGTCAAAAGTCAACTTTATTCCTCGATTAAAAGTTGTCTGGCGATGAAAAAAATCAGCTCTAAGTAGAGCTGCGACTCTACTTCACTTTTTTTGGAAAGAGTGTACGTATATGTTAATTTGAGTGTTTCGCTTCCACCTTCGTCTGTTTAACCCAATAGTCCACATCGGAACTCGAATAACCTGCTGTAATACGATCAGATATTAAGGGCAAGACGAACTTTACACGTATAAAAGTATTTTTTAAAGTTTCATGTAAAATTTTTGTTATAATTTTTGTCTTGGTCTGGGTCAGTGTGTGAAGGAGTATAGTTTCTGATACAATAGATAAATAAATATTCTTTATTGTAGTAAATAGGTTACAAACCGTAGGTAGTTTAAGAATAATTTTCAGAAGTAGGTATATTTTTGTATAGATATAAGTTTGTAGTTATAAATTATACTATGTTTTTGAAGTGAAATAAAACATTAATTATTTATTTTATTTATTTAAACTTACAATTAGCCTCTGTGATACAGATACAGGTAAATTACCTCCTATAATTAAGTTATTACCTGAGGTAACAATCTAGTTATAGGACAGTTGGTATATGATAGTGATTGATTGTTTTGAAGATACCGAAATATAGTAAGTTTATGATACATAGAAGTTTGAAAATAATATGTATTTTTAAACACAATTCAATGAATAAATAGCATGCTGTGATGATAAAAATATTGAGATTTTGTTTGGTATTTTTAATGCACATTAAGTGGCCTCAAGTCTAAAAATAGTAATGTTTTAGCCGTTTAAAAATGGAGTTACACTACATACAGGTATTATAGAAATTACTGATATTTCTTGCATTTTTCTTCGAGTCGATGAACAAGACTTAAATTAAGAGGCTCCAGTGAGCTTAATGGCCAACTCAATGGCGTTCGGCTGGCATGACATGAGGTTTCTTGCATTTAACAATATGTACTTAGATAAGTAAGTTTGTACTAATATTGCTTAAAATAAACACGGAACAAGGACACTTTACAATCCATTCATTTAATAAAATATGAAAGTTATGTGAGAGTTTGTGATTAAATCAAAATCTTGATATTTTGAAATTCTGAGTAATTATTTTGAGGAAAGTTCTTTGCGGTTTATTTAAATGGGTTTTTAAGAATTCGTGGAACTACGTTTAATTTTACTTGACTTGTTATTTCTTAAAAAATACTTTGATACAAAATGAAATTAATAAAACAAGTGTATGTTTATAAACATACAAGTTATTTGGCTATCAGCGTACAAATCTATATTTTCGTGTTTTTGAACCTTGACATAGACAATAATATTATTTTACATTAAACTAATTCACACTTTATAAAAAATCCAGCTACTACTCGACTTAATTAATGTCACAAATCCAATGGGATTTATGTCCAAAAATTTCCCTTCATGATGTTCTGTACAAATCTGTCAATTCGTATAAGATGATCTATCATCTTTCCTCTTCTGATGTTATCTTCATCAGCTCATACATGTCCCCACCGAGGAGATCGAGCCTACCCTGAATTAGGGTGATTATATAGGCCTTAGTCAACCACGCTGGCCAAGTGCGGGTTGGTCGACTTCACACACAACCTTAGAATTTCTTCGCAGGTGTTTGCAGGTTTCTAAACGATGTTTTCCTTCACCGTAAGACTTCTGCTATAAAATATCTTTAATATCTATTTTCCTTTACTTTTATAACATAACATAAGCATTCACTACATCATCTCATTACAGTAACTGACCCCTAACTAAGTTCGAAACTTGTATCTAGGGTATCAGAAACTACGCAAACACTCATTCACACACACACCCAGACTGAGATAAATATACTCTTTAATAATCTTCTATAAATCTATTTTCCTTTGCTTTTATAACAATATTCAACAAACTTCTCCTTAATATGTCTCGTCTCGTTGTCGTGTACCGTTCGGTTCGGAGCCGACCGGTCTGCGATCTCGCGGTATTCCGGTCCCACTGACATCCGACACGACGCGACGCATCCCGGTGACGGTGACCGATCACTTTTATTAACAAGGAAATCTTACTTTTTAATGCACATATGAGATGATTTTGAGCAGTTTTGTGATGATATTTGTAACAGGCATACATTATTTTGAGTATATATTGAACCAACTGAACTCTACGCTTTGCACGCGTTGATATAACTTATTATACGTACAATCTTGCTATAAACCTTCTCCTTGAATCGCTCTATCAATTGATTAAAACAGCAATCCGAAAAATGATCTAAACGTAGATATGATTTGAAGATATCAACATGTTTATATTCCAAGTTACAACATTAATCGACTATTATTGTTGTTATTTCTTGATGTCATTCTTAACATTGAACTGAGTACCATGCATTTAAAATAAAAACATTAAAAAGCTTAAAAACTTCAACCAACACTTTGCATTCCACATCTTATCTTCAAAACTTAAAGAAAGCCAGTCACAAAACTCACAAACTTATTCACAATTATGTCAGTAGCGCAAGCATCTCTCGCCTAAGGCTGCTAAAAGTAATTTATGTGAAATCTGAGTGGATACAATGACACCGTCGTTTGTTAGTCAGTTCCCACGGTCAAGTCACTGTACGGTTCTTCAATATTCCTATTGTTAGATGCTAATTATGGACATCTATCTAACACCCCGTCATTATGTACAGAGAATAATACGACGCGTGCGATCTATGAATACTTAAGATAAAGTATCGGATTTAAAGTGTGTTTCATTGATTTAGATGTGGTCGAATATAAAATAGGTAAGTACTTTCTGTAAAAGTAAAAATGTAGTTTAAGTTTTAAAAACAAAAGTTAACTTTAACTTAACGTAAATTGGTCAGTTACGAAATATCTAAAATTATCGAATTTCAACATCATAACTATACACATACCAAAGGCTTAACAAAGTATATTCGTTGATAAATCGATAAATATGAAAAATAAGGTTAATAAAACGATCAATCGTAATATTCGATGACATAATCTTCTTTAATTTATGGCAGAAATGGCTTCTGAATGACAAATTTATTACCGTTAGTTCACGACTTGTTGTCAATTAGCAAACTTTCACGATCTCATAACTTTGGGACAATTCATACGCAACTAAATAAACATATAACGTTATATAAGTTACGAGTTGATCGAGTTGAATCGATATTAATTAAGTTAACAATCGATAGTTTTGCGGGAAAGGAGGTCGCAACACTAGGAGTGGGAGAAACAATTTTGATGTACTTAGTATTTTATTTTGGCATTAGTAAGTATTTTGTTGGTTATGTACTGTTAGTAAAATTAAAAGAGTAAATAACTTGTTTAAATATGTTTATTGTTTAAGTAAGGACGAATGAATAAGAAGATAAACGTAAAATGAGGTCTTATTGACATATTAACCTTTTGATGATACCGTCTGAAAAATCTTTGTTTTAAGAATTATATTTTTCAAATATTAATATTTTTTGCTTGATGGTTATTTATTTGTCTGTTTTAGATGGAGACGTAGCAGTCGTGACTTCCAAATGTTATACAAAGAACAATTTGATTTAGTTTACTTTTAATTTACTTATAAACTAATGAATCAACTTTAACTGAAATAAGGAACAACATGAATAACTATATTACTTATATTTTTCATACATTGAAAGAAAAAACAGCGAATCTAAGTATAACATAATTATCTGTGAATGTAATCCAATCCTAATTCCACGGCGATTGCGTCATTGACTCATACTTAGAAAACTTCACACTGAGTTTAATTGTAACTTACAAGTTTTGATTAATTTTGTTCACGGTAATATTAGATAATTTGGTTAAAATGTTTTTGTTGAATGCTAATGTTAACGAACATTAAAATGCTAGAATATCCAATAAATATTAAAATGTTGTAATAATTATTTTAGCTATACTACCCATTCAAGGGGAAGGTTTATTCATACTTATAATCTAACTAGCTGTGCCTCGCGGTTTTACCCGCGTGGAACCTTATCCCGTGGGAATTTTGGGATAAAAAGTATCCTATGTGTTATTCCTATTTATGAGGAACATCTGTAAAAATTTCATTAAAATCCATTCAGTAGTTTTAGCGTGAAAGAGGAACAAACATCCATACATACAAACATTCGGCTTTATAATATTAGTAGGATTATCGACGCAAGTACGAATACAAATAGCGAAATGCAGCTACTTAACAATAATTAAACAATTTGACCTACTAACAGCAGCTGATCGGGTCATTTTTTATTGACAGGTGCTGTCAAACCGGTCGCGATATGACAGCTGTCAATTGGAAATACCAGATAAATGTCAAACGGGAGATTACGCGCATGCGCACGATCGATTGCTTCTAAATTTGAATAAAACGGCAGCTGCGGTTTGTTTAACCATGTTATTATTGGTGTTACGAAATGAGTTAAATACAAAACTGTAGTCACGATTAAGACTAATCACTTTATTGGTTTCGTACTCCATTTTGTTTCATTACGTGATAATAAAAATTGTTAATTTGATAGTTATATGTATTGGCGTATGAACGTAATAAGCAGTTGCAAATAGTTAAGTATACAGGCTGGTGTTCAAATGTAGACCAATTCGAATTTAGAAGTTAATTCTTTTTTTTGTTAAAAACTGTAACAAACAGCTGACATCTCACCAAGTTTTAAATAAGTATGTTTTAAATGTTGTTAAACGTAGCTACTATTTCGTTGTATTATAAATATTAAATTATTTTAACATGCCTAAATTGAATTAACTATAACCTAATTTTAATGATAATTGCAAAAATAATGCTCACAAACATTTAGATTTTGTCCAAGGTTTGCCAAAATGAAACGAAATAAAGTAATGACCGTGCTAAGGAAATTCCGGTTCCTGTAAAGTCTAATTAAGATAACATAATCATTCACTACATCATCTCCTTATAGTAACTGACCCCTAACTAAGTTCGTAACTTGTATATAGGGTATCAGAAACTACGCACACACTAATTACGATAACTTCAACAAACCTGATCAATTCTGAGTTTCCTGTTGATTTCACTCGCTCCACACTCCATTTTTTGCGCCTGAAACAATGACAGAAATAATTTTATTTAAACTGAACTATTTTTTACGAAATTATCAATAGCATAGGATCAGGCCAGGCCAATGACTCCCAAGCCCTATGTGAGTCAGTCGTTGATTTGTACATTTCGTATTTAATTTGTAAAATGCACTGCAGCCTCATTTGCATTTATTTGTTCCTTGTTCCGATGTGATTGGAAATGCCTAATGGTAGTTTGATAGAGAGGACTTAAATTAAAAGCCTACCTACTTAAAAATAATAAAACAGTTTCTATTTACAGCAAAAACAGGTATTAAAAAGAAATGAAAATAAAAATAGACGTGTGCGCATAGAAAATTCATTGCCATCCATTCCGGTCCGAACTAGCCATCCGTCCGGTGCACAGACACAGGCAAATCTAGATCTTATCTCGTAAGCACTAACTACAGTTTAGCTTATCAATATGAATAAATTACTTTGTGGTTTAGTTTGTGGAAATTTGATATTTGTGCAAGTGATAATAAGGGTGATAATTGTGTGTGTTGAAGTGGAAAGCTTAGGAGATGTCGGGATGTCGCTAATCACGCCGTATGAGATCGGTGCGTTTGATATGACGTCTCTCTAATGTACTGTGTATTAGTATACAATTATGTATTGAGTTAGGTATTTCTTATACTGAATTGCTAATTTGTTTTCTTACTTTCTTTAGATACTAAAAAGTAATACTAGTTCCTTCGAAAAATATTTCATATTTAAACACTAAGTTGTAATATAGGTACAAAGGCGAAAAATTAACGCGAAAGTTTGCATCAATTGATGGAGGTTTGTGAATCTTTCACGTAAAAACTACTGAACCGATTAAGATGGAATTTGGTACAGATGTTCGTTATAACCGGGAATAACATATAGGATACTTTTTATCCCAAAATTTCCACAGGATTGGGTTTTTTTGGGTGAAAAGGGGAGCTATTTGCAAAGTAATAAAATAACTCATAAAATCGTCAGTTTTAAGTCTCGCTCGTACAGTTTCGCACTTGTCCAGAACGAGTCGGTCACGCACTAGTTGTGATTACGAATGTGGACAAACAGACAGACTTACAATACAATCACGTTGTATAACATTAATACTAGTTCATAAATACATTGTAAACTATACCGCACTTACAATCATTATGAAATTACTTACACTTTTTTGGTTGAAGTTCTATTAAATAACCAATTAATAGTACAGTAACGTAACTAATCTAAATTTAATTAATAAAAAAGTTTCGATACTAAAAACTTCCTGGTGTTATACTACTTATTCTATTGTATGTTTTTCCATATACATACTATATACTAACTTGTATGCATTTATATAGATTTTCATTACTTTGCGAAATATATGCAAAACATACTTAGGTTAAATTTTGTTATTGTTTATTGGCGAACGCTACCAATTTAGAAAATTTCCCTATGCAAACCACAATATTAATAAAATTTAGGAAAACAATAACCAACGAAACCACATCTGGGTTACAGGAAAATTGATTTTGTTCAAACCTCCATTACTATGTTAAAACCAATCAAAAAATTATTCTGGTTGTGTGTAAAGTCGACCAACCTGCTCTTGGCCAGCGTGGTAATTAAGGGTAGGCTCGTGCCCCTCGGTGGGGACATTATATGAGCTGATGATGATAATGTTAGCTAGTAAGCAAGCAAATGACCAATAGGAGCAGAGATGACACTGACACGGGTTAAACCACGAACCACAGTTAGCAAAGGATAAAAATGTAAAAGAGAAGTATGTATAAGAAAAAAATAAAAGATTAAAGGTCAACCATCAATTTAGAAGAAAACAAACATTGTTCAATAACTCATCTCAATATCCTACGAAAAAACAACTGAAATTCCATACATTCCATACTTCTGCCGAATGATTACCAAAAAACATTCCGTACATACTCGTACTGTGGTCACTTTGAAGGGTCACCAATTAGCGAACTCTCTCTTGATGTAATACCTACACTACAGAGGTTGCGTAAGGGAAAGTGGACTACACCTTGTGACAACACAGGACTTGTCGAATTACTGATGAACTTTGTATGTTTTTAAGTAGGTTACATAATGGGTACTTAAATATAAAGCATTATTTTTTGTCAAACAGTGAACGGTTAATCACTTTTAGATTTCGTTTTGGAGTAAACAATTCAAACTTTTCACAAACCAAGCGTTTGACATAGTGGCTCTAGTTGAAAGAAAGAAGAAAGAAAAGAAAAAAAGGCGTTTTTTTTTTTTTTGCAGTTAGACAAAGTTACATAACATTATAACTAAGTATATATAAGAATTCTTAACTATGTAGATCTAACCACAAATTAGTTGCTACTTTAAGCCGATATATTTTGTGAGGGTGTGCGTACTTATTTCCCCAGTCGAGTCAGACGTGATCTTTTGCTCTACCATCATTTAAGGAAAACACAAATATTGCTTATGCTGACGAATTGAATAACTTCCAATTAATGAATAAAATTGTATGGAATTCAAAGATTCTTCCTACAAATAAGCAATATTTTCTTATAGGTACTATAAGTGAAGATTGATATAAAATTATAAGTAAATTGCCCAGACTGTTTGATTAAGAAATTAATTACAATTAAGTCCATAAAAATCAAATATAAATTCAATAATTACAAGAAGGAAATGAAAGCAATGAAAAATACATAAAGTATATAAAGGAAGCGATTACAGTAAAAGAAATTGATTTCCAAAACACGTATCATTCATTTGGGGCACTTTCAATTAATTGCTCGGATAACATTTATAAGTAAGCTATCAAAAAAGAAGATTAATTAAATATTAGAAATTTTTGGAAAATTCTCTTAACACCTGAGCATGTATTAATCCACGAATTATCTATACTAATAATAAAACAGTAGAACCACCGTGTCTGTACATTAAATAAATTTACCTAAAACTGATAGGGGGGGGGGGATAAAAGAAGGTCAAAGGAACACAAAAAAACAATTTTCGACTTTCTTTCTTGTCTGTCTGTCTGTCTGTCTGTCTGTTCACGATAATCTCAGAAAGTACTGAACGGATTTTCATGGCGTTTCCACATATGGATTAAGCTTAATTTGGGGCAATATATAGGCTTTGTTTCATCTCATTTGGATAAAGAAAAGATAAGTTATCAATAAAAAACTATTTTGTTGTTTTGAATTTAATAAACAATACTCCGCCCACGACATCGCTTGGGTAATATCCGTTTATATCGCGCAACTTACCACCTTAGTAAGTTCTAAGTTATTGAGATATTCTTTAAAATTTGGGAGGAATCGTAGTCTTTGTTGTTTATCGGTCCTCTGATTTCAATCAAAAATATATTTATCAACACTTCGCTTCCTTTTGACGAGAAAACATTGCTGACAAAAATATGTACTACATTTTGGATTTTGTATAATAATATTTCATAGATATCAAATTTGACAGAATATAGAATACTTCAATATCGAACGCTTAAAGGGCATATGCACATAGCTGATTTTCACGCAATCGAAACTTTTGTGAACAAGCAAAAAAATAGCATAGACGTAATATTGAAGTGCAGTGTACGTACTATGTTAAAGAAACATCAACAGAGTGTATTTCCCTTAATAAAAAACAATAAGAAAACTGCTGATGGATACATTATTAACATAAATATTTTATTAAATAGTTTAAGTTAAATTAAAATAACTTATTAGTCTTTTAGAAAAATGCATTCAAAATTTTCGCCTAAGCCAGGACTTGAACCCGGAACCATGCTGAATAGTAGCACCGTAGCACCGCTCTATCCAATTGAGCTACCGAGGAGATTAGATCGTAATATACTGAAGTTCTCAAAATGGTGCATCAGACATCAAAATAATATCTACAGCGCCGTCAAGGTATCAATTCAATAAACAAAATAGTTTTTGGCTACTGCTGCCATAACTACGCAATTCTGCTAATGTCAAAGTAGGTAAACGTAAAACAACACGAGAGAGATTGGTCATTATTTTTTTTTATCGAGTAGGTATAATCCTTCACGGTATCTACGTGAGAGTGAAAAATAGGCAGTGTGCAAAGGTCCTAAAATTTATGATATTCTTTAAAAAAGGTTGACAGTATTGAGTTTTAAATATATAGGTGCACTCAACCTTCTTTTTGTTAAATCAAGCAAAAAATGTGATATACATCTATAAATACTTTAGGACAAAAAATAAATGCTTTTAAATTATTGTTCACTGTCTTTGTGTGCTTGCATCATGTACAAAACTTTCTTATATGATAGTTCATTTTCAAAGAATTTCTCTATAAACTAGATACATTAATAGTTTTGCCTTCTGGGGCTAACATAAATAAATAAATTACTGCCCCGTGAGCAGGCCACATATAGTTGGCCATGCTAAAAACAATTAGACCTTAAGTCGACACACCAGCGACCTTTAGTGTCTAACCCTGGGATTTATTTATCGTCATAGCAAAGCACGCCACGACTGGAAATTGGGTGCGCTTGAATTGGAATGGAAAATTGTTAGGGATAGTGGTATTCTTGGTATCAAGACGGTTTCTTCGACACCACAACCGGTTAAAATTTCTGCCTCAATTATGTTAGGTTGTAGATTTATCACCTTTAATCAAGTACAATTGCACAGTTTAGGACTTAAATTACGAATAAGAATTATAGGAACACCGATTTTTAAATTTATTGTATGTGAGGGGTGTCCAGGAACATTTAATGAATTCAGAAATTATATCGGATAATTTGTGGATTCTTCTTGATCCATCATTCTGTTGATAGAGATAAACTCTCGACTTCCTCCTTGAATACGCGACAGTATTTCATTATTTATTGCATTTAGTTAAACATTAGTTAAATAGTTAGGTATATGATTTTATAGACATACTAGCTGTACCCCGCGGTTTCACACGCGTAGTTCCCGTTCCCGTTCCCATGGGAATTTCGGGTTGAAACTATTCTATGTCCTATTCTCAGATCTACTGAATATGCTCACAAAATTTCATGAGAATCGGTCAAGCCGTTTCGGAGGAGTACGGCAACGAACATTGTGACACGAGAATTCTATATTTATGATATTTTTTATTATAGAAAAATAATTGTTTTTTAGTAATGATTACATATGATTAAAATAATTTCAACATCCGGTATAGAATTTGTTTGATGACATAGAGTATTTACTTTGAAAAAGTCAACTAGGTACGTGAAATAAATAAACCAATTTCCACGCGGACGAAGTCGCTGGCATCAGCTAGTTATATATAAAACTACAGAAAGAGACAGTTTTTAATTCCATGTATTAATCTATTTATTTATAACTCAATAATAGCTGGACCGATGGTATAAAAATTGTAGATTTCTGACCTTTAATCGAGAACCATTACACAGTTTAGGACTTAAATTACGAATAAGAATTATAGAAACACCGATTTTAAAATTTATTGTATGTGAGGGGTGTCCAGGAACATTTAATGAATTCAGAAATTCTATCGGATAATTTGTGGATTCTTCTTGATCCATCATTATATTGATAGAGATATACTCTCGACTTCCTCCTTGAATACGCGACAGTATTTCATTATTTATTGCACATGCTTGATCATTTCGAGGAGTTAAAACAGACATTTTACATAACCAAGTATTGTTCTGATATTTTTTATTATAGAAAAATAATTGTTTTCTTCGTAATGATTACATATGATTAAAATAATTTCAACATCCGGTATAGAATTTGTTTGATAACTTTGAAAAAGTCAATTAGGTACGTAAAATAAATAAACCAATTTCCACGAGGACGAAGTCGCTGGCATCAGCTAGTATATAAATAAAATATAATATATAATTCGCTAGCACTATACGAATTAAATAAACAGATAACAAAGAATTTGCATAAAACACCTGCTAACATAATAATGTGTAACATCTATTAAAATTTAAATATTACCTAACAACGCACTTGAAGACCCGTATTAGAGTTCATTTAGAGAACTTTCTTTTACGTAATGATAATAGTTAAACATCATTAACGTTATTTTAGAGAAATATTTAGTTTACAAACAGTTTGGTACGCCCATAACGTTTTGCTTGTTAACTTTCTTCTAAATTGTTATTTATATTATTATCGATGACAACCACTCATTTTAGTTTGTTGGACTGCTTCCGTCTCTTAAAGACGTAAAGACAGACGCGTATTGGTTCTAAATGACCGTGTTGTGTGTAAATAGTCTTTAATTTGATTGACGCATACAGATTTTAGTGGTTGTAGAAGTTAAACACTTTCGACTTTACAGACTTGAGAAACTATTGGTAAAAGTTTTCCCTACTTAGACTTCCATAATTTGGGTATTTTGTGCGTACTACGATATCTATTAGACTTTTAAGAGCTCTACCTCTACCTAGGTGTAAAGACTTATCGTGCCCTCCAAAGTACGGTTAAAGGCTACTACTTTTTCAATGTCAATTTATTCATCCTTACTTATCCTTACTTCCTAACTATATAATATTATAAATGCGAAAGTAACTCTGTCTGTCTGTCTGTTACCTTTTCACGGCTAAACTACGGAACCGATTGACTTGAAATTTGATACAGGTGTAGCTTATGGTCCGGGAAAGGCTATGTTTTATCTCGAAATTCCCACGGGATTGGTAACTACGCGGGTGAAACCGCGGGACGCCGCTAGTTTGCTATAAAACACAGGTTCAGCTTAGCCTAAATCTAGGATCAATTTTATGATAATTCATTTGAATAATTAGAATAAATTATAACGTAACCAATTAATAAGATATTAAAATGCATGTATATTAATTAATTATAAAGAAAAAGTATACAGGAAATAGATCTCGTCTTGTTGATTGATTAAATTATTTTGCACAAATAAGTAGATCACAATTATATCAATAAGTATAACGTTTCACCCGAAAAATAGTTTTCTTTTGTGGGTGATTTGACACCTAACAAATTGAAACAGTGTCTATTCATCCTCGTATAAAATATTTTGCGGATCAAAAGTCAAGAGGCCTAAGTATAAACAGATTGCCCTATCTCCAATTTGTAGGCCCTCATTATCGTATAGTATAACTCTACAGCCCTTCAGTAACAAACATTGGACACGCTACACTAACTCCCCATTTCGTTACTCTACATAAATGTGATACACATTTATGTAGACTAATATTATAAAGAGGAAAGATTTGTTTGTTTGTTTGTAACGAATAGGCTCCGAAACTACTGTGCCGATTTCAAAAATTCTTGCACTAATGGAAAGCTAATTTATCAGTGCGTGACATAGGCTATTTTATTCCCGTATTCCCACGGGTAAGGGAACTACGCGTGTGAAACCGCGGGGAGCTACTAGTTCCCTATAAAACAGACCATACGAAGACATGAACAGATATCCACCTGTCATCGCTTCGCAGGTGAAAGCGCCGACTGTACTCGACAAACCGGTCACTCACACACACATTGTTCTTCCATAACTATACACAATTAATTGATCATCGCGAAATAATGGTACTCGTTTGGCACGTGTTTTGGGATGTCTATTCGTAGAATTTATACATAATAATCCATATACGTATAACTAGTAAAACCAGTAATGACTGGGTCTAGAAATATGCATGAGGGGTCCTTTAAAGGGCTGATTTTTCCATCGCCAGATAACTTTATTCGACGAATAATTTTGAATTTTTGACAGTTATTCCATACAAAATCTGTCAAACGTCAATTTTATTCGTCGAATAAAAATGCGATGGAAAAATCGGCCCTAAATCTTTTCTTTTGCTAATAAATGGGGAATAACAGCGAGAGTTAATCTATGTTCCCTATTTTGGATACTAAACCTCTAAGGTAAAAAATAAGAAGATGAAAGTACGAATGGAAAATGTATATGAAGATAGAGCTATGTAAATTAGGTTTTATTGGATCAAAAATAAAGCAAACCATTTTCATCGCCATGCGAGCTTCCATCGCAGAACTGTAATATCTTTAGTGAGAATTTACAGTTTCTCAAACCTGATCCATATTTGGTAAATAGCAAAAATGCCTAACCCAGGAATCGAAGCAGTGACCTTTAGCTTGTCTAGCAGGTGTACAATGTACATACATACCACTGAACTGCCAAGACATTTGAACATATGTCTAGATAATTATTTCAACGGGGTAACTGTCAGTCGTGAATTCCTCAACTAGTTTCGACCCCATCTGGTGCGCTTGCGCTCGTGACAGCGTCTTGCTCTGTTTCAAATAATTAAAATGTCTTTGTTCCGTTTGTTTTATTGTCGACTAATTAATTGTTCGTGTTCTACATTGCTGTTGAAATTTTCGAAATAACTGAACCATATTAATAATACCGTTTCATCATTTTTATTTGTCTTCCTTCCAAGTTTTCTCTTTTAAACTAAGAATAAATAAAGTACTTTAAAAATTGTATTTTATACAAATACCTGCTAGTAATAACCAGCATGAGCTATAATATCGAAAAAAAAAAATTATAATATTAAAGTCCTAATGCATTTTTAGTGGTCTACTAAAACGATTGCTTGGGGCAAAACCGCAGGACGCAGCTGGTTAATAACATTGAAAAAATATTTTTCTGTCTTAAATAAACAAATACAACATTTTTTTAAACATCAATTTTCTTTTATTCTCTTCAGTTATCTATATCTATATATATAAAAGAAAGTCGTGTTAGTTACGCCACTTATAACTCAAGAACGGCTGGACCGATTTGGCTGAAAATTGGTGGGGAGGTAGATAAGAACCAGGAAAAGGACATAGGATACCCTTTTATCCCGAATTTCCCACGGGAACGGGAACCACGCGAGAGAAACCGCGGGGCACAGCTAGTTAACTATAACTCTTAATCCAAAAAATGAAAGTGACTGAAAACACGTGAACAACCTTACCAAAAACAATAACAAAAGTCTCGTAATGTAATAGTTACAGATGAGTAACAAACATAAATCTTGACCTCTTTAACATGATTTACATAAATTACCAATCACCGGTAATAATTTAACAATACATACAGATATTTGCCAAACTTATTTTTCATACAATGTTACGTACATGTGAAGTAATAACAAGTGCGGGTTCAATCAATATGATTAGTTGCGGTTCAGTTTCTATTTACGTAATTTTTAATGAATATTATAATAGGAAATGTTGCTTGTAATTGTTTTTGAAAAGATTGTTTTGTGGTTTTAGCTAATAGGTGTTAAGTTTTTCATACAGTAGTTTATTTTTTTA
This sequence comes from Timandra comae, assembly GCA_958496195.1. NCBI lineage: Eukaryota > Metazoa > Arthropoda > Insecta > Lepidoptera > Geometridae > Timandra > Timandra comae. The sequence continues at coordinate 10,861,804 of OY292364.1, read as the reverse complement.
GGTTTTTACAATATAAATGTCATTTTTGAGATATTTGACGCTACGAATGTTTGCGTGAATGTCACGTTACGCATCTATGTATAATGAATTTATGACTAATTATAAAACCTAATTTGAGTGTGACGAAATATGCGGAAAATTCCAAGAAATCGTATTTATTAAAAAGGCTTCTAAAAAGCCGCACCTCTAAGCAAACCAAATAGCAAGTACATTTAAAAAAACACGCTCGTTTCGACGATTTGTAACCAAATGACCATTTGAACGCGTTAAAATGAAGTAAATAGTATGAAATGTATTTGAAATGGGCGAGATGTTACACATTCAATACCACTTATAATACTTTATAGTCTCATTGCCAACACTCTCTCTGCATAACACTTTCTAGGCATAATCGAGCCTTGTATTAAGTGAAATAGTTACCATTTTATTATGATGTACTGCAAAAAACTACTAACTTTAAAATGTTGTTTCAAAATATGTAACTGTACTTGTACTCTGCTTTCTAGGTAGAGTATTTAATGGATATATTTTTTTATTAACTTAAAGTACTTATAAAATATTAGGTCTCTAAATATTTGGTATGTGTATATGGTACTAATAAATGGTCATTTTTCTGCAATTTGACCTCTCTAGTTTATTACTTTTGCAATTGCTACGATATTTTCTGATGGTTTTATTCCTGACAAAGGCTTTTATACATTACTAGCAGCGCCCCGTGGTTTCACTCGCGTAGTTCCCATAACCGTGGGAATACAGGGATAAACTATATGCTATAAACCTCACGGAGCCCGACACCTTTCCAACGAATGCAAAACCGTGGAAATCGGTTCGTGCGTTCTGGAGTTATAGCGTCAGGAAGGAAAACCCGATTTATATAAAAATATACAGTAGATATAAGCTAGGCATGCTAGTTATCAATATAGTCATTAAACTAAGTTTACTAAACTATATCAAAATGCTTATAAAAAGTTTTGATAAAAGATTCTTAAGTGAACCATGAAATACAGCCTTGGTTCCGGTGTTTAACTTCTGTTTATCTCGAATCATCGCGATTATTTTGACCGATTGATTGCATTCAGTTTTTGTACCTGGTGCAGAAACGATTTGATTTGTAAAAGAAACATAAATTAACTATTCTTATAGACCAATTTATACGAGCCACATCGAGCTTAACCACTAAGCGAGTTCAAAATGTTTCGTCAATTAATTGGAGACGATTTAATGCAGTGATTTATCTTCATTTACACGATCATTCATTCATCAGATAAATCGTTTCTAAAGGTGATCATTGACGAGTCAGTTGAACTGATCAGTCCAGACATAAAACTGTGGTATGGCATCACCCCAAAAGTTTTAGGCCAACTAGATTTCCTCACTGGAATCTGGAATCGCTTTGGTTATTGACGACCATTTTTGGATGGACGCTAGTTCAACTGATCAGTTAAACTGACTCGTCAATGGCCACCTTTAGAAGGTACAAAACTTTAAGAAATTCAAATAAATAATGCATCAGGCAATCATGGGAACCAAACAAACGCTGGCGACGTAATCTTATAATTACATTTCGTGTCACGTCGACATGTTATCGCGATTTCGCAAGTTCAAAGACCGGTAGGAGACCATGGAATTACAACAATACGATTGTTAAAAAAACAATTTGGTTTCGGATAATGGTATGAACAATTTCACTGCATTTTATTGGTATATATTACTAGCTGAACGGGCAAAGGTTATTTTGCTATGTCATTTATTGAGGTGGGTCATCCTATCACTTAGGGGTACCGAATATTGGGGTGTCGTGGTAGTAATCCCCCGTGGTGATCCTACGGCACCCCAATGTAACGCAGACGAAAGTTGCTGTGTTTTTAGTGGGTAGGCCCAGCCCTTCTGGCCGGGAGAGCCCCACATAACCACCGAGAGAGAAAAGGGGGTACCGAATATCGCAGACCTACTTACCGAATAGTACACAAAATAAAAACATAAAAGTCGATGTAGCCGTTATTAACAGAGGAGTTTGATTCCAACTTCATAATATTCTAATTGATTTTCCAAACTCAAAAGTCTAATCGAAACATCGGCTTACTATTCGAAAACGGCTCGTATAATATGAAATATTTTCCCACATATAAACAGTTATACTATCACAGTTGAGTTAGACATTTTAAGAAACGATCACTCGCCATGCTTTATGAATGTTTAATGCTCAGAAACAGAGCCAGCAGTGTATGTGGAATTAATACATATTTATTTTTAACAATAACAATAATTTATATAGGTAGGTACGTGAGGAATTTTAAACAAAATATCTTCGTATTTAATTTAAATGTAGATGATTACTTTTTGGTTGTATTATTGAATTTCTTTATTTTGGTATTTACAAAAAAAAACAGTGGTTTGAGAGAGCTACGAGTAATTGTGTAGAACTGGTTCAAAACAACACAATTATAACTTTTTAATTATAGGTACTTAATGTAATTTATTCCACCAACAATCGAAAGCGGATACTAGTTTACCTTTTTAAAAAGCTTAGCTTGTGGTAGAGCAGTGGTTTTCAAACTGTGGCTCGCGAACCTAAGGGGGTCGGGAAGCCTTATTCGGGGGGTCGCCAAAAGGAAAACGTAAGGTTCTAAAAAAATCTACAGTAAAAACATAATTTTGAAATAATATAGGAATCAAAATGGCAAACAAACTAAGAGTTAAATTATATATTTTTTTGTCTATCAAAGTGCACAAGGGGGTCACCAGACTTTTTCAACCACGAAAGGGGTCGCAAAATCAAAAAGATTCAAAAACTCTGTGGTAGAGAGATGATTGGGGTTAAAAGCATTCTATAAAACTATTCTAACTGCGTACGTTTGTCATAACAACTCATTCTCAATTCTCAACTCATATGAACAATAGATTATAATCCGATTAATATAATCAATTTTACACAGTGTAAAAGAATTACAATTATTTGCACGTCGCGGTTAAGGTCAAAAAACTTAACACAAACATTAGTACATGAAGTTCATCAACATGTCACGAGTGTATTGTTTGAATACAAATGAAATATTAATCTAATGTACTGTTAGATGGAGTTATTTTTGTTTTAAACAAAAGGTAGAAAAATTATAGAACCAGAAGATTATTGGGTTTTTTTTTTCAAATATTTTTTGGATTGCGGGTAGAGCCATAGAGAAAAGCGAAGAGTCCGTGGGTAGAGCCATAAAAAGTATAAGTAAGTACTAAAGAACTATGCACAAACAAAACATGACTTTATTTATATATTTCCTATCATAAGAAATTGGGGTTGATTTTTCTTCCATAGCTTTTATTATTGAAATGAACACATGGCATATTTACTTTCGCTCAGTGTTGAAAATTAGGAAAGGCGTATATCTAGCCGTGGAATGAGGTAGACTGATGACAATGATGACTTTTACTTCCAAACTTTTGTTGTATTAGGTATGATGAACCATCAGACCAGAATAACATAACATAACATAATCATTCACTACATCATCTCATTATAGTAACTGACCCCTAACTAAGTTCGAAACTTGTATCTAGGGTATCAGAAACTACGCACACACTCATTCACACAATAAGCGCAAATAAAACGATATATTACCCACCAGTACCATTACCACTTACACAGATAAGTAATAGTATGTACTGTTAGAAGTGGTAATCGTTTTTTAGAACAAAAGTATTACCCACGGATACCATAACTATAGTTCACAGCTGACAGAAAAATCGCAACTAAAAGCATATCACAAACCTAGTATCTAATAATCAAGATAACGGCAAATCCACATTACGAGACCATAATATTGAAATGGTATTTTGATCGACAGTCGTTCACCCCGCGTTGCGTTGCATAACCTGCGGTTGATACCAGATACTAGCGATACGCATGCGAATATCTTATTGAAATACCTAGTATTATAATATTTTTATAAGTACATATATTTAACAAGCTGTGCCCCGCAGTTTTACCCTCATAGTTCCCGATCCCGTTGGAATTTCGTGACAAAACTATGTCTATGTCCTTCCCCGGACCATAAGCTACCCCTCTGTACCAAATTTTAAGTCAATCGGTTCAGTAGTTTAGGCGTCATGCCGTGACCAAGGGAAATAAGGTTTCTTTTTTATATACATATAGATAGAGAGTATTAGGTAAGTTAAGTAAAATAAGTTGTAGACTAACTAATAAAACTAGCACGTATTACTAGCAAAATTTTTTTTTTACTTTTTCGTAATAATAATTAGTCAATTTTTAACCCTAATAATAATAGCTGTATTATACATAAGTGTTTTTAACGAATACAGAACTAGTCTTCTGTGATAACGGGTTCTGTAAAGAATCCGAAACGTCAGAAAATGTAAAACAAAATACAACCACGACAAAAATGTGTTTTATTTCAATGTGTAGTGTTCGTGTAAATCATAGATATCAATATGAACACAGAACTACTAATAACCTAACTAAACCGTCACAAAGCTCTTTCCTAGGAATCAATTTCTTTACCAAAACATAAATTATTCTTACAGACATACATACAGACTTTTTTGCTAACACTATTCAATATTCCGCCATACGCAATCGTCATCATATTTACTATTTATCAAATCATTTTGCCGCTAATTAAGCAAGTTATCCAACACTATGCAAATATATGGACTCGACAAAAATGTTGTATGGAAGTGTTAATTGTTTGATAGCGTTGCACAATCTCTGTTTCCTAGGTTATACAATGCAATTAGTTGGTTTTTGATACAGGTTTCGTACCAACTGGAATGTACGGGTATGTATGAATTAGCAAGCAGCCTGTGGGTCTCTTAGAAATATTGTTTTTATTGATTTACAGCAACACTTTACATATAATTATTTCTATGTAAAGCAACGCTTTAACCCACTTTATCCGAAACGTTGAAAATGTAAAACAAAAATTAAAACTGCGACGAAAATCCGTTTAAAATAGTTTTTATAAATTGTGATATTGCATACACGTTTTCCAAAGCACAAGTTATTTAGAACATTATCCTTAAACTCCCGTTAAAAGAAACAGGAATCACGAGATACAGCTAACAAAAAATAGATTTTTCAACACACTTGCTCATAAAGGGGATCTTATTTGTGCAAAAACAGTTGAATAATGACACGTTTATTCACTAGTGAGGTATCGATAGTTTTTTAAATTGCTTTCATTTAAAAAAATTTCGATACCAAAAAAATTGTGTCCATACATTTTAAAAACAAACTTCAACTATATTTCCTTACTTTTGGTAGGTCTATGGTAGATTCCAATCATTCATTCATTCGATTTTTTTTTAATAAGTATATTCTTTTAGTCTTTGGCCGATCACCATTGTTGTGTTGGATACGCGCGAATAGAAAAACTATTTATTTATTAGCGAAAAATGATAATTTCTTCGCAAATGTGTTGAAAAACGTTGTATGGTACACGCGTGTATTGATGATTACTATCCTCGGCTATCTTCAGACCCTCGCCTCACGGCTCGGGCCTCAATAGCGCCTCGGAAGTAATCACCAACTTACCTCGCTTGTACCATAAATAAATATTAATATAAAATAAATACTTTTAACATTAAATCATTGTTTTCATAAACAATGCAAATAGGAAATATAAATCGCATTTCCTCGTCATCACTTACAATGTCCAATGCATATTCACCAACAGATGTCTCGTTTACATACAACGGTATTTTTACTTTGATACTGTATTCTCACGTTGGGTGGATTTAATTAAATAGACAGTGTGATAGTGCTTTCACTAAGTAATGTGTTATGACCGCGAATACTTTAATTAAATCAAGTTATTTTAACCGTCAGAGTGAAAAGCGAGTTTAGTAATATGTACTAAGTGTATAAGGTATATTATAATAATCAATGACTGCGATGATATTAATCGGATATTTTTATTTTATGTGCAACATTATATTAATTTCAAAAATTCTAAGGTCTTAAAGGCTCTAATAAAAGAGAAATTTTCAATTCGTTATATGTAGTTTTAAATCCTCAATCCTGATACGATTCATTCATCGTATTTTCCTTATTTTTTAACCCCCGACGCAAAAAGAGTGGTCTTATAAGTTTGACGTGTCTGTGTGTGTGTATATGTGTGTGTGTGTGTATCTGTCTGTCTGTGGCATCATAGCTCCCGAACGGATGAACCGATTTCAATTTAGTTTTCTTTGTATTAAAGGGGACTTACGTGCGAGTGTTCTTAGACATGTTTGATGAAAATCGGTTAACCCGCTTAAAAGTTATGGGGGTTTGAAAGTAATTGTGGTGAGGGTTTTTTAAAATTTTTAATTTTTGTTTGTTATAATAATTACAGTACTTAATCAACGCAATATATGAATATGACAAAATATTCAGAGTATTTGAAAATATGTTTACGTATGTATAAAATATTCTTCTTCTTCATACTTAATGTTATAATTGTCAACCTCAATTTTCCATTTACGTAAAATATAATTCACGTCTATTATTGTGTTATTATTTTAATTATTACAAAAATAGCTAAGAGGAAGATTTAAAAGGTTATGAAATGATAATCTTCATAAAACAGTTTCGCTTTCGTAACTTGGTCAATGTCAATTAATTAAGCTTGAAAGAACACACTCCAGGGAAACAGCCTTCTCACTAATATTAGTACAATGATAATAATAATCGCTACACATGCTTAATGCATGGTGGTGATCTCAAACCTGATACACATTGGAAAATAATATAATCATTCACTACATCATCTCATTATAGTAACTGACCCCTAACTAAGTTCGTAACTTGTATCTAGGGTATCAGAAACTACGCACACACTCATTCACACACACACCCAGACCGAGACAAACATTTGTGGTTCACACAAATATATACAAACATGCATCGCTTAACTCAGGAATTGAACCCACGACCTCAGGCTTGACACGAAGAAACACATCAATATATGTATGTACCAGCACCACCGATGCATTCAATATGAAGTACATCATTATGATTGAAATAAAACACTTAAACGGATTTTTGTCGTGGTTGTATTTTCTGACAACCAACCACGACAAAAATCCGTTTAAGTTTTTATTTCAATGTGTAGTGTTCGTGTAAATCAAAGATATCAATATACATCATTATTAGTTTGTATTGTTACCAATTACCAAGACACAAAACAATCAAAACATCTCGCCAACTCATTACAAATATAAACCTGTCACTCGTTACATAACACATATTATATATTGTTATTTATTATTGTCTCGTGTACAATACGTACCTACTTACTTAGTACATCCGGTCCGATTCATACTAACACTTTCATCCGTATTATTATTCTAAACATTAATTGTTGATCACCATTTATAGATACACTAGCTGCTGTGTAATCCAAATCTTGTGAGAATTTCGGGATAAAAAGTATCCTATGTGTTATTCCTAGTTATAAGGAACATCTGTATCAAATTTAATCTAAATCGATACAGTAGGTTTTGCGTGAAAGAGTAACAAACATCCAAACTCACAAACATACAAACTTTCGCATATTTATAACATTAGTAAGATAACCACAAACACCAGTAATTTAAAAAGAAAATTAACTTAAATAAGGAAAATGTGTCCAATTATTAAACTATGTGGAGGTTCGTCAGTTTGTAAGATTAACAGGCAACAAGGTAATGAAGCATTTCGTCGGCGGAGCTCATTACGGCCGGTTTCACCTCGTGTCACCATGGTAATGGACCTCGAGATGTGAGGAGGTGCTTTTAAATCAGAAAGTTTACTTAAATTTGCACTTTGAACAAGCAGAAAGCGGTTAAACTTAACCAAACCAAACAGTGGTTAACTTAACTATTCTCTACACTTAAGAACTTGGTTGAATTTTTTGCAATTTTGAGGAGTACTTTCTTTAGATTTGTACTTTCTTTTGATCTGCCAGCGCCCCGCGGTTTCATCCGCGTAGTTCCCGTTCCCGTGGAAATTTGGGGATAAAAAGTAAACTATGTTCTCTCCCGGACCATAAGCTACCCCTGTACCAAATTTCAAGTCAATCGGTTCAGTAGTTTAGCCGTGAAAAGGGCAGACATACAGACAGATAGACAGACAGAGTTACTTTCGCATTTATAATATTAGTTAGGAAGTAAGGATTATTGTGAAAATGTTGTTAAAGTTTCTTAATAAATAAATATAGTGGAAAATGGGGAACATGAACGGTTTTGACCATAAGTATACTCGTACATAGAATGACATTAGAATTTGAAAACTGATATTGTTAGAATACTGTTTAAACTTTCACGAACTAAATTAGTTTATCAGTCCCTTCGTAACTCTTTGACCTTCCCTTATGACGAACATGCAAAGTTGTTGATCAATTTTTTTGCATGTTTAACGTAATAAATATTGATTATTATTTTAAGTTTTGTGAGGATATATGGATGCATGTTAAACAACTGTTTACCATGAATATAAGGCTTAACTCTTTCACTCATAAGCTACCTAATACTAAATACGTTAAACTGAAAATTAACACAAATGCTACAGACTACTTCCCGACCAAGAATACTACAGGAGGATTAACATAACATAATCATTGACTACATCATCTCATTATAGTAACTGACCCCTAAGTTCGTAACTTGTATAGGGTGTCAGCAACTACGCACACACACATAGAGGATATTTTTCCCAAAATTCCTTCAATATCAGCAAAAACGTGAAATTTCTAAGGAAAATGCGCAGGACAGTGTTAACCACAAAACGGTACCTGATTTACGAGTAAAACTTTAACAAGCTTCTAGAAAGCACGCGTTTAATTAAATAAGAAGTGTGTGCGATTGTAACAGGTTGACACTTACTAAAGCAAAGCTAGTTATAGCATTGTTTAACATAGGTGGCCATTGACGAGCCAGTTTAACTGATCAGTTGAACTGGCGTCCATCCAAAAATGCTCGTCAATCTCCGGAGCAATTCCAGATTGCAGTGGGGGAAATCTAGTTGGCCTAAAACTTTTGGAGTGACGATAATTATAAATAGAACCTAATTTTATTGTAGATTTTATAAGTACTACGTATTGTGTCTGTACCTTATTGTGAACAACACCTAACTAGATTTTAAGATTATTGTTGCAGTGCCCAAACCGGGCTTTGTGTTGATTCAATATTTTGTACCTAACACCTCTGTATACACATGAAAGCAATAAATTATTTTGAGTTTGAGTTTGGGTTTTATGTCGAGACTTTATGACGAGATTTATGATCAGTTCAACTGACTTGTCATTAGCCTTTAAAGCTCATGTTTAACATAGGGTTCTCACGAATGGCCAGGCACCGTTCGAAGGTGCAAATTGACAATGCTAATTCACAATCAGCATTTATTTATTCCATTTAAAATTAGCTTTCCACGACTTCGAGCTTCGTTGGAATGAACTTTTAAATACTTTCTTGTTGTAATGGATGTGTTTGAGCTTTATGTAAAGTTCCTTGAAAGTGCCAAATCCTACTAATATTATAAAGACGAATGTTTGTGAGTATGGATGTTTAGATGTATGGATGTGTGAATGTTTGTTCCTCTTTCACGCAAAAACTACTGAATGGATTTTAATGAAATTTGGTACAGATGTTCCTCATACCTAGGAATAACACATTAGATACTTTTTATCCCAAAATTCCCACGGGATAAGGTTCCATGGGGGTAAAACCGCGGGGCACAGTACAAATATATTCGTATTTTAAACGGCGCTCTTTAGGGTTCTAGATCACTAACACCCATAGGCAAGCGTGATTATTATGGCTACCTCTACTTTCTGAGAATATCATCCGTAAAAGAAAGACTTTTGTCATAGAGTAGAATCTTACAGACAGAATAATGACATATTTTTTAATTTGTTATTCGACTAAAGTATTTAAGAATCATAATAAAAAACATGTTTCAATTGAATCGTTTAAAAACAGATTCCGTAATCCAAGATATTATTTAACATATTCTTTTGAATAACAATAAACATTTGTCAATAGACAATTCTTTATTTAAAAATAAACAATATGACCTGACATACACAAATGGTATTCGATAAACTTGAAACCACAGGATATAATATAAATATCAATAGCCCCATAAACACGTAAGTAACACAGACAGACAGACGGACAATAAACCAAACATGATTTGTGTTTATGGCCAGTGTTTCACCCATTGTGGTTTAACTTTTAGAAGAAAGTTGTTAACAATGTAGACGGTCTAAGGAGGTTGCGTTCGACATCTTTACATACTCGTAGTACTTATAGAACGAAGTCACTCCCAACATTTGTACACTTAGATAGATTTGAATAAAGTCTTAACATAAAACAAAGTACATATGTTCCGGCCGTCTCGCGTCTGTACTCTCCGATCTTTTATTACGCAACTAATTTTAAAGCAAGTTTTATGATTAGACAGAGTGATTCAATAGAAAACATATGAAAATGTAACGCGGCCAATATTTTAAGAATATGAGGTTTAAAAGCAGTCTAAAATAACCCAACAACGCATCAAAACCTTGTATCATCTCGAATGGTAACAAGGTGATGACAAAATTGGAATCATTTCGTGTATATAACAATTTCCTCGCACTCCATCCATCAAGTGCTAGGTGACCTCTCATTACGTTGGTACGTGGGAGGTTCACAGTAATACCTGTGAGATACAATACAACAATCCTGTGACGTCAATGTTATGCCAGACTAGACTTACATTTGGATAGTGTAATGTGGTTTATGGATATGTACCTGTGAACAAAAAATATTATAATTAATGGAGTGATTATTTAAATTTAATATTTATCTAAAATTACTTCCCAAAAACCTAAGCAATTGATCAATGGTGTTCGGTACAATGACAATCGATCAAATGAGTTTCGGAATAACGTAGGGAAGCCTATAATTATGACTTTAAGCGAGAAAACGAAAAAAAAGTAATTTTAAAAAACATTAAATTAAACATTTAAAAAACCCCCAACACAATTACTTTCAAACCCCAATAACTTTTAAACGGGTCAACCGATTTTCATCAAACATGTCTAAGAACACTCGCACATAAGACACCTTTAATAGAAAAAACTAAATTGAAATCGGTTCATCCGTTCGGGAGCTATGATGCCACAGACAGACAGATACACACACACAGACACGTCAAACTTTATAACACCCCTCTTTTTGCGTCGGGGGTTAAAAATAACAAAAAACACATTACAAACATTTATACCAGGAGCACCGTTTCGTTAAATAATGGCATTTTACCATGTCCACACTGCATGAAACCATCAGTTCTTCATCACTACTAAGGTCCTTAGACGCCCACGTCAGAAACGAGACACAGAGGACTAGACCACGGAGATTTAAATAAGTTTTTATTTTGACTTTGACACTTATAAACCGTTTGACAGATCACCACAAAGACACATTTTTTCAATAATTAATCACTAAAATCACATTTTTATTTCCTAAGTCCGAGCAATTTATTACAACGCGAATATAGGTGTTACTGCGCCAATTAGCAGAACATTATCTGCCAGGTAAACCAGTAATATTAACATTTATACAGTTATTTGACTGATGTCACCGTGTGTCATCGATGCACAATAAGGTTTAAACAATCGATATATTCAATCATTCGATTGTTGACAAACATCGCGTCATAAACAAAAACGATAGAGGTAACTCAACTTATGTTACTCTTTGACAAAAACAATTGCGAATCGTAATTGTCTATGGATTATGTTTTTAATCGAATCGTGATTTATTCGTAATCGAAATATTTTCGAATGTTGTTTTGGTGTAGTTTTATTGCGTTTGCGCATGATGGAGATTAAATTGTAATTGCTACTTTTTGCTAAATCTGTATTGCGTCTCACGTTACGTTAATAATATTGTATTTCGACAGTCATTTATTGTTACACTTATATACTAAAGGTATTATGTATCGGAAATCTTGCTTGCTTCTGATTGTACACACATTAAATAATAGCTTTTTACTTATGTATCATTATTATTTAATATGCAAATTACCAAGTTCTTACCGAAACTGTACTTATAAGTTATATTAAACTAGCGGCGTCTTGCGGTTTCACCCGCGTCGTTCCCGTTCGTAGGAATACGGGGATAAAATATAGCCTGAGTTGCTTAGGGTGAATGTAGCTTTCTAATAATGAAAGACTTTTTGAAATCGGCACAGTACTTTTTGAGTTTATTCATCAAAACAAGAATTCTTCTATAAAATAGTAGTGTAGATTTAATGGTATGGTACCCACCTTATTATTCAAATGAATTATTCTAGTTCATAGTTTATCCCGTTCCCTATCAAAATTACTATCCTCCTATCACCTCTATTTGCGCCACACCAAAGATCACCAATCATTGACTTGCGCTGCATGCGCGTGATTCACAGAACGACTATAAGTATGTATAGCATTTAATAGTTAGTATACAAATACGTGAATAGAATACTGTTGGTGTGTTTGTGTCAACTGAATGAAGGTTGACAATGGAGAAATTATAATTTATTATAAAGTTTTTGGTAACTTTCATAAGTACTTATATTATATGTATAAGTTCCTTTCGTAATATTTTGTTAGGAAAATAGTTTTTTATGGACATGATTTTTCCTACTGATTTACCAAAGTGAAGTAACTCTTTACGTTTATACCACCAAAAAACGAACGTAACTCGAGTTCCGAATAAAACCATTTAAAACAATCAGTAAACATTATAAAGGTACTTTTTATATCAGAATCTCATTAATAACACTAAACCCAATTTGATAAAACTCGTGTTGTAAGAGACCCGCATCCGAGAGCAACCCAGATACATAGTTTACACAATTTAAGTAATGTTTACTTACACTTTGTAGTACTTTACGTTTAACGTTCATTTTATTATACAATTTATATGTCACTAGTGGCGCCCCGCGGTTTCAGCCGCGTAGTTCCCGTTCCCGTAGGAATATGGGGATAAATTATGCTAAATACCTTTCCACTGAATCACTCTATCTATTAAAATAAACCGCATTAAAATCCGTTGCGTAGTTTTAAAGATCTAAGCATACATAGGGACAGAGCAAGCGACTTTGTTTTATAGTATGAAGTGAAACTGTATTCTCTTATCAATAAAACGGCTGTTTATGTCATAGTAAATTAAGTAGTCACTTGTAAAACGAATTTAAGTAACCCTTCACGGAAATATTGGATTTGTTTTAATTTTAACATAAGTTACGTAAGGAATCAATATCCTGTACAAGTTCCAATTTGGATAAGTTTGTGGTGGTCTTAAGTAATTTACTAATATGGTGTAATTAACTTATAAATAACTTAAAATGCCACATAGTTATCAGAAGTATACAGGATTTTGTTAATCGTTATGTAACTTGAGTTAAAATTAAGACTGATCAAATTTTCCGTAAAAGCACAGTATAATAATGAGTACCAGCGTAGTAAAAGATTGTTTAATTTGGTTAAAAAAATATTAAAGGTTATTTTACGTAACCAAAACACAGAAATAATTAACAAAGAGTAAATAAAATAAAGAATATTTTGTTTAATTTGATACCTAGACTTGATTCCTCAATCCTTTTTTTAAATGATCAGATTGATTAGGAATGATATTTTATGTTAGCCCTATAAAATCCCATCAAACCTTCATGCATCAAAAGACGACTATTCTTAAAATTATACAACACTGATAGTTAAATTATGTAACACGATCAATCAGATAAAAAAGGTTTAAGCTTCGATTAACCTATAAAACATCTTCATCAATACAGCATCAAGTCATAAAACGCATCGATTTTGTCATCGATCTATATTACGCAACGTAAGACTGTGTTCCGCTTTATACTGTGACCACTGAATGGTGTGACTTCAACCCAGTTCACTGTGATGTCTTTTTCTTTTTAGATTCCTATACTGGGGTATTTTACGGAGAGTTGAGGACCGAGAATAGTAGCGCGAAATAGGAAATTATTACTTTAGCAGTGGACAATTACGAGCTGACGATGATTCTGAATACTGTTTTATTGGAACGTGGTCCAGTATACAGTCTTAAAGCGCCAGTTCTCACAGTACAAAAATGTGATTTATGACGTCATACATATCACCTGGTACTGGGATCTGCGGCAGTCCATTTCAGAACGAATTTTTCATCATCAAGAGTATTCTTATTGACAAAAATGAGTGCTGAGCATTAATTCCAGTATAAATCGGAACGTACCCTAAGTTACGTAAACATTCACAAACCGATCTGTTGAGCGGGCGCACGCTCGGCTGATCACGAGCTCATCTCAGACAATGGAGGATGCTACTGCGGAGCCTTGACCGACTCCTAGTCAATTGCTTTTGTGATCCCACATTGTGGAGAACTGCATTCAATGTTTGTTATGGTTTAGGTCCAAACTTATGTTTGACTTTGACAAAACATCTAATATTTTTTATGTTGAAGAACTACGATGAAATTTAGGGTTATATTACTACGAAGATGAGCTACAAGCTAAGCTATATTTGATTTGTGTAAAGCATTGGGAAATATTTTCTTTACGTTCTTATTCAAACTGGTTACCAATAGAAATATAAATTAATAAACAAATGCTTGATTCACCTAACGGACAGTTCCCATAATTAACTCCGACACCAATCTAGTTTGCAAAAAATATTCATACACCAAACAGACTGCTACAAAAGAATTACATACTATTCTTTGGAGTAAGTTTTTTGTCCCTAATTACACCGTGTGCTACAGTTCCCAATGTCAAGTTTCATTGTGCATTGTAGTGATTGTAACACTGTCTTGTTGCGGTGTAAATGATAGTGAATTGATTTCATCAGGAAGCTAGGTAGGGGTTCTCACGGACCGGCCGTCATGGGCGGACAGTCGTGGGTTTACTTTGAGAGCTAGTTTTCTCACTTTTTTAATAATATTTTATTGTAAATCAATAATGAGTTCCTATTGTTTCTTATAAGAATGGCACATTATAATTACAATCAATATAATTCAATCGTTCTTGCAAAGAAATAATATTGAATTTATTGTAACGTTAGAGACAATTTGAATAAACCAAGACATAAAGGTTATTCAATATGAATACAATTATTGAACGATCATGTAACAAGCAACGTAATCTGATCTTATAATTATACAAATGTTAAAACAAATATGAATTGTCCCACATAACTAGATAAAGACGTCTATCAAACGTCCAGACAAAACACTTGTAAGTAATTACCCAACAAAAATAATAAAACAATTAATACATAGGAAGCTATAAAAGTAAAAGTCGTAATAGATAAGGTTACATAATGAGGTAATAAAGTAGTTCTGTAAGATGCATATCAAGATGATATCATAACCTATCGAATTCTATTAGAAAATTAATCGAAGCGTCAATTCGGTCGATGGTATCTGTACCACAGATGGCATTGTAATAACATAGTTTGTCCATAACAGGTGTAATTTGGACATCGTCTATTGCATATTATGACAAAGCATTTAGGACATACGATCGCTTTCATTGCCCGTAGCGGTGGCTCATGAACGGACCACCACCATTTTAGTTTTTGGTATTCTAGGGCGGGTGCACTTTCAGAATAACGTGCACTACTTTAAACTTTTGTATGTGTTTGAAATTAATTGTTAAAATGTTCTAATTATGGAACATAAATTATAGGTTGTCTATCCGGGTGAGGCCTACAACAGAGACAAATTATTTAAATGCAGATTCCTTAGGTTATCCCCAGTTACTAATATAATAATCAATTATTCAATTCTCAAACGTTCTGTGTCGTAAAATTACGATGTACATGCGAGAGAAAATTTTGGAAATAACAGCCACTCGAAGCCGAGCTAGCTAGTATAATAAAACAAATTAAACCATTTGCAAATAGCAGATAAACTTTTAGATAAATAGAAGAAAAAAAAATGATCTAAAAGCCGTGCCCTGGGGGACACTTTAAACTATCTCCGTAAAAATCTTAGACACACCCACTGAGCTTACGGTTCGATTACTATCTACAAACGTAATGTTACTTAAATTGCTAACTTAAGCTTAACTTCGATCTTAATAGTTACCAACTATATGCCTCTGTGGGACACCGTGTCGCAAGGAAGATAAAAATCTGAAAAATATTACCAATCTTGGTAATTCTATTTGATAAATCTAGGATGGATACTGCAACATTATTTTTAGTTACTTGGCTTAGTTTGTAAGTGATTTCTTGACATTTAATATTAAAAATTGACATATCAAAATAATCTGAGTATTGATATAATATGTCACTTGAGATCATCGACGCGCATTAGGTAAGTGTGTTGATTACGCCTATTGTTCTTCACTATATCATCATCAGTGAGAGAGAACGGACTTTAGTCTGAAGTGGGATGTTACAGGTCTATTGTTTTCTTTATTTTAATTAATTAAAAAAACGTTAATTGGTTTATCAAACGTAATTGAAATCTTATTCATTGTAATTGAGTTATTATAAAACTTTAATAATCCAAATGATAATTGTCAACTTAAGCAATATTTAAATACTTTATCATAGGTAACGATGCACTAACGATTCACATTTAAATCAAATGTTTATTGAAGACTTTACCACATAATTAATGGACTTTTGACATTTAAAATGTTAAAAGGATTTCTGTACATTACAAAACTTTTCGAGAATACAAATGTGTCGAAGTTAATAGCGCTATCAAAACTTAATAACAATCATTGGTAAATACAAGTTTATTTAAAAGGTAATGTGCACACGGCTCTTATAAAAAATATATACGAAATATCCGTAGGTTACAAAGAACCCATGAAAATGCTAATTGTGTACTTAAAAATTATTAGATACCAATTAGGCCATCAAACGTGATAATAATCCTTAAAAATAATCATAATATAAATCGTCTTCTAGAACCTAAGTCGTAATACAATGAAGCCAAATTATCGCATAACAAACTTAACAATTAACTAAAAGCCAAATCAATTTTGGAACTCATAATATAAAACAGTCATTAGTAGAATCGCAATAAAGTCCAAATTAAAGATATCAAAATCATCCTTTAACAAAACAGAATATATATTATAGTAACGTATGGAAGTCAACTCCCACCAAAACAAACAATACAATCCAAATCGTCTATAATACGAAGCAGCCATTTATACCAAATCAAGTTTCCTTATAAGCTGAGGGACATAAAATAGAGCCGCAATGGAAACCATCCTGGTTTGGCACTGTCAAAGGCACATAATCTATAAATCACGACGATTTTGTGTCTGACTTTCAAGGACGTTCATGAGACATAAGGTTTGGCAGACAAGCGAGGTTTGATGTGGTATGACTACTAACTATTGTATTATACTAATAATATATTAAGGAGTTGATGAGTGAAAGTTAATTTCTTTTATTGATTAGTTATAGGGTCGTTGAAATAACTATGGCATGAATTGAAGAATGCGATCTTGAAAGAGTGGCGGGGTGTCCGCTCTTAATTTATTTTTTATTTTGCTTTATTGTTTTGAACAATGTACACGAAGGAAGAGGCTGACTTCCAAGATACAGATATCATCTAGTTTGGAAGTCAGAGATTTTGTAAACAGTAGATTAAGTTACTGAACAATAAACGATTATTATTATAACCTGGATAAACATAACATAACATAAACATTCACTACATCATCTCATTATAGTAACTGACTCCTAACTAAGTTCGTAACTTGTATCTATAGTATCAGAAACTATGCACACACACTCATTCACACACACACCCAGACCGAGACAAACATTTGTGGTTCACAGAAATATTCATTCCGCACGGGAATCGAATAGAATTTACAAAATTATACACCGATTTGGTTGATTTCTGTAAAGTTGTATTGATAGAGCATGTATCTCGTCCCACAGACAGATCGTCATCCGCGCGGTCCCCTACTCGTAAATGTATGCTATTTGTTTCGAGTTTCCGATATTTCGACACTGTTACTGCAACAGTGATCATGATCACTTATGAACTGTGATATGAAATACGAAACTAAATCATGCATTGCTTTCACATGTGTATTTTAAGGATATTTAACTTTCATAAATTTTGAGTGTCTCATAATCATGAAAACTAAAAACTATTAAAGATATAAATTGTTTTACGATAATTTGTATTAAATCTGAGTGAATATAATAAATCTGATATGAGAAAAGTCGGAAAAACATTTTAGCCTAAGCGTGTGGCTGTTCTTTAATAAAAGTTTAATAATATTATGATATTCAAACCTATTATCGACGAATGTAGGTTTACAAATTACACAGAACAAGAACTAGTCTGAAGTCTCTAGCCTACACATCACGTCGAGGTAGGTCAAGTCCATTGTAACCTAGAATATTAAATTTAATTAATATTGATCTAGGAATTATACAACGTCGTATCGTGTAATAGTTATGGTAATAAACTATCTCTTTTTATGATATTACTAGTAGTATTAAATCTGTTTGGTACCTGGTCGTAATAAAGAATTTGTGTGACATAATTAAATGAAATCTGAAGGAATATATGTATTTCAATTATAAATAAACTAGCTTTTGCCCGCGACTTCGTCCGCGTGGAATAATGGCTTCCGGCAGAATTTGATATTTCCCCCTTTTCTCCCCCTAAGGGGGGAATTTCCAAGTGGTAGCCTACCTCCTCCCAACAAACACGCGCCAAATTTGAGCTCTCTACGACCAGTAGCTTCGGCTGTGCGTTGTCTGTCAGTCAGTCAGTACATCACTCAGTAACGGAACAGTTTTATATACATAGATAGATTTAAATATGTGTCTATCTAGGAAGCAGAGGCGTCACCAAATGGAAATGCAAAACAAAAGGTTGCAGATTCAATTTCAATTAAAGGTATGTCTGTTACTGAATTACATAAAAATCATTTTTGTTCATTTTTACAAATAATCGTAACAAACCTTTATTAAAATGTTCTTCACCCAGAGATCGTGGATTCTACACAAGTTTAACACATATGAAACCATAAAATAAACCTAATAAGCAATAAACATAAAGAAAAACTCATATTCATATTACTTCATAATGTACCCCATACGATAAAACACATACAATATTGTTAGACCGGTCACGCATCAAGCGAATTACCTTAAAATCCTTGACACGATATGAAATCGACTACATTCGGTATAAATTACATTTTGTCTGTTCATTAAATAGTTGTTTTACTAGCAGCGTCTGCGGTTTCACTCGCTTTTTCCATGATTCCTGTTACTCCGATGGCAGTCCCGGATTAACCCTTAATCAAATTAAGCAATTGCCTAGGGCACCACGTCTGAGGGGGCACCAGAAAACACCAGAAAGGGCACCAGAAATTCTTAGTTGACATAAGGATAGGGGGCCCAGGGCCCGAAGGCTTGGGTTGCTTAGGGAAGTTTTATCCGTCACTGCCTGATGGTCGTAGTGATGTTATTTAGCCTATTGGATAACTAACCTCGTGAAATAAATAGTCTTATGAGCCCAAAATTAGCTAAAAGATGATTTGAATCCCGTGAAAGCGTGTTCAAAAAATCAAACTCTTCATTTTTAACCCCCGACGAATCCTCTCTTGTTATAAGTTTGGCGTGTCTGTCTGTCTATGGCATCATAGCTCCCGAACGGATGAAGCGATTTCAATTTAGTTTTTTTATATTAAAGGGGACTTACGTGCGAGTGTTCTTAGACATGTTAAATGAAAATCGGTTGACCCGTTTAAAAGTTATGGGGGTTTGAAAGTAATAGTGTTGGTGGTTTTTTAAATTTTTGATTTAATTGTTATTATAATACTTAGTACATATTGGTGAGTTTAAATCCGACGTAAATATCACAAAATTGAAACTAGTTTAGCCGTTTTAATATTGATGTTGTGAAAATGTATTGTAGGTGCACGTGTTTTCACGGTAAGTGGTAGGTATATTTTAAGTGTCAGTAGGTCATAGTTAACCTCATTCTGCGACCCTTAAATCTAAATAGTTATAAATAAAATTGATAAAGTATCCTACTTAATACTATAAAAGGAAAAGTTTTTATGAATGTATCATACATCTACACTAATATTATAAAGAGGAAAGATATGATTGTTTGTTTGTTTGTAACGAATAGGCTCCGAAACTACTGAACCGATTTCAAAAATTCTTTCACAAACGGAAAGCTAATTTATCATTGCGTGACATAGGCTATATTCTATCCTCGTATTCCCACGGGAACGGGAACTACGCGGGTTAAACTGCGGGGCGCTGCTATGTATTATGTCTCAAAGTTCTTAATTTTCAAACTTTATAAGACTAATTTTCAATGACGAAATTACATATAAGAGATCTATTACACATAACACTATAATCTCTAAAACCTTGAATATTATAATAATTTCTCTATAATTACTTAAAATACTGCAATCAAAGTGTTAAAGAAAGTCTGTTGTGTATTATTATAAGTGTCATTGTTTGAACGTGCGTCTAATACACGCACTAATATTAAGATTATTATGATGTTAGTTTTCGACACGCATTCATAATAATGTAGTTATGAAGACATCCCATAATTTACGATAACTATTAACTTGTAATTAAGTATTTAGTTATTTGGAAAAAGATAATATAGTTCTTTGAGGTAAGATGTAAAAAAAACGTTCTTTGTAACGAGTTGTGAAGAAATCTCTGGAACTACTTAATCGATTTTGAAAATTCTCTTACTAATAGAAGGTCACACTATTTTTGATTGTCATAGACTATTTTGTTATCCCCCACATTCTTACGGGAATAGGTACTACGCTTGTGAAACCGCGGGGCAAAATAATAGAATATAAATAAAGTAAAATTGACCTCGATGGCAGAGTGGTCACCATGCCGCCCTGTCATCCGTAAGGTTCGATTCCCTTGTGGTGTGAATATTTGTGTGAATCACAAATGTTTGTCTCGGTCTGGGTGTGCGTGTGAATGATTGTGTGCGTAGTTTCTGATACCCTAGATACAAGCTCCAAGCTTAGTTAGGGGTCAGTTACTGTAATGAGATGTAGTGAATGATTATGTTATGTTAAAATAGTTTCAGTTTTCAATCTTACCTTAATTTAAGTAATCTTCTCAAATATTTTAGGACGCATTTTAACAGAAATGTCTCTCACCTGAAACAAACAGAAATAACATGTTATAATTATAAAATATGTAGTAATCGTGGTCTGATTAAGGTAGATTATTAAAATATTATAATTGGATCTCATTTCGACGTAATTATGTATATTATGTACGATGTTTAAAGCCCTTTAACATTGCACTTCGGTTATAATTAGTTATGTAAGGTAATTAAATAGTTTTGCTCTCGTAATTATAGTTTTAATTACACTAAAATATCTCATTTGCAATATACTTTAATATCTAAGTCTTGATATCTGTTTTAAATATAGATTTTTATTAACTAAGTACATACTGGCTACTTGTCGTCGGAACTCATTTATAATTAGATCTTGTAAAGCTTTTAACAAAATTGTAGATTTTAAAGACCGAACCATAGATCTGTATGATCACTAGTTTGACTAGAACTTTGAGCAATATCTGATACACACATTTTAGTTATAAGTAAAAAAAAAAGAAATGTAATACTAAACAAAATATGTAATCAAGGCCTCTTAAAATAATTTAGAATAACTTTTTATAACAAAACTATGATAAACAAAAGGAAAATGCAAAGAAAAACAACGACAAAACTATTTGTTTTTTTAATTGAACAGTAACAAGGTTATTAACATCCGTTTACCCAAAATCATTGTCTGTTGCATTCATTCGTTCATTATCATTCATTCATTATTGTAAATTAAGCTATTGTACGGTTCCACCCATAATACAACCTTCAATTATTATTGTACTTTATTATTTGTTTACTTAAATGATCCTATTATTTTGAATAAGTATTTTAGAAACGTTGGTTGTCACCATTGTCACACTAACATAACTGACAGTTGATGTAGACAAAAATATGAAATAGGAAAGGAAAACTGAAAAGTTCTGATAATGTGCGAGTATTTTTTACTCATATAGCCATTTGTACTTAAGTTGCCCCGATAAACACATTTCTTTATCCCATTAATCCTGGATCGGGAATTATGCATATCTAAGCAAAAGGAAAACCGCGGAGCTCAGCCTTGGTACATAGAGATAAAAACTTAATCCAAAGATTCGAAGTACTCGTAAGTACTTCTAAGAACTTGTTAAAGGTACATAATTATAAAAGTGTGTGCAACCGAAATATTTAGCGCTCATTACAGAAATAATACAAGACCACGTGTACGAGGCATTACGTGCGAGTGACAAACAGACCGAAACTTAATAACAGTTATTATGTTATTAATTATAATTGTCAACCGGTGTTGCCACTGTCTTTTGATTTATATCACTTTATTCTGAATTTTTCTACAAAATTGTGTTAAAGAAAGTAGAGTTTGTTCGTTTGGTTGAGCGCGCTGGTCTCAGGAATTACTGGTTTGATTTGAAAGAATATTTTGCTGTTGGATAGTCTATTTACCCAGGAAGTCAATGGGCTTTAAAACATTATATGTACTTACTAGAACTATGTACTGTAATAAGAGCCGAGTTAACGCGAGTTAAACCGCGGACCACCAGTTATAAAGTTTAATATCATCTCTAAACTGTACCTATAGCTATTTTACATACAAAAATACAAACCGATATACTTAAACAAATCTTAAACAAACAAATTAACATCTTCAAAAAACATATTAACGTATTTACATAAACAGGACTTAAAACTTTTCCATAATTAACAAGCACAAACATGATTTCGTAACAACTCTATAATAGAAACCATTAACATTAACCCTACGTTATGACAACGCATAAACATTTGTACCAATACATTGACAATACCAGTTGTATAACGTATGACGGGGCACTCATCAATCAACTTTCACGATGTGTAATGAAAGTTACTGACAGATGAACGTGGATTTGTATTATTGAAAAAACTAGGCCTCATCAGCTTTTGCATTTTTAGTCTGGTTTAACAAAACCTGGCAAGCATTTGACACATTGTCAGTCAAATCTGTCACTTTGACAGTATTCAAAATTGATTGTAAAACCTGGTTTAGTGCTAAAAATACAACCAGACTAAAAATACAACGCATATAAGGCAGCGTAGGATTAATACAGACCGTTCATAATGGTTTTAGACCTCGCTTTTAGTCGAGTAAAAAACATAACATAATCATTCACTCATACATCATCTCATCATAGTAACTGACCCCTAAGCTCTACTGGGCAGTCTAGCAGCTACTGGGTCCGTGGAAACAAAGTTAAGCCGTAATGACTGGTGCAGTAGTGAGAACATGCTAGGAACTGTAAAGACAGCAGAATGTACAGTTACTGTCTACTGGGTGGTCAGTAGCTGGGTCTGTGAGGACCAGTGCCTGGATCAAGTGAACCATTATTGCTATTTGCTTTAAGATCACAAACAGCTATTGTCCAGTTGATCCATAACTGAAGTTAACACAGAATTAGAAAGCTTAACTAACAGCAAAAGGTCTTAGGTTCGAGGCCCGTATACGGTTGAAAGTGTTAAAACAAATTGCAAATTATAAATAACCACTCCGATCGGACCCTCTAAGTAAACATGAATAGCGTGTTCTAGAGAAAGCAATGCTCGTTATCAGTTGATAAAAGTATTTGTAGACGCATTTAGTAAAACATGTCTTGTGGGAAAAAGGTTGGAAAGGGAATATGTAAAAAGTTAGGTGTGGTAGGAACAAATGCGACATGTGCTACTATGGACAACAGTGAAGTTAATTTCCAGGTGGGTATATATTTTATAATAGTACTAACTGCATATGACGTAGCTTGAACATGGTAGTTAATAATTTTATTGTTTATTTGAAAAATCTGCTTTAAAATCGTAATTTATCCATCTATACTAATATTATTAAGATTTAATTGTTTAGATGCCGTAATATACAGGAACTACTAATCCGATTTAGAAAAATATTGCAAGAAATACAGTTTTCATCCATAACTTCTCAAAATCCCAACATCACCGCACTCTGATCATTACCTCAGAGATATCACTGCCCTGCAATTTGTGTGACTACATTGCCCTTCAAATTGGAACACAGTAATGCTTACACACTCTGCTTGGCAGCGTAATCATATCATGATTTGACGGCAATAAGCAACGGGCCAGAGCAAGTTTTGTTTGTACAATTGACGATTGTTTTGCAAATGTTTATTTAATTTTTGACATGAAAATTACATTTATAATTTTCACCTTCGTTGGGATTTAAAATGAACACAAGTTCGAGCCGAATTCGGCTGCTCTAACCCAGTAAGCAACCTAGGTTTATCTCGAATTTTATTATATTTTTTTAAACAAAGTAGGTAGTAACATATTCAGAGTAATTCACTACAAAGTAAGAAATCTCCGCGGTGGATCTTCCGTGCACTATGTAGAAAACAACAAAAACATACCTACTATAATTTTTGTATAAGATTATAAACAAGAGATAACAAAAAGTAGTCCAAGAAAGAGCGAGCACAAGAGGCGCGGTCGTCGGCCCAACCAGATCGGAACCGATTGATTTCTCACGTTAACGCAATGAAAAACTATAAATTTATTGTTGGAAAATTGTAGCCAGTGAACAAACTCAACGCATTGAACGAGCTACAAATATAACAGAACGACTTTAGGCTGTTACTCAATTAACGACGCTGTGTTGATGATTTTTTGTAATGAATGTTTTTTTGTTAGTTGCCAGGACGTTACTCCCAACTCCAAAAATGTTTATGACTCAGTTCAAGGCAAGTTTTTATTAATTGTTAGGGTCGCTTTTAATATGCAGTTACTTTATATACACAATCTATCATCTTCTGCTAAACTTTATTTATCAGAAACTATGCAAATACGCGTTTAATACACATCGACACCAAGATAAACTTACTGGTTTACACAAATATTTACCACGTCTGCAAACCTTTCTGATCATTCAACCACTAAAGGTGTAGTCACATAGGTACTTACCTTTGATATACTCGTAGTTAATATTTGGAATATATTTAAAACAATTGCTAAAGAAATATTACAAATACGAGTATATCTATTTTAAATATAATTTTCCAACAAACTACCCCTACAAAATGAGTTTGCGTCAACGTCTGCGAAGCCTTCCCTCCTACGTAACTCGATTAGTACTTGACCCACTCCTGGCTGCAATATCGTTAATATTCGCATTGATTGCATCGATCCGACCAACTGTAATTGTTGTAATTATCCTTTACTTTATGCTAATTGTGATTAGTTGTGTGGTTTCGCTTTTGCATCAAATTAAGTTTGGGTTTTCTAATTTTGCTGTATGTTATTGGTTATACTGTACGAGTATACGGTACAGAGACGAAACTAGGCTAGGTTGTATGGGCAGACAGCTATAGAACTTATCAACCTATCATGAATGCTAGATATTTTTTTAAAGTGATATACATTTGTCTAACCACACAAAAATCTATTACGGCTATTGTACCAAGCAACTAGGAGTCATATAATAGGTACATACAGGTGATAAAACTAGTTGGAAGAAAGTCTGATATAAAAAGGCGATAGAGCGATTGATTATGACATGTTAAAAAATGTAGAAATATATTAAATATGAAGTAAACGTTTTACCTTTAACGAAACAAAGTACCCAAGAATAATCTAAGATGTAGGTACTTAAAAATGCTATTATACTAACTTACACCATTATAAAAACACATCATAGATCGAACAAACGAGATTAACCCGGACAAACCTTCGACACGTAAACACATTGTAAAATAAGTATTTTAAGGAGCGATTTCATCGCAAACACTTAGCTAAAATGTTGCGTGTAATAAAAAATAATGTGTCTCGTATACAAACTGGTATACTCTGGTAATATCGTTCTAATTTCCTGCAAAGCATTACCCACGCCCTTAACTACTCGAGCCAATAACCAAACATGTTGCAAAAACATTTTTACTGATAGTATCTGTTACTAGGTATACTTTGTAACTACTACATAGTATAAAACAAAGTCGCTTTCTCTGTCTCTATGTCCTTATGTCCCTATGTATGCTTAGATCTTTAAAACTAAGCAACGGATTATGATGCGGTTTTTTTAATAGATAGAGTGATTCAAGAGGAAGGTTTTTAGCATAATTTTATCCCTATATTCCTACGGGAACGGGAACTACGCGGGTGAAACCGTGGGGCGCCGCTAGTTCAATCTATAATCCATTTTATACATCGGTGTTAGGAAAAACTAATGAGTTTGTAATAAAAATACTAGGTACGTAACCCTTGTTAAGTGTTATTTTAATACGATCATTACAGTAATTGTAAAAGGGAAAGTTAAATTATATTGAAATGCTCAATTTTGTAGTAACTAATCTGTGATTATCTGAATTATGACGTGATTAATACGTACTAGCGTAGGTGCCTCATTTACTCAAGCGATTATGCTTCGCAAAGTTAATGAGAGATCCAGATAAAAACCTCAGTCCTCCTTTTAATATCGTTTTATTCCTTACTAGCTGTGCCCCGCAGTTCCCGATCCCGTGGGAATTTCGGGATAAAACCTTTGTTCTTTCCCGGACCATAAGCTACCCCTGTACCAAATTTCAAGTCAATCGGTTCCGTAGTTTAGCCGTGAAAAGGTAACAGACAGACAAACAGAGTTACTTTCGCATTTATAATATTAGTTAGGATTAGGATAGGTGGAAAACGCACTTTGACTCTTCAAACTTGCAGGTGTACATAGACAATTTGTACTTATTTTCCATCAGGTTATCCAACAACTAGTTTCATAGTAGTCTATTAATCATAGACAATTGTAGTCATTTACCGTCAGGTGATCCATCTGCTAGTTTCATAGAAAATAGACTTTTGTCTGTGCCTGTATAACCTTCTATTAACGTTCAAAATAAAAACAAAACTAACTAGTACATCATCTGCATGCGCCATCCGGTCGGAAGCTGCACCTACACCTACCAGACCTACTCCCATTGTTTTCCACCCACGTCCTGCAACCAACTCCAATAATGACAATATTATGCAACCGTAAAAATTAAACATCATTTTCTTCATTCAGATTCATATCTCGACAACCATTGCTTATTGTCTTGGTTATACTGTTTTTGATAATGGTTTCTAAGTACCGTAGGCCGATGGTTTCTAGGAAAATAGATACAGTTTTTTATGGAAGGATACCGCTTTTAAGAGGGTAGATAACTGATGGAACTGGTATGCTAACGTGATTTTTTTATACTAGGAAAAGATGAGTAAAATTTTACGGTTTTGTAGTTTTATGGGACCTGACTACATAGTTTAAATAACTGCATCAAAAATAAGTTTCTGGTCTCTTGTAAGGTAGAGCTAACAGTGGTCACTAAAAACTAGAATAAAATGGGATCTTTGTAGAACAGAGCCTAGTAAACTATCGTGAAGCAAACTGTATTAACAACCAATGTCTAAGTAAAAAACATTCTTAAAATATTTCACAAAGCAAGGTATCTTAAAATTTATTAACATAACAATCCATAAATTATACAAAGCTAAGTAAAACAATTTACAAACAATACCGTTCTATCGCTAACCAATGAATTTTAACAAAACCAACAAATTCTTATGACTCAACCGCTTAAAACTACAACTAGTTAAACCAATTGTAGCAGAAACTCGCAAAATAGTTATACGAAAAGCAATTGTAACAGAAATACTCGTTAAATGAATAAATTATCGTGTTAATTAGCTCGGAATACAGTTGTTTAAATACCTTACGTACCCATTACGGGTATATCGTAAACCAATTATGTCACAAAACTTGCAACGATGCGAGTGAGCGTGTAATGTCATGTCATATAATGTACTCGATATGCACATTAGTGAACGTGCTGGCTTAGGTGGCTACTCAGCCACTAAAAACTCACCCACTGGGTGAGTAGCCACCTTGTGATTTTCTTAGTGGTCATCTCAGCCAGTACTTTAGCCGACTGTGGGTGAGCCAACCACTCCAATTTTTGGACGTCGTCCTCTCACCTACTTTATAAAACTTAACCTGGGAGACCGTACTAAGACTGTCAAATGTTACATTGTTTAGATATATCGCGCGAATTTGGGACAAAAGTACCAGGCAAACACGGGTTATTAGAAGTTTTACATACAATTTTGTTCAAGTACGTAAAATTAAATTTGAAGCACTGATGGTTCCCTAGGGGGTTGGGGTCCCAAATTGATGATTTTGTATTATTTTAAAGATAAAATATGATTAAAAAAAATCCAAGTTATTATTAAGACCTCTTTACATTTCTGCAGGCCTGGTAGTTTACAAAGATAACATTTTTTTTTAATAAAAAGATTATATAGGCAAATACTTATTTTATCTTTAAAATAATACAAAATCATCAATTTGGTTTACCCCCTAGGGAACCATCAGTGCTTCAAATTTAATTTTACGTAATTGAACAAAATTGTATGTAAAACTCCTAATAACCCATGTTTGCCTGGTACTTTTGTCCCAAATTCGCGCGATATATCTAAACAATGTAACATTTGACAGTCTTAGTACGGTCTCCCAGGTTAAGTTTTATAAAGTAGGTGAGAGGACGATGTCCAAAAATTGGAGTGGTTGGCTCACCCACAATCGGCTAAAGTACTGTCTGAGATGACCACTAAGAAAATCACAAGGTGGCTACTCACCAATAGGTGAGTTTTTAGTGGCTGAGTAGCCACCTAAGCCAACGTGCTGTGGGACACAATTTAAGGGAATTCCGATTACAAATAACCAACCATGTATTACTTGTATTTGAACAGTCAGTGTCAGATCAAAAGGTACCCCACTCAATGCTCACTTTCGTATTGCCGACCAAAGAATTACCAAGGGAACTTTTATCTGACGCTGATCGTACTATCAATTTACCAACAGAGAATATTATATTAATATTGATGAAAGTATTATATTTGCAAAACGGTGGGCAGTGATTGGTAAAGAAGAGTCGAAGATAGGGCTCAGTGGCGTATATTAGGAGAGGCCTATGTCCAGCAGTGGACTGAAGAGCCGATGATAACATTGATATCCGAACATGGAAACATAGTAATTTTATGATTAGTAAGTACGTATTATGGTTCAGTAAGCATAGCAAAGTACACGAAGACACAATGAGATTGTGACGACTTATTATAATCCTATTTGCTTATTTTACGTAAAGTTACTGCACGTTTCTCTTTAAACGAACTATTTATTTGTTTTCTTTTTCTAATTTTATGAGCGTTTCCGTACTTCGGCACGTAAAACCGTCGGTCCCGGCTGTCGTACTAACATTATCGATAGTCGTTACGGGTAGTTAGACCCCCGAAAAGTCTAACATTTGGTTTAACCAAAAAATGTCGTATAGCCCTCTGGGTTGTGAAGGTCTGATGGCAGTCGCTTCACGTATAATACTGACATTCCGACAAATCTGGTTAAACTGAAAACCGACTCCAAATAGACATGGGATAAAGGTTCGGAAAAGAGAGAGAAACTTATCAAACCTAACACCAAGATAACGTAGCTATGGAGGTCGCCATTGCACTTTCATTATACATATTAATCCCATTTGAATGATAAACCCATCAAAAGGTTTTCCTCAATAAAAAACTAGGTTTCATCGCAAACTGATACTTTTAATATAATAAACACAATTCCGGTATTGATATAACTTTCTAACATAAATAAAACATTAAGTAATTACGTAGGTAGTAATGATGTTTGAGATAAATCCATTTTGTATATTTAAAACGCCCACGTATATAGAAATTAGTTCAAAGGGCCAGCCAGTATGTAATACTAGACTTTTCGTCGCGTTTCGCTTTTTTGGAATTGATGATTATATCATTTTTTACGAGGGGAGTGCGCTCACGCATCTCTGTCAGTTGCTTGGGAACGATGTAGTATGTGTTTTTTTATTTATGTATTAAAAACTGAAGTTTATGATGATTTATTTATTTTAAACATCCGACCCATGATCTCTCTCACTGATGATGTTCATACAGTAAGGAACCTAGACCACTCCTACTCACCAAGTGTTGGTGATAAACAAACCAAAGCCAAGGTTAGAAAATAACATGCCTACTTACACATCATCTTGTAACATATTCAGTTTGAAGAAGATAACACACATCACCTTAAGTTATCCAGTTTTAAGATAATCTGTCAACATTTTCTCATTACAATCGAGGTGTAACTGTTAATAATTAAGTTGGGTGCGTAGGCGCATCATTGTTTTCTTTGCTCTATTTACCCACTGAGACCCGGACCGTTATGCTCTCGTGAGGTTTTTATAACGAAAATAATGAAAACACACTCATTATGCCCGCTTTTGTATTGTTATTGTAACACATAGTTGGGATTCTGATTCTGACTTCTTTAAACTGTTATGGGTTACTTAACTTAAATGTGTCAGAAATAGAAACAGTTATGAACATGAGCACAGATGACTTTAACCAAAGTAGATGATGATGTTTTAAGACTTGTAAATGAAATTAATTAAGTATACGCTTTTATTTTACGTTATCTAGTATAACATGTATGCACCGCGGTTTTACCCGCGTGGAACCTTATCCCGTGGGAATTTATGAGGAACATCTGTACCAAATTTCATTAAAATCCATTGAGTAGTTTTTGCGTGAAAGAGGAACAAACATCCACACATCCACACTCACAAACATTCGGCTTTATAATATTAATTGGATAACATTTTCAAGGACTTGTAAAGATTGTGTAGATCAGCAGTATTAAGTATAACACAGTTCAAGACTACTACAATAAAGAAAGAAAGACTGTGGTATAATAAGCTAATACCTACTAAAAATTATATGTAACAATCAAACGCCCAATCTATCACGTGTCAAACACAACAATCTTTTCCTATCGCAATCCAGTACGTTTTACATAACAAAACAAATTCCTTTAAATAACTTTATGTAATTAATGAAGAGTTTCATTACATATACGTGACAATACGAGAACTTCAATTTGTACCGAAACATGGTATAAAATACGTGTTTATATCACATTTCTATTTGCATGTCAGTATGGTAATACGTTATTATTCAACGCATTTGATTTCTAATTGGCAATTACGCTGAAAGAGACTTGTAATTTTTATACACTTTATTGGTTTTCTAAAACTTCTTTTTAATGAGGCGATTCGAAACGAAATCTTTAACAAACCTCGAGCAAATCTATCGATTTCTTTAATGGGGTAATTCTACTATTATTTGACTACCGAAGCTTTTGTAGAAACAATGTGTAGAACAGCTTACTTCTGCCCCGTTGTGTGAAATTCAAAAATAAAATCCCTTTTTAAATTCGACTATTTAAAAAACATACAAAATCCAAATATCCATATGAAAATGAAAGTTTATCTTAATGCACTATTATCTTAGCCATAGCAATAAAATATGTATAATGGCGTAAAACAATATCATTAAAATATTTTCCACCTTGAACTCACAAACGAAATCAAAAAATTAGAAACGTTATATTAAGTTACAAAGTTCCATTATTCCACAAAAAACTCGTTTGTCAATAGGTTCTTCAAACAAAGCCAGCTTTCAACGGAAACCTGTCACAGTGGTGGGTCGAAGACAAACATTATGGGACGAACGCGCGCGCCTACTAACGGAACTAAACATCGCATCACACTCTGTGTAACGCTGGATTCTTTAGAAAGTATTGCATTAGAAATGGAAGAAAGGAATATATGGAAAAACTTTGATGTTGTGGATCAATGGTTTTGAATAAATAAGTAGCAAGTAAGACCGTAATACCAAGCGTTCAAGATTTTCGGCCAGTTCGCCTTGAAGCCACGGTAGCTCAATTGAAAAGAGCGGTGCTACGGTTCAGCATGGTTCTAGTCTTGCCTGAAAAATGCATCAAATTTTGAATGCATTTTTCAAAAACAAGTAGCAGTTATCTAAGAGACTTTTAATTTGAAGAGCGATTCCGTGCTTTGAACGGCACGTTAAGCCGGCGATTACTGTGAAACCTTTGGATTCGTCATAGCATACTAGCTGCGCCCTGTTGTTCATAACTCGTTGGTTTCTCTCCTATTGTTCGTAGCGTGATGTTTTATACTCTATAACCTTCCTCGATTTTGCTATCCAGTACCAAAAAACTTTCAATACAAACCAATAGTTCCCAAGATTAGCGCGTTCAACCAAACTCTTCAGCTTCAATATTAGTATCGATTAAGCTTCGCATCTGAGCAATTAACTATGAGAGTCATTACCCTTACGACATTGAAACAACTGTGGAACAAATCGGTTTGAACCGCAGCCATACTTTATGGTACAACCGATGTGATACACCGATTCAGTTATTAATTATATTTATTGGCTGGTCTTGCTCGATAACTCAGTGATTTGGAATTTATCTTTCCTTTAGCTTGGTAATAATGTTATTTCATAGCTTTGATCGTGAACTTAGATGTATTAGTCATATCAAACTAAATGTTCTGTAATGTTTTCCGTTTTTCAATTTCATTCCATTTCGTAATTAATAGTTTTTACTCCGTTGACAAACAACATCAAATGTTTTGTAAGCTCTTTGACATCCTCCATAAGTGCGTTGACCTAAATTTGCTATTCAGAGGATTTCAGACTTCGTTCAGTAACATAACCTCAGTTTCCAAAAAACTGCAGCTTCTTATTAAAACCTAAACCTACATTATAAACGTTAATGAAGTCAAAAAGTTTATAGATCAGCCTTCCTATTTCCTTTTACAACTATAAACCTACATTTTAAAAGTTAATAAACCTGATAGAGTAAACAGTCAAAGATGAAGGTGTTGCACACGGAATTAGTTTTTGCTGAGACTCGGTCAGTCACCCCGCTGCTCTATAAATACTAGGTACGGTCTAGATCAGACGCGTATCCTGTAGTGTCAACGCTAATATATTTGTTTCCTGCACCGACTTGTTGGACACAGTAAAAAGTTAACGATCATTACTTGTCGGTAATCTCCTAACGGATGTTTCCGATATCATCCGTGATTTTTTCTTGAGACAAATTGACTTTGCAACTTTGATATACTGTGAGAAGAACTTTAAACTATTTGCTCCAATGTAATGATATGATCAAATATGATTTGTGATTATATGAAGTTAGTCCCCTCGTGACTACGGTCAGTGTAACTTGATTGTAACGTCGAGATAAATTTTAAAATACGCGATTTTTTTGGCGGAGATTAGCTGAAGATCGGGCTTAGAGGCGTACATTGGAAAAGGCTCATGTGCAGCAGTGAGCTGGACTATTGACGATGATGAAAGTGTTTTTAAAACAATAAAAACATTTGTGACATGCTTTATAGTCTTCGATGAAGCAACGTAGATACTTAACCCAAAGAACGTAAAAGTACTTAAAAGCCGAAAGTAGGTCGAAAGTTATTTCACCAAATCTCTCTCAATCTCATTGATTTCGAGTTCACACTTTGACCCAATGAAACAATATAATGGCGGTCAAACGCATACAAATAAACAATTTGAATACCAATATTGTTGCGATATCCGATAACTCACACACCTGTGATTACTTTCTCTATACCGATAGTTGTGGCACACCCGTCACGCTACCTTATAATAATAAAATAGTTTTAAACCGCGGCTTCGCTTTCGTTTTTCAAGGTTTTTATTTGCTCATTTCCATATGGTATGGTTATTAAATTGTAAACACCATTTTATCGTGTCAGATATTTGTTATCGCTTTTGAGCACGGTAAGGTGGGTGTTGGCAATTTTTGTTTTGTTCGATTTTTTGTGACAATAAGAGACCGACTGGAGTTTTAAACATTTATTGAGTTGTTGATATAGATTAAGTAATTTTGTAGCGAAACAATTGTCTAACGTTTTTTTCAAATGAGCAGAAGTAGTAACCATAACAAAATAGTGTATTTTCTTTTTAATTCAATTCTTAGTTCATTTGCAAGCCATGTAGCCGCAATTCTGCTAATGTATTATTTCAAGCTAATATTTTCTTTTCGAAAAGCCTTAAATTTGTAAATATATATATTAACTTATTCTGCTAACTCTACCTCGACTCGTGACTCGTCCTAGGTGATAGTGGAACATAACAAAACGTGTTTCTGACTAACGATAAAGAATCTAACTCCCATCACGAATCGAACTTTTAATTCGATCTATTGGAAGAAAGTGCTTTTTATGGTCAAAGTAACAATTGTACCTTCATTGATTATTTAGTTTTTGATATTTGGGATCACCCATACTTATACATATATATATAAACTAGCTTTTGCCCGCGGCTTCGTCCGCGTGGAATAATGACTTCCGGCAGACGTTAGGTTCTCCTCCTTTTCTCTCCCTAGGGGGGGGGAATTCCCAAAAACTCTTAGTGGTAGCCTACTCCCCCCATCAAACCCACGTGCCAAATTTCAGCTCTCTACGACCAGTAGTTTCGGCTGTGCGTTGTCTTTCAGTCAGTACATCACTCAATAACGGAAGAGTTTTATATTACATATGTATATAGATGATTTGATTTGGTTTGAATACGCATTGAGTTAGCGTCATCTTGGGGTGGATTTTATTTAGTTTTCCCTGTATACTGGCGCTGTCTTCTACGATGCCAAGGATAGTGGAAAACTGATTCGTATGATCCAAGTATGACCATAACAATAGTTACTACAGAATATTATTGTGCGATATTATCCGTTTAAATTATTGAAATTAAAGATATCCTGTTAAACCAAGCTAAATATATCAATCGTTTCTGTTTGATTAACAAAAGTAACAGACATACAAACTTTCACATTTATAATATCATTGCATACACAAGGATTGTAAAATCATACATTTTCAATAGCTAATGAGACAGTAGTATAGTATTACATTGTGCTCATACATAATTCCGATGGTACATAAAGTTTTATTTGCATATAAAGTGGGTGTGTTTGCGCACAGTCTCATTTCAATTTTCTTATCTTTTCTTTGTTTTACACCAATTTTGAAATCATCTTTTAGGTTATTATACTGAGTTTTATATTTGTTTTTATCTTTAGACAAAAGTTAATTTGTTTTGCAATACCATTCTTCGAAATAAACAGCATCATTACATCATCTAACTCTTGTATAGGTAGATTCTTTACCAATATTTTTAGCATCAGAACTAGGCACACAATCACACTGAAACCTTTTTGATTCAGACAAAGATATTGCACGAGAATCGAAACCACAAACTTTTGCTTGGCAATTCGGCATGGTGTCCACTGTGCCATTTGCGTGATCAGATTATTGGTAGAGTCAATAGACCCTTGTTTTAATCATACATTTAAAATGCAATACGTATATTTTTTGATAATTCTCGATAATACTTGTAAACAATACCCTTTAATTTTATAACCCATTAAAGTATGTTTGTTTGTTTGTCCCATCGTTGTATTACATATTCAAGTGTAATACGTTCTAAGAATGTTGGTCGGTGCGAGCGGTGCGCGTACGCAGGAAATGCGTCCGTTTTATTGTTCTGTTCACGCATTTTAAGTTTCCTGGACTTCGGTGTTATTACCTTTTAAAGATATGTATTAAATTTGTAATAATGCACGCGAAGTATTGTTGACAGAATTTTCTCGAAAAAAGTTTAGTTAGCTACGTTTATTTTCGGTTGTTCTACGTTCATAAATCATTCTGCGTTTGTTTCCTTAATGAAATCATTTTAACCCCTATCGTAACTTATAAATTGACTTGTATTGTACACACTGATTAGATCAAATACAACTACAGCGTACAATATTTAGTTCGCATATGCTAAACTCTATAGGCAACTAGCGCTGGTATAGGTGTAGCTGGATTTTGGTCCGGGAATATTTAGTTAAGTATAGATTTATCCTTTTTGTGGCCATTTACACGAAAGAAGAAGAAAACTACAGGCATTAAGTCCGCCTTTGTACACGCTATTGTACATTAAGTATTAAATAAATAAATATTAAATAAAACTCTATCATTTCATACAGTAGTTTTAGTGGATTTCATGTGCGTAGTCATTCGCTCATGCGACATGAAAGCCATCCTGAAAACGAGATTCCCTACTAAATAATTAAATTGAATATTTACTTAATTCAATTAGACATACATTTTACTTAAATAAATAAATATAAAAAAATATAATGCAAAAATGACACATCAAAGTTCACTTTACAGACACATGTTCAGATCAATTTGCAATCAAATCTCAACCAATTACTGCCCAAGATATCTTGATATCAACAATGAGGTTGTCCAAACCTGTTTTCGGTCTCACAGAGTCACCGGGAGCAAGTTTACGAAACTGGCTGTCAGAGCAGAGACTATAAACGTATTGTATTCAAATGCTGTGATTTAGTACAGGCGACTGATCTTAATAATTATTTTGTAACGCTATTATGTTGTGTGTTGGTTCGTGTTCTAATGTAAGTAAGCTTTGATGATATAATTGTTTTGATTCTAATGTGTTGTTTAGGCCTCAAAAATGATAATTAATTAGGTATAAAACGCTATATTGGAATATTACATAAGGGCATCAGTCGGTTATAAGTATACGAAAAATTGATCTAATATCAAAAAACAAATACCGTTGTTATTCCTCGTTTATTAATAGAGAGATTATTGCCCACGTCTTTGTTGCATGGGTCCACTCAAGCAAAACAAAGACAGATTTGATAATTATTTCAAAAGTATCATTTCAAGAATCACAAGAAATATATTATTAAGTAATATTTGTAAATTAATGATATAAGAAAAGTTAATGTCCTTGTCTCGACGACTTTTACCCAAGAAAATATGTTTTAAAAAATATTTCTTCAGTGACCAATTGATTAAACTGCTTTTATAATTTGCTGTCAA
The DNA here is from genome assembly GCA_958496195.1 of Timandra comae. Classification (NCBI taxonomy): domain Eukaryota; kingdom Metazoa; phylum Arthropoda; class Insecta; order Lepidoptera; family Geometridae; genus Timandra; species Timandra comae. The sequence continues at coordinate 10,824,893 of OY292364.1, read as the reverse complement.
AATAAACATGTAATTATATTTGAGCTTTCCTAAAAAATGTAAAACATATTATAAACTTGGTCGTGAAATTAGAAACTCAAAAAATGTTCCTTTAAAAAGGACAAAAAAAAATACAACGTCCTCTTTTCTTTTGAAGTCGATTACACATAATAAGAATTAGCCAAATAGATGCAGAGAATGCGTAAATATACATTCTGCAATGATACATCTACATTTAATTTCTAAACCAGGTGCATAATAAAAATTAATAAATCAAGAAGCTAGAGCTATAAATTCCACGGCCATTGCTTTGCATTCTCATCACTTGATGAATATGTGTATAGAGATTACGAAAGAGACGTCTCACTGGTTAGTAATAGTATTCTTAGTGTATACTAGCTTTAGACTGCGGGTTTACATGCGGTTATGAAGTTATTGAGCCACAATCTTTTCTGTGCTGACGGTCAAAATTGTCAGTCATTGACTCTTATGTCATTTGGATACATTTTCAATAAACTGACAACCAAAAGATGCGATTACAGCGATGCGACGCTGTCACAGGCACAGAAAAGATTGTAGCTCAATAATATAAATATGTAGTTATAAAAAAATACTGCTCAATAACTATATACGAGTATAACATGAACTATATTTTCTGCTGATCTCTTGTCTATGAACTATGCCGATAAGATCAGTCAGTGAAAGTTCCATCAAAGTCGAATTGTTGATTACTTACTGAAGATAAGTCGGAGTCAAAAGAGCGATAAAAGAAACAAAAATAGTTATAGAACCATAACGTTTAAATCATGTATATATGTTATTTATTTTTAAGAAAACTATTATCTTTCCTATTAAATCAATTTTAAAAAAATATAAGCTTTTTATATTTAAGCCTTTACTTGTTACAAACAGACAATTCACCTGTATTTATTTATTATTATATACATTTGCCATATGATCGATCGTGTGTCATTTCGCCTCGCTCCACATAGGCAAGTGTCTACAATAAACTAATTAATATTCGCTATGAAACAATTGATGCGGTGATTGCGTTGTCCCATGTCTTAATATGAATATGTTGAAATGTTTGAGAACAGTCTTAATCTGTCGTTAATCTTAATTTTGAGAGCTAATGTAATATTTTGAGCAAACAATAGAAAAGTAAAATATATTTAAATGTAGAGGTGGATTTCGAAAAAGTTTTATTGCAATTAACCTGCTTGCTTTATTCCAAATTCAAAACAGTATTCTAGATTTGAAAAGAAAACTTTTTTAACATGACTTTTTCAACCACCCTATGATATTTCGTCACTACGTGGTCGAATTTTATTGAAAAAATAAGGTAATAGGCGAGTCTACAAATAAATCATTAATAAACTGTCAAGATCAACTCCTTACACCACATTAAACTAACAAAAGAAACCGAACTACAATAGAAAAGGTCACAAAATCTCCAACGCCTTGAACTTGATTTTAACATTTCGTGATTTAAATTAGAATTACCTTGACTTGTAATAAGTTAATACCAACCTAACAAACGGTACTAACAAATATGACCACCAAACATTACTTCTCTCAGTTATAACGTTTCAACTTTCTCCAATATTTCGCTACGATTGTTGTATATCAATTCGGTTGTTACATCACAAAAATAACCGTTCATAACTCATAAATAACGCATTGTTACACTAACTAGTTAAATTGTTTATGTAAAAGTGAAATTGTTATATTTTGTGCGCAAGTAAAACTATTGTTTTCGTACTAATAAGATGACTTATGAAGTTGGTAGTAGTTATGCTACGTCTATGGTTGTTCATGTGATGCCCGGTTGTGATAAACCAACATTGTTCTTTGTATTTTGTAGATTTATGTTAAGTTTATTCAATATTTGTTTAATAAAAGAACCAAAGGTTTATTTTAATGTTTCTCTAAGTGAATGTAAAATACAAAATTCGCATGGATATGACGTAAAAATAATTTAAAAGAAAGTTGTGGAACATGTATTTTAATAAAATAATATCAAAAAACATGTTATTTCTATTAACGATGCGAATAGAAAACTATTATTTAGTACATTCTTTTGTTTTCCCACTATAATGTTCATCGGGCTTCCACAAATTACGCAGCCATATTGTTCTTTCAACAAGACGTTTCGTTTCACGCTATTTTTAATTTAAAAGTGAAAGCATTTCACTTTACACAAATAAAACAATATACGTAGATTGGAATGTAATTGTACAAGGCACTTTTAAATTGTAAGATTATTTATAATGAAATCGATTGTTCATGCCAATTCCTAAGTCGGGGTTATTGTAATTTATGTTATAATTTGCAGTTATAATTGACAACTATTAAAATTTGATTTAATGGCTGTCTGTTTCGCCTTGGTTAAATTAACGACAAGGTTTTCAATACATTTTAGGAATTTATTTAATTTAGGAACCAAGTGATAAAACCTCTAACGGCATTTATAAAATAAAAGTTCAGATGAGACCATAGACGGACCGGCGACAATATGGCAATAAATTGAAGCGCAGAAAATGCTAGTTTATAGAAATACAGCGAACAGTTTCATTTATTAGTTTATTGTCGTCTGGTCTTTGCCCTGACCCGTAAAGGATGTTGCAGGCTGAGATGATACTTTATTTTATCCTAAGTAGGTCAATTGAAAAAGGATAATTTGATATTGCGCACAGGATAATTCCATGGTCGTAAAAGACATAAAAAAAAATTGTAATCCCACATGGAATTTCCAAATAGTCATTATTTTATAATGATTAACGAACACATGTTATGTGTTATAAGGATATTTTTTAATTTGTTTGTGAACAAGTTAGAAATCATATGTTTGTAATGACATGAATTTATTAATGTTTTACTCGAAAACAATTTTTTGCACTATTTGTACCAATAATTATCATGAAAACTGTGATGGAAAATATCATAAGTTAGTACCTATGTGGTGTCTGAATAATTTTCAAATTTTCTGTTATTTCTGCTCCAGCCAAACATTTTCAACCATAGGTACTTATAATATTCATGCGATTAAACTGACTTCTAAACTAATCCAATATGATAATTACAATGAGGCGCCTAGCAAACAAAACAAACCTCCTTCATCAGTAACCTTTTTAATATGATCAAAAAACAAAACACAATCAAAACAAAAAAGGAACCCAATTCAAACTTTACTTCATTTTAATGATATCACGTTATTACATCAAGCCAGTGTTATTAGGTTCAATGAACCGTCTCAAGCGCATGTACTATCTATGGATATTTTGTAACAAATGTTTACTTTAAATGGTGTTTTGGCTTATTAAAGTTATCTGTAACGTTTTGTTACAAATATGGTGTTTAGTTTAGTTAATACGTGATGTGAATGTTCCTGATTGCCTTGAATGTTAGCTTTTGGTACTTTTGGTTAGTCCGTTCTATTTTCTTAGTAACAAGAATTACATACTTCTAAAATAAGGAATAAAAATAAGCTATCTACCTATATAAGGTATTTTTCCTGCAATGAAATCATATCTACAATAGGTTCAGTGAACTATTTTCCTCAACTAAACATCTCCAGTTTATGTCTTTTGTGCGTATTAATTTTTGGTTCAACTTTTAGATTTTTGAGGCCTCTAACCAGAACAGTACGATCTCCGAAGAACGGACAGTGGGATCTAACAAGCCGATACTTTACATTTCTTAATTATTTGAAAATAACTGCAATTATATTGACTTAAAGCATAACAACTACAGAGTTCACTACTTCATTATTCTCGAAAAACCATGCCTCGGGTCACAGCTTGTTAATCTAATGCAAATACAATGTAAATATAAAAAACCAAACACGGTTTCAAGAGGTCTATTCGCCCGTTAAAGAGCTTACGAAGCTGACTAATTCGGTCGCCTACTTGATGATTCATAGAATCTATACATTCAGGTTAATTGGCTAATGACATCGCGTTACTTGCATAGTTTTGTATTTGTTTATCATAACAATAAGGATTGTTTACGTGAATGAAATTAATTTGGTTATTTTAAGGTTGCTGTTTAGGCAGGATTCCTTAGACTTAGCGGTATTATCTGTTCTTCTAATTGCATTAAATGTTCGATACTTCCTCTGCCTTACCTTAGTAGGTAATGTCCTACCTAAAAATAACATAAAAACAGGCTTAGGTGGCTACTCACCCACTAAAAACTCACCCACTGGGTGAGTATCCACCTTATTGGTATTTATAATCGCAAATATAGTAAAACATTATTTCTTCTCAACAATATCACATTGATATCCTTCCTCACCAAGTCAAAACGAACAGAACTCAAACTGCATACAAACCTTTTCTAGGCTATGACACGTGGACACAACAAAATAAGAATTAGTGCAGCCATTCGATGATAATTACTACATAACTTAGAAGTTGCTGCACCGCACATTCAGATAAAATTTATTACCCTCCTTTAACAATCAATCCACACAACCAGTAAGTCACTTCTCAAATACCCAGTCATTAGAAACCACAACCCTAACTACTTCCACAAGGAAACGACTTACCAATACAAACGTTCACAATTCCTGATTGCACTGTACAATTTGATGAACCACAGACCAGAACCGTCCCCGTTCAGGTGTGATAGACTGTTACTTTTCCTATATGTTTAGCTGTATGCTTGTTAATGATTAAGACTTTGACCACTGGTGAACTTAATAGGGTACTATTTGTCTATCAATCTATACTGACATTGCGAAGAGGTTTGATGTAAGATGTTCTTAAAAACTGTATCTAGTGAATTCCTTGAAGATACTTTTGATTTGAGAAAAATAATTCAGCTCCTTTTGAATTCTTACGGATATTATGTTAGGATATAAGCTAGGAGCTTACTCCGAATACATTCCCTGCCTTGAAAGATACATGTTTGTTATTTACAAATATGGTTCGAATTTGAAATTATCAATTGCATTGTGCAAGCGTGGTAATTGCGTTTATTCCTCCTCATAGTATCTTCACATCATCAGTGAGAGGCCTTTACCTATAGAATCTTACTGACCAACCATTTTAATTAAATCCATACCAAATAACTAGCAAACAAACAAACAGTGAAACGACAAAACGAACTCTCGTAAACTAATCAAATACATGTTTTTGCGACTCATCGCGGCACAATCAAACGACACCAATTTATATCATTTTCTCTTATTACTTTCATAGAACGATGACTGGTCTTTTGTTAGATTTATTTGTACGAAAATAGTCTTTATTATTATATAAATAAGATTTATAAAAATAGGTTGTCTTGTCGGTTCGTTCTCACGTGTTTTGTGGCAATAGGATACCCGTCAATGATATTGCGATATTAATCAACCTCGTTGTGCAATTATTGTTACACTTTTTGTTGAATTTTTCATAATTTATAATGTATTATATTAAGTACACAATGAATTATTATCTATTCTTATCCTAGACTTATTAATAAACTTTAAAGAAGAATGAATTGAAAAAACCTTGCAAACAAGCTTTTTGTAGCTTTTATTGCATTGTCATGGAACTTACATAAGTATGCCAAATTTCAGCTCAATCGGATAACCAGAAGTGGTCGAAAAATGGCTTGCAAGATTTGGTTACAGACAACACGACAAGTGAAACTAAATAAAAGCTTGTAAAATACACATGTACTTGCTAGTCAGATATTTGTATGAAGGGCGATAACATATGAAACTAAAAATAGAATTAAACTCATTTTTTATATTACATTAAGGAAAAAAACACACAAAAATATAGAACGTGATATAAAACTTAGCACTTGAAACGTTTACAAAACATAACATAATTTGAGTGCTTCCGTTTTCTACCCATGTTTTCATCCCATGATTATTTTTATCCGGTTTCAACCCAATTTTTATTCCGTGTTCTACCCACAATAATAATATACATTTTTTATTCCGTTTTCTACCTAAAATACTTTCCGGTTTAAACCCATAGCATTTTATCATATTTTTTGTACAGACAGAAAATTAATTTTAAAATAAATACTTATTAGTAATGTTAGATACTTACTTGTAATTTTGGCTAAGGGGTAAGTACCTGTGACTTTCATAAATTTAGCACAAGAAAAAACCAAAACAGGTTTAATGGATGATATTTCTATCTCTATCTATTTCGTATGACCAAGCAGGTAGAGACAGAGAAAGATATATTTGTAAAGATTATAGCTAATCTGGGATGCCCTTTGTTTATCTGTTAGTTACATTTGAGTGCAAGGCAAAAGTAGTTGTTGTGTTAGTTTTAAATTATTAACAATGCAAACTCCAAGTACCAGTAAGGACTCGAACTCAGTCGATAAAGATTATTATTTGACTTTGTCAAAGCGAAATAAACCAGTTTTAGTATGTGGTGGAAGAGAATTCTATAAGAAGAGATCCAATAAGGATAATTCGATTATTTGGCGATGCGCAAAAGCACCTTCTTGCTTTGGTACTATAAAAACATTGCACAGAGTGATCGTTAAAAGAGGTGAACACAACATTAGATGCCAACCAAATTCTAATAAGCTCTTTATCAAGCAATCAAGGCAAAACATTAAAGAAAAGATGAAATCTTCTGATGGTCGCCCTGTTCAACAGATATACGAAGACGAAGTTTTATTAATAAAAGAAAAAGGTCTGGATTTATTAGAAGAAATTCCGAAGTTTTCAAATGTGAAGACAGCATTTTACGATGCTCGAAATAAAAGTCAAAACGTGTCAAAACTAGTATTTAATAAAGTTAATTTAAAAAAATAAGAAACCGACTTCAGCACTAAAAGGTAAGAAAATAATTTAAAATAAACGATATTATTAATACATATTTACAATTTATAATTAGTAACTTTTGGAGTCTGTGCCAGCCCAGGATAGTTTTTTTTCCTTATAAGATAGCACGAGACGCGCCTATAATATTAATGAAGGCTTTGGCTGTCACCGACTTCAAAAGTAACTAATTATAAATTGTAAATATGTATTAATAATATCGTTTATTTTAAATTATTTTCTTACCTTTTAGTGCTGAAGTCGGTTTCTTATTTTTTTAAATTAACTTTATTTTTATTTTTTTTGTGGAAAGCAAGTCTCCTTCTACAAAATACGCTTAAATTTTCCTCCAGAAGAGATTTTGACTCGTGGATCACTTGAATCCTTTTTTTGTGGTAGGAAGACTTTACGTCTTTCCTCTGTCCAGGGGAACGACGGGGTATGTCGGACTCCGCGCCGCAAAGATAGAGCGGCGACGCGCTTACCGACTAAAACCTCTTGGTGTGCCACCTCTGCGCTTATGGCCGAAACCGGAAGAAACGCGGCTGCACGCTACTACGATCCCGGACAGTGCCTCTACCCTGTTAAGGGTTTCTCCTCTGAGCTAGAATGTAGCTCTAGGCGACAGATGTTGAGTTACCCCCTTCCGAAAGTACCGCGCGCCACCTCGAGGCCTAAATGGCGGCAGTGGATCTCCCCCCGGGGATCACTGCCGCAGGTCGGGCGTATGGTGGTTGCAGGACAAAGTGGTAGTCCCGCTTCCGTCTGCCCAACCTTCTGCTGCGAATAGTATTAGTGGAGAGGTTAGTGCTCTATAAGTGTCGAGCAGTTCATCCTCAACGGGTACCGCTTGAATCCTGTCCCATGAGCTGATGTTACTCATGATTCATGATCTAACACAACCCTGCATTTTATTATTTCTTTTTAACTTCATCATCCCAATTAAACCATCATTTTATTACAAAACTTCTTTATAACCACAAAGGTGTAAGAACTTTTTAGAAAATTAACCAAAGTCAAAATAAAAACGAAAATAGAGGATGACGTTTATACTGTCTATTTATTAATTAAAATAATATATACAATCTAATCTGGTGCAGTGTTTGTTTGTAATATCTAAATATATTTTTTTACGAAAAGTTTTATGAAAACTCTCTGAAGATATATGTGTAATAGGTACCTATAATAGTATAAAAAAACATTTTTAAAAATTTTTGTAGGTTCGGGTTTATTTCAGTGTGTGTTAACGAATTAAAAAACAGGACATTTTTATATCTAAAACCCATGAATTGTGAACAGCATTTGATTTAAATACGAAAGAATACAGCCAAAAAATTTTCATCCAGAAATTCTTATGGTATCAAGAATATCGCGAGCAAAACTACGGGTCACAGGTAGTTTTACTTTTAATAATGTCAATCGACACCCCAGCCTACATTGTTGCGGGTTTTTCGTCGATTTTTCCTGGATCCCATCATCAGATCCTGATTTCCTTGACATGGGACCACTTCGCGAATATCCGCTTTCTAATGGAACAATAATTTTAAAATGCTCCATTCATGATTACAAAGAAATCGCGTAACAAACACGTAAGAAGTCGGTTAAAAACAAAAGTGAAGTTGAGATACCGAAAACCTTTGAAGATTTTTTATTGTTTGATTACGAAGATAATGATAATAGAATTATAGCTTTTGCGACCAAAGAAGCACGAGTTAAAATGGCTGAACTGACATTATTTTTTGGAGATGGCACTTTTAAATGTTGCATCAATCCATTTATGCAGTTGTACGTTATTCATGGTGACATGGGAAGCACAGAAACTACAACCAGCGTCATACCACTCGTATACTGCCTCCTATTGAATAAAAAAAAAACAACATATTTAACGGTGTTCAGACTTATCCTATCGCAAATACCAATGTGGAAGCCGTCAGAATTTTTAACCGATTTTGAACCAGCAGCTTTTGAGGCCATGAAAATTGTATTTCCAGAGGCCAAGACAAGGGCTTGCTATTTTCATTTTTGCCAAGCCCTCTACAAAAAAAGTAAACAATTGAATTTAATTAAAAAGAAAAACTTAAAAAGGCATGTGGCTTTAATGTTGACTCTACCTTTGATCCCAATTGAAATGGTAGATGACGCGTTTCTATATATAATGGAAGACTCACCTACAAATGAAAATGTAGTGAAATTTAATGATTATGTTGTCCAAACTTATATGTTTGGTGGAAAATATCCTCCAACATTATGGTCTGCACATAATTGTGGGCACAGAACTACAAACACGCTCGAAAGCTGGCATGCAACCCTGAATCGCTTCGTGGCAAAAAAGAACAAACTTAACATGCTCCAATTTCTATCAATTTTATATAAAGATGCTCAGATACTTATTACTAGTTCACTGGACAGACTTCATCATCAAGGCCTCGTCGCAGTGACGTTTTAGAGAGAGAAAAAAGAATTGAATCGGTGTTAAAGGACTTTTCTTGTGGCAAAATTAACATTGGACACTGTCTAGAGAAATTAGTTCCATAATTGTGTGTGATTTTAACGTCAATAATTGTGATTTTATTGGAAGTATTAGTTGATTCTATGACTACAATTTTAGTTCCTAAGTTTACATTTATTTTGACAACTGTGATTATAGGTTTGACAAATATTTTATTGTTTCAAATTAGATTATTAAAACTAAGTACTATTTAATTTATAATGTAATGTTATAAAAGAAATAGTCATATTTTACATTTGATGTGATTTATGTAAGTATATGTATAATTGTTTTGACTTAAATGTTTCTTTGTTATTACTTGTTACCTAAAAAATAATAGTAATTATTCCTACGAATCTGTGATTTTTTAAATGTTGATACTTTTTATATTATCGTTTAAGAGGTGGTTAGTGACGCTAACCCCTAAGATGAAAGAGTTTAAAACATAGCATGATGTGATTTATTTTATATTGTTTTTTTTAATCTAGTGATATTTAAAAATAAATGTTTAAAATAAATATACTTACGTATTTGTCTTCTGGCCTTACACAAGCAATCACACTACTTACTAGTACTTAATTCGTCGCGGGTTGAAACCGGAATGTTTTAAAAATCTATTTTTGTTGTGGGTTTAAAACGGAATGTTTATTATTTATTTTATTTCGTGGGTAGAAAACTTGGGTAGAAAACGGAAGCACCCCATAATTTGATATGTATTAGGTAGGTAACAGACAGACAAACATCGATATGAACCAATTAACGATATACCGAGAAATTGTATGTGATAGTTTTATCAAGGTCTACGTTTTTGGAAGAGAAAATATAATATTATGACGTAGTAAGAAACTTTTAAAGAAAAATAAAATTTTCTTATTGAAGTGAAATAATTTTTCATTCATTTTTGAGCCTCAAAAAAGCTTTTTCCAATGTCAATTTTATGTTTTAGAGATAAAGTAATTATTCACAAATAATTTATTCAGTTTCGGCCTCAAAGAAGCGCTTATGTATGTCAAAGAGCTTTCAAAAGGAAGCTTAATATTTTAAATTAATAAATAACACTAAAATAATTATGAAATAACTAAAAAATGTGTCTCCTTCCGTAAACACTTTGTGAAATTACCATTGTTAAGAAATACTTAGAATAACTGGATGGTTGACAGTAATTAATAAAAATAAAAACATTAATTAACTATAAATAAAAAGAAAGAATGAAGAAGGAATAACTTTACATAATTTAGTACTTATCTGCTGTATAATAGTGCATTGAAAAACGTTAATATTTTTTTATTTCATTTCTAGAAATCTTTGACAAGAATTCGTATAAAACCTTTATTGAACTAGTGGTATAACTAAACTACTGTTCCTCATTAATATTAACTTGTCGACCTGAACCAACTACAATCGAATAGAAAAGTGTGAATTCGTACAGTTGCGTTGAAAACGTAACGTCACGCACGAAATAGATGAATTTAATTAGTACAGTCAACACCAGAAAGCTGTTCATTATTCATTGTAATTATTGTCTTCAGACAATTTTGCTTGCTTCAAGTTTTCTCAGTACTTGTGTTATAAAGAAGAGTACTTCGACTATGAGAACATCCAAATACACTTGCATAAATAAATAAGAAGCTCACACCACTGAACAGATTACGCTGTAATTTGGCACGCTTACAAGGAAGACAACCGTTAAGAAAACACAGGTGAAGCCGAGATAGTAGTAAATTTTATCGATAAAATTAAATTACAAAACCAGTAGCCTACTAAACTATTTCACTAGTAATGTGTTATGACTTGTGCCGGCGACTGTACAAATTACTAAACTTTATGAGTTGTGACGGCGACTGTACGTTACCAAACTTTCGAAACACGTCACAAACGTTCTATGACCCGATCAATTTATTATTGAATTGCGATATTTTTATTATTAAAACGTTTTTTTCTACAATATAGTTTTAGAATCGAAATGTTTTTATAGCTGTAAAAGTTCGATAAAAGCTTTAAAGCAATTGTTGCGTCAATAATTATGAAATGTGTGTGAATTTTAATATTGACTGAGTTTTGTTTATATACTGTAGCTGTGTTCTACCGTTTTGTCTGTATTTATTTTGATCTTGCGGGAATTTTAGAATAAAATCTTAATCTAGGTATTAAACTTTCTGTGAGCCATCTAAATCCATTCTGCCATTTTTCGTGATTGACCAATAATCATGTCACATTAGTAAGTTAGCACATTATAGAATTCTCTAACATTAGCAATGTCTAGGTTTGTCGTGTTTACGTTCTATGCTAATGTCACGCAAAATCTAACCCATTAGGAAACATAGATACGTTTAGAACCAAAAGGAATCCTCGAAATTAGAACGAAGACTTATTAATATTTTTTTGGAAAATGCATTCAAAACTTTCGCCTTAGCCTCCTGGCTTTTACGGTTCAGCACGGTTCCAGGTTCAAGTCCTCTTGAACCTGGAACCGTGCTGAACCGTAGCACCGCTCTTCCAATTGAGCTACCAGTTTTGAGTCGACTGGTCGAAAATCTTGAACGCTTGGTATTCCAGAGTTTCAAGAGTTCTTAGAGCAGCCGCTATTTTAATATCTTGTCAAATCATACACAATGTGAAATAGAATCTCTTTAAAGTAGTTCTAAGCACACTTTTACGACATCAAAATAAATGCCCAATCATAGAACACATAAAATAAAGATGAGTTATAGAATATAAGTCAGTTGTAATACCAATAACGGTTGTTTCTGAGATATCAATAGATGGAAATTGGAGCTCCATTGAAATATATACTGTTATTGATGAGTATCGAAGGTATGGGAAGTAGCGCGGACTATTAAGGCGGCCATTAACGAGTCAGTTGAACTGATCAGTCCAGACATAAAACTGTGCGTCACTACAAAAGTTTTAGGCCAACTAGATTACCCCACTGGAATCTGGAATCGCTCCGGTGATTGACGACCATTTTTGGATGGACGTCAGTTCAACTGATCAGTTTAACTGTCTCGTCAATGGCCACCTTTAGAACACTGGATTAACTAACGGTTACATTCTATGAGTTAAGACTTTACTGATCAAATATTGGGAAATATATAGGAGAGATAAACTATATTTTATATGTGAGATGTGTATATGGCTTTTGGATGACTGGCTTTGATGAACACAACGTTACGCTAGTAGTCATTATTATACTATGACTACGGTCTGTTCAAAAGTAGATATGGAAAATGGAATTGTGCTCGCGAGTTTCTTTAAAATTAACTGGTTTCATCTATGAAGTCGTTATTGAATTTTTATACATCGAAGAGCGTAAACTGCATTGAAATGAGATAATTAGTTTTTTAGAAAATCGTGAAAATAGTATAAGTACTTCAATCAGGGAGAGTAAGGAAAGGTTAATTATAAATAACTGATACTTCTTAATATATTTAAATTTGGTATTTCTAAAAATATACCCTAATTTAAAAAAATTATAATGTTATTTTTGAAGAGCTGATAACGTGGAGAGAGAATGATAACACATGCATTAGAGATAAGATAACATAAGGTTGAAGTAAAAATGCACCATATGGTATCTCCATTGAAGATGTTTTACAAATATTACGTAAAAGATATTTGTTATAACCTCTACTATTCGTTCTAATTAATTTACATCAAGGATTGTTCGCTCGAAGGATTCCACTTTATATCGTCGGCCTCTGTAAGATGCAGGGCAAGAGGAAAGGCAACCACTTTCAGAGCTGACATAACAACAGTAAAGAGGAATAGACATAATTATTAATAACCATTCTTGTCTAGTGTGTGTTGGTGATTTAAAACCTGAGACTTTTGGGAAATAACATTACATGCATCGATCTCTACCAAGAAATTGAAGCCTAGAGCTTAGCAACTGTGATAACTTTTGGGAAAACAAACATCGCTCTACCAGCCAAAGAATCGCACCTAAAAGCTCCAGCTTAGCAACAATGAAGAAATACATCATTATCAGCTCATACATGTCCCCACCGAGGGGCTCGAGCTTACCCTGCATTAGGCCTCAGTCAACCACGCTGGCCAAGTGCGGGTTCGTCAACTTCACACATTTCTTCGTAGGTGTGTGCAGGTTTCTTCACGTTGTTTTCCTTCACCGTATAAAAAATACATCGACAGAACAATTTTTTCAAACTTCTAACTATACAAGAGTATCAGAAGTAATTTTCCAAACAGTGAATCAAAGTTAAAACGTTGTTTCATTAAAAACATTGGCCACCGCTCACCGGAGCGACCTCGTCATACAAACGATTGTCTGGACGAGAAATAACAAGATTGTAAAACATGGCGTATTGTCTTCTTGTCGATTTAATTGTGTGTCTGTTTGTTGGTATGTGAAACATGTAAATATGTTACACAGTATTAAATAATGATCCAATTACTGGGACGAAGGTTCTACAGTTCAATAGCTTCGAGATTAAACTTTAGAGGAAAGGACTACGATACATAGCAGTTCATGTATGTTCCCCTGAATTAGTGCCATCACGCCTAAGTCGACCACGCTGGCCAAGTGCGGGTTGGTCGAATTCACACGGAACCTTAGAATTTCTTCGCAGGTGTGTGCAGGTTTCCTCGCGATGTTTACCTTCTCCGTAGGGGCATTGAATAAAGTACGAGGCGGGGATCGAACCAGGCACTTTCTGATTGGAAGTCAAAGGCCATAAACAATACGTCCATTACCACTATATTAGATTATCCATACAAATAACTACAACACGTGTCCCGCTAATTGTTTCATCTAAAATATTTATAAATGGACAATAATCATCAATTACAAACATTTGTAGTGAAACTTCAACAGCAATTGTTTTGAGATCAATGGACGGACGGACATATGGACTTTTAGAATGATCGTGTTGTGCTGATCAATAGCTCATTCAGGTAGTCATATATAGTAGGTATTCAGGTTACTTAAAGTTATTTTTATAATAATTCTTATAAATATGTGTTAACATATTGTTTTAATAATAATGCAAAAAAAAAGAATGATATAGGATCACTATAATAATATCTAAGAATTTGAAATAGTGTTCAATGGGTCCGACTTCTGGATAGAAATATTAACTTCTCAAAATCAATGACGCAGTTTTAGTTTTCTTTAAAATCAGCATCGATATTCCTTTCGGTGTGTTTCTCTATTCCATAATATTTAATCCGGATTAGTTCTACCACCCATTAAGTCTCATCTTACAAATCTTAATGGACTAAAAAAGTGAATCATAAATCATTATTACTTCTAATTAATCCACATTGTTTCCGTTAACTCAAATAAAAATCCATTAATGAAGTAATCACAAGACAATAGAAGGAAGCATATTAAACGTTCAAATGTGAATAGTTTCGCAAATGTTCCCAAATTAAATGATTGTAATCAACATTCCTATTTCGTCGGGTTACTTTTTAGTTGTTTGAAAGTCATTTAGAAGTTGGTTTTAGTTTTGGGAAGCAATTATTTGATTACAAGCACCTACTCGTATGTGATTATAATCAGTAAATAGATTATACTAAATATAGATTTAGTTGTAAAGGGCATTTCCTAAGCAATCTGGATAAACTAAAAACCGACCCCAATTAGACATGGAATAAAGGTTTGGAAGAAGAAGAAGTTAATCGAAAAGTTAAATGAGTAATGCATTAAAAGACCGAACGAAACATGATTGAAAATAGAAAACAATTAGAATAAAAATTCTAGAGTCAACTCTACTTCGGCTTAACACTAACAGACTTTAAGTTAAACATGCAATAAACTTTGGTAGCAAGCTAAATTTAGGACCTATTTTTTTTCCGGGAAGTATAAATAAGTAAACGAGTGATGAAGAAAAGGAGGTAAATACCTAGATATTAAGTAGGTATCTAAGAAAATGAAAACGCGTGACACACATAACTTACCTAGGTACCTATATTGATTAATTTCATCCTCAAATAGTAGAATATTGATAGATTTGTTTATACGTAATTACTGAGTATTATGTGACTAGTTATTAAAAGTGAAATTCGATGTGAAATGACAGGTTTTGTAATTAATATTCTTACATTATAACGTGTGACCTCATTACATAGAATAGATAAGCGTCTGTGTGAAGTAAAATTGGGTTTTTACCTGGTTATTTAGCACAAAATCCTGTGGTATTGTTAATTTTATATTACTAAAGTCTTGTATTTTTTAAGGAATTAATAGTTTCTATAAAATAATTTGTATACAGGGTGGCGCCGAAAAAAAATAGAATCTCTATTCGGCTCTACATACTATTACCCAAACATATAGGTACTTACATATTTGCTGCGAACTAGTTAGATCAATAAATAAAGTGATTGTAATAGTAAATACTACTGCGGTTTTCCAATGAATCTGAATAAAATTATTGAAAAACCACAATTGGGTTGATCATAAATACAAATCTACTGAATTATGTGTCATACTGTGTCTATGGGTCATAAACACAACTCACTTTTGAAATTGGAACACAGAATTCAACTTTTTTTTAATGTCAAACCAGTCATGGGAAACCTCAACCAGCCATCACCAGCCACAAAATACGTATTAAACTTAACCGTTATAACACGATAACACTGTTTCCTGTCAAATTAATACCGGTCCGCTATTGTAAATACCTAAATGCATCAGTTGTTTCAAGTTATTAGCCACTTTCTGTCATTATTACACTTGTTAATGTCAACAACTCAAACTGGCCACACACAGCCGCTAACAGCTAGCTTTACAAAATTGGAATCTCAAAAAAATAATATTCTAATTATGAAAATATATTCAGATGGTCTCTGACCGACATTGTAATCAAACAAGAATACTTTAATAACAGTAACCGCTCCTTTCTAATAGTAATAATAAAATATTTGGAACCAATACATAGCAGGTTGATAAGTACACGATTTATTTACAAAACTGACTTTCTCTAACTACTAATCTATAACGAGAGTTAATATAATAAAACGGTCACTTACAGCAATGGGTAGAAAGTAAATCCGAAACAAGAGTCCAGTGTAATAAAAGTTTAACACACAGTCACAGTTTTGTTTTTTAACACAACACGTCACAGGTCACTTTTAAAAAATATAAAGTCGAACACTTTGGAACGTTAATTTGAATTTGATAGCGGGGTTTTGACAGTTGGGACAGATAAAGTAAGATGGCGTCACGCGTGCGCTCTGCGCGGATAGTGAACTCCGTCTGACTGGCTGTGTGTAACTGATGGGTAGTGAAGTGAATACAGCTTGCAGTATGTACACATACATACAGACACACGGTCTGCGTTAATTACAATAGTTTTTCAACAAGATCCCGCATCGTTTCGATATCTCAAACAATCTATTGTTCTCTCCTTAGGAGTTGGTCCTGTGTGTGGTCTCTTCAATGTTCAAATTCATATTTTATTTATTGAAAGTACAATGTTTACAGAGATGGATATTATATTACTTAGAAAACAAGATATAACGGGTGATAACATTCGATGTCGATATGTTTTTTCGATAGAGTTTCAAAAACAGTACAATTTGTAATGGGGTGCAAAATGTACCAATTATTGACCCCTGTTGGGTATTACAACGAAAGATAGAGAGGATGATATTTTATATGAAATAAATATAATTCATATACAACAAATAAATAAGTGCTTTTTAATACCTACTTACTACCTATGTAGGTATTACACAAAAAGTAGAGTAAGTAAATATTGATACCGTAAGTACCTATTTAGCGGTTTCCTGAACTCTATTATTTTGTTGGAACACATTCTAATTATTTTTAATTAGTTTGATTGATTATTATTTTGTACTGCAACTCGATACCTTATCAAATATTTGTTTTAATTAGCTGTTTTTGTGAAACATAAACAATTTTTTTGTGACTAGAAAAATAAGTTATTTTCAAATTCAAAAACATTATACAGTTGCTTTCCCAAAAAAAGAGACGCGAGAATACTCGTAGAATTAAAAAAATAAAACTGAAACAATTATTCGTAAAAATGAAGAGACAAACAAGGAATTTTCTTCCCTATGTGTATGTATGCCTCATACAAAAGACATCAACGTCTTGTTTTAAGACGATTACCTATTAAAGAAACGAAGAAAAAATAAATCACAACCTTTTTCTAAAGTCAATGAAAACTTAAAACCTCATTTGACTTCCACTTTACACATTTAATAAATGAACAACTAGCCAACTGATCAGTAATTGTTAGGGCCACTTATCCCTCAAAGACTAATGAGTTAAAACATTTTTACTGCCTTCGGAAAGAACTAAAAAAAATAACAGTACTAATTTAAATTACAGTAAGTAATAAACATAAAAGCGCTCATCAAAAAACCGATAACAAATTGAGTGCTTTTCATTATTATTGCTAAGTTATTACATATTATATATCCTTTAAACTCTAAAAACTTAAACGGGCCATAAAAGAAGAGCGTTTTGTTGAAAACCAATCATTGGGGAAAATATAAGTTTACAATAGAATTAAATGTAAAGATAAGCTCTGTTATCATAAAAATATACCTAAAATATTGTGTCAACAATATTATGGTTTTATGTAATAAATATATAAAGGAAAACACAAAATATTATGTGTGTCTAAAAGAACCTAATTTTAATTTAATAGTTACGTAAAAATATTTTTTATAATGGTACTAAAACTAATAAAAAATATGAAAGTTAAAAGGATATATTATAGCCAAGGATTGAAAAAGAAAAGTTTTAATATTAAATAACTCATTTTAGTAATTAATAATACCCATTAATTATTTTAATTACATGCACGATCAAATCTTCACATTTTTTAGCATTTAAATTCTAGCAATTCCATCTTTGACTCTTTAGATTTAAAACAAATAAAGTCAATTTAAAAAAAAAACCGGCCAAGTGCGAGTCGGACTCGCGCACCGAGGGTTCCGTACAAACCTGCAAGGTTTACAAAGTTCGTTCATTACGACAATCGAGTCATAACTAAAAATTTAAGGTTTTCGGAATTTTTCCTTTATGTGTGCTATAAAACGTTGCTTCATGCCAAATTTCAAGATTCTAGGTCGACTGGAAGTACCCTTTAGGTTTTGATTCCCTTGCGAGTACTTGCGAGTTTCAAAATATGCAGCTTAAATTGCTGTTTCTTTTGATTGCGTTGACATAGAAGTTTGATTTTGTTACAGCTTAAAGGTATTATAGACCTGAGTATTTGGTATGAATTTCAATTTAATACCTCTACGCGTTTATGAGGAAATGGGTAGTAAGGTTAAAATTATTTAAAAAAAAAAAAATTATGTGATGTAACTAAAAATTTATGGTTTTCGTAATTTTTCCTTTATCTATGCTATAAGACGTTGCTTCGTACCAAATTTCAAGATTCTGAGTTCACGGGAAGCACCCTGTAGGTTTTGATTCCCTTGCAAGTGTCGAAAATTTGCGGCATAAACGGCTGTATCTTTTGATTGCGTTGGCTTAGAAGTTTGATTTTTTCACAGCTTCAAGGGACAGTAGACCTGAGTAATTGATATAAATTTCAGCTTCATACCTCCACGCGTTCCTGAGAAAAAGGGTCTTGACAGACGGACGGACAGACGGACAACAAAGTGATCCTATAAGGGTTCCGTTTTTTCCTTTTGAGGTACGGAACCCTAAAAATAAGAAACCGACTTCAGCACTAAAAAGTAAGAAAATAATTTAAAATAAACGATATTATTAATACATATTTACAATTTATAATTAGTTACTTTTGGAGTCAGTGCCAGCCCAGGATAGTTTTTTTTTCCTTATAAGATAGCACGAGACGCGCCTATAATATTAATGAAGGCTTTAGCTGTCACCGACTTCAAAAGTAACTAATTATAAATTGTAAATATGTATTAATAATATCGTTTATTTTAAATTATTTTCTTACTTTTTAGTGCTGAAGTCGGTTTCTTATTTTTTTAAATTGACTTTATTTTAAATTTTTTAGTGGGAAGCAAGTCTCCTTCTACTAAAGACGCTTAAATTTTCCTCCAGAAGAGCTTTTGACTCGTGGATCACTTGAATCCTTTTTTTGTGGGAGGAAGACGTCTTTCCTCTGTCCAGGGGAACGACGGGGTATGTCGGACTCCGCGCCGCAAAGATGGAGCGGCGACGCGCTTACTGACTAAAACCCCTTGGTGTGCCACCTCTGCGTTTATGGCCGAAACCGGAAGAAACGCGGCTGCACGCTACTACGATCCCGGACAGCGCCTCTACCCTGTTAAGGGTTTCTCCTCCGAGTTAGAATGTAGCTCTAGGCGACAGATGTTGAGTTACCCCCTTCCGAAAGTACCGCGCACCACCTCGAGGCCTATATGGCGGCAGTGGATCTCCCCCCGGGGATCACTGCCGCAGGTCGGGCGTATGGCGGTTGCAGGACAAAGTGGTAGTCCCGCCTCCGTCTGCCCAACCTTCTGCTGCGGATAATGTTAGTGGAGAGGGCTTCGCCCTCTCTCGTACGACCAGGTGGACACTACAATCCAAGACCTCTCCTCGCTCACCATAGCAGAGACTACATTTGGCAAGGAGACGTCGTTTCCCACGATTGCCGCGAGAGTTGCCAGGGCAATAGCCTTTTGCAGGGATTTTTTCGCTGCCCTATAAGTGTCGAGCAGTTCAACCTCAACGGGTACCGCTTGAATCCTGTCCCATGAGCTGATGTTACTCATGATTCATAATCTAACACAACCCTGCATTTTATTATTTCTTTTTAACTTCATCATCCCAATTAAACCATCATTTTATTACAAAACTTCTTTATAACCACAAAGGCATAAGAACTTTTTAGAAAATTAACCAAAGTCAAAATAAAAACGAAAATAGAGGATGACGTTTATACTGTCTATTTATTAATTAAAATAATATATACAATCTAATCTGGTGCAGTGTTTGTTTGTAATATCTAAATATATTTTTTTACTTAAAGTTTTATGAAAACGCTCTGAAGATATATGTGTAATAGGTACCTATAATAGTATAAAAAAACATTTTTTAAAAATGTTGTAGGTTCGGGTTTATTTCAGTGTGTGTTAACGAATTAAAAAACAGGACATTTTTGTATCTAAAACCCATGAATTGTGAACAGCATTTGATTTAAATACGAAAAAATACAGCCAAAAAATTTTCATCCAGAAATTCTTATGGTATCAAGAATATCGCGAGCAAAACCACGGGTCACAGGTAGTTTTCTTTTAAATAATGTCAATCGACACCCCAGCCTACATTGTTGCTGGTTTTTCCTCGATTTTTCTGGATCCCATCATCAGATCCTGATTTACTTGACATGGGACCACTTCGCGAATATCCGCTTTCTAATGAAACAAGAATTTTAAAATGCTCCATTCATGATTACAAAGAAATCGCGTAACAAACACACAAAAAAAAAAAAAATACACGTCGAATAGAGAACCTCCTCCTGTTTTTTTGGAAGTCGGTTAAAAATAGTACTTACTCGTAGTACTAAACTCGTATAAAAGAGTCTATGAAACATTTTTTTTAAATAAAGATAACTACAGTGCCCTTAACAATAACTACTTTCAAATTAAACTTATTATAAAAAACTTGACGAAAACTTTTAATGCGTCATAAAATCATAAACATAAAACCTTCTTCAAGAAGTAGCAAAAACAAGGAACCTCTTTCGACGGAAATTTCGGAGATTCCTCTACACTTTCGAAATTAATTTGTACCATGAATCGACCACGGATTTCGACCACTCCCTAAGTAGCGGGGCTCACCCTCAGGCGGTTTCCCATGGAGTAAGGATTACGGTCATCGATTGAGAATTTTAACATTCCTATCTAATAAATAACTGTTATTAAGTTATCAATGTTATACGTTTGTTTTTGGTGGAAGATAAAATAAAATATTGGTTAATAAGTGGTTGTGTTTATTTTTCAGTGTGCCTTTTTTTATTCACATATATGTTAGCGTATAAAACATGTCATTCAAATTACTTTAAACTGAATCTGTATACTTAAACGGGTTTTTGATGTCCAAACAAAAATCTGTACAATTTGTTGTAAATCTTCTATCACTGAATGCCGAATCAAACCCTCCATACTTTAAGAAACCTTGTAGGTATCTGAAGAACAGGTTAATACCTGAATTAGGTTTACAAATTAATAACATACACTATCTACATACCTGTTCATTGTGCTGCGCGGCCGCCGCCCGCGTCACCTCTCTCTTCAACTGTATGATCACCCTCTCCTTCGATTTGATTTCCTCCAGCTAAACACAAAATTATAACAATTATAAATTGATAAACAATACAGTGGAATTGTGTTATTTTGTTTATATTGAAGTGACCAAAAATTTCGCCTGATTATTATTTCAGAGCAAAAGAAAATTGCTATTAATTTAATCTCAGGATTTCTATACATTTTTTCTAGTAAAACAACGATGCTTTTAATTTTATTACAGGCGCAAACTGAACACATACAACACGTATGTATGTACTGGTTTCTTCTTTATATATTTTTCATTATAAAGTAGAACATAAGAAACAAAACAGACTCATTATAATGTATTTTAGAAGTCTTCATTACATTCAGCCTACCTCATTCCACTGCTGGACATAGACCTCTCCCAATGTTCTCTAATGAGCTCTTTTTTGCCAATTACATTCGCATAAGCATATTAAGTTTTCCGTACCAGTTTATGACACTGTGCGCGTGCGTCCCTGCGCGCTGCCTGTTCGAGCGCGGCGTGTTTGGCCGCCTGCGCCCTCAGCTCCGCTGCGCGCGCACTCTCCGCCGATTGTGCGACCTGCCTCACACACAACATAACCATAAACGCCAATATACAATAAAATAATCACAGAGGAAGGATTACGGTCAAAGAAAACATCGTGAGGAAACCTGCACACACCTGCGAAGAAATTCTAAGGTTGTATGTGACGACAAAACCCGCAATTGGTCAGCGTTCAGGGTAGGCTCGAGCCTCTAGGTGGGGACTTATATGAGCTGATAATGATAGAGGAAGGATATCACCTACTGTACTCGTACTTCTCGCCCGCGCGGGCCCTCATTATTATACTGTGCCCTTACGTTGCGTGCTCTGTCTGTAGTTGGTTGGTATAGAAGTAATCGATTGGAACTGTTAACTGATGGGGGTTACAGGGAACAAAGTGTCCCATACTTTTGATGAATAGTGTGTTGCAGCCAGTGTAGTAAATACCTCATCATTACACTGGCAGAGCAGAGACAAAGGTGAACGAGAGAAAGAAGGGAAACTTAGAAAGTAAAGAAGTGGTTGTTCCCCGAAGAGCTCCTAGAAAAACAAACACCTGTCCTTCAATAACTGTGCTCTTTTAAATTTATATTTGACACGTGTTGTCAATCAGCACATTAGTACATAGTTGTACAAAACATAATTTGTCTTGTTTTTTCTGTTAAGACCGTGTGGACACAACGTCGCGTTGTAAACCGATAACGAACGATATGGCCGACAATATTTTCCTTGCAGCCCTTAATTGACGGGCTTTTATTAAACAAACAATGCACACCTATGACATTCGCGCTAATGATTTCAAACGCCCTATTTAATACCAAAGTGACCTTAAACTTTTCAGTTTGCTTCTCACACTCGCCGGTAATCGGTCGCAAAATGGTTCCAACATATATTTTGCTATTGACTATTATCTGTGTCCACCAAACGCATTGTGTAAATCCTAACAGTTTCATGTTTAAAGAAGTGTTTGAGTACCACAGTGAGACATCAAAAAAGGCAGAATTCGCGTATCAAGTCGTACAAAAAATCTACAACGCTTTCCATCAATGGTTTTTTACTATCACATTTTGTGAGTTTACCTATTTCGAGAACAGGATCTTGAAGTATATTGAAAACTCCGATTACGGGTACCCAGTTTTACTGCTAAACGGATGTCCGGACAATAACAGGACAAAAGTTAAACCTAGAATCAATAGACACGGTGCTACAGCTTACCTTGTTACTTCCAATGACCTGTCTGTCGATGAGAGTGGATTCGTTATCAAGGCGTTCAAAAGGACCGGAGTATTTAAACCAAGAAGTGCTGTCATTTTCGTCATCAAAGAACCAGTGACCATAGACGAGTATTTTTACTTCACAGTAAAGAACCATTTCCAGCTGCTCTGGAGTAAACACATCACAAACTCTGTTCTCATTTTAAAATCTAAATATTTGAAGATCTACACATACAATGCTTTTACAGATAAAGTATTAGAAATCTCTAATGTTGACAACATCAGTAAACTCTTGGCTCATCAGTACAGAAACTTACACGGATATAAAATAAGGCTAAGCGTTTTTAAAAAAGTGTATCTATACGATGAACCTGGTCCAGTTTTGTGTGATTCCGTTGTAGCTACTACAGTCATAAAGTTCTTAAATGCCACTTGTGTGCCTTTAGAACCAAGAGATGATAATACGGTCGGTGATTTATTGGAAAATGGAACTGCTACGGGAGTAACAGCTGATTTGATCGATGGATACTCTGACTTGGAACTTAATTCTAGAATATTGAAGAACTCTTACTACGGTTATATAGACACGACGTACCCACTAACGCAGGATCCATTATGCTTTGTTGTAAAGAATTCGGATAGACAAGGCACATTTAAAACTACTATCAACCTTATGACTGCGAACTTACTGTTTATGTTTGCTAGTGTAGTACTGATCCTAGTAACATTATCAATAATTGTACGTGTAATAGAAACTAAAATTTGGCCGAAACAAAAGAAGCAAACAGTTGGAGAAATAGTCATGGATCTGATCAAATGTTTTTTGAGACAAACAGTTGATATCAAATTTTGGGGTCCTGTTTTTAGACTTATTATTGCATCGGTTATTCTTTACTCTTTGATCGTGAACTGTGTTATAGATGTAAGTACTACTTCTTATTTTTATTTAAGTCAATTTTAAAGACATTTTTAATCTTATTTTATAATTTCAGGGTATCATTTACACAGCACTTTCCAATCCAAGATTCAAATCTGATATATCCACTATATCGGATCTAATAACCAAAACAAACCTTACTATAAGTGTACATAAAAGAGATCGAACATTGTTTAACAACAGCCTCACTCCAGAATATTATGAATTACTAAAGAATAGATCAGAATTCATCAGTGATTATAAAATCAAAGAAATTTTAGATAAACGACAGTTCCAGCATGCTATTCTGCTGAGGAAGACAGATGCATTGTATATTAGTAGAAAGCCATCAAATTTATATAACGGCAGAGGAATTTATCATATAGTTGAAGAATGTCCTGTACCAAGTTTTATAGTATATGGACTCCAATATGGCAGCCCGTACCTTTCTAGAATAGACTTTATACTGAACCATCTCAATCAAGCTGGAATCCTTCGTCAATGGTCCACTACCGAAAAGTATTCGCTACAAAAAACCCTATCGATAAATCAGAAGGAAAGAAAACCGCTACAGATTTCGAATCTGCTAGAATTGTTTTATGGTTTGTTTTTATTCCTTTTTATCAGTTGCATTGTATTAGTTGCGGAAATAGCTTCCGTTAAAATCAATAAAGTCCAGAATGCACAGGGTGGTAAGTAGACTGGGGAAGGACCTGCACTAAGAGAATGTTTACTACATTGGCTAGTCTCTACTTTTAACGTTATAATAGGACTCACCTTTACTTTTTCTTGAAGACCTTTATTTGCCGTTCTTAAATTCTGAACTTCTGTGCTTAATTTCTTTATTTCGAGTAATCTGTTTGCTGTATCATCACTAACAGTTTCTACTTTGGTAATATCTCTAAGTTGTTTTTCTAATGTTTCTTCTCTCTTTCTCTGTTCAGTCTTTAGATTTCTGACGGTCGTGTCGTGTCTGGCCTTCAGCGCTCGCACCTCGCTCCGCTCGACGTCGAGCGATTTCTTCAAGGTCGCGTTCTCAAGTCGTAACCTCTCGACGAGACCCTTGAGCTTGTTAAGGAATGCTTCGTCGACAGTTCGCTTGTGCTCCTCGGCTAGGGCGGAGATCTGACTGCTGGCGGTCGATGAGTCGGTGGACGCCATCGTGACGTCACCTTCGTCGTTATTCGGGACGTCTCGAGCGTCCGCGGTCTTTCGCCTCGTACTATGTGTGTACGTATCGCTTGGTATCGTTCGATAATTGTGGTTCCTCGGTATGTGTGCTCCGATACTGATCCTGAAATGACAAACACGCCGGCGCGTTAATTGGAACAATGCCAAGAGCGAGATGTTGAAAAATAAAACAAAATTGAGAAGTGACGCGCCTTGTTATGCATTAAGTAGTTCCTGTTGGATTTCTATTAACAACTCATTAAATATGCATAGTTATAAAATGTTGTTTTGTTTTACTAATTTATCATATTGTGCCTATTTACAATAAAAAATCCTAGGTAGGTTAGGTACACATTTTATTTTTAACTCTACACAGTATACTTTCAACCCTAAGAAGGACAAAGACTATAATGTATTGAACGTATTTTCCTGAGGTTTAACGATCAAACCGTTGAGTTTTATTCATAAACCTACATAATATTCAAACTTAGATATCCAAAGGACACAATGTAGGTGGGAGGTATTACTACGTTATTATTTTACGTACCTTATGTCGATATTATAAAGAAACATAATTCAACCGAATTCTGTAATTGATATGTAGCTTGTATATCTACAGAGGCGGGTACAAACCGCAATGAAGCGTATAATGTTTTCTTTAAGATCAAATGAAGTAGGCCAGTGTACATTACGGTATCTAGCACAGCGGTAATGGAGATATACCCAAATATTTGATTTGGTTTGTATATCCTGCAATTTATCATTTTAAATCTATTACTATTAACTTGTTATATCAACGGTATTTCATACCAGTTGATGAGTAAGTGGTGTGGTTGATGTGACCCTACCATGTCAAAGGTTATTGGGTTTGATTCCCGCTCTGAATTGTTAAATATTCCTTGTGCAATATTAGAGTATAACATGGTCTAATGCCTCTATGATGATAAAGCATTTTGGTGAAAGAATTTTTTAAAACTGTCCACCTAAAAAGGTGGTCTTAGATAAAATTAAATCTGGAATCTAAAATAACATGACACGGGTAAAACTTCAGACCTAGACTATCATACAAATGTACGAACATCTAAACACTTCTGAAGTGACCTTAACCTACATTTTTCTAAATTAAATACAAACTAATATTCCATTTGAAACAGGGCAACTCCCGTCTTTCGACACCGTGACATCATTAGTGGAACGACACGCCTACGGCAGCTAATTGGATAATATTTAGTTAACACGACTATGGCCTATAAATAAATAGATTCAGGTGAATAGCTAACTGAGGATATCAGTCAGGGTATTTATGGTAAAACTTATCTATAAGTAGGTAGCAGTTCCTTCTGATTTTTGCAAAATCTAAAATGAATTATGATAATAATATAAATATTGGAAGACATTTATTTTTCTTCTGTAGACTTAGTTGTAAAGCTACTGAAATGTACTTTGATATTGATGATAGTTTTTCTTATTGCACTAGTAAAAAAATATATAGAAGATAATTTGAAACAGGCGAGCAGCGAGTCGCCAAGCGATAACTACGAAGCTTTTGGTACAAGAAGTCTCTGATTAACCCCCGACGCAAAAAGAGAGGGGTGTTATAAGTTTGACGTGTCTGTGTGTGTGTATCTGTCTGTCTGTGGCATCATAGCTCCCGAACGGATGAACCGATATTAATTTAGTGTATTAAATGGGACTTACGTGCGAGTGTTCTTAGACATGTTTGATGAAAAACGGTTGATCCGTTTAAAAGTTATGGGGGTTTGAAAGTAATTGTGTTGGGGTTTTTTAAATTTTTAATTTAATGTTTTTAGATTCTCAACTAGTAACGAGTTTAAATACAGATTTTTTTATAATTATTTAATTACTTAGTGTTAGTTTTCGTTTTGCGAAAGATACCGGTACTTGCAAAAATCTTTCCAAATTTAGCTTACGAGAATAAAAAATGTACGCAAACCAAACTGGTTATCATTGCATACTACGTCAGTATCAATAAAGGTGACTCTCCTGTAACGTTATAACCAATTGAACGGGAACATCTGACAAAGGACGCT
Source organism: Timandra comae (assembly GCA_958496195.1). Classification (NCBI taxonomy): domain Eukaryota; kingdom Metazoa; phylum Arthropoda; class Insecta; order Lepidoptera; family Geometridae; genus Timandra; species Timandra comae. Next base: position 10,797,537 of record OY292364.1, on the reverse strand, counting down.
GCAATTGTATCAATTACGTGCTATAGTTGAACTCAACGACCTAAATATACAAGTACGAACATTTGTCATGTTATTTGCTCTGTGTATACATACAGGTGGCGACAATACAACAATGAATCTGCTAAAAGTGCTAGTTTACAGGAATACTAGCGGCGCCCCACGGTTTTATCAGCGTAGTTCCCGCTCCCGTGAGAATGTGGGGATAAAACCTTCCTCTTGAATCACTCTATCTATTAAAACAAACCGCATCAAAATCCGTTGCGTAGTTTTAAAGATACAAGCATACATAGGGACAGACAGACGGGGGTAGCGAATTTGTTATACTATGTAGTGATTTAAGCTGTGCACTTTTAGCACTTTCATTTTCCATAGAACTATTATCTTAAATTGAATTTGATCGGTTTTTAGGATCGATTAAAGTAATCTTATGAACTAGTACTACTACTATTACCAATAGTTTCAATAAATGTTATGTTGTCTTCGTGACCTTGTATAGACTTTAGATTTCATTGACATTGAAAAATCTATACAGGTATTCCTTTTTCACTGACATTCTCCTTATTTCTGTTTTTAACCCCCGACGCAAAAAAAAGGGTGTTATAAGTTTGACATGTCTGTGTGTGTGTGTATATGTGTGTGTGTGTATCTGTCTATCTGTGGCATCATAGCTCCCGAACGGATGAACCAATTTTAATTTAGTTTTTTTTTTTGTATCAAAGGGGACTTACGTGCGAGTGTTCTTAGATAAGTTTGATGAAAATCGGTTGACCCGTTTAAAAGTTATGGGGGTTTGAAAGTAATTGTGTTGGAGGTTTTTTAAATTTTTAATTTAATGTTCTATAAACTACTTATTTCACATTGTAGATTAACTCTTCTTTACTTTTAAATCTTCTCATACTAAGCCCTAAAGCGCTATTTATAAATACCAACCTCATATGTATTTTAAGAACCTGACTCCATACCTAATTTTGGCATAAACTTTAATTACACACTCCAAGGGTCATTACTAAAACATTGAACGTTCATAGTATACCGTGGAGGAAGTCAGACATGAGTACCATACGACAGTAGTCTTACATTGTCTGCGAGTAATGGAACGTAACACATGACTCAACCAAGATCCATTTAGATTCGCAGATCACTGCCCTATATATTGATTTAATCGGAATTTCGCTGATTTATTCAACAGTTTATAAAGAGGTCTGTTAGTAAAAATCTAGCTGTGCCCCTCGTTTAACTCTCGTTAGCTCCTGTCCTATTGGACGTAGAGTGTAATTTAATTTTCTGTACGTCTGACATTTTGGAAAAGGCTGGAACAATTATGACTAAATTTTCCACTTTGTTTAAGGTTTTGCTATTTAAGTTACCTAAATGACGACCTCGATGGCAGTGGTCACCATGCCGGACTGCCATCCATAAGCTTGCGGGTTCGATTCCCGTGCGGGGTGAATATTTGTGTGAACTACAAATGTTTATCTCGGTCTGGGTGTGTTTGTGTGAACGAGTGTGTGCGTAGTTTCTGATACCCTAGATACAAGTTACGAACTTAGTTAGGGGTCAGTTACTATAGTGAGATGATGTAGTGAATGATTATGAAAAAAAATTGAATATCCTGAAATAAGACTCGCTTCTAAACCCTGATAAATACTACGCACATAGAATCTATAAATATACATAAATAAATAAGTATTCCTTGATCTAAATAGGGTTTTTAGGAGATGACGTAAATGTTGTTACTCATTTATAATTCAGGAGCAAACATCATAGACTAGATCTAGATAATATAAGTATGTTTGTGTGTCTATTTATGTAATTAATGTAGAATGACTAACCGGTAACACTGTTGTCATTTGGAGAATGCATGTATTTGCATATTACGGTAACATAATAAAAAACCTGACTAGTGTTGGTATTATTATATATTAGTTTTAAAGTCTACAAACTATTTATTTCTATCCCCTAGAGTCTGACATCTTTATCCGTTTTCGAGTTTTAGTGAAACTAAATAAAAGAAAATATGCAAAGAAAGACTACCTATGACACGTGGTTTTAATTCCTTAATTTATGTCTTCTTTAAGTTTTAAAGCACACCGCACAAAACAGTAACAAATACCGCGAAAAAAAAACAAAAATTTAATTTAAAATTCGATTGAACCATAAACAAGTTTAAGCAAACCTAACGCAAATCAATGAATTTTAGTAAACAATAAAATTTATGTAAAACGATGTAAGTACTTACATATACCTTTAACGAATACCTAATAACCGATAGGTACAATTTATATCATAGTTGGACATACCTCCTTTAAAAGTATAGTCCCATAAATTGTACCTCCAATAAAGAAGGGCAACTTTGATAGTTACCTAGCAACACTATGCGTAAACATGGAATAAGTAAGTAATAAAAAGTTTCTCACAAACAAATTGATATTGATGAACTTATATGTTGGTAGGTCTCTGAATTTCATATCGTTATTTATTTTTCTTTACTTCAATTATATTTAATTGTATTAATATTTTGAATTGGGCATTTTTGGCCCTATTGGCGAGTCTAATCTTTTGCAGATGTTCTACCCTAGGGCCTAAATAACGTAAAGGATCCAAAAATCTTATTGTTTTTGCTTCCTTCAGAATCTGAGTTAATGTAAGTAGATGAAACCGTGTGTACACAGCAGCTTGTTAGTAAACAATAGTCAAATTAAAATCTACAAAAAAAAACAAAAACACATCAGAGCTTATTTCAAAATGAGTTCTTGTTTTTTTTTTTTCTTTAGACCAACTCAATTTTTATTATTCCGCCGGTCAATGAACTTTGACACGAAAAGTGTGATTTTTATTTGTGTAACACATAAAACACATTTGTAATGCTAATGATATCTCATTCGATACCCAGACGAGTGATACGATAATTGCGGAATCGATATGTTTGTTCTGCACAGATATAAGTACTTAGATATGTAGAATATTAGCAAATAGTATGATTAATTTTACAATTAATTTAAAAGGGGGCGGTTCTTCATGTGAATCGAATGTCATATTACAATTTAAATACTGTGCTCCTCAATTCCAGTGTGAACGTTTTTTACTGTTTTAAATTATAGAAAATTGAATGCTGAAAGCATGTTGGTGATCTCAAATCCGAGTCATGTTTGGAAAACAACAAGCATACATCACTCAACAAAGGAAATAACTAGGAAAAACCAGACGGAAATCGAAACTACTCAAGGAAAACATTAATGAGAGCACCCATTTTAAATCAAATGTATCTGATGTACACACACATAAATTTCTAGTTTATAAACAAAAATAGTATTTCATGGATAAGATAAATACAATTAGAACGTAAATCAGATACAGCGTCACAGCATCCAAAATATATAGAGATGGATTGGCCTTCAATGGCGGACTAGTTAAATACTGTATGGCTACGAGCCAAGTTGGGTTAACTGAATATAAGAAACTAACATAGAACTAATACAACGCGAAAATGTACCACACTATAGAAACACTACTCTTTGGATACCCAAAAGTCGCTATAATACTTCTGTCATAAAGTCTAACCTAGGTCTAGCGTCTTTATTCCCATAATCTAAGTATCTTTTTCCTTCCGAACCTTTATCCCATTTCTAATTGGGGTTGGTTTTTAGATGAACCAGATTTGACGGAATATCATTATTTTACATGGAGTAACTGCCATCAGACCTTGACAACCCCATAAACTATATAACAGTTAGTATTTTATGACCCGAGCTGGCAGCTAAATATCATCTTCATTCGTCAACTAATATTCGGGTGTAGTCGGTGGATAAGTAACTATTCGATTAATCTCTACAAAAATATCAAGACTATGTTTTTCCTAATCGTATACTCGTAGTATCAAAGTTTGCCTACATCTAAAGTGGCGACGATAACACAACTATTATTGATATTGCTTCGTAGGTGTACTTTATTACAAAAATATAAAGACTTAATAAATTTTAAAGTACATATCTCTATCAACTAGCATATCTAGCGCTTTTAAACTATCAATACATGTTTATTATAAATGGTTATTGCTAGACGTCCGCTAACTTTCCCATTTTCACATTTTTGATGACTAGCTAGACACTCATAAATAGATAATTCAAATGCTAATACCTATTATTGCAATTCTAATATCATGTAGGTAATAAAACAACCTACATGAACTTACATAAAATTATCATAGACATCATAGAATAAATAACAATAGAGAAGGGAGGGGTCGTTACCCCCCAAGGCTTGTCACGCGAGCTTTCGTCATTCATTAGGCGTTTTAATCGATAGTGTTACTATGACATTAGAACTTTATTTATTTATAGCTATCGTGTGGCTTTAAAAAGCATTAAAAAGCTCGCTGAAAGTAGCTTTTAAAGTTTGACGTGGTAGATAGTTCTCGGTAAAGTAGGTATAAGTTATCTATGAAATCAAGCGTGGTGATGACGTCTATCTCCCGCCAATGTGTAATGTCATCGATGACAACTAGGTGTGAAGCCCTTGGCCCAATATTGGTGTCATAAAATCTAATGTACCTTTTTAATATCTTTTTGCAATTACTTTCAATAAGAGTGTATTTTTATAATATATTTAGGTACTTACTTATACTTACATAGCTAAAGGAAAACTTAAATTAAGATTTCATAATTAACGTAAACGCTTTATTAAACAGAGCAATTTCGTTATTTCTTTTTTATTTGACTGTACTTCACTGCTGTCGGACTATTTGGAATATTTTTGTCCAAGTAGTTAGATGATCGAACTAATTGTCGGACAGATTGGAATAAGCCGTATATCAATTCCCAGCTTTAATCCTAAATTGAATATAATAAATAAATTTTCTAATCTACTCTTTTCCATGGTGTTTTGGGATAAAAACAAACTGCTTCTATTTCAAATGAGTAGTTTCTGAATGAAATAACAAACATCTATCGTCACTGTAACATTCATTGCATAGGTTTATCGCGAGATTCACTCTAAACTGCAAATTAAACATAAAATTATATTTGTAAATAAGTAAAACTATCGCACAAGACGTACTTTTACGTGCTTATAACTGTACTATTCCGTCGGTCTAACATTATGAATTAATCTACATGTAGTGGTCGTATAGAACTGCTTAAATTATATGATACGAGTTGTATCAAGGTAAATATTGGTTGTTTAGAATAGAATACTCGTAACTATGTAGAATATATTATTGTAATCCCGCGGCGTGGCTCACGTTTCAGTTAGATTAGTTATGTCCCATTAGATGCGTATTTTATGGTGATTGATTTACTGAAACAAGGCACATTACTGCAGTAATTTGCTTGTGTTTTCAAGTCTAGGGTTCATCCTTGGGCCAAGCGACAAATGTTGGCGAATGCATAGATAGTAGAGGTAAAAGTAAAACTTGTAAACTTTTATACGTTACTAGCTGTGCCCTGCGGTTTCACACGCGTAGTTCCCGTTCCCTTTCCCGTGGGAATTTCGGGATGAAAAATAGATGTTGGTCGATTCTCAGACCTACTGAATATACTCCCAAAATTTCATGAGAATCGGTCAAGCCGTTTCGGAGGAGTATGGCAACGAAAACTGTGACACGAGAATTTTATATATTAGAAGATAGGTAGGTATAAGACAAGTATTTGAAGATAGTTAAAATGAGTATAATCATAAATAATATAAAAAGTAATAAGAATGAGTCGCGCGTGTCGGCATGAACTTCTAACTTAGATTATTTATTATTGTCTGTGGGTTCAATATTATATCTCAAAGTTATTCTTTATCTAATTTTATTCTTTATCTAATTTGATTTAATTAAAACAACATCTTACCTTTTAAAAAGAATCCAAATATTTAAAATCCAAATTAGGAACACATAAATAAAAGTCTACACACAATAATTTGAAAATCGAACGATTCGAATGCGTTTCGTCTTTCCCAAATCGAAAAAAAATTCGGCACGTTTCGTTTATGGTAAAAAATCTTTGTAAAAGATCACTGTTTGTTTTTAATAAGTAAGTAAACTATAAGTTTGTTTAAATATATTGAGATCTGTTTATATTTTGGGAAATGACGGGCGGACCGCGCGGAGCGGACGTCGAGACTGATTTTCAGGCGTTCGTCCAAGCAATGACGCGATACAGGCGTCATGCAATAGAGAAATATTTTAAGCACATACTAACATTACCCAGCTTCTCTTATTTATGTCTGTCTGTGTGTCTGTACGGTTTTAACTTAACTGTTTAGGTTTAGTGTAGTGAGATGCAGCTTTCATTTGTTTTGGTATGAAATTATATTTTCGTATTCACACGAAAGCTTTTGGTGGTGAATAAACTTAAATAAACATCAATTTGCAACTAAAAAGAAAAGAATAATAAACGCAATACAATAATAAAACAACTAAGTAACTTTTCATATGCAAAAAAAAATCATACTATGTCTTCGTAAGGTACCTACTTATACTCGTACATAAAACTCTTTATAAAACCATCTTCGTTTTTTCCAAAAGCTGTATCACACGACCTAATAAAATCAGAAATAACATGCTTGTTCATTGACACTATCCACCATTCGAGTTTATCATTGGTTGATGTTCAAAGTGCTTTTGATGAGCGAATCGAGCGATTGACCTAAAAATAGTTGTTAGAGTATAAGACATTGTTTACTGTTTGGCTCATGTTTAGATCACTACTTTTTATAGCGGGAATAGGGACGGGAAATTGTCTCATTTCTTTTTTTTATGATGTATGGTGTAATCTGCATTTTTTATGGCTATAGTGGTAAAGTCTTATGCATGAACTGTGGTCCAAAAGATCCACTATGTGGCTTCCTAACACAACATACATCAGGAGTCACGGCAGACCAAAAATGAACGGCGACTTACCCGTAGTTCAACAGTTTTGTTCAACGCGTTGGACTACGGGGAAGAAATTTTACCCGTGGTACAACCAGTTGGACTACGGGTAAACTAATTTCCCCCTAGTCCAACTGGTAGGACTACGGGGAATATTACGTTTACCCGTAGTTCAACACAAGAAAGTATATTACTCATGATACACAACTTGATAAGTAATATTCAAACTGGTTCTCTTCCGGCCAAGAATTAGGACCGAGACAAGTGAAGAGATCGAAGATAGACCAGGAGTGGGATACTTCAGAGTCATAATCGCGTTTCTGACCTACATATAAGGGATGATAGGATATTGAGAGGGAAAGAAGAAGTGGATAAGGGTTTATTGCACTCCGGACCTCATACCATGCAGTGTGCACAACACACTAGTTAGAGCTTGGAACTACTTCACATAAATACTCTGTGAGGGAACGGTATTTCTCCGGCTAAGCCAGCTTATGTGTTAATCACAGTTAAACAACTGCGAATACGTCACTACTTTCTACAAGAATCTAATAAGTACTTACATTAATTAATATCTAATCTTTAATTGCTTCATGTTCCCCTATATAAAGATACATAAGTAATTAAATAACATGTTATAAGTTCCACTACTACATTTTAATACTCTCGTATTATGAGTGGAAAACTTAATATCAGAACATTACCGTCACCAACACGTATTTTTTACCGTCAAGAATAAAATATAATAGGTAGGTACTTACTTAATTGCTTTCTATTTTATAATTTTAGACGAAATAAATAAAAAATATGTAACTTTTTACCCATCCCTAGTCCAATTTCACTCGCCTGAAAGAAAGTAAAAACAAACACTGAAGGGTTACGGAACTCTACGTGATAAACAGATATATATCTTACTCTCCAGTAATACAGACTAAGCCTTTCTAAAACCATGTACTTCCGTAATTATCTACAAATCAATTAACAATGTATTACGACCACTTTAAAGATAACCAGGTGAATGTGAGGTGTGTACATGTACATAAACGTTTACATAAGCTTTTAACGATATTTCCTCATCTGGAATTATATTGACACGTTTCAATTAAACGACACGGATATCAGGAAATAGAAAGAACTTCCATAAGATGCATCAGATGCAGAATAGGGCAAATATATTCAACACAATAATAGAAGGTTACAGTTATCGGCGCGCGTTAGCTTCGATCGTTCTCCACAATTTTTGCAAAGGCTAAGTACCTACTTAGATATTTTTAGGTACCAACTATTAATGACTTGAAATGTAAGTGCTTATCTATTTCCGCTACCCACGGTCAATGATCATGCTCACCAGATGAGGTCTACACTTCCATTCATATGGGACCCATCCCATTATGGGATAGGTCCCGTATGAATGGAGTATGGTATGGTAGACCTGTACTTATCACAGAAGAATGCCCATAAGTAAGTCTTATAAGTACATAATATGTATGAAGCAAATAAGAAGTTGGTACAGACAGAGGTAGGTAGGTTTTTACCTATTACGTAGGTATGTAGGATTCTTAAACTTGAGTCTCATTCCATCGCGTCTGTGCGTAGGCTGCAAACAAAGACCGACACTCGTGAACTCATGTAACACTGCGACCTTGCACTTATTTGTTGATTGTCTCAACCAGGATTAATTTATATCTCGATCTTAACCGCCATTTTGCAGTTTTTGGTACCTACTGAATTTAGCGTCTTATCCAAAATAGATAGGTACCTAAAGACTTTACTTACATTACTTTGGATATGCTGTAACTTTGTAATAAAAGTCATCAATAAAAAACCGGCCAAGTGCGAGTCGGACTCGCGCACCGAGGGTTCCGTACAAACCTGCAAGGTTTACAAAGTTATATATATATTTATAAAAAAATATATATTTTGTAATGTAACAAAAAATTTAAGGTTTTCGGAATTTTTCCTTTATGTGTGCTATAAAACGTTGCTTCATGCCAAATTTCAAGATTCTAGGTCGACTGGAAGTACCCTTTAGGTTTTGATTCCCTTGCGAGTACTTGCGAGTTTCAAAATATGCAGCTTAAATTGCTGTTTCTTTTGATTGCGTTGACATAGAAGTTTGATTTTGTTACAGCTTAAAGGTATTATAGACCTGAGTATTTGGTATGAATTTCAATTTAATACCTCTACGCGTTTATGAGGAAATGGGTAGTAAGGTTAAAATTATTAAAAAAAATATATTATGTGATGTAACTAAAAATTTATGGTTTTCGTAATTTTTCCTTTATCTATGCTATAAGACGTTGCTTCGTACCAAATTTCAAGATTCTGAGTTCACGGGAAGCACCCTGTAGGTTTTGATTCCCTTGCAAGTGTCGAAAATTTGCGGCATAAACGGCTGTATCTTTTGATTGCGTTGGCTTAGAAGTTTGATTTTTTCACAGCTTCAAGGGACAGTAGACCTGAGTAATTGATATAAATTTCAGCTTCATACCTCCACGCGTTCCTGAGAAAAAGGGTCTTGACAGACGGACGGACAGACGGACAACAAAGTGATCCTATAAGGGTTCCGTTTTTTCCTTTTGAGGTACGGAACCCTAAAAACTTTAAATTCTAACTTTGAACCAAGTAACCAAGTGCCTTAATAAATATAATTAAAAAAAGATACACAGCGACTTTTAGTCAGACGGTAATCTTGCTGCCTTCAGGCAAAAGTGTGCCAGGTTTGATTCCCGAGCGGCCCAAGTGCAAATTTTGGTTCTCGCGGGTGTTGAATAGAAAGAAAGAAAGAAGAAGAAAATAGTAAAGGTATTTATGACTCATTTTAATTACCATAGGTAAGTACCTAATTTTAATTGAAAATAAGTCCTAAGTACTTGGTTTCATTCCTTTTTAACCTACTGTCTGTATTTACATTTTAATTTTACTAATTAATCAAAATACAGTTAGAGAAAAAAGCATCGCACAATTTATTAGCGATTTATCCCTATTCATTTAAAACGAACTACCTACTTACTTACCTAAATCTGTTTTGAAGAATTAAAATAAAACTGTAAATCAAATAAATAACGGATATTATTATTTATTTCATGAAGAAAAATTTATAAGACGATAATGATTTTTACAGATGGAAAAGCAAAGCAAAGCATGATTCATCCAAAATACCCAATAATCACAACGATGTGATAAAAGCTGTCACTGTACTGTTCCGTTCCGTTTCGAATGTTTTTCATATTAAAGTAGAAATGTTATTACAATGCATTTTAAGCAGATAAAATAAATATAACTAAATAAAGTTAAAATATAAATGACGGTATAGGTATTTTTTTCCCAATTAAAAGCTATTTAAAATCATTTTTAATGCAATCAGTAAAAAAAATATTCTGTAAAACTGCGTAAAACGGAACGGCACGTATGTATTTTTCTCTATTTTGTCGTAATTTGACAGATGATTGATAAAAAAAAAGTGGCTGCCGTCCGTACCGTGGTGTGATCCGTCCTTTGCCACTCCTACACATGAAAATTAATAAATAACTCCATGTGTGTTTCGTAAGAAATGTAGTGTTTCTCGTGTAACAGTGAAATGGCTTAGTATATGAAACTTGTGGTACATAATCAAGCAAGATGAGTATGAGGTCGGGTCGCGGTGTGTTTGGGAAGTTGTTCGCGAAGAAGCAACACAAAGACAGAGATGAGAGAGCGACAGAGATTGGAATGCCTACAAATGTGAAGCAGCACATTCATGTGAGTAAGAACTCGGAGACGGGCATGCTGGAGGGGCTGCCGGGGCCGTGGCTGCGGCTGTTGAACACGCAGATCACGCCCGCCGAGCAAAATGAGAATCCCGACGCAGCCATCCAGGCTGTCAAGTTCCACATGTACACTATGAAGAAGGAGAAGGCTGCAGACGAGCCGTTCAAACCCTTTGTCACCCCAGAGGCCATCACAGAAGAAGATTTGGAGATTGAGAAACTCCTGAACCACAAAAATGCTCATCAAAGTCAAGACTCGGACGTTTCCCTGGGCCAGAGTAGCGAGGAGGAGGTCACGTCGGCTGATATGTTCTCCCATAGACAGACGATGCCAGTGTCCACAACCAAACAGATAAAAAAGAAAGATGCAATGACAGACCTCAGTGCAGTAGTACAGGACTTGACCTTGATTGGCAACGACCCCGAGGAGAGCCCTATACTGAGAAAGAAAGAGCTGCAATACTCAACATTATCTGACGAGGAGATATATGACGAGTTGAGGAGGATTTGTAATAAAGACGACCCCTACGTTAGATTTGAAAGGGTCAAAGAACTTGGTGCTGGCGCTTCAGGTAAATTATTATTAGAATTACTATATTTTCACATAACCAACCATGTTGTAACTTATTAACAACAACTTACAAATATATAATTAGAATTACTTGATTTAAATTGAACTGACCATATTATAATTTAAAAAAAACAACAACAAATAACAAATGAATGATTTTGTATACATTATGTTATTATAACTAAATATCAATCACTATCATCTTCACAAACAAAATGACCTCTAAATTGGTTATAACCTAAATTTATGTTATCGAAAACTACATTTAATTTGGGAATTACACACAAATAATTACATCACAATAAATAGGTAGGCTTAATGAACAATCATTCAATTAGGAAGTTATTTCAATTAAATCTATCTAAACTCCATTTAAACTAATTAAGGCTATTAATATAGCGGCATTTTTTTTTATCAACCTGTGGTGTCCCACTCCTGGGCAAGGGTCTCCCCCAAATCTCTCCATCTGTCTCTGTCCCTAGCCAGCTCCTTCCAATCTCTGTCAAACCTCTCAAGGTCTTGCCTCCAATGTGTCGGGGGGCGACCCCGAGGCTTATACTCGTTAAGTTCCCAGTCCGTGGTCAATTTAGCCATGTATTATAGTGGCAATATCAATTTCAAAATCAGTATAACCTTAACTAAATAAATAATACATCGCTTATTAAGGAAATAGTCACAAACATTAATTTTACCTACATTACTTAATCCTACTAATATTATAAAGGCGAAAGTTTGTATGTATGGATGTTTGTTACTCTTTCACGCAAAAACTACTGAATGGATTTTAATGAAACTTTACAATAATCTTGCTTATACATCAGAATATCACATAGGATACTTTTTATCCCAAAATTCCCACGGGAACGGGAACTACGCGGGTGAAGCCGCGGGGCGCTGCTAGTATGGACATATAATAACTAATATTGCAGTGTTAACCACTGCAAAACCAATGCATATGTGATCCCATTGGAAATTGAACCTCAGTTTTTTGTGCATATTATGTTGAAACTAAATTAATAATAAACAATCAGTTTTTATAATAATAATTTAGTTAGAACTTAACATATTTTAATTAATTAGGTACTACAGTAAAAATTGAATAAATATTAATGAAACTATATTAAATACTAACACTGTAATGTAGGAAGGATCTATGAGTATGTTATGAAATTCACATAGGTAATTAAATTATATATTAAGAGAACCTCATTACTAAACAAAACATATCATAATAAGTAATTAAATGTGATTAGCCAATTAATCTCAGCAACGTCAACTATTTTCACAGTACATTTCATCAACAATGTGTTTTAAAAATAAAAACTAATCTTATCTCTTGACACTTTACAATTCATTTTGTAATGATAACGTTATGTTCGTGTTCACATACTATTATGATACTGATTACCTAAATTTAAGATTTTATAGTATACATTATACAATGAAATAATAAACATATTACATTGAAATTATTAGTTTAATGTTTTATTACATAACTAGCCCCGCGGTTTCACCCGCGTAGTTCCCGATCCCGTGATAATTTCGGGATAAAACAAACATCTACTACTGTACCAAATTTCAAATCTATAGTTTAGTCGTGAAAAGGTAACAGACAGACAAAGTTACTTTCGCATTTATAATATTAGTAAGGATAACATAACATAATCATTCCCTACATCATCTCATGGTAACTGACCCCTAACTTAGTTTGAAACTTGTATCTAAAGAATCAGACACAAATATTCACCCCACATGTAACAAGACAAGTCCTGTATGTTTGTACCTTTTATTGGGAAACACACAGTATGTATCAACAGTAGGAAGAATAATGTTGAAAATAAAAATTACACAGTACTCAACCAACGGAGCTTCCAATTATGTACGAAGATCCATCCATCATCACAAACTTGCAATGATAAACTACATAACCTTCTTTGCATGTAACTCATATTTTTGAGGAACAGATCTGAGCCACCAATATAGCATTATCAGTTGGCTTATAAAAATCCTTGTGGGTGCAGTAAATAGAAAGCTTTTGTGTATTATTATGAGAACAAAATAACAGTGGTATTATGCAATATGGCTGATAAAGCTCTATCTCAATTATAGCTTTAGCATAGGTTACATAAAAAAGATTATTTCTAAATCTAATCATCATCATCATCAAAGGCCTCTACATCTGCAACAGATGATTTAAGCAGTGTGTGGTGATATTGAGCGACACCTTCTCCGGTGACTAAAACATAAATACATAACCAATTTCATAGAGTTCATAATTTTTGTGTTTTTCTCCGGAGTGAATCAGTGTGACTAGTTTGATGGGTGTGAATCATACTAACATCTCTAAGAATCTGAATAGAAATAGGTCTTGTAAACTATTTTATTTTAGTGAAAATTTCAATTTGCTATGCAGACTGATGTTTTTTTTAAATATTTAACACTTTGTGTAGTAAGAATAACACGCCAGTATCTGTCATTATAGATTTTGAAGAAAATCTATTATGGATTTTTTAATTATAGAGATAGAAGTTAAAATAATAGTTATTAGATTTTTTTGACAGTTTGTTCATCCTGACACCACATAAAAACTACTCGGCCAATTAAGACAATTTTTTGTGCTGATGTTCATTATAACTGTGAAACACTACTAGTCTTCTAATATTATAAAAAGGAAAGATTTGTTTGTTTGTAACGTATAGGCTCCGAAACTGCTGAACCGATTTCAAAATTTTTTTCACGAATAGAAAGCTAATTTATCAGTGCATGCCATAGGCTATATTTTATCCCCGTATTCCCACAAGAACGGGATCTACGCGGGTGAAACCGTGGGGCGCTACTAGTGTTCAAATAAAACTACTGACAATCTGTTGAAATCCTTTTCCAAATCAAGTAGCTGAATACTATACTATAATTCATTATCGTTTAAAGTTAACTGCACCTTTTTCCTTTCAGTGCGTCAATAATGATTATTGCAATTGACATCTAATTAGATTTATGACGTCACACAAACACACGGACATAGACCGTGATAGGTTTTGTAGTAATACGCTAATTATCATAATCCTAAACAGTTCAGTAATCCTAGCCAGTTAGCTTGTCAGTGTGCATTTCAATGTAAATCCTACGTCACTCGTAAAATGTTTCAACTAAAGCCCGGTCGTAATTCACAGAGAATTTTGTACGTTGACCTGTAGCTATCTATCTCTGTCGCACCTGCGTAAATTATAATGCTTCCCACTCGCACTTACACTGACCCCTCATATTATCTTTCCAGGTGTGGTGTTCATCGCGATAGACAGTAAGGACAATTCCCGCGTGGCCATCAAAGACATCGACCTCACGAAGCAATCCAAGAAGGAACTCATACTCAACGAGATCAACGTCCTCAAGGGGTTCAACCACAAGAACCTCGTCAACTTCCTGGACGCTTTCTTGAGTTATGACCACCTCTGGGTCGCTATGGAGCTACTTGACGGCGGGTCTCTAACAGGAGTCGTTACCGAAGTGATCATGAAGGAAGGTCAGATAGCCGCCGTCTGTCGGGAAACTCTGCAAGCCATCGCCTTCCTGCACTCCAAAGGCACAATACACAGAGACATCAAGTCCGACAACGTTCTACTCGGCATGGATGGTACAGTCAAAGTGACAGACTTCGGCTTCTGCGCTAACATCGTGGGCGATGAGAAACGGCAAACAATGGTCGGTACTCCCTACTGGATGGCGCCAGAAGTGGTCACGAGGAAACAGTATGGGAAGAAAGTGGATGTGTGGTCGCTGGGAATAATGGCTATAGAGATGATAGAGGGAGAACCGCCGTATATGAAAGAGACTCCGTTGAGGGCGCTGTATCTGATAGCGGCTGTCGGACGCCCCAGTATACCGAGGTGGGAGAAGCTGTCTGCGAATTTCCAGGACTTTTTGGACAAGTGTCTACAAGTGGATGTGGATGAGCGGGCGACGGCTGCGGAGCTATTGGAACACCCGTTCTTAGAATGCGCGATGGAGCTCCGCACGCTGACGCCATTAATCCGCGCCGCGCAGAAAATCCACCACAACAAGAGCTACGACTGAAAATGCCGCGTCCATTCCCTCGCATGTATTTTATACCCATTTTGTACGCAATATACATATTTTTTTACAAGGGATGTGATTCAGGTGCCAATATTTTTGACGCGATGTGAATACAATTTTGATACGATATGTTGAGGAGCGTTGCAGTGAGTGTGTGAACGCGTCGGATTAGCTCTAAGGTAATATAATGGTGTTCATGTATTTTATAAACGGTAAATGGCGAGATATTTATTTGACGGCACGGTCGTAGAGGTATGCTTCGCTTTTGTCTTATCGCTAGACTCGTATAGATACGGTATCTCCCGCTGATACAGGTAAGCGCGTTTAGACACCGCCACGATGCTGTACTGTTATTGATAAACTTACTATTTCAAGTGTACAACTATAGATAAACTAAGCGAAATTGTTTATTGAAACGGATTTGATCAAATTTATAATTAAGTTACTTAAGAATATCTGTCCAAAATTATTTTAAATTGTTTTGTACTGTTGTAATAAATATTTTCTGTGAACCTTCGCTTTTATAAAATGATATTTTTTTATTGTATAAAAATGATACAGTCTATTGAAATTACCAAAAAATGTACATAAAATAAATACAAATATTTTAAACTAGTCGTTTCATAGTGCTCTAATATAAAACAAACAAACAAATTCATTACTGGACTTAGACCAGGAACTTATTACATTCATAAAAATATCGCGAAATGATCTCGGAAACCGAAAAACATAAAGCAAAGTACAGTCTTTGTCATTAATACAAAACTAACTTTAACTTAATAGAAATAAAGTCTATAATAAATAAGATTAAAAGCGAGTAGAGGTGGCAATATAGTTATTTATTTTCGACTTTATTTCAAGGCTAATAGTGTTGATATTGTAACAACACTTCGTCAAAATAATTCCTACGCAAAAAACATTACTCATTGTTATCAGTATCACAGATTAGTTTCAAATAATGTGCTAGGTTTGAGATTTTCGCGTTTTTCAACTTTATTATTTACGAAACAAATTTAGCTTTAAAAGGAAAAAAGAATAGTAATTAAAATATCAGTTATTTATTTCACTTTTCTTTCACCTTTGGAGTTATCCCGTAGGTAAATTATTCAGATAAAATAAAATAAAAAAACAACTGAATTGAAAATATGTACTCCTTTTTTAAATCATGTAAAAATAAAATTTAACCATTTTATAACTCGCATAAAGCCCCATTTGTTTCTTAAATAATAAACTAAACTTCAAAATTCCTTCTTAGAATATTCTAATGATTCCAGAAACGAATGCATTTCTATAACAATCTATATTTCACATTCCTACCACTGTTTCTCTAACATAGAATAATAATACAATGAAGACTGCAAATGTATTAGCAGAATGCAAAATTAGACTGAAATATTTTCATGTATTTTCGGAAACATTTTGAAAGAAAAACTACATTTTATACATAAAATAAGAAGGGTACGTAATATTCGCTGTAATTTGTTTTTTTTATAATTTTAAGGATATTAAGAGGTATTTTTTTAATGTGTGTTGTATATCCAAGATGGCAATAATTAATTTTACTGGCAATAATAATTCATGTTATGGCAACAATGTGCCTCTCTGTCAATCCTGAGGTCTCTGTGTCGATTTCCGGACTAAGTGACGCATGTTTACTATTTACGAAACATGCCTCGAGTTTGAGATCACCAAAACGCATTGCCTATCGTAATAATTCCGTAAGATTTTTTGATATCTATTCTAAGAGGACATTTTTTCTTAATCATCCTAAATTATACATAGGGCCTATTTTACGATCTTCAAGTCCCGAGAAAGTACTCACAAGTTTTGTCTTTGTCACTTGATATAAAATATAAAAGAGACAAAACTCACTTGGTGAGTACCTTACTCGGAACTTTACTTGAAGATCGTGTTATAGGCCCTTACAATACTTTTGTACTGACTTCTCTCAGGAACTTTTTCAATTCAATTCTTGATTTTTGGCTCCTGGAGGGCGTCAAGAACTTTTTAAACTATCCTTACATTATATTTCATCACAATTGGACGAACTGCATAGAAGTCTTTAAGATTCATCGTCAGACAAACATGCACACATTCGTTTTTGTTTATAAGGTTACGATTTTATTTCAGTCAAAATTTATTATAATTACTAATTATACTATTTATAAATTATGTACATATGTATGTACCATGAGTTTTTTTTAGTTCACCAAAAATATTCCCACCCTTGATTTTTTAATTAAAAAATAAGTACTGACTGACTGACCTACTAAGATACTGGCCATCTACACTCCTCTTTGAGACATAATTTGAATAAATTCTAATTACAAAAATGTATTTTCTTAGGTCAGTCGTTTTTTTATATAAATATAGAATTATGTAAGTATGTATGTATTATACAAAGTATTATATATTTTAAATTGCATATTGCCGTAAAAACCCCAAGTTAAGGCGAATCAAGGAATAAAATGCACATTATATGGTTACAGTTTTACTAATACTATTTCATATTTTCTCTCTTTCATTCCTTCGTATTTTTTTGTTTGTGCGAAAGAGAGAAAAGCAGTTTTTCTTTATATATAATCATGCATTTAACCAGGAATAGTTCAGAAATATTATCCTTCATTTTTATTAAAATTATTTGTTAATTACCTTGAAAGTTTGTAAAGATACATTTTCAAGTCGAAATGTTTTTCAATGACGCCTGTTATAATTTTTTGTAGTATTAGTAAAACTGAATGTATGTTTATATATAAATATGAAATATATGATTCTCTTTCTAATTTATCAGTATCATAATTGTATTATTTGATAGCCATATTATTTTATTACTTTTAGAATGTATTTATAAGTTAGATACTCCACCAAGAGTGCCTGCATTGTATAACTTGCGAGAACTTAGAATTGTAATGTACTGTAAGTTTAAACGACTATTTTTAAACTGTACATGCTTTTTGCTACAATTTTTGTAATAAATATCGTTAAAAATATGTAATTTTAGTGCACTTATAACCCCTATGTACCCGTAATGACTACTTGTAAGGGTACTAATAGTTTATATACTCTGTAATGTTGATAGCTTATGTTTTTTAATTCGGTAAATGTTTACAAGAAAGAAAATAATAACTAACCAATAAAGACTTGTTCAGGCTATATTGAAATCTATCTGTATTACTTTAAAGTATACACCCCTATTTTGAAATATGGGACTTATTAAAATCAGAATATCTGTAGCAGTAACTGAATCCATATATCCAATAAAAATATCAAAAATGATAGTCGATTACTTATCTTTAAAAAATACTAAATAAATGTCGTATTACCAGACGGCACACTAGCTATCAAGTATTCTGTGACGGCTCGGGTCGATGACCGCGCTCAGCTGTGTATCGCAGCGTTCGGTGTAGAATAACAATAAAATTCGGCGGGATTTTGAAAACCTTTGACTTATCATAACTTTTTAAATAAAAGCAAAAGAAAAAAACTAACTTCACTATTATATTGTCACCCGTCGTTTACATTAGCTGTGAGATAAGGTATCGCAATTTCAAAATAAGGGTGTATATTTGAAAGGCGATTGCAATATAATAGTTCTCGAAAACCTTGTAGAAGATAATAATTTAGATGGATAAAGTCTATACAAAAGTACCATACCATAAAGGGTGACACAGGCGGTGAATTATATAAATCACATCATAAAAGTCGTAGATAATATTTTGGTTTTTTCCATAAATACATTAGAAAAATGTCTCCCACATAATAATTGAGGGTACAGTGCATTGCAACGACGAAGGGTGGGTTTCCACTGACGCGGGAGCTATGCGAAGTGGGTTAGAGCGTATAGTGGAATCAGCCAATCACAGTGCTCAAAATCTCAAGAAGATTTAGAACTCTGTGATTGACTGATTCTGAATTCGGTCTACTCCACTCCGCGTTAATGAAAACCATAGAATAAGGATCCCGACCAAGATTCTCTCTGGTATGAAAACGCACCTTAAGGTACAATTCCAAGACGGGCCGCAGACCGGAAACTGCAAGCGACAATACTTTTCTATCAACATCTATGAAAGAGCGCGTCGCGACTGCAGGCAGCAGTGTAGAAACAGCGCGTGTAGCCGCGCTCGGAATCAATTTCATAGACGTTCATAGAAACAAATGTTGCAGTTTGCGGTCTGCGGCCTGACTTGGAAGTGTACCTTTAACGTTGCAAATGTCCATATACAGCTGAAGTCAATTACCATAAATAAGGCGACACGCTTACTCGTTTCTCGTTTGATCCAAGAAAAACTTACTAACTTGAAATACATATTTATATTTTCATTACCAACTGTGCCCCGCGGTTTTACCCGCATAGTTCCCGTGGGAATTTCGGGATAAAACATAGTCTTCCAGATTATAGCTACCCCTGTACCAAACAAGTCAATCGGTTCAGTAGTTCAGCCGTGAAAAGGTAACAAACAGACAGAGTTACGTCCGTATTTATAATACACTAGCTTAGCTAGCAAACCCGGCGAGACCTTTCCAAAGAATGCAAAACCGTGGAAATCGGTTCGTGCGTTCTGGAGTTATAGCGTCAGGAAGGAAAACCCGACTTATTTTTATATAGTAGATATTAGCTAGGAGATTACAATGCATCGACATTTCAAACCTAAAGTATATTCGTCGGCTGTTAAACCCTTAATTCAAATAAAGCTAGTAATAAGCTATGGACAGCGCAACGAAACATTTTTCTATTTTACTGTAATGTTAGCTTAAGGTTATATACACACCAATGACACTTTTTGAACATTTTATAATAAGGTCAAGCGGGGCTATTTCGACTAATAAAACACAGACATCAACTTAAAAAAATAGCACTCTCGATTGTAATTACGTTAAGCTAGATGTGATAATTGCATATGAAAAAGGCTCGATTTGAGATCATTTTTCACTTAGCACTAAGACGAAATACCTATTTTCTACGTTACAAAATACAAAGATTCTCAAAAAAGGCAGAAATAGTTACAATTACCCCTCGGCGGGGTAATTTCAACTTTGGCTTATAAATATCCTACTAATGTGATAATGGCGCTACAATTCTAAACTCGACAATAATTTTAGTATCTTTCAATCAAATGTGTATCTTACTGCTACGAACGAAGGCTCAGTGTTGTAGAAAAACACTTGAAACATTTTGGAGGGGTAATTTCAACTGTTATCTTGGACAGTAGGGCTGGGACGCATGTCGTCCTACGTAGTCGATAAATTGGATCGAACTAAAATGACTAAATGTAGACATTTACTGCATACATTTTTTTAGGTAGCTAATTCAAATAAAATTTTGCAAAGGGTATAATTACATAGATCTAGGTATACTAATATTTTTCAAGATTCTATTGTTTATTCATTCATCGAGTTTTATGTGAGTTACTTTATCTGCAAATCCAAAATATTTAATTTCTGTTGTTAAAAATCCACAGATCTAATTGCCCTATTTTTATCGTGTCAATGGTCCCATGACCTTCCGGCACATTGAAAATCACTTTATTTTTATGGCATTTAAGAATCGCAGGAGTTAAAAAAACGAGAACTTCAATCAAGCATCTTTATTAACTGTCCTTTTCTTACTAGAAATAGAAACAATCTTTGGAATGATAAGCACGTAGGAATTTAAAACATTCATTTAAAATTTTTCACCTCACCTTTTCTAAATCAAAAACAAGTACTTATTTAGTAAATAATGAGATCAGCAGTGGTACCTACTTGTGTACCACAATTATAGCACTATTTTATAACACTTTAATATTCTACAACATCAATTTTGCAAGGAAATATATATTCATTACCCTTAATTTCGGGATCTGGAAGATAACTAATTATGTCGGTATTATCTATAATTGAATGGTCATTATCAATAATACGAAAAACTTGTTTATTTTTTTTAAACGACTTGAAACCCTGCACTACAAGTTTTTCGTCGATCAGGTCTTCTATCAGGCACACATATTTATAAGTCTTCTTCCCTTTGCTGGAACTGAATTTAGCCAGTACAAATTTGTCTTTCTCTGGATCTTGCGTCTTGAAAAAACCATAAGCTGGATCTTGTGTCTTCGAGGAAGTGGCTGACAGATCTACACTATTACGAGAAAAGCGTTTGTTAGGTTGTTCCGTTATTATGTTAGCATCAGCAACAAAATCTTTTTCGGATAGCATATCGTCGTCTTCAAGCAAAATACTTTTAAAATAGCTTTCCATATCTTCGTCTTCGGAGTCATTTTTTGATTCGTATGAACAACTGCTATCGCTATCATCAGTTTCTGTGATCTTTTCTTTATATTTCTTCTTCTGCTGTTTTTTCTTCTTCAGATTATCACCTGATTTATTTTGTTGTTGTTTCTTGTTTCGTTGTTTTTGTGCCTTTTGTATCTTTTTTTCTTTATTATGTAGTTTAGCCTCCTTTTTTTTTAGTTTTTCCAGCCTTATCTTCTCTTTTTTTTCATGATCTTCAGTCATTCTTTGAATCACATCGTTATATGTTAAAACTTCTGCTGTACTGTTTACTATCCGTTTTTTTTGGGTTTTAGGCTGGTCATTTCTACGAACAGTTTTCAGTAGAAGTTCTTCAAATGTCACGTTAGGCTCTTGTACACTTCTATTTATTTCTCGCTTAAGTTGAATTGTTTCGCACTTCAAAATTTTAAGAGAGTCTGGCAATAGACTACTGTCAATTCTGTTAGGTATTTGCAATTGGATTGAGTTTTTTGTTTTCTCACAGTTATTGACTGACCATTTTGTATCCCACTTATTAGCTCCTTCATATGGTTTTAAAAATTTATGTGGTTCTTGTACAATACATTTAGAATTTTGTTCAGGTCTACTATTTGTGTTTGATTCTTTTTTTGTTTGCAGTACATCATTGGAATATTTTTCTTTATTTAGTTTGTGGTGTTTATTTTTATATGTTTGAGGTAAGGTTTTTCTCTGTTCGATTTTCACATTATTTTCTTTTCCTTGCAGTGACATTTTTGCGCTTCTTATTTGCTTCAGAGATGATCTTTTTTCCAAACTTCTTTTCAGATATTTTTTTTCTGTCAAATTATTATTAATCTCAGTCTCAATTTCAATTCGTTTTTGGTGATGTTCGTTAATTGTTTTTAAAGTTATCGTTAACAAGCTTGGAACAATAACTGTGTTGCTCTCATTTGTAATTTCAACACAGTTCAACACATCGGGTTCCATAGCGTCTTCTGGTTGGGGTTTGTATTTTTCAACAAGCTGTTCTTGAGCATTTTCCCATTTCTGCAATGTCAAAACATCAAATAATTCTTTCGGAATGGCGAAGCGATTTATCGGATATATCCCGGTTCTTTTAAAGCCATTCTGCAGAATAACAGGGTTTATTTCATCCCACACTTCAGTTAGAAGCCTAGCGAATTCGCCTTTTGGTAGGTTGACACCAATATGCAGCCTCTGCCATTGGATTATTTTTTCTTCCCAGCGATCTTTCAGCGGTTTCATTGTACTACAATCCAATGGTTGTAGTATGTGCGATGAGTGTGGTGGTAATTTCAGGATTGTAATACCTTCGGATGCTGCATATTTTATAACGCTTAAATCAACATGAGTAGCATGCCCATCAAATATAAGCAGCACAGGTCGCTCTTTGCCAATCGCAGGTACAAATGTTTCTCTCAAATACTTTTCAAAAATGGATGTTTCCATCCATCCTTTTTCACTGACAGAGTAAGCAGTTTTTACGTTTTTGTTCTTATATACCCATTCCGACCACAAATGTTTCCCTTGGAAAATAATCAGTGCCGGAACTTTGTCACCATTTGCATTTATCGCTAGGAGAATAGTGGTGTTGTTGCGTCCAGGGCCACTTGTTGTTCTTGTGGATTGGTATCCTTTTTTCCCGAGCACTTTTCCTTTTACTGGGTCGCTACATAAACTGGTTTCGTCCAAGTTATATATTTGCTTCGGTTTGTCTGATAATCCCAATTCTTCAACCACCTTTTCTAGCATATCAAAATATCCGTACACTATAAATGGATCGCAGGCCTTTCGTCTGGCCATCTCAACTGACTGGGGCTTTTTGATGCTGAGATTGTGCCTTTTTTGAAATCCATGGAACCAATCTTTTCCAGGTATGTCGTATTTGAACGGAGTTTCTATGCCATTACGACGGACATATTCGGATATCAATATTTTGGTTTCTTTTCTGGTCAACGGGAACCCATTTTTTTCCATGATATGCAAACATTCTGCTATATTACTTTCAAAATCAAAAGAAAACACTGTCGGTCTGCCTGGTCTATCATTCATCGCATGCGTTTCAGATAGTCTTGATACTATTGTGGATCTTGGTATGCCATATACATCTGCAGCTTGATAAGAATTCATTTTCTTACTGCGAACATCTTCAACTGCCTTATGAAGTTCGTCTAGTGAGTATTGTTTTTCTTTTTTTCGTATATAATTTCGCACCATCTAAAACAATACGAAAATACCATACACCTTTGTGTTAATTTGACTTATTTCTGATAACTTCTATAGGTACGTTTAAGTTGATACTGTGTAATTGATAGGTACTGATTCTGTTGAGTCCACTACCCAATGAAATTTAATGCTCTAGCTCAGTACCTATGGTAAAGATTACAGGCATGCATAAAATACATTAATGGCATATAGTTTTTTTTAAATTAAAATTACTCAAGTAACTGGTTTATTAACAGGCATCGAAACTACAGCAAATGGGAGCTCAGTTGACAGTGATTGCTTAAATTTTCTTCTTGAGATTTCTTTCAGAAACAATACTTCTTAAAATATAATTAAAAAGATTTATAAATGATGTCCTCTCTTGACACCCAATATAGTTTTCTTTTTATTCCTTATAGGTTTGCGTTTGACTACATACTGCCTGATGTTGAGCAGATATACAGATAGTACATTTGGTATATTTGTATAACCTTCTCGGCATATTTATATGCTCCCCAGAAAATTTTCATAGCACCACCTATTGACCTACCAAGTTTCTCGCATGTTGGAATAATAGTTCGATAGTTATGCGAGCGAGAACAAAAATTCATGAATCATACAAACATACATATTAATAAAAAGCAAAATCGTCCAACTTGCCACTAAGATGTGCACTCGCTCTATCGATAATAATAAAATCGCTTTAAATAACGATATCGTATGCACCAAGGTTTTTGTTACGTATAAATAAAGTATCGATATGGGGACATCACTAGTGTTTATTAACGCCATAGAAAATTAAGCGGGGTAATTTCGACTTTAGGTTAGTTGTAATAACCCCACTTCAATATCTTAGCGGGGCTATTTAAACTACCTAAAAATATCTTTAAAAACGTGGTTTTACATATAATAAATAAGTGGAAAATAACTTACCTTTTATACTTTCTTCATTCGCCCTGTGTTATTGTGAAAACAAACGTTCAAAACACTATTTTTTTTGAAAAATGTGACGAGCGTCCTTTCTAACACCGATTCGCAAAATGGCGTCTGACAAAAAATGCTTGTAGGTCAAACATTTTGTGCCTTAGCAGCGACATCTATGAAATATTTTCGAATTTAGCTGTTCATCGACTTGGATCTAGATGGCGATTTTGAATAAATGTAGTAAAATAAGAGTTATTGTCATTAGTTGAAATAACCCCTCAGTCGAAATAGCCCCTCCCAACCTTAGATATTTGCCTATTAAATTATTTTTTTAAATAACTCGCGTTGTTTCAATTTTTCCTAATATTTCCAAAGAAGGGCTTCCGTGAAACAACATTTTTTCTTAAAATAAGTCTATGAGACTTATTTTAAGAAAAAATGTTGTTTCACTCACTACAGAGGGTATTGTACGCCTACCCGACTACCCTAGAAGTAAACAATAAAATTATTTGTTCTAATAATTTAATGTAATCTAACTATTATAGATTTGATTCATGCAAGTTTACAGTTCTTAAATGAAATTCAGGATTAATTAAAACAAAACGTAAGAAAAACTTGATTGTAATAAATAAAATAACAATTATTATAATTATGTATTGTAAATATTCATCAACTCCACACATCAACAATATATTTCTTTTCTTTTTGCATTTCAGCAATTATTTTTTTAGCTTCATCTTGAGTGTTGCCGTTGTTCAATAGACATTGGATGAGAGTGTCTTGTACTTGTGTTGCCATGTTTTTGAGGTCTCCACAAACAAATAGATAAGCTCCTGATTCAATAAGTCTAGATATATCTTTACTATTTTGTAATAATGAATCCTGGAACAAAATAACACATTTTTATTATTCTCTATTGACAAAATAACATTATTGTAATTAAAATGAACCAAAATCTAGAAAAAATTAAATGCACTAGCAACACCAATTGCTTGGGAATATTGAAATTTTACTAAAATACACACCTGAATATACTTAGCACCATTGTCATCAACTCTCGAAAATGCTGTACAAAGTTTCTTCAAAACACCTCTTGAAAGAAACCCATTCAATTCATCTTCATAAATAAAATCTAACTTTGGATTTCTGCATCCGAAAAACAACCATGTTTCACGGATACTAAGGTTCAATTTACTATGTTCTTCTAATTCCTCTAAAAATCCTATAAATGGTGCTACCCCTGTTCCTGGACCTATTAAAATTAGTGGTTTTTCAATACTCTCTGGTACCCTAAATCCTGACATATTTTTCCTTAAATAAATAGGTACTTTTAACATGGTATCACAGTCCTTACTAATATTTAAATTGCCCATTCTCTGTTCTAAATTGTCTTCCATATTCAAAATCATGTTTTCCAACCAGCCAGTTGTCAATCCTTTTCTATTATTTTGCAATGGTAACACAGAGAAACATATTTTAAGGGATGTAGGTGCTTTAAGACCAGAATTGACTATAGAATAAGGCCTAGGAAGTAATCTAGGTAGATTTGCTAGTAGAACCTGTATAGGTGGTTTGCAAGATTTAAAAATTGCAAGTAATTCTAGTATGCTCATATTTCTGCCTAAAATATAAGTTTGGTAGGCTGTGGTACCCTCTTTACTGCAAAAGTATTCTAGAATTTTCCTTTCATTTTCGTCTTTTGTGTGCTGTGATAGAGCTAGCAGAAAAAGCTGTAAACAAAAAATAATATTATTTTTTTATATATCTTTAAATTAAATATAGTACTTTAACTAAATATTTAAATAGAAACATTACCTTTTTAAGAACCCCTCGGATATCAACACAATGTTTGAAAACATGTCTCAAAGTTGATTTCGTAGGTATGTGCGGAGGTATTTTAGTTTTCAGATTCTTAGAACTGAGTAAGTAAGACAAATCCGCTTGAGATGACAGATCTAAGTGTGATAATATTGAATCAACTTCTGAGTCAACATTTTCTGGAATTATGCCAATTGTATCTCCTGCTTGGAAGGTGAAATTGCTATCCTGAAAAATAGATCATGTATGTGTTACAGAAAGTATACCTGAATAGCTGTGTGAGAGCTTTTAATGGTGATTAACGCACCTAGTTGTTGAGTTGCCATAACCCAATTCCATGGTAATTTCAGGATAAAAAAGCCTGTAAAATTCCTGGTCTTATTTAGAACCATCGAAGCTGTACCAGAGTTCATGTTAATCAGTTCAGTCAACTTTGAGGTTATTCATTGCTAAAGTACAAATCTTTATACTCGTGAAAATGTAACATTCTACCTATAACCCTAAAGCAACATTGCTAAAAACAAATAGTTACTAAATAATACTTACTTGTACGTCAAAGGAGACTTCATACACAGCTTTGCATTCATCGCTGACCGCAGTTAGGCGCCGCCAACCATTTATACTGGCTTCAAATATATTGCTATTCGCAAACGGTAGAGGCGGGCTTGTTCCATTGTTATCTAATTTTACTTCCTATAAACAAAGAATAAGGTCTAATTATGCATTCTAGGATAGAAAATTAAATCTTTATAAAGGAGAAACTGCACAAAAACTTACACCATCTTCATACGATATTTCCAGACAATTTTCTTTGTATACTGGTAAATTTAATACTGAATCCTGAGGTATAGATTCAAGTAAATCTTGAAAACTGTTATGGATTACCATTTTTGTATTTCTTTATTTTAAATCAAGTAAAAATTCGGATTGAAAGTACATCTGCAAAATGCACTTGCCTTGCCCAGTGTTGCCAGATGAATATTATAAATTCCCTCCAAATCTTTTACAAAATCCCCCCAAAATATGGATATTTTAAGAAAAATCCCCCAATGTTAAAAAAAAAATATTATGACAAAAACATAAAAATACGTAAGTAAATATTTTTTTTCAACACACTTGCTCATAAAGGGGCTCTTATTTGCGCAAAAACAGTTGAATAATGACACGTTTTATTCACTAGTGAGTAGATTGTCTTTTTTTAAATTGCTTTGTTTTAAAAAAGTTTCAATACAAAAAAAAAATTGTGTCCATACATTTTAAAAACAAACTTCAACTATGTTTCCTTACTTTTGGTAGGTCTATGGTCGATTCCATTCATTCATTCATTCGATTTTTTTTAATAAGTATATTCTTTTAGTCTTTGGCCGATCACCATTGTTGTGTTGGATGCGCGCGAATAGAAAAACAGTTTATTTATTAGCGAAAAATGATAATTTCTTCGCAAATGTGTTGAAAAACGTTGTATGGTACACGCGTGTATTGATGATTATTATCCTCGGCTATCTTCAGACCCTCGCCTGACGGCTCGGGCCTCAATAGCGCCTCGGAAGTAATCACCAACTTACCTCGCTTGTACCATAAATAACTATTATTTCGGAAATTGCTTCCATTATTGCATCTGTATCTCCACATGCTTCATCGGTGCCATACATTTTTTCAAAATGAATTTCTTCAGCATCTATGCGCACACACAGTAGTTGGTGGTACAAATAATCTTGGGGCTCTATTCTCTTATCTAGCTATTAAGCTGTGATAATGCTACTCCAATGTATTGTAATGTCAACATCATAGCCGTTTTTTTATCTTTTTATAAATCGTATGTTCGTTTGTACTCAAACCACACTAACACATCGTTGTGCGTATGTATGTGCTGATTAGGTAATAAAATAAATTCTTTAAATTGCATTCAGTTATAAAAAAGAATATTTCATTGTTTTTCAAAAAAGCCCCCATTCCCCCCAAGCCCAATTTAGTTCCCCCCGCATAATCCCCCAAAGAATTTGTCCCCCCGAAATTGCCCCCAAGGGCTTAAAATACCCCCAAATTTGGGGGGAATTCCCCCAATCTGGCATCAGTGCCCTTGCCTGCCTTGCAGCAGCAGTTGGCCAAATTTTTGACTTGACATTGACAGTAACACGTGGGTTGACTTTTAATTGACTTTGACGACATATTGTGTCAGTCAAAACAATTATTTTTATTGTTAAAAAAAACCGGCCAAGAACACACGCGTAATAAATACTCATTATTATACTGTGTGTGCCCTAACAGTTAGGAGGGGATATGTAACCACAGTAAAAAACGGGAAACAAAAACACTTCTATCCTTACGAGTAGGGAAAATACTTCAAATACGGTTAAATTCCGATTATTATTCTCATAATGCTTTTAGGCTTCTTTTAGGTAATAAAATTAAATACTCAATAGAAGTACAAATGAATTTATTAGCTTTGATTATGGTATTTGCTGAATTTCAGATATTTCATTTAGTTTCGACTGGTGGTGCCGCCTCCACATCCGACACTAAAAATAAAAATAAGTAACATTAATTTAAAAAATGAACGTTTTCGTGTTTAATTGAAAATATTTGAGACCACAAAAAAACTTACAACTCATAATTTCTCCCTCTTCTCCTTGGTAACCTTCCAAACATTCTGGACATACAGTAGTGTCGCAAGGATCTTGAGGAGTTGTTGGGAATGATGGAGTCATCTCAGCTGGTGGTGGCTATAAGGTTTTTAAAACAAGTTTTATTAAGGCCTCACCAGTATTTTTCATAACACATAACGAAATGTTTAATCTTTACCTCAAGTCTATATAAATAAGACAGACGACAAGGGTCCCAAGTGGTACATAAAGTAGCATTATGCATCATATCCTTACGCGGCTCATCACCGAAGTAGTCAAACGTAATGACGATATTATTATCAATAGCACAAGTCTCTAGAAATTCATTAACGCTTACCTGAAAAAAATATTCAAAAGCATAAGTAGTATTTTCAATGTTTAGTTTTCTTTTAGTCAAAATATACTTAGCTTACTTTAATTTTATTCCCACAATCCAGCGTTCCATTTTGGAAATAATTGTTTTCTCTTTCTCCGTTTCCTAAACAGAACATCCAACCTTCGTGGAATGAATATTCAATTGGCGCCAACTCCGCCTCGATACATGGGTCAACCGGTACCGGAATAGATTCCTTGTCGTAGGTACACCTGCGCTCGTGCATGTTTGCTTGAACCCTATACGCGTCTAAATCCGGTTCAGATCCTGGGGGACACTTGAAGAAATTCCCTTGAAAAGGAAAAAAAATGAGTAAGCAATTCGCGTTCACTTATAAATTATTTTAGAAAAAGAGATCATTAAGCAATTCATATTGACTCTCGAAATATTTAAAAAAAGCTGAAGTTTTGACAGAAGAAGAAAAAGATGGGGATATATGAAGACGATAGGGAATTGAATATTCAATTACCATTCTGTATAATATAAATAGTTTTCTTAGTAGAACTAATAACAGTTCTAACTGTAAGTCCGTTTCCACCAGTCTTGATATTCTCCATGAGTACCTCCTGGGCAGCACGCTGTTCTCTCGACCATTTTGCAGCTTCTTCTGCTAATATTTGACGGCTTACTTTTCCCGGTGATTGTGTTGACTAAAATATACTTAATTAAAAACCACAGGCACATGCATAGATTGTTTTTGTGTAGCATCCTACTAATATTATAAAGGCGAAAGTTTGTATGTATGGATGTTTGTTACTCTTTCACGCAAAAACTACTGAATGGATTTTAATGAAACTTTACAATAATCTTGCTTATACATCAGAATAACACATAGGATACTTTTTATCCCAAAATTCCCACGGGAACGGGAACTACGCGGGTGAAGCCGCGGGGCGCTACTAGTAAGTTCATAAAATGTTTATAGGGTCAAACTTCTTTTTTTATTGACACTTACTTGAGGAGTATTTTCCAAAATAATATGAGGTCTTCCTAATGTGTGTTGCCATATTAACTGCGCAGCTATTTTATGCTTCGAACTGTGATGCAAAGGCTGGATTTGAAGGATACCATACCACGCTAGATCTCTGTACACGCTATCAGGCAAATATCCTGTCTAACAAATTGAAAATTGTTAAAATAACGTAGCTTTTACTCTTTTTAATAAATAAAAGAGAAAAACTTACAGGCATGAAATCCATGTGCCACTGAAAACATGAATTATTAGTAGATTAATAAAATTTTAGATACGAATATTAAAAAAGAATTATTTATAGATTGTACCTCCTCTTCCGCCGTCTCTGTCGTGTAAATATCTAAAAAAAAGTAATTAATAAACAATTTTTTTTTTGAAAAAATAACTGTGGACCTCATATCGCACTTAGTACAGTCAAAGTCAAATAAAAAGTACCTTACCTTGGTTGGTAATACCAAAGTGATCATTACCAAAGTGGGTACCTTTGATCCGACGCTGACTGTACATAGATTTTTTTCTTTATAACTCTCAAAAAAAAAACAGGAACACTTAATTTTCTACTCACCATCTTCATCGTTCATACTAGTTATTGTCCATGGAATCTGTAAATTTTTTAATAAAAATAATAACGGTCCCTACCGAAGTCCTTTTTTTTTTTACAGATAAGGATTTTATAGAATGCATTCGATAGCGCCAGCCGCGTAATCGCGTGAGGGATATCCTATAATAGATTTATAGATTTTAGTACTCATACTTACTTGCAAAAATAAACATAAAATCCACGTAAAAACACATGCATAAAACGTCATGTTTAAACGCACCACTGAAATAACTGTGTTGATTGCTTTAATTGATTGTTAGGCTTATCTTATCGTTTTTTGCAAATCAATTACTTAAACACTTAAGGTTGAAATATACCCTAAAATGAAAAGTAATGCCATATATCCCCATTTTCCCCACATACAAGAATATCCCACGGCTTCAGTTTACTTGCGTAACCAATGGAACATACATACCATTTACGTATATCTGAGCTAAATTAGTGTTAATACAATAAATTTCATTGAATTATTTTCAACAATACCCAATTATTTAACATGACTTCATTTTTCTAAGTCGGTTGAGATAATTAATGATTTTAGGATTTTTTTTTAAATTAGATTTTGATTAATATAGATTCTTCGTACATAGAAACGTGAGAAAATGGCAAGGCGAACTGTCAAAATGAATCATTAGAAATGTCAAAATTATATCAATCAAAGGAAAATGATTTCGGGCGTAGGTTCTTGCCGAATTATTAAATTTATGAATTAAATATTTGTGCTTTTGTGTTAAAATCACAAGAAATCTATAATAATGAATACACTTGACAAGCACCTTGCCGATTTGCGTATCTACGCTAACGAGTTAGATGCAAAATTGCAAGACGATCTAAACGCGACCAAGAAGCCATCGATTCCACCCAAAAAAAATAAGGCTCCACTACCTCAAATACCTCAAAGTTGTACGGTGAAATCAGCTTGTGAACCTTCCTACTCATCTAGACTCGAATATGCCAGTAAGACTAGTTCTACATACTCTAATTTGGTGCCTGTAAAGAGTTGTATAGTGAGGAACAGCGCTCGGGGAAAAAGCGGCGATGTGCTGTTGTACAGCAACCTGCTGCCTCCGGGCGGCACGAACCACGTCTACTCCAACGTGATGATGAATAGAAACACGTACGGCACTGAGGGTACTGAGAGTATTTACGGGGACAGAGATGCTAGGTCGGAGTTGTCTCGTGTGAGTGATCTGGGAGCGCAGTCTAATTACAGCGAACTGAGGCGACCTGGGTCGGCTTACCCGCCTTCCTCGGCGTCTGTCAACGCTCAAGACTTTTCTACTTATGGAGGGTCTCAGACTTCTTCCACTTATGAATCTCTTTACGAGCCTATTAACCCTAGGCCATGTAGTCAACTCTCCGGGACCTCTCTGTACGGCGGTTATGTTGGTACTACATCAGAACCCACACCGGAACCTGAAGATGCCTTGTATTGCGGCAACTGTTACAGATGTGGGGAAAAGATTATGGGTGAGACGACCGGCTGTACAGCGATGGAGAGGATCTATCATATTAAGTGTTTCTGTTGTCAACAGTGTGGGATTAACCTGCAGGTATACATTTTTATTATTAGTTATTTGATGCCCTAGCCAGCATATCTATGATCTGATACCTATTTGCAGTTCACTGCACTTGTATTATAGGTATAATTAGTTTTAAATTGACTTTTTTTATTTTTGTTTACTGAAAGTCCAATATCCATTAATTTAAGGTTAAACTTAAATAAAAAAAACAATAATATTACCAACCTATTCCAGGGTCGTCCATTCTACGCAGTCCAAGGCAAAGCTCTCTGTGAAAGAGACTACTTAGATACTTTGGAAAAATGCTGTGTCTGTCAGGACCCCATCCTGGACAGGATCCTGCGAGCGACGGGCAAACCATACCACCCGCGGTGCTTCACCTGTGTGGTCTGTCAGAAGAGCCTCGACGGTATACCCTTCACAGTGGATGCTGTGAACCGGATCCATTGCATTGAGGACTTTCATAAAAGGTATTTAAAGTTTATATTATTTATTTCTTTTTTATCAGCTTTGTTGGCTGTAAGCTGATAGGATAAATGACATGTGTACCGTTCAATGTAAACTTATTCTCCACATTACGTAGATCATACTTTATTTGAACATAACCTTGTATTTATGGTATTTCTCAGCTTCCATCACTAAAGCAATGTCAAATCACAACAAGAAATGTCTTTCCAGCTATCCCTTATTATATCTATCTGATATCTTCCTTTATGTAAAGCACCAACTTTGCTCTCATCAAAGTGGAAAGCACCTTAACTATTAATTACCATAATCTCATCCTACATCTATGCCTGTCTGTCTATAGAGTTATCAATACTTCACCCTACTCCTCTCTGTAGATACGCGCCTCGCTGCGCGCGCTGCGGCTGGCCCCTCTCCCCGGGCGGCGCGGCGGAGACGGTGCGCGTGGTGGCGCTGGACAAGAGCTTCCACGTGGCGTGCTACAGCTGCGAGGACTGCGGCGCGTCGCTGTGCAGCCGCCAGCAGGGCAAGGGCTGCTACCCGCTCGACGACCACCTCTACTGCCGCGAGTGCAACGCGCGCCGCATACAGGACCTCTCCCGGAACATCAACTGAACCACCTAATGCTTCTATCTTTTGAGCCATTCACACTAAACTTGAGCTAGAATGCTGTTGAATATATTAAACAAGTTGTGCTCGTGGTTTTACCGACATAGATGTTAATTCTGTGAGAAAGTATACTGAATTCAAATTATAAAAAGCATCTCAATCAATTTAGCAGTTTTTTTAGTTGACAGTAACACAACTTGTAGATGACTAGAAGTAGATTAGAAGCTGTGTGCACATACCAATGTGGTTCAATATTGCATTATTTGCATGTAGACGCGGCCTAAGAATATAATTGGTCATAAATTCTTATAAAAGGTATTATTTTATTACTTTAATTATTTTTTTTATAGATTGTACGTATGTACGTTGGTATTTGACAAGTTTCACCTAAGATTACGTTTACGTAATTAGGATATTTAAAAAAAAATATTATTATTTTATTTAACATACAATATTGTAGAAATATTAAATTTTACTTGTATTAAATGTTTGACTTGAATTTCGATGTAATTATACTGCCATAGTAAATGTGTAAGCTTTATATAGAATTGTTATAGAATGCGCGTTTTAAGAGATAATCATCATTATCAAAATTAAGTAAAGTATTTGTGTGAACCACAAATGTTTGTCTCGGTCTGAGTGTGTGCGTAGTTTCTGATACCCTAGATACAAGCTTCGAACTTAGTTAGGGGTCAGTTACTATAATGAGATGATGTAGTGAATGATTATGCTATGTTATTACTTACATAACAGTAATTAAATAAAAACAATTAAGACATAACAAGACATTAACATTTATTTTTTCTAATAATTATTTTAACATTCCCTTATTGCATTTAATATTATATTTGTAACGCTGTGTAGTTGTAAGTATTATTTTTATGTTCTAAAATTTTTGATGTTAAATTGCTTATCGCAATTCAGTATTAGATTTTAGGAACTATTTGAGACTAGCGGCGCCCCGCGATTTCACCCGCGTAGTTCCCGTTCCCGTAGGAATATGGGGATAAAATTATGCTAAAAACCTTCCCACTGAATCACTATCTATTAATACAAACCGCATCAAAATCCGTTGCGTAGTTTTAAAGATCTAAGCATACATAGGGACATGGAGACATAGGGACAGAGAAAGCGACTTTGTTTTATACTATGTAGTGATAACTCTATGATCACTATTCAACTATAGAATGTTTAGTTTTTATAGTTATCATGGTTATAGTAGCACTTATATTTAGACGGATGCATTCAGAAGCATGGACCCATAAAATTAATCTTGAAAGAGTGACAAACACCCATCACAATATATAATTCTTATATTAATAGGATTGAATGGTACTTATAAGTATATAAATGTAACTTGTTCTACTTTGTATATTTTTTATTTTAATTATAGAATATATATATAATTTTGTTTGTCTTGCACCGACATTTTGTTAGTGTAACTATGCAGCTATATATTATTACTACTATTAAATATTTAGATAGCTAAAACTAGTTTAGAAAAATTGATCTGTTTTTTATGCCCATACAAAATGTTAAAATTAGTTGATCTTTTCTGTTTGTAAGAGCCCATTGCCTGGCAAAAGAATCTCTCTTGCTGATGATATTATTACAGTGTGCAGGAATATGAAATCGCCATGCGTGTTGGTGATTTAAAATGCGAGCCATGTTTGGGATATACCAATCATACTTGGTCAACCCAGCAATCGAATGTAGGACCTAGCAGATAGCGCACCTCTAAGCCGCTTTGGCAAGGTTTACTTTAACACATTATGATTTTAGTAGGCCTAAATGTTATACTAAGGGCCTATTTCACCATCTTCAAGTATCCTTTCGAGTATCTACTCACAAGTTTTGTCTTTGTCACTTGATATAAAGTAAGAAAGAGACAATACTAACTTTACTTGGTGAGTAACTTTACTTGAAGGTAGTGAAATAGGCCCTAATCGAACTAAATATATAAGTAAAATGATAAAAGATAGTTGTTAAGTTTATGTGACTTTTGTATTTAGAATTTAATATTTACTAATTGCATGAAATATTACGATTGTATTTATAATTTACTGTGATGATATTTTTAAAAGTGTTTGTCTTATTTAGATTTGATAATTTAGATAATAGTTTTATATAAATACTTACTTATGTTTTTTAATAACTTAGATACTGATTTGAATTAAGTTTTTACCGCATTTTGTATCGTATTCCTATATTCATAGACAACTAGTCAGTGTACTATTTGTAGACGAACTAATAAAATAATCAACTGGCATTGTGGTTTTAATTTATTATCGTTTTCTATCATCAGTATACATCCAACAGCAAAAAAATATTTCCTAGTTTGTTGAAATTGAAGAGATTTACCAAAACTGCTTATTTACGTACATTATTATTTGTTATGTCTGTCAAATCCTAATGAAACTATATTTTTTTAACATAGCTTCATTGAGGAGATTTAAAGCTTTCTCCAGGATTAACAAAAGAATTGTTGTTCAACTTGAACTAACCCCAGATTTAGCATTTTTTGGTACAACTAAGGTCCTTGACCTCAATAATGATAAAGACTTCATAGTATTCACTAATCAAAAATTAGTTACACAAAAGTTATCTTTATCTTACATAGTAAACAGTATCCTAAAGTAACTAATAGGGATGCACCTTGTAGGAATTACATAAGGGATGAAAAAATAATAAAAGAAACAAATTATTAATTCCAGTTTCAATGCTTTTATTTGTTTTACACTAAAGATACTCTCCTCAGACCATTTAATGTCAACAGGTCGCCATCTTACAGTTAGTTACAATTAAGAAGACTTTGGCTTCTTGTGAAAAATAAAAAAGATATTTACACTATTACTCACTTATGATGTACTAAAACTAAATATTATATTTGCAAAGCAGTAACAAATTCTAGTTGTTGACAATATTGTATTATGTTCTTAAAAATGTATCTTGTATCTAAGTATATAAATTTCTTCTCTTTTTAGGCTGTCAATTATTTGTAAGAACAAATTAATAAAATTACGTAAAATAATAAATTTAGACTACAATTGGCACAAACAAAAACTTACAATTTACAAATGTGTTTTATAATAACAAACTAGGTACTTTTTGTTATATTTTCTTATTAAATCTGGTATTTCTCATATCAATCTGTAATAACATATATTATTTGATATTCTACAAACAATATTACATCGATAAACTGGTACTAGACATCGAATACAACATTATAAGCGACATATACTTATTAAATAGTAATAGCATTTTGAAGATGTCTCTAGACAAATTATGTTTCAAAATATATACACACGTAAGATCTATTTGGCGAATAGATGAAACCAATATTGTGTTTTGTCTTTGTTTTAGCAAAATGCTACATATTAAAAAAATCACTCTCTCTCAGAGATTCAGTTCACTTTAGTTTACCAGTCTGTCATTCAGCGGCCGCTACATTCGCTTGGCGGTCAACGAGGGCCTTTAAAACCTATCAACATCATATACAGCACATATTATTATGATATTATCTCTTAAAACCTCTCACTAAACCTAGCTCCGAATAAACATAATACATTTATTCAATTTTACACACAAAATATACTAGGAATGTTAAAAAACAACTTGAAAATCATTGTTTTTACAGACTTCATATCAATAAGTATATAGCTATAGACATTCATCTTGCACTTACATTCAAATTATTAATGTAAACCAATTTTACAATTAAAATCAATAAAGCTCTTTACGACAAACTATTGACAAATTTTAATTACATAATATAATACAAAAAGCCATTTCCAAATCTAGGCACGAAAATAAAAGTCCAAATCTGTTGCAAGCAAATATAAAATAAACTAATTGAATCCTTAAACCTATGTTATGTACATACTTCATATTGTTTAATGTATTATAAGCGTATA
Organism: Timandra comae; assembly: GCA_958496195.1. NCBI lineage: Eukaryota > Metazoa > Arthropoda > Insecta > Lepidoptera > Geometridae > Timandra > Timandra comae. The sequence continues at coordinate 10,760,006 of OY292364.1, read as the reverse complement.
CAAGTTATTGTATTAACAAATGTGGAAATCATAGATAATTCAATAAACCTTTGACGGTTAATTGGACCATTTTCCACTTAATTGAATCAAGTGGATAAATTAAAACTTTTATGTAAAGACAATCAGTAGATTAATTTTCAACTCATGCAAACATCAATAGGAATATTTCAATTCCATTCTAAGATACATACAAATATTATAAAATGTTTTGTAAGTATGGTATTTCAAGGAAAACTAATATTGTCTTATTTTGAGATTATATCAATTAAATTCCTGTAGGATATCTTTGAACACGGTTAAAACCGCGGCATGCAGTTATTAGTTAAAAACATGCAATATAATTTATACAAATATGTTTTTTGGTGGTTTTCACATAAATACAATTTGCCGAAACGGTGAAATTATAATGACCAACTGTAACACCGCCATAACGGTAGCGGATGAAAGCGTATCAGTCGAGCCTCACTGAGACGCTTTCTCCGATATGTACACATTACTTGTACAGTGTGACACATTGGCGATATGTTCATAAACATTTGATTATAAGTGTGGTACTACCACGCTAACCTGTGGCACTCATAAGTTAAAGCTGAACGAGTCTTTTCGGAGACAACTTTCCGTAATGTAACAAAGCCGAAGCCTTAGCGAACGGACGCGTGTCAGCTGAGCCTTACTGATGTGCGTTCGTCGATATGTACAGTGTTACACATTGGGAGTATGTCCTGGTGCGAACCATGTTCCAGTAGAGATCTAGCCGATCCCGGTAGAAATCAAGTGGGTAGGCGGTGTCTTACAAGGTTGGAGCTCGTCTTTGCATGGAGTTATATACGTTGGAGTGACATCCAAGTCCGAACTCTGGATACCGGTAGAGATCAAGTGTCGGCGGGCGCGTGGTATAGTTGTACCTGAAGGCAGCCTCGCGCAGTGTGCGGTAGTGGGTAGTCCCCCTACCGGAAGGCGGGCTTGCGGCGGTCGTGGCGCTCGGCGGCGGGCTCCCACTCCAGGTCGTCGGGGTCGTCGCCCTCGTAGTGCGGCGACAGCGCCGACAGCTCCGAGCGCGGCGAGGGCGGCGAGCGCGACCAGCGCCACGAGCGGCCCGCCGAGTGCGCGGGCGAGTGCGGCGGGGAGCGCGGCGGGGAGTGCGGCGAGCGCGGCGAGCGGGGCGAGGCGGGCGGCGAGCGCGCGGACGAGGCGGGCGGCGGGGACGGCGGCAGGTGGCCCGCCGGCATGGCCGACACCATGGCGGAGTACGACGGGGACGGCAGCGGGAACACGCGCGGGGAGTACGGCCGGACCGCCTGCTGGAGGGGGAGAAGGACGTCAGTTGTTGAGCTTTGTTTTGTGGTTAGGGCATGGTTGGACCGCACTAAGAGCTCGTAAACAAACTCATCTACAACGTCGAGTTTAACGTGGGTTTTCACGACGATCAACGTAAAACAGAGTGCTGTTACGCCTGGCCCGAGTAAACTTTCTTACAGATTCTTCTAGAGTGTGACTAATTTACAAATCGGTGGTAGATTTTAAAGAAAACAGCTTATTTTACTTAGATGTGTCAGAATACGCTCAGATATTATGTACCTTAATAAGTTTACTAAGTTCCTAAGGACCCAAACTAGAGAGTAATTATGAAAAACTGCCCACGTACAAGTACTAAATTCATGTCATTGTATCATCTTAACCATTCTACATCCATACCTCTTCTGCATTATTTGGCGGCGGCGGTTCCTGCTGCGCGTCGTGTTCGTGTGTATCTCGCCGCTGGCCCCGCGGGCGCGGGTACCGCGTGCGCTCGCGGGTCTCGGCCAGAGCGTGCCGCGCCCACACCGCCGCGTCGCTCACATCCTCCTCTTGTTCTTCCTCCTAGTTAAACATCCAGTCAATAAATATATTTCGTACATAATAATGTACTAATTCAAAAAATAAACTTTTCAAAATCCTATAAGTAGTAAGTCGAAAAAAGAGGCGTGATTTCCTTTCCTGCTTTTACCAGTTAAAAGAAATATCTGTACCAAATTTCACTTAAATCGGTCCTTACATTCTCGGGTTATATTGTGTAATAACCCGGCTTTGCTATGTATATAGAAGAGAAATTCTGGTAACAATCTAATTCTAATATATTAAGCAATATACAAACCTCTTCATCCACTGACAATCGATGATTTGACTTCGATATACCATTGTTGAGTGGCACCTCCGGTATCTCCATTACACGCCATCTGGGAAAACAATTACATTATACATATTTAATTTACAATAAGTTACAAGCTACAGCTGCAACCGAGATTTTTCTTGCTGTGCTAAAACAACGAAGTAAATCGTTCAAGCAGATTTCGAGTCATAGAAAGACACATTCAGTCTTCCTACATCATTAGTTACATAAACTAAAGATATTACTTTAGAATTTCTTCTATATTTCTTTTCCTGTATCCATAAGAGCATCGAATAAAGTATATATAAATATGAATCCGAAACCGCAAATATATTGGTCCGTGGCGGGGATCAACCCGGCGCCTTTCGGATGGAAATCAAATGCCTAAGCCACTGCGTCATCGACGCGACGTTGGTATCATACTATGGGTATCGCATATACATATTGCACTAGACTACTTGATAACTATAATGGTATCGTACTTGGGCGTGATAATCTCCTTGTAGGTGAGTATCTGCGGGCGCGTGTTGGCGGCGACGCTCTGCGGGATCACGATGTTGTCGATGTCGTACGACTGCCGCCGCCACGACCGCGACTCCGTGCTCGTGCGCCCGCGACTTCTGGAAACATGGTCGTGGATTCTCTAGTATTATACACCCCTATTTTGAATTCGAGATACTTAATCACAGAGCTAATGTAAACGACGGGTGACAATATAATAGTGAAGTTAGTTTTTTTTCTTTTGCTTTTATTTAAAAAGTTATGATAAGTCAAAGTTTTTCAAAATCCCGACGAATTTTATTGTTATTCTACACCGAACAACAGGCGAACGCTGCGATACACAGCTCGAGGTCATCGACCCGAGCCGTCACAGACTACTTGATAGATAGTGTGCCGTCTGGTAATACGACATTTATTTGGTATTTTTTAAAGATAAGTAATCGACTATCATTTTTGATATTTTTATTGAATACATGGATTCAGTTACTGCTACAGATATTCTGATTTTAATAAGTCCCATCATTTCAAAATAGGGGTGTATAAGAGACTAGCTGTGCCCTGAGGATTAACCCGCGTTGGTAGATTATTATCAAGGCTATATAAAATCAAGGTATCTAAGACTGAAATATTTTTTTCAAATTGGAACATATCCTGAGATTATAGTAGGTCTTTTGCCAACTATATTAATACTGTGGGCTGTGTTCGGTTATTTTATTATTTAACGAAATGTATGTCATTGTTTATTATCTTAATCTCATCCTCCTGATGATGGCCACCGAATGTGGCTGAAACTAGTCGAGGGATTCGACTTATAGGTATGTGTTCGGTTAGTTTAGGAAATAAACTATTTAGTACAAATATTTATAAATAATGCATGGAGTATATAGGAGTTCATGATATTTCGACGCCATTGTAGTATATAACATAGTAAAATTTGGTGAAATTATTAAATAAGTTACCTCTCATTAGTAGAATGTTCCTCGTCGCGTTCTCTCTCTTTTAGTTTTCTAGATAAAGGTGGTCGCCCTCTTTTCATTTCTGTAATGATGAGATAAAATATTTCAGTACTCTGAAACGAGCTGTTCGCTCGAATCTATACGTGTATAAAGATATCGTGTAACTCGCGCAAAATTTTGTCTTGTGGAAAATTCAGTCAGGAGTTATTCCAGATTTGGTTTAACTAGAGAATGTTGTATTGCCTCTGGGTTGATTGTTGATGACAGACGTTCCACGTTAAATTCTCTCAGAACTTAAAAAAACAAAAACCGATCCCAATTAGAAATCGGATAAAAGTTTAGTAGAAGAAGAATATGAATAAATATACATACTATGATGCTTCTTATTGTGCTTGGCGTGTGCGGGCGGCGTGTGCGGCGCGTGCGCGGGCGGCGGCTGTTGTGGAGGAGGCGGGCGGCGCGGGCGCAGCGAGCCGCTCGACGTCGCCTGCGAGAGGTGCCACCACGGGGACACGTCTGCGGGGAGATTCAAATTATATCAGTACAGAGGCGTAACGAAAATCTGTGGCAAATTCTCCACACCAAAAATATTTTACTATTGGAACCTATATTAGGATGTTCAACCAAACATAACATTTTGCTAGCCCTGCAATGTTGCGAAAGAATACAACCCATATAAAAAGTAAAAAAAAAACACTTAGGTAAATATAACCTATTTATCACACCATATATTTTATTGTCATGTTCTTTGTATCATTTGTTGGTGTGCCTGAATAAATGTTTTTTTCTTCTTCTTATATTACAAAGGTTATACTACAAAGAAAGTTCCGAGTTACAAGAAACATCTGTACCAAATCTCTTTTAAGTTGGTCCAATAGTCTTTGCATGGAAGAGTAACAATGATTCATTTATCCATACATATTATCTTATTTATGATATTACTATGAACAAATACCCTTAATATCACTAAGCACGGGATGGTATCCCGGATCATCCCGTGCCCGTCGCTGCGCCTCCGTCAGCGTACAATCGGGGGGCCCGCCGAGCGTGGCGTCGGCCCGCCCGCAGCACACCGGGCAACTCTCTGTCGGGAACTGGCACCGACATCTGCCAAGTCAAATTGGTAAGTTTAAAAACATTAAACAAGAATTGGTTAATAACTATTATTTTTTATGTATAGAATTATCACAAAACTTATTCTCTCTTTCTTCTAATTTTAATCTTTGGACCTCTATAAAGCTTGTATTAACAAAGAGCTTACAAAAGCAAACTTAAAATCAACATCATTATCAATTTTAACTACAGGAACGAATAATCTACCACCAACATCACATTAACTCGAGTAAAACACAGTCAAACTCACTTGATATCAGAAGCCTTAGCCGCCTTATTAGTCGCTATGTGTAGATTATGCATCTGGAGCAGCTTCCTCTTCTTAAAGGTATCCCTGCGCAGCGGACGCACTCTCGCGCACGTCTCGCCGCCGCCGTCGTCCGAGCACTCGGCCGGCGCGGCCGGCGCGCCCGGCAGGCTGCCCGAGTAGCCGGCGGGCTGGGCCGACGGGCCCGGCTGGTCTGACTGGGCTGATGAGCCGGGCTGGCTCGGATCGCCTTCGAATTCCACTGCGCCTTTAGCTTCACGGACCTGTAACATACAAAATAATAATTTATATAAATAATCTGTATGTTTTCATAATAATTGCTTTCAAAATGATCTAATGTGACACAAATATCATCTGCTAAGCAAATGATCCCTTTTCTAGGTTTATTTTCTTGCAACTAAGTTCTAGATGTTTTATACTCCAGATTCTAGAATACCAGCATTCATCCACACACTGCCCGGACAAACATTTATGGATCACAATATTTACATTGCACGGAACCGTTAACCCACTACTTGGGAAACCAACATGGTGACCACACTGTTGTATAGATCTATACAGAATGAAATCTATTACTTTTTCTTACCATACATTCATTAACAAATGAACTGCAATATTCAGCTACACACATATAAAGATAAATCACAACAAACGTATAACAAAACGTTATTTAAAGCAACCCCAAACCCTTTAAATAAAACCAGTTTTTGATCATAGATATACGAAAATGAAAGAAGCCATAATGTATACGATTGAATAATGCTATTTTTAGAGTAGGTACACAAGGATGAATTACTTATGGAGACATTCGAGTTGACTCCGTGATGTGACCTTGAATAATAAAATGTTGGGAATTGCTACTTAGGTGTCTGTTATTGGGAATAAATTTAATCAGAAATAGAATCTCATCTGTTATTTTGTGTTCATGTGCTAGTATTATTTATTTATTTATTTAATACTTAATGTAGAATAGTGTGTACAAAGGCGGACTTAATGCCTGATGGCATTTTCAGTATTACACTCTCTTTGTAATTTAAAATTATTTCTTTTCATATCATAGGAAAAGATATTAATGTTAAAAAAGTAACATTCATTTTGTTATTCAATCATGCAAAACAAAATTGTAACAATATAAAAATAGTCAATTGTCCGAATTATCTATACTAATATTATAATGCTAAAGAGTGTGTTTGTTTGAACGCGCTAATCTCAGGAACTACTGGTCCGATTTGAAACATTCTTTCAGTGTTTGATAGCCCATTTATCGATAAAGGCTATAGGCTGTATATTTTTTTTTATTCCCGGAACGGGAACTACGGGGGTAAAACCGCGGGGTGCTGCTAGTTGAATATAATGGATGTCTAGTCTACCCTTTCTCCTGTACTTATCTTATTCGACATTTGTACGATAAAACTACGAAATAACGTGAGACAAAAAGTGTTTTATAAAATAAAAATAACCCGTACCTATCCAAATAAACTATTACTCGATAAACACATTGTCGACCATGTCTCAACCGTCGAAACATAAGAGGAAAATAATAAATGTTTCTTTCACATAAGTCCCGCGAAAAATAGTTATATAACTGATACCTGTTTATGCAGATCATTATGCTGTCGTATCCTGTACTCCAGCTCCTGGATTTGCGCCTGCAGCCAGCTCCACCGGGACGCGATGGACGCCCGCTCCCTCTGATACGTCCACAGGGCGCGCTTGTTACTGGAATAGGGAGCGGTGGGTTAGTTATTGGTAGGAACAATTAAAGCTATTATTAATTGAGAATTGCTTAAGATTTCAAAGACCTAAACTAGGAATAACTAATAGGATACCTGGATTTTTTATTCCAAATCTAGCGGCGCCCCGCGGTTTCACCTTTGTAGTTCCCGTTCCCGTAGGAATATGGGGATAAAATTATGCTAAAAACCTTTCCACTGAATCACTCTATCCTACTAATATTATAAAGGCGAAAGTTTGTATGTATGGATGTTTGTTACTCTTTCACGCAAAAACTACTGAATGGATTTTAATGAAACTTTACAATAATCTTGCTTATACATCAGAATAACACATAGGATACTTTTTATCCCAAAATTCCCACGGGAACGGGAACTACGCGGGTGAAGCCGCGGGGCGCTGCTAGTATAGTATAAAACAAAGTCGCTTTCTCTGTCCCTATGTATGCTTAGATCTTTAAAACTCGACGGATTTTGATGTGGTTTGTTTTAACAGTGGGAAGGTTTTTAGCATAATTTTATCCCTATTTTCCTACGGGAACGGGAACTACGCGTGTGAAACCGCGGGGCGCCGCTAGTTATATATAAAAGAAACTGTAGAGTCCTAATTGCGGAAAACTGTAACACTTACAAATAAAATACAACATGTGATAAAATGCGACATTGTGTATTATCTGTAATGCGTATTTTTGTGATTATTATGATTGTTTCGTGCTAAAAATGAGTCAATATGCCTACGAAAATATAGAACAAATATTGATTTAAATAAATCATATTATGTACACCACCAAATCAATAATAGTAGGTACCTACAGTGAGTAATAGGCTTAAACACCAAGATCACTGTGTGTATGGTGTATCAAATTAAGTAACACATAAAATATTTAATTTGTAATAAAAATAACAATAAAATGTCTCCAAAAAAGATAATAAACCTTGTACATATCTTTAACACTAACATTCCTAATCAACAGTAGCTTAGGCCCTGCTTCAATAGGTGGCATTTTTATTTTCATTTAATTCAGTTTTACAAAAAAAATTAATTTAAAAAATCCCCAACACAATTACTTTCAAACCCCCATAACTTTTAAACGGGTCAACCGATTTTCATCAAACATGTCTAAGAACACTCGCACGTAAGTCCCCTTTAATACAAAAAAAACTAAATTAATATCGGTTCATCCGTTCGGGAGCTATGATGCCACAGACAGACAGACATGTCAAACTTATAACACCCCTCTTTTTGCGTTGGGGGTTAAAAAATTTAAATGAAATAAAATAATAGAGAAATATATTATTTGAACCCTAAAAATACTAAAGACAGAAATCATTGTGCAACACATGACATGGTCTAGTAAGATGATGCAATAGATACTACATTACATTCGGGACTAATTTCACCTTAGAATAGACGATTGATAACAATATTTACATTCTTATCTCATTAACAGTTCAATGACCTCATTGGGCTTAGGATTTTAAGCAAAAATATATCCTTTATCTACATTAATATTATAAAGAGCAAAGATTTGTTTGATTGTAACAAATCTATATAACTCTTACGTTACCGAGTGATGTACTGGCTGACTGACTGACAACACGCAGCTTAAACTACTGGATGTAGAGAGCTGAAATTTGGCATGTATGTTTGTTGGGGGGAGTAGGCTACCACGGATTTCTATAAATTCCCCCTTTAGGGGGAGAAAAGGGGGGTAAATTGAAATCTGCGCGGGTGAAACCGCGGGGCGCTTCTATAGCGGGCTCATAAATTACTGAACCAATTTCAAAAATTCTTTCACCATTAGAAAGCAGCAATCACCCTGAGTAATATAGGTTATAGTATCCCCGTATTCCTACGGGAACGGGAATTACGGGGGTGAAACCGCAGGGCGCTACTAGTTAAAGATAATTTAGATATTGTAATAAGGTAAATTTATATGAAACAGCTGATGCTATTTTGATGTGATTTTCTTTGAAAGATAGCTGCTGATGATTATAAGGAGTAACTTAGCTAACATTTTTAAAATTAAATAATTTAATTTCAGAATTTCTTAAAAAACAAAAATATTTTTTGTAATGTCAATTCAAATAAGAAACTATAAATTCAATATTTTTTTCATCTTTAAATATGAGATTAATAAGGATAACTGCAGGGCTTAATTAGTCTTAAATACATAATAATGATCTCACAATCAACTATAATGAAATGATAAATACATAATTTGATTAGCAACTGTCTGTGAAATACTATTGCAGGGCAAAGACCTAACCAATATAATTTAAGTCTAGCTGTTTGAGAGATTATCACTACATAGTATAAAACAAAGTCGCTTTCTCTGTCCCTATGTGTGCTTAGATCTTTAAAACTACTCAACGGATTTTGATGTTTTAAAAGATAGAGTGATTCAGTGGGGAGGTTTTTAGCATAATTTTATCCCCATATTCTTACGGGAACGGGAACTACCCGGATGAAACCGCGGGGCGCCGCTAGTCCAGAGTAAAGAGATAAAAAAAAATAGCAAGTTCCACATAGTTTCATATGTAACATTCATTATGTTAAGCTTTTATTTTGACATACAAAACTCAAATTTATTTATTTGTTCTTTTTTTAATTACAAAAATAATAATAAAATTATTTGTGTCATTTATTTGAGCCTTTTATAAATAAATTATTTTGAAAGTCATAAAAATATCCCTATTTTTGAAAACAACCCATAGTTTACATATTTTAAGATTTATGATAATTTGTAACAATACATATAATACAAAATCAATAAAAGCATAAATTCCTTAAATGCACATTAGATTGTGATTAAACTATTGTAATAGTATTTTTCTTTTACATCATACTAATATTATAAAGCCAAATGTTTGTGGGTGTGGATGTTTGTTCCTCTTTCACGCAAAAACTACTGAATAGATTTTAATGAAATTTTGTACAGATGTTCCTCATACCTAGGAATAACACATAGGATACTTTTTATCCCAAAATTCCTACGGGATAAGGTTCCACGCAGGTTAAACCGCTAGTCCTAAATAATAAAGAGTTTTTAGTGTTCAAATTGCATTAAAATAGTTTTCAGCCAAATACTCCTGATACAAAATTGCTCTTATATCATAGCTAAGAATACTCTCTCATGTCCCCTCTACATTAAATCAAAATTGGTCAATTAATTTGGAAGCTACAATGTAGCAGACAGACTGATGTGTGCCATTAAACTTATAACATTCCTTTTTAGAAAAATCTAGAAATTTTCCACTGTTTGACCCATGTAGTTCCCATTCCCGTGGGAATACAGAGATAAGATATTATTATAGACTATGTTACTCCCTAGTTGTACCATAGGTAATAATGTGGTTTTTTATTGGTATAATAATTTAATTTACAAAATCGCTTGAATAGATCCAAAGATTACTGATACATCTCTCCACAAACTTTAATAGTATAGATTTATAGTAAAATAGACTACTACTATAAATTAATCTGTTTGTCATTAAAAACTAACTATGTGCAATTTCACCCACATTTCTACACAAATGTACAGTGACTACAGATTTTTACACCCACATAGTAAAGGTACAGAAAAGGCTATTTTTCAATGTTATGTCAATATGGATATATTTAGAGTGAGAACAGTGATTCGAAATTATTAATTTGCCATACACATAGCATAAGCACAGCTAAATGATTAAACAAAATTGCTGTACACATTAAATGAATAGATGTTGATAAATGAAATATATATTAATCCTATTTAACAGTGATATAAACTACAACTTACATTGGCTTGTGTTGTTGATGGGGGTTGTTGTAAGGCACCGCCTCGTCGTTACTCTCAGCTCCTGATGATGAAGCCGTAGCGTCAGAGTCCAGCTCTTTCTTCACCATAGCCAGGTGAGACTTCAGTGCCCCCGCAGTCTCCTCCAGTCCAGAGAGAGTACCGGGCGCTATGCCCACAGTGGCAGACTTCGACGCATCACATTTGGATGTGCTAGCACCACAATTTTTAGGACCCACGTAGCTCTTGGACGCAGCACTCGCTTGTAACGCCGCTGTAGTCTCCACCCTCTTCACCAGGGCTTTCATCCCCATGGGCCGCCCCCCGCCATCCTTCCGAGCGCCCTTGGTGCACTTCTCGAACGTCTGCGCGACCTCCTCCGAGACCCTCTTCCCGATGGCGCGCGCCTGCAGTATCCGCAGCCTCCGCAAGAGGAAGGCGCACCGACGCTCCATGCGCACCTGCGTCTGCCGGATCCTGTCCTCGAGCGACTCGGACTCCGAGTCCGCCGGCTCGGGCAGGTCCAGCGGGAAGATGGACTCGGGCTCGCCCGTCGACAGGGCGTCATTGTTATTCTCAAACGTTTTCATCACCTGTAGTAAATCGTTTCCTGATAAGTCGACAAGAATCTGTTCCATCGCTTGGGGCGCCTTCACATTGGGCTGGTTCGGGAGGCCCATAACATCGGCTTCGGGCGTCGCGAGGTTATCCACGGGAACGAGCACTTGCCTCCCATTGCACTGGAGTTTATCATAATGTTCTAGTGTATCTCGATCGGACGGCTCTGGAGCGAGTGACAGAGCCGGGGCCATGTCACGAGCCCCGAGCCCGTGTAGCCCGCCGCCCCGCCTATCACGGGGCCCTCCGCTTCCCGCGCATCCCAATTATTATGTAACACTTTCACTGTATCCAGAATCACTACACTCATTAAACACAACACATCACACAAAGCTTCCTTCCTCCCAACGGGATCAATCTCCCGCCGGTTCCATTGTCAACTCAGACGGGCGGTAGCCCCCAACGAATCTTCGCGCTCCTGAAAAACAACGTTCAACAGTGTTACAAGCCGGTTTTTGTTAATTTCGGACTAAAACATACATTGCACGACATTTACATCATACATTTGACTGAACCAGAGAGCTGTAACAAATAAATTATTCGAAATTTGATCCACGTGATAACAAAAAGAGTACGCTAGTGGTCGCAGTAGCTTGTTTTATGCACGATACGAAACAGGAAATGATACATTTCTACACTAATTTATTGGTTATTTGACAGAAATTTAAAAAGTACACAGGTTAACAATTTACCTCTAAACACACTGAATGATAAATTAGTCACTGTATAATTTTTTTTTTAGTTCTAATGGCGGAATTAGGCCAAAAACACTATTGGAACGGGTATATTAAGCACTCGCAATAGCATCGCACGCATCTAGTGACGAAACATTTTTGCCGCACACAGAGCTCAACTCAAAGGGAGCGAGAGAGAAGGTTGCTTATCGAAACAAAACTAGTAAAAAAAGAAAGAGATATCACACATGTCCTTGATAATGTACTTGCGCGGTAAAGTCAAATAAATTACCATACAATCAATGAACTATTTTAGGTTTAATTTAAGTTAATTTTATAAAAAGAAGTTATTTTTTAAGTCACAGATCTGTAAAATTAAGCTAGTAATAATCCTTTTCTACAATTTATAACAATTTTCAGTAATATAACGAATGTTTGTACAACGACGATACAAATTACAACGCGTAATACGCCAAATGATTTAACATTGAGCAACTTTTAATTAAAATAATATGATTATTATTTTCATACACATTTACAGTGATTTTTTTTCCGAGTAATATTTTAAACAGGAGAGGAGATTAACCAAACTATTCAAATTTAAGTCGAAAAAAGAACGTAAAGAAAAAACAAAAAATAGACTTCCGCCACTAACATGAATTTGATTATTACGTTCCAATCCATCAGATCATATGTTAAGCATAATTTTTTTATTAATGGCAACACTGGCAACAATTTTGTTTGACAAACCAATTTTTTTTTTTCTTGGCTTGATCTCAAAATGATAAAGAAAAATACTGTATTTTGCAATGCAACAAAGAGAAAATAAAATATTTCAGTTCTAGCAAACATTTGTAAAAAAAAACTGTGTTCTACACTTTTAGATTTTAGAATTCTTTCGATTATAAGCACTTTATTAATGTATTCTTGTAGTAGGTAGTAACTATAAAGTTTACAGTAGATTCTTACAAAGGAGCACCTACACATACAGTTATTAGTTATTAATAGAAAATAATTTACGAGCTTTTACTTTTTACCAAAAATACCTTGATGAAAATGACTTACTTATATGATTGTATACTTGCCTATCAAGCCAGACAATTTATTAAAAATGTAAGCTTTGTGTACCAGTTACCTTCAAATTTAGATACAACTGGCTAAAAAAACATTATGGTATCTACCTATAAGGACTTCAGGGTCCTATATCTTGCAGTAGCAACCTACTATCTACCAATCATTCATCTGAACAACTTAGATATTTACTTAGTTTTCTGTTGTAATATTTATTAATTACTTATTCAAATAAGTAAAAGTTGCTACTGTTGTTATATAATATAAATAAGCAAGTACTTAGTAAAAAAATAAGTAAGTACTTGAAAAGAGGTCCCTAATAAAAAATATGTTCAGCTGAGCAACTTCTCTAACCAAGAAATTCTTAGAAGAAAGTTAATTAGCTCATGTTATAAGTAATTTATATTTATTTACTTGTAAATTCAGAGCAGATGTCTAAAAAATAACATTAATAGGTACTTACCTACTTACTTATAAAATTTAGTTAAGAAAAAATATATTTGTTAATGTCATACCAACCATAATGATAAAACTATCAATTTAAACATAATCCTTTAAATAAAAGCCTCTTTAACATCCCCTTATTATGTATGTAGATAGGTACTTACTGGCTTTAATGAATAATTTGCTTTCAAATAATATGAATAACTTGGGTTTTACAAGACATTTTTATGCAAACCAAATTCATGGCAAAACTAAAAACTTACCATTTCCACATATAATAATAATTTAATTAATCATATTTATTCAGAAATGTATAAATTTAAGGAGTAATATTCTAATATTAGATCTAATATTTTCTTACCTTGTTCATAAACTTGTTTGTAACTCCCTTCTTCCATTTTACAATTCCTGTGAAGACTATTCACAATGCTGGACCACATTTTGTATTCTTCCATTATTAAATCTAAAATAAAATGTACTTACTTAAAATTATTGGAAGCAAAATAAAACTGACCCAACCAAAGTTGCAAAATTATACAATGACATTTGACATAAATAGTACAAAAAAAAATTCAACTTGTCAATAAAAATACTGTAAAATTATATTCTTTGACTCCAAATCTTTCCTTTTTTTACAAATGAAACAATAAATGAAAGTATGTCTTGGTAACAATTACTGTATGTTTAAAGAACTAGGTAAATACATAGGAAGAAATACTTCAGAACTTTATTTAATTGGCCTAGATCTATTAGCCAATACTATATTTTAAACTATTAATTTCAATTAATAATTGTTACAAACATTTAATAAAACTGAACCTTTAGATGGTGATGCATTTTGTTACAATGTTTTATATTATACACTTGGGTCCACTTTAATCATCTTGCATTGTTTAATAAAACATTTCTGTTTTATTCAATGTCCAATTTAAATGCAAGAAGATATTATAACTCTTTAATTTTATTGATATCAAATTGTGAGACAACTACCATGAAAGCAAAGATATATAAAAAAAATCAATTTATTCAGCCGCTGGAAATATTTTGAATGGCATCTACCTTTACAAGATGATTTAAAAAAAGAGAATATTGATTTATTGTGTCTAAATACATTAATATAAACTTTTTGTAATATTATAACAGTTTAAGAGTCCGTAGGTAGGTTTATTAGAATTTATAGCTTGGAAGTTAAAGAATTAAGTTATATTTTTTGAACAAAAGTTAAACTTTGTTGATCCAACTAGTTGTTACAGCTTTAACTTTGCATTGCGATTTAAATATTTATCAAAGCAGCAAAAGATACACGTAAAAGTAATAAAATTAAAATTACTGAAGAAGTAAGTACATAGATATTGTTATGTTTTTGTAAAAAATATGTATAAGTACTTAAATAAAGATTTGTTTATTCCTGGCATTTACGCAAATAATAAAATTTTAACCAATTTATCTAGTTGTTGCTCTACTTATTTGTTTTTTATTTATTTCCAATTTCTTACCTTTTCTCGTAATGATACACTACAAGTCTAGAGGAGAAAAGAAAGACGACCAAAAAAGGACAGAGGATTTTGAAATTGAATGAATGATGGCAGCAGTTGATGTGATGATGGAATTTAGTCTGCGACCGATACAAATATTATGTGTTATATTTTTTTAAATGGTTAAAATATCTAAATAATAGTGGCCGTGCTAAGCTAAACCCCATTTAATAAATCTTAGACCATATTCAAATTTAAATTTTTACTGGGCATAGTAAAATAAACCTTTTCCCAACTCCCAAGACCTTAGGCTTAGGCCATTTTGAAACTACATTTATATGTATCCTGTAAGGTTTATTTTATTTATTTATATTCATATTTCCTTGATTATACTTAAAATAATCCTAAATATCGCTACATGATAAAAAATATTTTTATTTACCATTCATTACCAGTTATATTTTAAAACGAAATTTAGGTTTTAGAACAGATAATTTTGAATTTTGTAACATTTATAATGTTTCTCTTTCACACATAGTGAATTTTTAATTTTTTGTTTTGTTTTAATGCTGTCTAAATCATTGACATATAACATGGACGGGGCATACCTACGAAAAAAACGTGTATACCTATACTTCACTGAGAGCGAAAAATGGCGGCTAATAGTGCAGTCCCTATCGATATGTCTGAAAAATAACATCGATAATAGATTGTAAGTATGTTTTCTTACTTTGATTAATTTTAAGTTTTATAAATAGGTCTTACTGTAAAAGAACATTATAGATAGTTTGTAAAATATAGCTTGATCATTGTGACATACAGAGTGGCCCAAATAGAACGCTCAGTAAGGGGAAGTATAAAACTATAAGATATACAAAGATTTGTTTTTAGGATCCATGTCCTCGATTTTAGTAAAAAAAAAGTGCATTCATAGATTTAGAAAAAAAAACTATTACTCTCTTTGAGAATCGAACCCGGAAATTTTTAAAAATTTAATGTTCATTATTTTAAACTAGAAATGGATTGTGTACATCTTTAGCAGTAAGTAAATGTTACTAAGAAACATCATATCTAAATTCATTAAAATGCATTGTTTTTAAATGAAATAGTTTGGTACAAAACTCGCCAAGACATCATTAAAGTTCCTTCCCAGTTAATATCCCATTTCAACACAAATTCACCATTTCAAGATACAAAATGCAATAGTTTGTATATACGGCCGTTCGTTCTAGTTACAAATAATTAAAAATATTTTTTTCAAAACTTCCGGGTTCGATTCCTTTAGTGAGTTATAGTATTTTTCTAAATCTTTGAATGCAATTTTCATTTTAACTAAAATGGATGACATGGTTCCTAAGAACAAATCTTTGTATCTCTTATAGTTTTATACTTCCCCCCACTGACTGTTTTATTTGGGCCACCCTATATATCAAACTTTTATTCATTATACTCTAGTTGCCGGGATATAAAAATGACGATAGAAATTATCGACGTTTCGTACTATAATCGATACTGATGTAACATTTAATTGGGTTTTATTTAATTACAAACGTTAGGCATTCAATTAAACGAATATTTCAATATGAATACAGATATTCTCAAGAGCAAACCTCAAATCCATGGTTTCTTATGGTATACTACATGAGAATCTGAAAATTGGACTTTATATACTTACTCACTATTATTTAAGATCATATATGCACAAAATGTAAATAAAGTTTATGAAATAAAAATAAACACCAAAATTAAAACGTACTTGAATAAGTGTTTAAATAACGTTTTATTTAAAATATCGATAGTTTATAGTCTGTGGTCACGATGTTTCATTGCCCATCACTAAGTAAGTTGTAAATCCTTTTGTTATAGCTAGAAAATAATATGGCGAATATGGCCACGAGTAGGTATTTCAATGAGACTAAGAATGACAGATGGCTATTATAGTAACTGTCAGAAATACTGTTGTCCTTTTTCCCTTACGCAAAATTATGAACGTTAAAAAGAGACGGCTATATTTTTATAACTTTGGCGTCGATAAGCCTCATACTTCTATAACTATTTTTTCTATAGTCAAACATGCGATGTCCATGTTATATGTCAATGGTCTAAATACGTTTGTGATTTTGATTTATAAATATATTTTGACAGTGACATTTGTTGACTGACAGAACAGACATCTCCTTCCCTCCGCCAAATCGCCAAGCTTAGCGGCGCGCGGCGCGGTGCTGTTTTGGTTTTGTTTGCATTTAACGGGTAACTTCTGTAAATTGATGATATTTTGAGTTAATTTAAGTTGTTGAAAATGGCAAAAAGTTTTGATGGAAGTCTACAGTTGCATTCAACTCATCATACTCCTCTCAGGAACAAACGTTCTCGTCAATTGATGGTTAGAGAAGACACATTAAACTTATCGCCGATTTTGAATGAAACTTCGATTTTTAAAAACCTCAACGATACCAGTTTGCGGCAAGTTTTGGATGAGTCTTCAATATTGGTAAATACAGGAAATGCTGGAGATGGATTGAGTGAAGCCTTCTTTGAAATAATTCAGGCCAGTCGTTCCAGTGATGTTTTGGATTCACTGTCGAGGTTAGCTCAAGTTTGTTGTGATTCTTTAGAACTCGTTGAGCCGTGGAACAGATACAATGCTCAGAATTATTGGCTAGCCGAAGAAGCAAACACTTGGAAACTACTTCATTGTCTATATTCAGATTCTATCAATGAACACCCAGACTCGCTGGATAACCTCATCACTGAGACTACATTGTCACAACAAACGTTAGTCAGTGCACTGTTTAGAACCGATGCGGAACTAAGACTGCTTCAAGTACTGACTGACTGGTTGGAGGCTACTGCAGCCTACCAGGTGGAAACAACTAAAACATCGCCACCACTTATAGCCAACAATGTCCACTGGAGCAATACCCTGCATGAGTTACTTGTTGGGAACAGTTTATTCAACAAAGATAAAAACAGGGCTATGGTGACATGCATGGACCCCGACGCCCCATACAGACAGAAGAAGACAATTCATTCTGATGACCAAAAAGATGATACTGATTTGTGTAAGAGAATATTTACTGAAGTACGGTGCGGTCGATTCAAGGAGGCTGTATCCCTGTGTATTAGTGCCGGTCAAGCTTGGAGAGGAGCAGTGTTACAAGGGTGGGTCTTACTCCATTACTTGCCCAGGGAGAATACAATCAGTCCTTTGGAAATACAAGGAAACCCTTCAAGGGATCTATGGAAGTGGTGTGCCTTGGGTATCGCCAATAATATATCTGAAAACATTCACTACAGAGCCACAGTGGGCATACTGAGTGGCCATCTCCCCAGCACTCTGCCAGCTTGTCATGGAAACTGGGAAGACTTACTTTGGGCACATTTAAAAATACAAATAGAAGCCAGAGTTGATAGATTCCTCCGTGAACATCATGCTACAGCATATGCTAACACAACATCACAAGATGTATTGGAGTTATTGCAATCTGAGTTATTTATTGATGAAATGAGTTTGGAGCAAGTATTTGGTGCAGTCAAATCATTGATGAATGGTAAAAGAGAGTCACACTACCAGACATGCCAACGGCATTTGATGCTCGGCCATATTAGAGCAGTAATGCAGGATTCATTACAGTGGTTAGATGTGGCTGAAGACAGATTCATTAGATTCTTGGCTCATCTAATCCTTATTCTCAGATTGATGGGCAAAGACCCTCAACATGACGTTGGAGACAAAATTCTGGAGAAATATGTTGCCCAACTGATTGACAAACTAATTGATGGGTCAGTTGAATGCCCTGAGCTGATTGCTTTCTACACTTCCACAGTGCCTGCTGACAGGCAAGTGGCTTTGTATGCAGAACTTATGGACCATGTTTACAAGAGTGATTATCGTGAAGGAGTTGTAAAAGCAGGAGTAAGTGCTGGTGTGGATGTCGCTGCTGCAGCCAGAGTTGCCATCAAGAAGGCTATAGAAGATATCCAGCAGAGTTACGGGAGTGTAGACTTCACCTTCACACAATCGACAGCCATTGAAAAAGATAAAGTATTAATTGACAGAGTTATATTATCCCTGGAATGGCTGGCTCTCATCTCCAACCAACTGGAAGAGGCTCTTTGGTTGGGCAATGCAATGATAAGAACATTTATTTTCATTGGCAACACTGATGCAGCTCTATCTTGTATTCTGAATATAAACAAACTGTTCCCAGAGTTTGTGACTAAAGTATCATCAGACTCCTCCCAGCTCAGAGAGCATCTTTGTTTGAAGGCTTATTTGGAAGCTCTGGAAGGGTTTGCCACATGGCACAGACACTTTGTCAGTGGCCAGCCCAAAGATGTGGAACCACTGCCTGCTGATGCATCATTTGCTGATAAAGTGCACCATGAGCAGAGATGTGCACAAGTGGAGCAACAGAAGGCAAGATGGCAGAATGCTATAATGCACCAGTCCAAACACACCAAGAATCTGCTGTACAATGTGCTGATGTTCCCGGGAGGCTGGCTTCAGGATGACAGTGACTCTCCAACTGATGTCAACTTTAGTGAAGAAGAAAAGAATGACAGGCTGAAACAAATGGACACATTGAGGCGTCTCTGCATCCCTGAAGTCGCCATCCTAATACTGAAGATACTTCAAAGCAACAAGGATGATTTAGACAACCACCGGGAAGCCACCAAATTGAGCGATCTAATTGCAGAAGAGAACAGAGGTTTATACAAAGTGTTCACTCAAAATAAACTTTCTGAAATTCTGGAGAGAATCACAGAGTCTTGCTTTGTTCTAATGGAAAATGGATTTGATATGTTGGGATATGAAACAAATGAAGAAGATGAGGAATAATTTGTGTGCATTTTTTATTAAACAATTGTATTTACATACTGTTTTATTTACATTTGTTTTAGAGAGATACAGCGAGACCCATTTAACCGAACAAAGTCAAATAGGTGTCTTAAAACATACAGAAAACTTAAAAATATGGATAGTTAATTAAGAAAGTCTTGATAAATTAATTTAAAAATATTACAGGGTCTATTCAAAAAACATAATATATTGAAATTAATATAAATATTGAGTTGAGTTACATTTTCGTCTGTACATAATATAAATATATTTTGTGGGTATTTAATTGGAGTATAATTTTTTTTATCAAAGACCCGAAAACTTACGAATGTTAAAAGAACTTAATAGTCATGTTCTATAAAACAACAATTGTAGCTAGAACATACAGACAAACACTTTCGTTTGCACTGAAATGAGGTTCAAAGTCTCTACTATAAAAACATTTATTATGACACAGTTACGGGATTCAAGTTAATAAGCTCATTACTGCTCTCTGCTAGCTCCGTTATGGACACTCTCCCTCTCTGCTTTATGAACTTGGCGACATCTTCTAGTTCTTTCTGTGAGATGTATATGAACTTCCCCCTGTCGTCGATAACTCCTGTTAGTTCCCCGGTTGACTGTAAGTCATTTATCCTGTCTATGGCGGCTTGGGTTTTCAACTTGAAATGTGCCGCTAAGTCTTCGAGTAGTACTACTTTTTGTGCCTGAAATGTTGATAAAACCAATTGATAATTTTATTAAGTGCCAGATTTTTTCATGGAACATTTTTACTCTAGATCTTTTTACTAAAGAACTATTAAATTAAAATTGTAGGGTAGTCAGTTTCAGTGTGTGTTGAGCTTAAAAGTTATGTTAATCTTATTTATACCTTGATATAATCAATGAAGTCCTTCAACAAGCTCTCCCGGTCCTGCTCCTCGTTCTCGTCGAAGCCCTCTCCCTCCACAGTGAAGGCCGCCTTCATCGCCTCGTATTCTTCTTGTTCACGACGCTTCCGTTCTTCTTCCGCTTTCTTCTCTGCTTCTTCACGAAGTCTTTCTTCTTCCTAAAGAGGTAAATTTAACAAAATTTTGGTTCCCGACGATATGCTAGCGCGTTTTTGGGCGCGAGTTCGGCACTTGCGGTGAATCACATCATCCGAATACGTTAGAACAATGGAGGGTAGAGTCTGTATAACCTCCATGGTCGAACTTCGGATCGTGATTTCCATCAGTTTTAAAGATTGCGTATCGATCGCGGGACTTCAGCTTAGTGTGTTTCACTTATTATTATTATGCATACATTTACTTTTATTTTTACTAACTGCATCCGTTTTAAAAGAGTTTTTACACTCGTAGTTTCTGATTGCGTGGAAATTTCGGGATGAAATATAGCCTACGTCTTTCCCTGGACCATAAGCTACCCATGTACCAAATTTCAAGTCAATCGGTTCAGTAGTTTAGCCGTGAAAAGGTAACAGACAGAGTTACTTTCGCATCCTACTAATATTATAAAGGCGAAAGTTTGTATGTATGGATGTTTGTTACTCTTTCACGCAAAAACTACTGAATGGATTTTAATGAAACTTTACAATAATCTTGCTTATACATCAGAATAACACATAGGATACTTTTTATCCCAAAATTCCCACGGGAACGGGAACTACGCGGGTGAAGCCGCGGGGCGCTGCTAGTTTATAATATTAGTAAGGATTAACACAAAGGATAAAACAGCAAGTAATAATTGACATTTATCTTTTGGTTGTATGTAAGTATATAAAAAATATACTTATTTTACCTCTTGTTTCTCTTCAATCTTCTTTCTCTCCTGCTCTAACTCTTCATCTTTCTTCTTTTTCATTTCTCTTATCTGTTCTTCTGCTTCTCTCGCCTTCTTCTTTTCAAGTTTCGCTTCTAACTTCGCTCTTTTCTGGAAATAAAAAAAAATTTGTATTAATTTTAACACATATTCTTCTTTCTTAGAAATATAACATAACATAATCATTCACTACATCATCTCATTATAATATTATTCTTAGATATATGGAAAACTGATTTTAGTAATTTATGTAATAAGTAAATTAAATATTATAAAAGGTATAAACACAATATGACCTACCTTAGCTCCCATCTTGTCATCAAACTCGACCTTCTGGGTGGTGCCAGCTGCATTATCCTCATCAGCCTCCTCAACCACCTCAGCGTCTTCCTCTATCACATTTTGTTGACGAGCCGCTGTAGTGAAAAACAAATACAAATAAATTATTGTTCTTAAACATGGGTACAAAGCAAACATACAAAGGTGGTAAAATATATAAATAGAGCGCCATGTTTAACCTATAGGGCGTGTGAACAGGGAAAAGGAAAAAACATTTGAAACTTATACTAAGTACAAACTAATATTATAAATGCGAAAGTAACTCTGTCTGTCTGTATGTTACCTTTTCACGGCTAAACTACTAAACCGATTGACTTGAAATTTGGAACAGGGGTAGCTTATGGTCCGGGGCTATGTTTTATTCCAAAATTCCCACGGGAACGGGAACTACGCGGGTGAAACCGCGGTGCGCTGCTAGTTAAATATAAAAGCAATAGTATTATAATTAGTCTTAATCAAATCAAAGTAAAGTCACATATAATACATTCTAATTTACTTATGAAGTCTTCGGACTGATCGCAGATGGAGGGAAGAAAAAAAAAAAAAAAAAAAAAAAAAAAAAAAAAAAAAAAAAAAAAACTTATGAAACTTAATTCATTTCATGTTTGTGTCGCAGCAATATTTATTTATATAGTTAGACACTTCAACAATATCTTCTGTACTACTGATAAAACTTATTCTATGTAACATTCCCGTGTGAGATATTTTTACAGAAGTGTACATACTTCTCTTCAAAAAAAAAAAAAACAAATACAAATATTAGTACAAATAAAACTTATTTTTAAAATGGTAAGTATGTATATGCCATTTGTTTGTGACTTATTGATGAATAAAGGAATTATAGTTTTTGAAACCTAGTTGGAGCTAACTTTTTAAAGACGATAGTGATCAATGTTGTCTTACCATTGGCTCTCATCCGTGCCCTTTGATTCCTGACAGCTTGCACCCTTCCAGGACCTCCATCCCTCTGAGCTACAGCCCTGGGCCTTCCACCAGCTTAAAATAACCAAACAGATGTTATGCCAAATGACATCGAAAGTTTACATAGGTTTTTATAACATAAAAATAAGTTTGTGACTTAATAATGACTACTCACCTTGAGGTTTAACTTGAGATACCCTTAGGAAAGCTACAGATAAAACAATTATAACAATAGCACTGATAATTGCTGCAATAATAAATGGATCCATGTTTATGAAGTGTTTTTAGTTTTCTTTACGTATTAGTTTACAATGAGTGCTTTTTATGTGAATTTCTATTTACACATGGTAGAGTATGAGTATTTAATTAAAAAATAGATATTTATTTTATGTTTTGTCTCAGTTCGAATAAATAAATATTTCTCAAAATTAGTGACGACGAATTCGAACACACGGCTGACAAGGCTAAATAACGTCATTTGTTGACAGTGATTTTGACGGTAATTAGAAAAATGATCACGTATCTCTTTTAAAATTCAAACGCTATCGTAGCATAAAAAAGAGACATATCTATCCACAATGTACGTGCAAGAAAGAGATGCACATTCTTTGAAAAGAGACGTTTAACGATGACGTGTGACATGTCATGTCAATAACCAATTTCATTTCGTTCGCCGAAGCCGATTTTATGGCCTGACTATTTCATTGAACCGTAGTTTTAGTAATTTCACAAACTAAAACATGGAAATATTAAAGTTATCTAGTATTTTTGTAGTGTTTCTCATTTTCGATTTAACTTCAGCGTTATATTTCCATATATCTGAAGGGGAAAGAAAATGTTTCATTGAAGAAGTGCCTGATGACACGACTGTTATTGGTTTGTTGCTAGATTTTTCGCTTAGATTATTATCAGTGTTATTTATAAAAGTTACAATGTACTAAAATACACTGAAAGCATCACTAATATGTTAAATTTCGTCGTGTTCCAGTAAACTACAAAGTTGAGTTATACGATCCGAGATCGGGTGGTTTCATGCCTTCAACGCCTGGTATCGGGATGCACGTCGATGTAAGAGACCCTAACAACCAGATAGTGCTGTCACGAGTGTACTCGTCTGAGGGAATGATCTCCTTCACGTCACACACTCCCGGTGAACATGTCATTTGTATGTTCTCAAACACTACAGCTTGGTTCAGTGGCTCGCAGCTCCGGGTAAGTTTTAACTTTTAACTACATTTTTCTGTAGAATCTTCTACAGTTTATTTTTAACTAGCTGTGCCTAACGTAAATAATGTTCTGTATCCTGATAATTTCGGGATAAAAAGTATCCTATGTGTTATCCAGACAATAAAATTTGTCATGCCTGTGTATTCACTACATTGCAATAATTCTTTTACTATAATCATGTTTTAATGGTCTATCATTATATGCAGACAAAACTATTGAGATAACATACCATTTAACTATAACATGATACCCAGCAACTGTGTAAACAAGTTACAATATCAAATAAAAAGTTTATAGCAAAAAATTAGTTTTAAACTTTTTATTATAAAAAATGTGTAGCTACACTTATTTAAATGTTGTAATAACATGGCTCAGGCTTGGGATAACCAACACTAATACAAGAATGTTGGGCTTATTCCAATCTGTCCGCCAAGTAGTTCGATCATATAACTACTTGGACAAAAATATTCCAAATAGTCCGACAGCAGTAAAGTACAGTCAAATAAAAAAGAAATAACAAAATGGCTCTGTTCAAAATAAATTATGTTTTAAGAAATTTAACAATAATCTATTTTAAAATACCAGGAGAACAGAACTGTAGAGCAGGTATTTTCAATAAATAAACTTAGTTAAATTAATTCACAAAATTAAATAAAGTTATTGGTATTTCTATGGAGAATTATTATTAGAAGTACCAGGAGAGCATAACCTAAAGCGTTATTTTTTAAATAAAAACGTATTTATGTTTATTATTCATATAGGCTATAATATAATTCTAAGTATATCTCCTTCACCTTGATGCTTCTCTGGTACTTTCATTGCAAAAATCTTAAATAATGACTTCATTTCGATCTTTTATTTTAAGTGGTTCTTAAAAGAGGATTGATATATAATATTATAGGTTTTTATATGTATGTGAAGTACCATAACGTGAATACTGGGCAAATATTTTTCCCACTTGAATGTACCGTAAAATTCACTGTCGGACTATTTGGAATATTTTTGTCCAAGTAGTTCGATGATCGAACTAATTGTCGGACAGATTGGAACAAGCCGAATGTTGTACTTACTTACTTATTCTTCCTCACTGTATTATCAAGTGAAAAAATAATTCATCTTATTGTTGAATCTCACAAGCAAATACTTTATCTTTCTTACTGTATTTCCATCACTGACACAAGCATGTCTTTCAGTGGCATCTTAGAAGCCAATACTTTTACAAGACTTGATTACACTTGATTATTCCTCCTCACTGTAATAATATAATCAGTAGATAAACAATAAGATGTGTATTGGGATCTAACAAGCCAACACTTTCCTTTTCCAGGTACATTTAGACATTCAAGTAGGAGAACATGCAATAGATTACGCGAGTGTGGCACAGAAGGACAAGTTGACTGAACTGCAGTTGAGGATCAGACAGTTACTGGATCAGGTCCATCAGATCACTAAGGAACAGAGTTATCAAAGGGTATGTTTGTGTTATAGATGTTTCTATAAGTATAGTTTGTAAATTCCTTGCCTGAAATCATTATGATTAACAGGATATTTACCATGTATACACCCTTATTTTGAAATTGCGATACCTTATCTCACAGCTAATGTAAACGACGGGTGACAATATAATAGTGAAGTTAGTTTTTTTCTTTTGCTTTTATTTAAAAAGTTATAATAAGTCAAAGATTTTCAAAATCCCGCCGAATTTTATTGTTATTCTACACCGAACGCTGCGATACACAGCTGAGCGCGGTCATCGACCCGAGCCGTCACAGAATACTTGATAGCTAGTGTGCCGTCTGGTAATACGACATTTATTTTGTATTTTTTAAAGATAAGTAATCAACTATCATTTTTGATATTTTTATTGGATATATGGATTCAGTTACTGCTACAGATATTCTGATTTTAATAAGTCCCATATTTTCAAAATAGGGGTGTATTATTTGTTTTAGAATTTCCGATAATAATCATAATAATTTGAGTGCTAATAACCATGATAACTATATCCTTGCATAAATATCTTATAACATACTTTTTTGTCAATTTAATTGCAGCAGTGTTTACTTTTGGGATATAAAGTATCCAATGTAATATCTAACTAAGTTAATGAAATGCTGATTTTATCTAATTGGATGAATTCATACTACATATAATAACTTCCCACTAGATAGGCCTCAGTATGGAGCCATTGCATGAATTAGTAAAAGTAGAATTGATGCAATCTTTTAATTTTAGAAATTACAATAATTGCTTAAAAAAATCAAGACCTAAATTCAAATATAATGATTTATTGCACCACTTTATTTACTTATTATTAACTTATTGGAATGATTGCATTACTTATTAAATAATAATTTCTTATACAGCATCGAGAGGAGCGCTTCAGACAGACATCCGAGAGCACCCACCAGCGTGTGCTCTGGTGGAGTCTCCTGCAGACGGGAGTCCTGGTCGCCATCGGCTACTGGCAGATGAAGCATCTCAAGAGTTTCTTCGAAGCCAAGAAACTAGTCTAAATTCTAAAATCCTATATAAGTTTAGTTGTGCTATTGTGTTTCTTTTTCAATAATTTAATAACAAATACACCCCTATTTTGAAAATATGGGACTTATTAAAATCAGAATATCTGTAGCAGTAACTGAATCCATATATCCAATAAAAATATCAAAAACGATAGTCGATTACTTATCTTTAAAAAATACAAAATAAATGTCGTATTACCAGACGGCACACTAGCTATCAAGTATTCTGTGACGGCTCAGGTCGATGACCGCGCTCAGCTGTGTATCGCAGCGTTTGGTGTAGAATAACAATAAAATTCGGCGGGATTTTGAAAATCTTTGACTTATCATAACTTTTTAAATAAAAGCAAAAGAAAAAAACTAACTTCACTATTATATTGTCACCCGTCGTTTACATTAGCTGTGAGATAAGGTATCGCAATTTCAAAATAAGGGTGTATAATTTAAAATAAAATCAATTCCACTTCGGAACAACAATATGATCTGTATTTTTGAAATAAATAAAATTGTACAGTGGATTTCGGTATTTTTATTAGCACCTTTTTGATTTATTTTACATTAATTATTGCTTAAGTGACAGGCCCTCTCTCAGAGTAAACTCCAACTGAAGTTTGGTTAGGTATCCTCTCCTTAGGGAAACTGTAGTATTTTTCCTTTACAATTTCAATTGTACCATATTTAGATAATGCGTAATGATATACACTTCCCCTTATCAGTAGCCCTTACATGTTTGTATCAGATGAACTAAGCAGCTTGTGACCCTGAGTGACATCTCCTTATTAATAACTTAATAAGGCCCCAATTAAGCTTAAAAATATTATAAGGCATCTTTGTACACTATGATACATTTTCTTTAACTTTGAATATACTATCTAAATAATTGATGAACATAGTTGGATCTGCTTTAGGGAACGGGTGTAATAAATTGAAATCTACATCGTCTAGTGTCGATATTAGTGTGTCGCATGTACAGTAGTACAAGTGGCCATCTATTTGGAGTCTTTCAGCCAGTTCTAACTGATGATTATCCATTAAATCTTCGTTTACAACAACTAGTAGCGGTTTGTTCCACTCCAAGGTTTCTAAGCAACTTCCCGCCCCTGCGTGGCTTATAACTAAGTCTGCGTTCTTTATATCGTCTTGTATTGAATCCTTAAACCTATATAAATGTAGTTTCACCCCTTCTTTTTCGTAATCTCCCGGTTCCACGTCACTGTTTCCAATTTGTAATATAACCTCTTTGCAGCCGATTTTCTTGAGTGCTTCCAATGCGGGAGGTTCTATTATGGTTTTACATAAAAGATCGAACCTCGTAGTTCCGACTGTTATAAATATTTTGAAGTATTTGTTGGACATTTTGTAAATAAAACGATTTAAATGTTTTTCCAAAATAAAAACAAACAAGGAAAATCCGTCAAAAAGTATGAATGACAATTGACAGACAAAGACGTTAATCTATAGATTGACATTGACTGTTTTACCATAAAAATAATTGGACCAACGAAGTATTCTTGATCAAATAATTAAAAAAAAAAACAATGAACTATTAGACTAGGCGTATGCTGAGACGCAGGCCGCACAGGGCAGAGCAGGCACGTGCGACGCAGACATGTGTCTGTCCTGCTCTCTCTCGTGACGTTCCATGCTTTACAAAAGCTCTGCTCTGCCCTGCGCGGCCTGCGTCTCAGCATACGCCTAGCCGTATTGTTGTCCCTGTTGTATTTTCGTGTTTGAGGTGTCTGGTCAGTTTGTAATTCGAAAAATGCTTGCAATTTTGTATGAACTTAAATCACACATTTCCGTTACCGTTACTATCACTGGTGTTTATATGTTTTATTGAAACCCTTATCTTGTAATGGAGATGATTTTTGTGCTATAGGTTTCCGGTTAGATACCTACTCAAGGCATTAACATGTCTGATTTCATTGTTTTGGATATCTTCTTTCTATTTTATGTTTGTCACTATCACTATCACTACGTAGCATAAAACAAAGTCGCTTTCTCTGTCCCTATGTCCTTACGTCCCTATGTATGCTAAGATCTTTAAAACTACGCAACGGATTTTAATGCGGTTTGTTTTAATAGATAGGGTGATTCAGTGGGAAGGTTTTTAGCATAATTTTATCCCCATATTCCTACGGGAACGGGAACTACGCGGGTGAAACCGCGAGGCGCCGCTAGTACAGTATAAAGTGTTATATGAATAATGTAAACTACTTACTGTAAACAATAACTAAGTTGGTACTTCACCTAAGTATGTATGTACGTACTTTATAGGTTCTTCTCCTGCATTTATTAAATGGACGTACCTACCTATTCACCTACAGGTCAGCTGGTTAAGCACTTACAAGTTACCTATATAACACCAAAATATATAACCTAAACTATTGGGATACACCTACAATACAATAGAATACTTACTTAATATTCAAATTGCCCCCTATTACACGTACGTATGTTGACTATAGACATTTTCATGTACTTAAGTACATTAGATACTTACTTACTTCGAAATTTATACACATAAGAAGTTCGTAGAAAAAGTCAAATACGTACCTATAAAATGAAATACTTAAATATATTTATTGTTGTTTGATTTGTTTAACGTACCTACCTAGTTGCTGTTATAGATGTACATAAGTACCTAATTCTAAATCACGAAACCAAGTCAAGGAATCACCTACATTCGTGTGTACATGGACTCGAACCCGCTACGATACAATTATAAATGTTTAATCAGCTTCACTGACCTTTTGCAGGTGTATACCTACCCCATCTTGAAATATTACAGGGTGTTACAATAAAATAATTAGGTTTATATTTATTGGACTTCGAAATAGCAGCTATACGCTTTGAGGGCGAAAAAAGGTTTGGGAACTCTGCTAAATAGATATATTTTATTAATGTTGAATCTTATTTACAGTATACTTGCCTAAAATTATGTAAGTACCTACTTATATACTCGTAGGAAGAAGGCAGTTTTCTGCAATAAGACTCCTCTAATTTGGGATCTTTGTACGTGCTATGAATTTTTTTGGTTAGACTTTTGACGGTTCTTAAGTATCTGTAACGACTATCGATGATGTTAGTGCGTCAGCTGGGACCCCCACAGCTTGATGAGTCATCCAATGCACGGCATCCCTCATGAGGGAACTTATTATATACTTACTTAAGTAATTTTTATATTGGCTAGTCATAACTATTATTATCTAATTACTAATATTACCTCAAGGGCTTTGTGGTTCGTAGCTGGAAAAGGAAACTAACTAATTTTCAAGAATGTTTGTAAATCACTAAATTGTAATGTATCAAAAGCAGTAACATCCCGTATACAATTTCATGTAATCTAACCTATATTCACATAACAACCTTCGAACTATACAGACACTGGTCTATAGAACACTGCTCGATATTAAGCAGTTTTATTAATTCCACACGAAATGGTAGCACATGTGGCTAATAAACTGATTAAATAATAATTGTATCGTCGAAATTATTTTTACGAATTATGAGTTGGTGTTCAAAAGAGTTGAGTTTCAATAGAGAGAGTGAACGGATGGGAAATGAAGTTGTATTGGTTTGTGTGTCTGTTGGTGGGTGTGGCTGCAGAGGATTTCCCTTCGTTGATCACAGCGAACTCTTCGATTGGTAAGGTGTTAGTTAATAATGAGTAAAGCCTACACTTACTAAGCTTTAAATACATATTTATCTACATACTCGTAAGTATGTATTGTTTTCACATCTTGGTCCAGTCTCTGCGCATATTTAGTTTTAGTAAATTACTACTCACATACTTACTCACAATAAGGATCTAAGTAAACGGAATTTTGAAGTAGCGAAATCATAGGAGGTATAATACCAAGTTTGATCAAGGTTTGAACCCCAATATTAGGTTTAGTGCAGTTCTCGACAGATAAACCGGTGTTGATGAAGCTGTAACTTTTGGGAATGTTGTGAATTTTGTGAACCATTGCTATCTTTTCTCATAGTAATCTCACTTTTAGCGGTAGTATTAGACCGACAATATCTCGGGGAGAAGTACCAATCAGTTCTTGACGAACTGAAGGACTTCATAAAGGAGCTGACGCGGGTTGAGCTCAAACATGGCGGCGTCGTCGTCCATTACTACTCCTGGACTTCTATTAGTCTTAAGAAAGGTGAGTCTGAACTTCTTATTTCTACTGATTAAAACTTTACCGGAGATATGCATAATGTAACTGCGAAAAAAAAAAACTAAATACATAGTAGAGTTTTTCCAGATTAGTAAAGGCGTATGTACCTACCTACTACTCCGAAGTGGACAGTTGACAGTAGACAGTTTTCTGCAGTTAGATTTCTCTAAATTAGGCCCTTTGTTCGTGCTGCGATTATTTTTAAATAGGCTTTTGAGGACTTTAACTAACTTTAAGCAGTCTAAGAAATAGAGCGACAGTCATAGACACACGTGTTCGCTCATTGATAGTTGGCAATTATTTAGCAATGCTTTAAGTAAGCAGCTTCCAAGAAATATGCCGCTTTCATTAGTTAGACATTTATAGCCTTGTTGTGATTGAAGGTCAAATTATTCTATAACTAGAGCTAAACCATCTCAAGTTCTTAGAAGGTGACGATATTAAGTGGAACAGTAACCTTTAACACCAATGTTCAACAGGATTCCTCGCGGTATTCAGCATAGCATCATGCATAGACACGTGGGACCTCTTCTCTCGCACTCAAGAAGAGGAAATTCTTCTCTTTGCATTGACAGAAGTAGATTGTCCTCGGCTTCCAACGAAGGAAGCTGTCACCGTGACCTACACCGACCCTGGAGAAGAACTGCCCCAACTTCTCCTGGACTTAAGGACTTCGAATGCCTTTAAATGGAAATCGGCAGTCATTTTGCATGATGATACTTTGAGTAAGTTGCCTTTTGAAATACTAGTGAGGCAATATCAATACTTAAACGATACGAATCGCTTAAAAATGCTTAGGAATTACTTTGTTTCTTTTATTTGAGTCCTAATCACCTAAAATCACTTTGTCATCTTTAGGACTTCTAAGTTTATTCGTACTATTTAAATCTAGGGTACCAGATCCTTCATAGTATTAAACAAAGTCACTTTCTCTGTCCCTATGTCCCCATGACCCTATGTATGCTTAGATCTTTAAAACTACGCAACGGATTTTGATGCGGTTTGTTTTAATAGATAGAGTGATTCAGTGGGAAAGTTTTTAGCATAATTTTATCCCTATATTCCTACGGGAACGGGAACTACGCGGGTAAAACGCTAGTTTTACCTTTTGACATTGTACAGTTTCCCGAGTCGATAAAACCATAATCACGCACAGTTTGTGAGACTTCTCATAAACTCACTAGATTATTGGAACTCTATTTTCAAAGTAAACTTTAGCAGGTCTTATAACCGTTAGATATTTTGAAAGATTTCATTTCGTTCTCCAGGTCGTGATATGATTTCCCGCGTAGTTCAATCCCTGACTTCACAGATAGATGACGACAGCGCATCTCCCGTGTCAGTCACGGTGTTCAAAATGAAACACGAGCTTAATGAATATTTACGGAAGAAGGAAATGTACAGGGTGTTATCAAAACTGCCTCTGCAATATATTGGTGAGACAATACATATGTAGATATAGGAGATAACTTTATTTTATTTATTTCTTTTAAGTTTTTTTTATTATTTCTTCACGCTCAAACACCTTGACGGATTTGGATTACATTTCTGTCATATAGAAAGTTTATCGTCTGGAATAATAATGAACTAGATACTTTTTAAGTCAAAACTCCCACAGCACCGATATTGACGCGGATAAAACAGCGGCACACAGCTGGTAATTCACAGTAGAGACATAAAAAACTAATGCTCTAGGTGAGAACTTCATAGCAATAGTAACGACAGATGTGATGACAACCATGGCTGACACTGCGAGAGAACTCCGCATGTCTCACACGGGAGCCCAGTGGCTGTACGTGATATCTGACACCAATAAGAACAAGGGAAACCTATCCCATCTGATCAACGCTCTGCATGAGGGAGAGAACGTCGCTTATATTTATAACGTGACTGATGGTGATCCGGATTGTCGAGTGAGTTATCTTGATATCTTAACTTAATTTCACTTTGTGTGTTAATCAATCACCTTATAGCCCTTGTAAGTAGGCAGTTGTTGCGTAATGTTTTACACCTAAATAACTTGGGTCCTTTATGTTTGATGTATTTGGTTAGATTTTAAGATACTTATAACCACCTCGACAACTGGGTCCTACGGCTCAACGTACCCTTTGAACAAGGAAAGGCTCCTAAAATTAAAAGCCACTTAACAGCAATTCATCAGTATTTCGAAGGTTTCAGATGTTTCTTAACATGACATACCTCCTATTTCTACATTACTCTTTTTCTTCTTCTAAATCTAGAACGGCATAATGTGCTACTGCGAGGAGATGCTAGGTTCGTTCATATCGGCGTTGGACGCGGCGGTGCAAGACGAGTTCGATGTAGCGGCGCAGGTCTCCGATGAGGAATGGGAAACTACCAGACCGAGCAAGCTGCAGCGGAGGAACGCATTGCTTAAACATATGCAGGTGAATAGAACTATGATAAGTGTTATGAATTTGTTTTGGTATTGTCCAAACTATTACGCACATTGAACGGCAAAATTTTCGCAGTAGTCCTTTAGCAGTGCCCTGGGTTGACAATTGGGAATTTGGACTTTTCTTCCCAGTTGTTACCAGGATAAATTTATTCCTTCGCGCTTAATAATACTTTACTACAATAATATGACAATGAGAGGAGAGAGACTTTTTCTTTATCTGGCAATAGTATCTTCTACAATCCTTTCCATGCCTAAAAGTGTTTATTATACTTACAAAATATTTTTATTTCCCCAGCAATACCTCCTATCGAAGAGTCGTTGCGGTAACTGCAGCACTTGGCGCGTGCTAGCAGCCGACACGTGGGGTGCCAGTTACAGAGGGTACTCAGACGGTCAGTCAGGATCTGGGGTTGGTAACATCACCACGAATTACACTGCTGGAGTCATTGAGGAGATTGATTTGTTGCAGGTAGGTGGTATCGTCAATGGAGATAATACAATTTCCATTGATTGTGGTATTGTTGCCAAAATTTTAATATTCTTAACTCAAAAATTGTTCCTTAATCACCGTGATTTTACTGGCTAAATAGTATGTGACGACTCTCAACTTGAGAACGATGAAAGAACCGATCCCATAGATCGGTTTCAAGGCTGTTGTCGACCGCAGTTCTTAGAAGATTATAAAGGATTTTAGGAACGACGATTGCAAATGTTTTGGGAAGGCCTTTATTCGTATTGGGTGGAATGAAATTGTTGCATTAATCAATTGTTTTTTATCACTACAGGTAGGCTTTTGGAGACCAGTAGACGGAGTGACGTACACGGACGTATTGTTCCCTCACGTGGAACATGGGTTTAGAGGAAAAGAGCTGCCAATCATCACTTATCACGTAAGATTTTCAAAACTATACATAGTTAGATCATCACATATCACGCATGACTTTATAGTCAACAGCACTATTACGCTATAGTATCTCGTGTTACGGCACCTGCATACACGAGGATCTTTGAAGGTCACTGATAGGCTATATGCGGTGGCTGAGTTCTGGTCCTCAAAAATATGAGTCGAACAGTTCATTAAATATCCTTATAGAATTGGTATTTATACCAATGTTAATGTTGTCTACGTTTAATTATTCTAGAACCCGCCGTGGACTATTCTTCAGACAAATGAATCTGGCATTGTCGTCCAGTACAGTGGTCTCATATTTGATATCATCAACCAGTTGGCATTGAATAAGAATTTCACGTAAGTCTTTACATAATAACAATTCGTTATTTTCGGAGTTTTTGTCATTCATCAAGAAAATCTTTAACATTTTCAGGGTAAAAATAATTCTTCCTACAAACATCAAGAATGATTTTGGAAATGATAGCCGTATGACTATGGATGTAAGGTTTTACGAATAATTTTGTTTAGATTTAATTTTAACTACTCTTCTTAAATATCAATCTTCTTCGACGACCTCGATGGCAGAGTGGTCACCATGCCGGACTGCCATCCGTAAGGTTGCGGGTTCGATTCCCGTGCGGGGTGAATATTTGTATGAACCACAAATGTTTGTCTCGGTCTGGGTGTGTGCGTGAATGAGTGTGTGCGTAGTTTCTGATACCCTAGATACAAGTTTCGAACTTAGTTAGGGGTCAGTTACTATAATGAGATGATGTAGTGAATGATTATGTTATGTTATGTTATATAACCCCAGTTATAACTGAGATCTTTATCACGTAAATCACGTTTATCTATACTAATATTATAAAGAGGAAAGATTTGTTTGTTTGTTTTTTGTTTGTTTGTAACGAATAGGCTCCGAAACTACTGAACCGATTTCAATAATTCTTTCACCATTAGAAAGCTACATTTTATCCCCGTATTCCCACGGGAACGGAAACTACGCGGGTAAAACCGCGGGGCGCTGCTAGTTACCAATATGAGTCACTATGTTTTTGCGGTCTTCATCAAAGATTTCATTTGGTTATTTAAATATCACTTTTAAATTATAAGTTTTTAACTCAGCACTTTAAACTTCCTCTTTTATTCCTTAGCTAGTCCAAGGTAAGAGTGCTATGTTGACGTTGGCTGCGATTGTTCGCGGACAAGCTGCGTTAGCGGCCGCTTCATTCACTGTGCTGACAGATCCTACACCAGGTATATCATAATCACCATCTATGATAACATCTTGGTTTAATTAGGAAAACTAATAAGTTTATTTATGTTTTGTGGTATTTAGAAAGAAGTTATGGGAAGTTTGGATGGATAGACTTTTAGCAAAATTTCCCTCGGGATTGGGATTTACGAGGGTAAAACCACGCGTACAGCTATGAAATTTATAATATCTCAAAAAATGCTTCTTAGCTTGCTTTCTGTAACTCTTATAAGCTTCTAAATTAGTTTGATTTTCTAACTCTGTGAAATAAAATCTAGTAGGTTGAATCGCGTTTGATTCTATGATAGAATATGTATGTAGTGCTAGTAACCATTTTCCAGGTATAAACTACACGATACCAATAAGCACCCAACCTTACTCGTTCATCATCGCGAGACCGCGGGAGCTGAGTAGAGCATTACTGTTCCTGTTACCTTTTACTACTGACGTAAGTTTATAATGCTTCGAGTTGTTTTAGAAGAAATCTCTGCTGTCGTTTTTCAAATGATTTATGTAACGTAACCAAGGGCGGATCCAGCTTTCGCGCCAGGGGGGGGTCACATAGTCGTGGTCAAGGAATAGGACCCTATAATTTAGTTTTGATAACAATATACAGGGTGTCCCGTAAGTAGTGGACCAACGGGATGTGGGGGATAGGGGAAACCGTTACCTACCAGAATCACCAAAATTTATTGTCCTAGGCCTCATAGTTTTGAAGTTATAACGTTTTTTAGTAAGTTAGTGAAATTATAGTACTATGTGCACATTTTTCTTAATTCTACAAAATGTATTATACTTATTTTGATGTTACTTTTATTCAAGGGCGTTAGGAATACATAGGTTTTTCTAATTAAAATCATATTTTAGTGTAATTATCATTAACATTAAAATTAATCAACAAAACAAGTGCAATTGTTAAATTTCAAAAACCTCTTAAGTGGTATTTGAGCTGAGCTGGTGTAAAAAAAATTTATGATAGCCTTGTGGAACTTTATTTTAAAAACATCTACATATCATAAGGATTACAAAAAAGTATAACATTGTGGTTTCAAATGAGTAGATTTTTATTTTAACTAGTATCAAAGTAAAAGGAAATTTTTGGGAGAAAAAAAAAAAATCATAGCTAATTATGGAAATTCGTTTATTACTCAATTTATTTTTACATTAAAGGCTCTAAATGCTTTTCTTTAGCTCTTGTGCATAACAACATCTTCGTATAAAGTTTTTTTGTAAACTTTTTGGGCTCTTTGATGATTTTTTATCAATTCAGAAACATGGTTCAATTTTTCAATGGATTGGACGCGAAAGTACTATTTCATGGCCAGCATGATCTCCCGACTTGAATCCTTTGGATTATTTTCTATGGGGTTACCTCAAAGAAGCAGTTAATGAGACAAATATTCATGATAAACGAGAGTTATGACAAAAATTCAACCATGTTTCTGAATTGATAAAAAAACATCAAAGAGCCCAAAAAAGTTTACAAAAAACTTTATACGAAGATGTTGTTATGCAAAAGAGCTGGAATTAAGCATTTAGAGCCTTTAATGTAAAAATAAATTGAGTAATAAACGAATTTCCATAATTAGCAATGAATTTTTTTCTCCCAAAAATTTCCTTTTACTTTGATACTAGTTAAAATAAAAATCTACTCATTTGAAACCACAATGTTATACTTTTTTGTACTCCTTATGATATGTAGTTGTTTTTAAAATAAAGTTCCACAAGGCTACCATACATTTTTTTTACACCAGCTCAGCTCAAATACCACTTAGAGTTTTGAAATTTAACAATTGCACTTGTTTTGTTGATTAATTTTAATGTTAATGATAATTACATTAAAATATGATTTAAATTAGAAAAACCTATGTATTCTTAACGCCCTTGAATAAAAATAACATCAAAATAAGTAATAGATTTTGTAGAATTAAGATAAATGTGCACATAGTACGATAATTTCACTTAATTACTAAAAAACGTTATAACTTCAAAATTATGAGGCCTAGGACAATAAATTTTGGTGATTCTGGTAGGTAACGGCTTCCCCTATCCCCCACATCCCGTTGGTCCACTACTTACGGGACACCCGGTATATACTTACCAGGTGTTTGGTAGACGGTTAACCAAATGTGGTGGGCGTGTACCTAGGCCTATTTGGGTGATAAACGTTGCCCAACAATTTTCTAGTTGTTAAAATTAAAAAAATATCGCCAAAATTGTATTTTTTTTAAATATTTTTTTCCAAATTGCGACCTTTTATCCCTATAGCTTTTTGATTTTTTAATTGATTATATACCGTGCGGTCCTAAATGCGCTTTTTCGCGCATTTGGTATCGATAGCGCGCTTACCGAATTGAGCGTATTCGCACCAACGAAAGTAATGGGACGTCATCAGTGACGTCATTAAGCCATGCAAACGCTGCTCATGGAAAATAGGTTGTGCAGTGTGTGCGCAAATGTCAAACTCAAAATTTGACGTTTTAGAATTTGATTTGTTTTAGGTTTTTATTAAACATGTATGTTTACAATGGCTTAAACTTAATATATTTATGAAATATTGCATTCTTATCAATTACTAATTACAACAACAATTTTCTGAATCTTACATTCGAAATGCCAAATACGAAACTCTAATTCTGACATTTGCGCACACGTACGCATACAATCCTGGTCCTATTTGATAGCGCAAACAGTGCACATAGCGCACATTTCAATTTGGTTCACGCGTGTACACTACTACACTAATTCTAACAAATTATTTAGACCTTGTAGGGGTCTGAAAATGCTGTAAGCAGACCAGGTCATATCTGAGACCATAACCAATCAAAAAATTTGACTGGAAACCAGCTCAAAAAAGCTGTAGACGCAATTTCGAAAAAAAAATTGTCAATTCTAGCGATATTTTTTTAATTTTAACAACAAGGAAATTTTTGGCCGAAGTGTATCTCCCAAATAGGCCCAGGTACACGCTCACCACGTTTGGTTAACCCTCTACCAAACAATCAAAATTAAATTATAAGTTCTTGACGTGACCACGACTATGTGACCACCTCCTGGTGCCTCTGTATGGTGACAATTTTTTTTATAAATAAAATCATTAAGTTCTATTAGTGGTCCACCTAAGTCCTGGGACCGGCTCAGGGGGGGGTCATGACCCCCATGACCCCCCCCCTGGATCCGCCGTTGAACGTAACTATCTCTCCAAAAAGATTTACACTCATATTGCGGCGCAGTTCAAATGAATTAGAAAACAAATTACGTTATTTGTATTGAGAGAGCAATTACTGTCTACCTTCCATGAAATTTAAAACTTTATGACGTAAATTTTAACGATATTGTAAAATGACTTAAATCACTCTTCCAGACGTGGCTATGCCTCGGTTTCGCGGTGATCCTCATGGGCCCTATGTTGTACGTGGTCCATAGAATGAGCCCTTACTACGAAGCTATGGAAATCACGCGCCAAGGCGGTTTGGCCACAATACACAATTGTCTCTGGTATATTTATGGAGCTTTGTTGCAACAAGGTGAATAACTTAGCGAACTATAATAATGTACTTAACTATCTGTATCTTAGTAAAAGTACGAGTATATTCGGGACGGTAAAAAAGCTAAATAGGAATTTACTTGAGGGTCCTTGAATTGCTTTAATATGTCCAAATATCTACACACATCAAAAGTGTCTAGGGATCAAGCATTTTTATGCGGATTTCTTGAGATTGAGATGTGGCTTTGTAATAAATTTATGATTTTATAAATTTATATGGATCCTTTTTGGTGCATTTCATAATTTGAATCAGGAACTGTGAATCAAATTCGAGTAAAAGATGAAAATCAGCTGTCAATATTTTCCCTATAAAAACATACAACGCATTGAAGACATTATTAGTGCTACTGTTTCCCTACTACTGATTAAAACCAACGTTATTATGGAGCGGCGACGTCATTTAAGGAGGGAAGAAATGCTCAGAGCCGTGGGAATGATAGAAGCTGGTTCCCGGCAACGTACTGTGGCTTTAGCTCTGAATACAAGTCAGAGTGTTATCAGTCGACTTTGGACACGTTACCGAAGCACTGGTACCGTGGCTGAGCGCCATGGAGGACGGTATCGCTGCACCACACGGAGACAAGACCGATACATTCAAATCTTAACTCGAAGAGCTCCAACAATAACCGCCATGATGTTAGCCGTGCGGCTTCATCACTCTTCAGGGAACTTAATTAGCGACCAAACAGTCAGAAACCGCTTGCATGAAGTGAACCTTCATTCCCGAAGACCGCTACGGGTACCACCTATAGCAATGCACAATCGTAGGATTCGATATCAATGGGCTCTTGAACACAGAAATTGGGCAGAAGAACAATGGCGTTTCGTGTGCTTTTCTGATGAGTCTCGTTTTGGTATGAGACCGGATACAAGACGTATACGACACTGGAGAACCCCTGGACGCCAACAGCGATTAAAATCCTGCCAGGAAGTCCATCCTTATAGTGGTGGAACCATCATGGTATGGGCGGGTATTTGGATCGGCGGAAGAACTGAGTTGATTTGGATCAGAGGCAACCTCAACGCTCAAATTTATGCTGAGACGATTGTATCAGACGTCATCGTTCCTCTACAAGTGCAAATCGGTCCCTTATTTCAGTTAATGCATGATAATGCACGACCGCACACCGCAAGAGTTGTAAGACAGACTCTCGCCGCAGCTAACATCAATGTCCTGCCCTGGCCTGCTCAGTCGCCAGACTTGAACCCGATTGAGCATGCATGGGATATGCTACAGAGAAGAGCTCTGCCGAATATGGAGGGTATCCAGTCGCAAGAAGACCTTTTTTTGTTGTTGCAACGAACATGGGCGGCCATTCCACAGCGTGATTTGGATGAACTCATTTTGAGTATGCCAAACCGATGTTCTTGTGTTGTTAGTGTTCGCGGTAGAAACACGGATTATTAATTGTTTAAGTTACCCAATAAAATTTTAAAGAAAACTGTTATTTCAGTCTTTTTTTCGAACTTTAATGTTAGTGGTTCAAATGTCAAAAATCCCTTTATTAGGAAAATGGCAAATTTCTTTATTAATGCAAAGGTGACTTGGTTTATCGTTACTGTGACAAACGAAAACACTTTATTTGATGAATCCTTAAAGAAAATTTTAATTAATATCAATCAGGAGAAAAGTTATTGCAAAAATATATGTTGATCCCTAGACACTTTTGATGTGTGTATATATAATATAGCAATTAGTTATTGAAAATACTGCAACAAAATCCTTCAAGAGCCTAAACCTTGTCTAGAGTATCTCTTTGTGTCTTGTTTTCTTTCCTATCCTATCCATTATAAGTTGCGAGCAAGAAATTCCTAATGCTTAGAGCTTATTTCACGACCTTCAAGTACAGTTACTCACCAAGTAAAGTTAGTTTAGTCTCTTTCTTACTTTAAATTAAGTGACAAAGACAAAACATGTGAGTCACTACTCGGAACGTTACAAGAAGATGGTGAAATAGGCCCTTAGCATCCTCCGATTAATGGTCTGAACTTCCCCAGGTGGTATGTACTTACCCCGCGCGGACAGCGGCCGCCTGGTGGTGGGCACGTGGTGGCTCGTGGTGCTGGTGGTGGTCACCACGTACTCCGGGAACCTGGTCGCGTTCCTTACCTTCCCCAAGCAGGAGGTGCCCGTCACCACTGTAGCGGAACTTCTCCAGCACAGAGACACTTACACCTGGTCCATCAGTAAGGGATCTTATTTGGAGATGGAGTTGAAGGTATTCTTGTGATTGGCTAAGGATAATTGTAAGGAATACTTAAACGTTGTTAGTGTTAAAAAGAATCGGGATTTAGAGGTGTATTGCGAAAACATTTGTGGAAGGAACAAAGAGGTTTAAACGTTACAATCGGATATTTTTAAAAACGTAAATCATTTATTTTTACAATTTTATAGATACTTATAAAAATTAATTAGTAATTGAGAGATTAAGTGAAAAGTTGTTATGATGATCAATGATAACTTTTCGTAACTCTTGTATTTACAAAGACTTTATAAAATACGCTTTAGAAATCTGAAGAACCCAAGTATACGGCCCTGCTGAAAGGCGCTGAAATTACAGCGGCTAATACTGGCATTCATGGGAACGTAGGAGCAGGTAATCATATCATTTAGAAACTTGTTAGCACTTGTTATTTACGAGTATTTATTATAATACTCGTAAACTAACTGTTACTATTTTGACTAACATTGTCCTTTTATTTCACAAAGAGAATAATAATCTTCCTTAGAAAAAAAACCAATTGGCGAATGTATGTGCGCATAATTTTAAAATGCCTGCACATTAGTAATTGTCAAGGCAGTGTTTATATTAATGAATGAAAACTTTGGAAATAGTACTTGTGCCAAGGCGCGTCGCTACTTTATACTCGTAATAGCCACATACTTATTTAAAGTTGTTCGTGTAAATCAAAGATATCAATATACTTATTTCATTTTGTTAAAGCATTTCTGATTCCCAGGATCAAACCTGTTAAACCGCGTGAGGTCATCTCGCCACGCGATCATCGACTGGAAGCTGCGCCTCAGCTACATTATGAGAGATGTCACCTTGGAGACGGATACCTGCGATTTTGCACTCAGTACGGTTTGAATACTTAATTGATACTAAATATGGGGTATTGATTGAAGTTGTTGTGTGAATTTGAGGAAGATACGAATTGTAAGTTATTGAGTATTTACTACAATATGCAGTATTTGTAACGCCATCGAAGCTCATTAATCACCAGCTCATGAAACTGTGGTCTGTGTGCAGGTGCTGAAGAGTTTATGGATGAACGAGTGGCCATGATAGTCCCAGCAGGCAGCCCATATTTAGCTGTTATTAATAAAGAGTAAGTATGTAAACAATCTTGGAACATTTTCATGATTTTAATTAGGATCTTCAAGTAGGCAGGTGCACATGTCAAGTAGCTGGGGCATTTCACGCGAAGCGCATAGCGAAAGACTTCGACTTGAGTCTAAATTTTGATTTCGACATTTCGATTATACCGTTTGTTAGGTGTCGTACTTTTAAATCTGGATTATCTGGCAAAAAAGCTTCACAATATATATGTGTGTACTTGTACTCCTAAGAAGGCAGTTTTTAGCAAGTGTGTCAAACAAATCACACTCTTCGACCGCTCCCCTTGATCTGACCCAGCTTACACATAGATATTGTATGTTTGTCAGAATCAACCGCATGCACAAAGCGGGTCTGATCGGCAAATGGCTGAGCGCGTACACTCCGAAGCGGGATCGGTGCTGGCAGGCGTCCGCCACCGTCTCGCAGGAGGTCA
The DNA here is from genome assembly GCA_958496195.1 of Timandra comae. Lineage (NCBI taxonomy): Eukaryota > Metazoa > Arthropoda > Insecta > Lepidoptera > Geometridae > Timandra > Timandra comae. Next base: position 10,717,511 of record OY292364.1, on the reverse strand, counting down.
CCAACCACACCGTCAACCTGAGCGACATGCAGGGCTCCTTCTTTGTACTCTTTCTTGGTAAATATACGACTATAGAAGTTAAAGTGAAGGGACCCGACTTTTCGATTTTTGACTTTCAAAAGTAGGCAAAGACGGTAAAGACGGCAAAGGCGGCAGATGGCAAAGACGGCAAACACGGTAAATACAGCAAAGGCGGCGGTCGGCAAAGGCGGCAAAGACGGCAAAGACAGTAAAGACGGCAAAGACGGTAAAGATGGCAAAGACGGTAAAGGCGGCAAATACGGCAAATACGGCAAAAACGGCAAAAACGGTAAAGATGGCAAAGACGGCAAAGGCGGCAAAGACGGCAAAAACGGCAAAGCCAGCAAAGACGGCAAAGATGGCATAGACGGCAAAGATGGCAAAGACGGCAAAGACGGCAAAGACGGCAAAGACGGCAAAGACGGCAAAGACGGCAATGGCGGCAAATACGGCAAAGATGGCAAGGACGGCAAATACGGCAAGGACGGCAAAGACGGTAAAGACGGCAAAGATGGCAAAGACGGCAAAGACGGCAATGACGGCAATGACGGCAAAGACGGCAAAAACGGCAAAGACGGCAAAGACGGCAAAGACGGCAAAAACGGCAAGGATGGCAAAGACGGCAAGACCGGCAAATACGGCAAGGACGGCAGAAACGGCCAAATACGGCAAAAAGGTCCAAATACGGCAAGGACGGCAAATACGGCAAGGACGGCAAATACGGCAAGGACGGCAAATACGGCAAGGCCGGCAAATACGGCAAGGACGGCAAAAACGGCAAATACGGCAATGACGGCAATGATGGCTAAAACGGCAAATACGGCAATGACGGCAAGGACGGCAAATACGGCAATGACGGCAAGGACGGCAAAGACGGTAAGGACGGCAAAGACGGCAAAACGGCAAAAACGGCCACATACGGCAAAGACGGCAAATACGGCAAAATCGGCAAATACGGCAAATACGGCAAGGACGGCAAAAACGGCCAAATACGGCAAAGACGGCAAATACGGCAAATACGGCAAATACGGCAAATACGGAAAGGACGGCCAAATACGGCAAAGACGGCCAAATACGGAAAATACAAAAAAAAACGCCAAATACGGTAGACTGCAAAGACGGCAAATACGGCAAAATCGGCAAATACGGCAAGGACGGCAAAAACGGCCAAATACGTCAAAGACGGCAATGGCGGCAAATACGGCAAAAATGGCAAATACGGCAAAGGCGGCAAAGATGGCAAAGGCGGCAAAGATGGCAAGGAAAGCAAGGACGGCAAAAACGGCAAATACGGCAAGGACGGCAAAAATGGCCAAATACGGAAAATACGGCAAAAACGGCAAAAACGGCAAAAACGGCAAAGACGGCAAAGACGGCAAAGACGGCAAGGACGGCAAAAACGGCAAAATCGGCAAATACGGCAAGGACGGCAAAAACGGCCAAATACGGCAAAGATGGCAAAGACGGCCAAATACGGCAAATACGGCAATGACGGCAAGGACGGCAAAGACGGCAAGGACGGCAAAGACGGCAAAACGGCAATAACGGCCACATACGGCAAAAACGGCCAAATACGGCAGACGGTAAATACGGCAAGGACGGCAAAAACTGCCAAATACGGCAAATACGGCAAGACGGCAAAAACGGCAAATACGGCAATGACAGCAAGGATGGCAAAAACGGCAAATACGGCAATGACGGCAAGGACGGCAAAGACTGCAAAGACGGCAAAACGGCAAAACCGGCCACATACGGCAAAGACGGCAAATTCGGCCAAATACGGCAAGGACGGCAAAAACGGCCAAATACGTCAAAGACGGCGAATACGGCAAAAACCGGCAAAGACGGCAAATACGACAAAAATGGCCACATACGGCAAAGACGGCAAAAACGGCAAAAACGGCCAAATATGGCAAAGACGACAAATACGGCAAAATCGGCAAATACGGCAAGGACGGCAAAAACGGCCAAATACGGCAAAGACGGCGAATACGGGAAAAACCGTCAAAGACGGCAAATACGGCAAAAACGGCAAATACGGCAATGACAGCAAGGATGGCAAAAACGGCAAATACGGCAATGACGGCAAAGACGGCAAGGACGGCAAAGACGGCAAAGACGGCAAGGACGGCAAAAACGGCCAAATACGGCAAAGACGGCAAGGACGGCAAAGACGGCAAATACGGCAAGGACGGCAAATATGGCAAAAACTGCAAAAACGGCCAAATACGGCAAAACCGCAAATACGGCAAAGACGGCAAGGACGGCAAAGACGGCAAGGACGGCAAAGACGGCAAGGACGGCAAAAACGGCAAATACGGCAAGGACGGCGAATATGGCAAAAACTGCAAAAACGGCCAAATACGGCAAATACGGCAAAGACGGCAAAGACGGCAAAGACGGCAAATATGACAAAAACTGCAAAAACGGCCAAATACGGCAAATACGGCTAAGACGGCAAGGACGGCAAAGACGGCAAAGACGGCAAAGACGGCAAGGATGGCAAAGACGGCAAGGATGGCAAAGACGGCAAATACGGCAAAGACGGCAAAGACGGCAAAGACGGCAAAGACGGCAAAGACGACAAAGACTGCAAAGACGGCAAAGACGGCAAGGACAGCAAAGACGGCAAAACCGGCCACATACGGCAAAGACGGCAAATTCGGCCAAATACGGCAGGGACGGCAAAAACGGCCAAATACGGCAAATACGGCAAAGACTGCAAAGACGGCAAATACGGCAAATACGGCAAAGACGGCAAAGACGGCAAAGACGGCAAGGATGGCAAAGACGGCAAATACGGCAAATACGGCAAAGACGGCAAAGACTGCAAAGACGGCAAAGACGGCAAAGACGGCAAAGACGGCAAAGATGGCAAATGCGGCAAAGATGGCAAAGACGGCAAAAAGATGGCAAAGACGATAAAGACGGCAAATACGACAAAGACGGCAAAGCAAAAAGCTAAGAGTAAAAGAGTCAGAAGTCAAGTCAAAGTTCAAGTCCCATTCACTCTTATCAGCTCGTGCAGAAATTTCATTCACATTCACCACACTACTAACATTTTCATTACTTTGAAATGGTTTCATTTCAGGGTTCTTCTGTGCATCGTCCGTGCTCCTTCTAGAGTGGCTCTACAACAGGCGCAAGAGGAAGAGCGACGATGTTATTATAAAACCTTACGTCGAATGAAATATGAAAAAAAAACGAATTGTTTACATTCGTATGTTTATGTCTGTAAAGAAATCTAATAATTTATTTGTTGTCTAGTATTCATTTACATCAACCGACACCTTTCTAGGTTTAGCTGTATGTAGGGTAGGAACCTGAGTTAAGTATTCATTTATTCATACATATATCGAACTCGGCAAAAAAATATTGTGAATCTTACTTTTAGCCCGGGAATCTAACTCGTTACCCTCGGATTAGCAATCCGGCATGCTGTGCGAATATTTAATTAAAACACACAAATAAAAAACACACCGATATTAGTTCTGACATAAAGTAATAGGTTGAATAATTTAAAAATAAAATTCGAAAAAAGAAAACCGGTGCAAACCTCTTTCGACCGATTTAGCTGAGCACTCTCGATTATGTCACCTTTCTAAAAAAAAAACAAAATTATTGAACTCGTTTGGCAGATGCCATAGACAGAAAATAAAACACATGCTATAAACTTCTAATCACGTTTTTGCCACATGATTAGAGGAAGGAATCGTCGGGAAAAGAACCACTACTTCCCCTCGGCACTACTAAGCTGCAAGCTGCACGAGAAGACTTCTCGTGACCACAATCGGTGTAACCTGAAACCGTCGAGGTAATTAAAAAAAAAAATTGACATGTAAATTATGTAAACAATGAATTCCGATCGCCGCAAACCGAAGTTTAATAAAAAGTGTAGTCCATTGGTGTCCAATAGGGTACCTAATTTTAAACATACATTATCATGACCAGCTCATACCTTAAGAACAAGCATAACTAATTACTAAGTACAAATAAATACATATAACATTTTTGTATTTGTACTTAGAAGATAAACCATACTTAAAAAATCTTTATTTTCGTCCAGGAAAAAACAAAAGCTCGTGAAAGAATAAACCAAAACATTGAAACTGTTCATAAATAAGGAAATGTCACCAAAAAAATATAAAGTCAGAATAAACATAAAAACTGAGATTGAGAATTCGAACTAGTGTTAACCAGATACAGGGAGATAGAAATATAATGCTAATTATGTTTACAAAGGAATGAGACCGGTAAACGTGACTCTACACATGTATACGACGGTCTGTCGGTTTGTTTACTACATTTATTTTACCTTTCATTGACGTCTTTGTCTTATGCGTGTTAGTAATTTCATTTTACGATTCTTTTTATAAATGAGCTGACCGGCCACCCAATGGTAAGATTGGTAAGTAAGTTGTCAGCATTTAAGGTTTTACCTAGGTAGGATATTGAGATGAGGGGAAGGTAGTTGGACTCTGAACTTCTCACTAGTCATGCGGTACTAGAACTTACTACTTAACCAAAGAAAGTGTAGTTTTCAAAGTGGTAGAGTAAAAATGATCGACGTTCGGACTCGGGCTAGCTCGACCGTGGAAATACCACAAATCTGCGAGGGTAATTATTGAAAAAAAAACTATAAGCAGTAAGCACCTATATTTAAGCAAAAAGATCGAAAGTTATAATTTGATCTCGATTTTGTTTGAGGTGCATGCACGGAGCCTAATGTTGTTTTAAAAATATATTTACAAAAAACAAAAATGTGGACATTCGCTCGAATAGGACATTAGCTTGTTTTTGTTATTTTATGTTTTAATATGTTGAACTTTATTAGTCTAAATACTAATATTATAAAGCTAAATTGTTTGTTTGCTTGAACGGACTAATCTCAGGAACTACTGATCCGATTTGTTTTTTTTCTGTGTTCTATCAAGGAAGAAGTTTCATAATATTATATCAAGGAAGGCTTTATTTAAGACATGACGGTACTATGTAGTATGCACTAGGAGTTAACGTAGGTGAAACTGCGGGCCTAATTAATAAATAACATAGATTTATGAAAGTTTTATCCTTCATTTGAGGATATTGCTTATATATTTTTATTGAAGGGAATAAATATAAATGAATTCACCGCGGGCTTCAGCTAGTCAAATCACATTACATAACAGGTGATAATGAATTAATAAATATTATTTTAAAACTATTTTCCTTATATTCTGCATTGATTTAATGTTATTCCCCGTAATATGTAAGTATAATAAATTCAATAAGTTACTCCAACCATTATTATGTATTGATATTATGATTATCAACGCCCATTGGGTTAGTCTGCTTAATTCAGCTGTTCCTCATTACTATACCTACTAATATCTTCAGCAAGAGACTTTAACGAGAGGATGAAGGTCCAGTTAAATTCATTACTCCGTTTTTATTTGAAATCTGTTTTGAAAAGTATTGTCGCTTTGCCATTGTTTGGGAAGTAGGATACATGAGTCATTTGACCAAAGAAGTCGAACCAGGGACTTTCGGCTTGGCAGCCAGGGCTTGAAAATGATTTGGGATTAATGACTATTTAATCTTTATATGAATGCACTTTTTAATATCTATCGTAAACACTTGGTAACCGAAGAAAAGGTTAATAACCCAGGTCCCTCTGACGATTCCAAAACCGGCACTATGAATCTCCGTCACACACGACGGTTGGAAAAATCCATGCAAAATCTGATTAGAATATCAAATAAATAATAGATCGGGTAATACTAAATTAGATGTATCATCTAAAATATGATCCAGATCAGGCGATTCTCGTCCTTATGCGTTTAGTAATAAACGTTTTCTTTAGTTTTAGTTCGATTGTCGTGGTCACCCGTACGAGTCGTTCGACCAGTTATACTACATTAGTGGATATAATACCAGCTATTGGAGACATGGTCTCAGTCAGTTTTTCGTCCCCACTCAGATCGGCCGCAAAATTTACTGTTTTTCGGAATATTTGTTAATTTTATAAAAATAAATTGTAGGTGTCAATGACAAAATCGAAGAGAAAGTACGCCATCACCGACAAATTTCTACCAAGGTTAGTAGTTTGATGTATTTATGATTTTCTACCAAGTTTTAGCTCGTTACGAATGTGAGTTCTTGTTTCACTATTTCCTGTCGAGTGCGGTTTTCATTAAGGTCAGAGTTGAATATAGATCGGCATAGCAAATTAGTAGAAATCACATTTCCACTAATTTGGCTCCCGAAAAACAGTTTTCACATTTCAGTGGAAAATATCATCGCAAACAGATGAGTGTCAAAATGTTTAACTGCCTGTGTGTGCCTGACAGTGGCAACTTCCCCTTTGGATGTTAAAATGTTGTTTAATGACCTTTAGGAGGAAGTATAGTGTTCTCCGGATTTACTCATACATGTGTACGTTTTTCTTGAACCCACGCGAACGGTAGGATAAGTAATACGCGGGAACTTTGGGATCAAAATCATATACGTAATTCCAATCTTAAATGTGCGGGATATTACCAATGTATTCGTGACTAGACAGTTTTCCGCATCAAAACCTCTCTAGGTCTTTTGTGCGTGCAGCGATTTTTGGTGAAACTAACTGTTAATCTTATAGGACCCTAAATTCACGTAATGACTGTTTATGACGCTGTTACTACTATACTTACTGAGATCAACGGGTTAATGTGCCATACGAAGCACGGAAATGCTCATAAAAAAGCCAAAATAACGGTCACCCATACTTAAGTAGTCTTAATCAGATTTCGTGCACTCAAATGTTTTGCTTTTTAGTAAACTTTTGTGATTGGATTCTCCTAATAACTAACGAAAAGTATTCTAAATCATTCTACTTTCTACTATCTTCATACACACAAACTGACATGTCGTTTCGTTTTCAAGTAACTGTAAAACTAATAATCAAAATGTGCTAATAATTACTACAATATCAAACAAGTACAATTTAAAAGAAAAACATTATTATGAACCGAAATTGTTTTAGGCAATTAATTACTTTGACCTAGTCTTAAATTAATCTAAATAGTTATCAGAATCTAAGTTCAACCTAAATTAAATTAACTGTATTATTAAGATAAGATTTAATTGGGTCCACAAAAGTTGTTCTATATTATAAAGCGCGATATTTATCTGAGTAAACAAAATTTCTGTTAAATAATACAAATACAAAGAAAGAGTGGAAAGTGTGCCTCGGTAGTAGGATAAACATCTATTATTTATGCGCTTTTCTTAATGTTTTCGTCATAAACATCAATTTTCTCACGTTATAAGCTCGAATGTAACAAAATATCTGTCTAAGATTAGTTTGATACGGGATATTTGTACTTAGTATTTTATAATCCGTGTTTGTACGTACCGATAGTCGAATCCCTCCACTAGTTTCAGCCACATTCGGTAGCCTTCATCAGGAGGAAGACGTACGTTTCGTTTAATAATAAAAATATCTGTCATTCGTTTTTTAAAAGTAGTATGTATGTAAGTAAATATTCAAAATAAATATTAGTCTTTTACGTGTATTATTTATAATTCAATGATTTTTTGATAAAGTAATTATAAATTAAATTAAATTACAATAATTTATTTTTGTAGTTTCATTTCCGATTTTAGAGTTTGAAAAAAAAAGATTAATCGGGAGGCAGTTAGTAAAACTTTTAGTTCTCACGGTATTACTGCCGTATACAATAATAGGTACATACGTCATCAATTCAATTTAAATAAAAACGATGTTCTGTTTATTATAATAATTTGTAATACAAGCCTTTCCACTCGAATTTGTCTTGAATGAACGCAACTCAAAAGTCATATAGAAAACTTTTAAGTGACGTTATTTTGTAACTGAAATCCAAAAACCAACTACGTTAAGATTTACTACATTACCTTAATTTTCTTCCTTATTTATTTATTACCTTTATTATGTTATTCAAAAAGTTTATCACCTGACAGTTGTCAAATTTATAGCACTCATTTTTTCTCGTGGAAAATGCTTAACTTCCGACCGACGACACGTCTTGGTCTTGAATGGGACGAAAGTGATTCATAGGGTTAATAAAGATTGTCAAAGTCAAAAGGACTAGTAACCTATACCCACTATAAACTCAGTAGTTTTATCAGGTCTACCTATACCCACTATAAACTCAGTATTATCACGAGAAAAAAATCGGTATAAAGAGAACTGCCGCATCGCTGACGTCAAAGCACCGGGAAACTCATAGCCATCTTTTCTGTGACGGCGTCGCTGTAATCGCATCTTTTGGTTGTCAGTTTATTGAAAATGTATCCAAATGACATTAGAATCAAAAGGACAATAGTAGCTTCCACGTTTGGCCACCGGCACAGAAAACTTGGTGACTCTATCTATACATTTATTTCAAATGACTCATCATCAACATCATTCAGCCTACTGACTACTGATAAACATAGGGCTCTCCAACTAATCTCCAACGCAACGTATCTAATGCCACGTGCTTCTAACAAGAGCGTTTTCATCAGGTCATCCATTTTGTAGATGCTGTTACTTCGAGCTTTCTTAAAACTTTTACAAGAAAATATTTGTTATTACGAACTGTCCAAACAAACATAATTACAATAGGTATAGCATATATAAAATAGAGTATTTTATACAGGTTTAATTAACATGTTGAGGTCGGATAACCGGTTGCAAGATGTTTACAGCCGGTATGCAAATCACTTGTCACGCACTCGCCGAGTGACCGCCGTGTGCTCGCTTAGTGATCACTTTTACAAATGTTTTTTTACATAAATAACTACAATCTGGTCTATGAATCTGTTATATAAAAACAACCGTTAACTGACTGACTGATGAATCAATGCACAGCTCAATCCACTGAACGGATTGCGCTGAAATTGAGCATGCAGATTGTTATTATGATGTACGATGATGTATGTAGCTTTCTGAGCGAATAGAAAGAAACGCGGGACTTTTTAATATAAAAGTTGTCGTGCGTTAGTTTTGCACAAGAATGACACGCCTTAAATTCATATCAAGCTCTTAATCGTATTTTCACTGTACGTGCTATATGAAAACCAAATTTTCGGCTTTTTGAAAGCGAACGAACTTCAGTGACAATACAATTACGCAGATTTTGAAAGGCTTAGAGTGTTTTTCAAATAAAACTGCAATAGTTTACTCAATAACTAACAAAATAATAAAAGATAGAACCTAGCAAAGTTAAAGTTATGTAATAAACTGGGAAATTAACTTGTATGGTGCAAAATGTACAATTGTTGCATCATCTCGATATTACAAATAAATAATGTTTAAGTAAAGAATCTACTATAAATTACAATGTAAAATACCTGATTATGGTAATATATGCTGTCCTGTATGCGTTTATATGCAAAACTGACTCGTGGCTAAGGATTAAAACTGGTTTGTCCAAGGGTAAAAGATCACACGTGGCACAATGAAGCATAGGAATCCATATTATTGTAGTTATAGAATGGAAACTTCCAAATAACAATTTGTTTATTTCCTATGGTAAAAAGATCACAATGACGTACAAACGAAAACATTTCATCATTTCTATTCTAATACATATCTTATGTACGTCAACTTCCTAAGATTTATTGTGCACACATTTCTTGATACTTGATACCCAGAAATAACAAGTTCAGCTCTTTTTTATGCTAGCCCTTTTTATAACTCTATAAATGGTTTGTGGACTAATGTATGAAGAACATAAAACGTCGTTATGTTAAAACATATAAATGCATTGTATTTCAACCACATTTTCTCTCGTTTCAGGCTCGCCAAAAATTTGTGCACCAGAAAAGGTAGCCGCAGAGCTAATACCGGCAACCGTCTAGAACACGCGGTCCTCACCCACATACAGCACGTGCCGTAGATCCCCTCCCCCCGCACCCTCCCCTCATCGCCCATCTTCCTCACACCGGCTATCCTTGAAGCAGAGCAAAAGAGACAGCAATGGCCCGCGGAGACGAATGTAAGACCACCAGCAAGGCGAACAGCGCCTGTATGTCTTTCGGCATCACTGCTCCTATCAAGTAAGTTGGAAGCTGATGGAACTTTAAAAAAACCATACCTACTATTAACTTTGGTATTGTGAAGAGTCTAGACTTCTTGAGAAAAAAGGGCAAACCACTGAATTCAAATCAAAGTACAACAGTACCTTCCCTAGGGACCTTTTATTCTTTTATTTGTTAGAACTTTGTTATGGATTAAAATATAATAGTCAACACTATATCTAGAACTTATTCTAAAAGAAAAATAACTATATTAATAAAGTTATGCCATGTTTTATTAGTAAGAGAAGTTCTATTCTATGATCCAAGTTCACTACAATTCCAACAACAACAACCAAGTTCTAACTATCTCTATATTACCTTTCAGAAAACCTACAACATCGGCCCCTTCCTACCAGGCAGTGAAGAAGCCGGAGCCCAAGAACTACGGGTCGTGGGGTCCCGTGTTCAAGGACAAGAAGACATTCACTGACATGCACCTCTGCTGAACGGATGCCTCTCATTCATCATCACCGTCACAACATACGAGCACTATTAGGGGTAATACGAACACCAAAATTGTCAAAAAAAATATACCAAAAAACTGGCAGCTAATCTAGACTAATAAAAAAAAAATGCTTGTGTCAATCTGTGGTTTACAAATGTCAATGTCATCAATGGAATAACGATTCAAATTTAAAAGCAGTTAAAATATTGTCTATGCTTGTAGTAATGGAGTTTCACTAGTTTTTTTGCAGAGATTGTATAAATAAAGAAAATTATCAATAATATCTTCGTGTTTGTGATGTAGCTTCTCAGGTGTAGGGTTTCGCGTACTAATGATCATGTATTTCATAATTAACAGATTAAATTCATCATCATTCTTCTATCGTTTTGTTTAAACCTCTAAGATTAAATTTGTTTGTATTTAATTTAAATTAGATTACGATTGTAAATTATAATTTTCTACGCAAAATTCCTTTTGATATTTACTTGTTTATATCTATAAAACAACAATATTGAATGAAAAGTTTTGCGTGTTTATTTATTAAGTTTAAATAATACCGAATTTCGTAGTAAAATGGATTAGGACTTGTATTGGTAGACTGACAATGGAAAATAATAGGGTTTATCTCAAATTCTAAGTATTAGTAAAAAGTTATGAATACCAGGACATGGACAAAGAAAACAGGAACAGAAATATGGTTATTAAAATAAAATAGATTATTTTTTTTAGATACACATTAAGATACTAGATTCTGTTTTTAAAAATAATAAAAAGAGAGCTTTTAAGTTGCATAAAAAGTGTGAAAAGCTTATATAAAACACTTATGTTTATGATTTATCACATAAAAACTTAGCACTAAGTAATTTTCATTTGAAAAACGAATATATCGTTATTTACACAAATATCTCCACGTTGCGGCAATCCGAAAACGGGATTACACATTAAACACATTACACTTTCTGACTAATTAAGGAACGTACTAAGAATAATTGATTAGATAATGTATAAGTAGGTCTGTGTGTATGTAACATGAGTTGTAACCATGCCAAAACTACTGTTTGGAGTGCGATCAGTACCGTGGCATTAATTGAGTTGATTTCATCAGTTTTAATATAACAACATAGTGTTGTTGTTTATTAAAACGCAGTTTTAAAACAACATTTAAAATTGACAATTTCTTTGACATATGCCAGTGTTACTAGATTAAAACACTTTAAGTACACATTTTCAATTGTTTTATACGCGATTAAGAGCTAGTTTTTGGTTGAACTACGAATATAGTTTTTGGATGTTTAAAGAGTGTTTTATCGTGATGTGGTTATTAAAGTATTTGAATCTGTCTGTGACTGATAAAAATAATAAAAGACAGACTAAATATACTTTGAAAGAAGGTCGAAAATATTTGTGATTGTGTATCAGTGATGTTAAAAGTGCTTGGGAAATGAAAGGGTCTGTAAACGGTCTGAGAAGTAAGTAATGTTTATTATTATTGCTATCACTTAGTGCTGTTTAAATCCTATTATAGGGTAAATAACTAGAGATTAGGATGGTATACTGGATAGTGACGACAATGTTAATAGTTAGTGCTAGTTTATAGGAGTACTTTATGTAAACAACCTGAAACTTGAGGTAAGTAATAGTTCTATGAACTAGCATAGCCATCTAGTTCCAAAGCTAGCAAAACTTTTACTTACTATGACAACGAACACCCTTTTTCAAGCTAACAAGAAAAGAGTGACACAAACAGACATTTTCGTGCATACAAATGTTTATCCCGAGCGGAAACTGAACCCATAACCTTTGGCATGTCTTGGAGTTTTTATTCGTTCTAATAGGGACGCTCTAACAAAAATATCAGCGCACGTTGACTCAGTGTTGGATGCTAAATGAAACTCGAATCTTCAGACCCACAAAATTCTCTGAAGAATGCAGTTCTGTTATAGTTGATTTATACATAGATTATTTTAATGGACAAAATGTGTAGATGCGAGTGGCCAGTTTTCCACAATTACAATGCTGATTTTCTTACCCCAAAATTTTGCAATCAAATAATTACGAATCAGTTTTTTAAATAAGACGTTAACCATGTTATCTTACATAATGCTATAGGTAGGTTCTTACACAACTCTTCATAATAAATAACAATAAGGAAATAGAAAGAATTATTTGGCTTCGTTACTGGTACGTGAAGGATTATTTGTTTTCTTTCGTCTAGATGATATTACTAGCTTTGTTACGTGGTTTCGATTACGTAATTGTATTTCTGTTGGAAATTTGGGATATAAAGTAATGTACCTATAACCTTCACTGAAGGAACTGTGGCATCTTCTAAGCAAAAGTTCTCGATGATCAGTTGAGTGATTACGACGAGAAAACAAAAAAACAAACTAATTTTCGCATCTGTAACATAAGTTAGGATTACAAGAAAAGTGTGTATGTGTGTCACGTAAAATATTTAAGTATTCAATTAAGAAAAAGGCATACAAATATAAGACGAAAACAAAAGAAGCATGTTGAATTATTCATACGATATACCCAACGTGAGATCGGGTGCTGTGAACAACATTCATTCCTTCATTCACAGTTTTCATTCGTTCTTTTCGCGCTGAAGGCTTCCAACTCCCATTGTTCTGATTAAAATGTTACTTTTTAAAAAAAAAATGCTCGAAATCTTGGTATATTGTCCGAATATCATTTGTTTTATGCTCCAATTCGTTTCCAGTGTTGCCAGACTTAACGGCCGGCTTAGTCTTACATTTAAATATTTATTCATAACTGTTTTGTTTTGTTTTCAACTGTGAAACATCAAACAAAGGATTGTCTTTGGATTTGATATTTTAACCAAAAAGATAAATAAAATGTCTTTGTTATTTTAAACGCGAAAACCACGGAGTGGAAACGTATTTACTTATTTGTTTTTTCTTCTCATAATCCTACTGATTTGAAGTATAAACACGAAAGTTTGTAAAAGAATGTGGGATAGAGGATAGATGTTTGTTACTCTATCACGTAAAAAAAAAACAAATAAATGCTGGTTGGTTATTTAGAACACGATTTTAAAAATGGGGATTGGTTTGGGAAATGGGAAATAATGCATACTTCCTATGCTGTATGCAGAACTCGGGGTCTTCGACTAACAGGTACGATTTTGATTTTTCTTAGTATTTCCTTGTACCAAAAGTCAACAGACATGTTCATTTTACATTGGCATTTAAAAATATAAAAACAAAATTTTTGCATGCAGAAAACGTTTTCAAAAAATGGTTCTTACTTCAATTTCCTTAAATAAGATACTCCTTAGCATAACTTTCCTACCTTTATACTTTAGAGCCAAAACATTTGCCGCCATTACCACCGAATAAGCGTTGAATACAAAATAAGTATTTTAAACAAATTAAACTTTTAATAATAATATTTAAAAAATCTACCTACAGTTTACCTCATTATTTTTAACTATTCATTGAGATGTACTTAATATAGGCTATCATAAACATGTTGATAATTAGCAAATATGGCTCTACCAAATGATTATTCCTACCTACAAATGTGTCACTCGTAATAAAAACACACTGCTCGAATCTAAATACAACTCCCTATACTTATATAACTCAAAGGTGACTGACTGACATAGTGATCTATGTTGATAGATCACAATTTCAGTCAGTCAGTCACCTTTGAGCACAGCCCAAACAACTGGACGGGTGCGAGCTGAAATTTGCAATGCAGGTTATGCATCCACTAAGAAAGGATTTTGATTAATTCTACCGTCAAGGGGATAAAAGGGGGAAAACACAAATTCTTCAAAGACATTACATTTACACATTCCACGCGGACGAAGTCATCGTCGTCTGATATAGACGGAAATGGTAATAATGATGATTATGATAAACTATCCTTAGGGACTGTCCATGATATACTCGTATAACAACTGGAACTAACGACTTCTACCATCTGTGAAAAAAGGCAATTTCCTTTAAAAAATAGGAACAGAAACTAGGTTACTTTCCGTACAAAGAGTATAGGAAACAAAAATGTTTAAACCTAACCCAAATACTGGGAACATTCATGAATAAAGCCAGTATCTATGAATAATTTACTAAACGAATACGAATACGAAAGGTTTCGACTCCAAAACACATTACTTTTGAGGGTAGAACGCAGAATTATTATGATCTTTTAACAGAAAAAGTGACTACTTACGTATGTTTTATGTATAGGTACTAAGAGAAAATAGAATAGCATTAATTGTTTAAATATTTACGAGAATAAATTAGTACTTTTTAAGTAGTCATTGCTGCGGTTCTAAGTGCTATATTAAAAAGTTTGTTTCTCAGGAACTACTAATCCGATTCCAAAAATTATGTTGGCACTAGACCGGAATTTACAAACAAATACAGTGCTTCTTTCCTCTGCAATGAAATAAGTAGTCATCTTTGTGTAAAACTATACTACATATTTTAGCCTCGACACAAAAATACTGGGATTGTAAGTTAAACCTGTGTTTGCCTGTGGCATTTTGGCTCCGAACGAATGGACCAATTTGTGTTTGAAAGATGCAATGGTCAAAAGCATACAGATTTTGTTATAAATACGATTGAGGTTTGTTTTAAAGCGCTTCGCGGTTTCACCCGCGTAGTTCCCGTTCCCGTGAGAATGCGAGGATAACATTATGTCAAAAATCGTCTTCTTGAATTACTCTATCTATATAATGGGGACAGACAGACAGCAATAGCGACTTTGTTTTATACTATATGGAGTGATAGCTATGCGCCGCGATTTTCAATTACGATTTTTTCAACCCGATTTTAGAATAAATGGTGTAAAAAGCCCGACATTGTTTTATGTATATTTTATGTTACACAGTACAGTAAAATATACAAACCACAGATTACTTTGCAGTGTTCATGACACAATACACAGAAGCAATTCATCCGAGTGTCAAGAGAGTTTAAGTAAATAATGGAACGAAATGTAAAAACTCAATTAAACGTGAGAGCTGTGGGTTTTGATGAATACTCAACCAAGAATCCGTTTACGGCTTCGTAAATTGTGGTCTTTGTTATTACTGGCGTATTTTTTAATTTGATTTGTATTTATATTTGTATTTTTTATAATAATTATACTTTCAAGTATTTAACAATAAAAATATTATTATTACATACTAGCTAAGCCCGCGGCTTTACCCTCATAGTTCACAATCCCGTGGAAATTTCATGATAAAACAACCTTTCAAGTCAATCGTTGAAGTAGATCCCGCGTGATGCTGTGACCAATGGAAATAAATGATTCATTTTTATATATAGATATTTGTAGGTACTTACTAGTTTTGCCCGCAGTTTTCCCGCGTGAATCCCAATTCGGTGGGAAATTCGCAATAAAGATATCCAATTTGTTATTCCTGGTAATAAGGAATAACAAGATTTTTACTGATATTATGCGTTATAATATCAGTAAAAATCTTAAGAAGAATAAAATATAATAAAATTAGTCCACATTTGTAGGGAAAATTGTTTTCAACGTTTAAAATAACCAAAAAAGAAACAATAATTATATATCCATTCCACACTAAGGTCCAAAGACAATCCATATTTCCATTCAAGACTTAGTTATTTGCTACATATGGCTATTTTATGATCAGTGATATGGCACAGTACCATTAAAATATTATCATAGGATGATATTAACATTCAAATGCGCACGCGTTCCATGACCGTCCGGGTTATTCGTCACTTATCCGGATGCACCGGATCCGGACAACCGGATGACCGGATCGTGCGGTATCGACCGCCGTAGTGCGCCTACTGTTGCCGGGTAAATGCGCGCGCACTCACATGTCCCACGGATGCGGTATAACTTGTACCAACTCTTTACCAGATGCAGTTTGGTAATTAAATTGTACCCGATTCTGGATTTGGTCTAGTTTAGTCTTTATGTCTTTTTTAGGTTTTTTAGTATGATTGTGACTTGATTATGTTACAATGTTGGGTTCCATTGCTTCTGTTAATAAGTTTTTTTCGATTATAACTTTTGTTTAGGAATGGCATTGTTCTAAAATAATAGAATAATATTCTAAATACATGCTCAGGATTGGTTTTATTTAAAATCCTATCAAAACACAGATAGGTATGATAAAGAGATATCACAGACGCGCTTTCTTAACTACAAATATTTGAACTAAAAATAAAGTTCTGTCCTTGTTACTACAAGGACAAACTCTATTTTTTGAAGGCTACAAAACAGTATTTGGTAACGAAGTAAATCTAAATTAAACAAGCAATTAAAAAAGTTATTTAGACCGGCCCCAATTCGAATACAAATACTATGAAAAATTCAAATATTTCTGGACCGATTGTAAAGATTGCGTAACGTTTGGAATAACAATAAAAAATGCCACATTGCGGCCTTGTGCGTGAACTTATAATATTAAAAAGTGAGAGGAGGAAAGCTTCGGTTGGTATCGATAAGAGGTCGAGGTGTAGGACTGTGTGCGAGCTGTGAGTGCGGCACGGCAGTCGGCGAGTGCCGGCGTGCGGGCGAGCGACCCGGGTGAGCCGGCATTCGCCGCATGGCGGACCGCGCGAGGCACCGCGTCGCGCCCGCCCCGGCGCCCACCAAGAAACAATACGCGTACATCCCATGCCCGCGCTCCGAGGAAGTAGGAACAGAATTTGCCTTACAGCTCATCCGGGGACACCGAGACACACCAGAAACACCCATCAAGTCACCACCCCTGCCCGGTAAGTTAGTTTGACAACTACCGAAAACTTTTTCTGCATACAAAACTTTTTTCCAGAATATTTTATTTTATTTGTGTTTTTCCTAAACTAAACACACTTATTAATAATCATCGTGATATTAAAAACTTCCGCATTAAAACAGCAGCTGCTGATTTGTGTGAAAACAAAATACTAAATTATGTTTTTTAACCGCTGGAAAATGTCCGTGAAGTGTGTTATGTTATGACAGTTGTCAGAAGAAAATTATAATATTTCGCGCCAAATGGAGAGACATGGTTTGAGTTCGCGCCTACGAGTGGAGAATTACCCACACAGATTAGTTTTTATTTAAAAATCTTGTAACGAAAGAAATATTTTTATATAATTTATTGCACTGTTTATAAACATTACTATATTAAAATTATCTAATAGAAAATTACAGTGAAAACAAAATATGTTTGCACCATTTTCTTTTAACAACTTTACTTTTCATAAATTAGTTCAATCTTGCTATCTGTAAAAATTATAAGTTTTATTATCTTGGGGATAATTGCGTTAGCGTAGAGACTGAATCTCTTGTTATGGGAATTAAAATATACGCAGAATATAAACACTGAAGTTTGCGCCAACTATTTAGTCGTTGAACGTTAGTAAAGCAGACAGATAATTAATTACGCAAATAAAAATCTCCTAATTTTAGTTGAGTTCGATTATTAAATTATAATTCTCATAAAATGTCCAACTTCATTATAAGAATTAGGTCATCGTTTATAAAAGTACAAACAAGCTTATTTATTTGCACCCACATCAATCCATCATATAAATATTTACCTCGCACGGGAATCGAACCCGCTACCCGCAGTTCAACAACTATGTTGTTGAATGATCACTAGATCATTCGACCACTTGAATCAATTTAAAATGCTATTTCTAAAAAAACTATGAATCATAGTCAAAGGTCTCTATTTTCTGTAAGAAACTTAATAGTATAAGGAAGTACCATCTTCAATCATTCGCTATCACGAGCGAGTGGCGTTGCAATGCACTAAAACATTTAATTTGACAGAGATTTAGTCAGATATAGTGCTCCCTTGGCACTAACACCAGCACAGATTACTAAATAGTTACTAGTAGTCTAGTACTAACAAAATACCAAGACTATTTCGGTCATGAATGAACGTACTAATGAATTATAAATAATTTTATTGATTGAACAGGTTTAAATTAGGCTAAAAATAATACGTAAAGCGTGTTTAGTAGTTAGTCCAATGACGTTAAACAAAGGACTAGATATAATAACATTATGAATCCTAAATGAACACGCATCGACAAAACTATAAGTGAAGGTGAAGTAAAACAATGATATATTTATTGATATCTTTGATTTACACGAACACTACACATTGAAATAAAACACTTAAAAGGATTTTTGTCGTGGTTGTATTTTGTTTTACATTTTCTGACGTTTCGGATTCTTTACAGAACCCGTGATCACAGAAGTCTTCTCCACACAAAAATCCGTTTAAGTGTTTTATTTCAATGATATATTTGTTACTTGGATGGATGATCGATATCATTGAGTAAGACTATCAAAGTACATACTCCATTTTAATTTATTACCCAGATGAGACCCAGATGAGATAATGATCCCAAACAAAACCGTGAGATCCATTAAATATACATAACCTACATATAAGCAGTATTCATGCAGGATATTTATCATCCCGAAAGACAGTGTGATATATTTAGTAAAGATATAAGACTGTATAAAACACTGCCGTCGGCGTTAACTACTCGTAAATAAAAAGTTTCGCGATAAAAAGCTGATTCAGTAACAAGACACATTAAACACTCGAGAACTTTACCAAAAACTTTTATCGGAAGCTTTTTAGTTGAATTTTTTGTTCGTCGCTACAGTTTTAAAAATATTTAAATTACTTGGTAAAGTTTTGTGTATTTTGGTCACGGACTTTTCAACTGACGTTTGGGGAAAATTGATATTATGTAACTAATTAATTAATAACATAATCATTCACTACATCATCTCATTATAGTATAGTAACTGACCCCTAAGTTCGTGACTTGTATCTAGGGTATCAGAAACAACGCACACACTCATATTATTCTTATTAAGATAATCTGTAATTACATTCTGCCCTCAAAAGACCAACCAAAAAATCTGAGCGCGTACGAGGGATAACAAAAAAGGTATAATTAATGGCTGGTCCCCAAATTAAGGAAACAAAACAAAGCAAACCCGCCGGAGTTTTGAAAGCGCTAATCTTAGGAACTATTGAGTCCATCTTATACATCCTACTACTATTATATAGGCGAAAGTTTGTAAGTATGTATGTATGGATGTATGGATGTATGGATGTTTGTTACTCTTTCACGTAAAAACTACTGAATGGATTTGAATGAAACTTTACCACATTATAGCTTATACATCAGAATAACACATAGGATACTTTATTATGGATTTTTATCCCGAAATTCCCACGGGAACGGGAACTACGCGGGTGAAACCGCGGGGCGCCGCTAGTATCTATATAATTCTTTCTTGTACATTATTATAATACTAGTAGGATATGTTTATCTATTCTTCTTTGCGTGTCGACTCATATTTTTGAGGACCAAATCTCGGCCACCGATATAGCGCTAACAGTGGCCTTGTAAAGGTCCTCCCCCTCCCCCTTTATCTATTAAATTTAAGTCGTTTTTTGTAAGCTTATTGACGTTCATAATTGCTTCTTTGATGCCCAAAAGTAAATAAATGATTTTTAGATTTGATTGATATTTTTGTTTCTTTAAACGAACACTGTGTTATAAAACTGAAGATTTATCTGTAAAATACTTTAAAAAACATTATATTAAAACGTCTGCAAA
This sequence comes from Timandra comae, assembly GCA_958496195.1. Taxonomy (NCBI): domain Eukaryota; kingdom Metazoa; phylum Arthropoda; class Insecta; order Lepidoptera; family Geometridae; genus Timandra; species Timandra comae. Next base: position 10,697,381 of record OY292364.1, on the reverse strand, counting down.
ATATTAAAACCTAACCAAACTACGCGTGTCATACATAAATTGTAACTTTCTGACATATTTAGGTATCGCGATGAAATTTCATTAGCTCGACTTAGCTCGGTTTTGAAAGGGATTTTTTCCAAAGAATTTATATTAAGGTTAGTCATGTTCGAAACATGTAGCCTCATTATTTCTATAAATATGTTTAATTTATTTTAGGGAACGTTAACAATTAAAATTACGCTGAAAATATACTTTTAAAATTTTCACCTTGAGCTAGAATTTGAACCTTCAAACTTTTGTCGGTCCGAGGTTTAAATTGGATTTTTATATTCTGAGAATACTATATGTGGGAGACATTATAAAAACACTTTATTATAAGTACTAATTCACCACACACAAAGGACCCAAACTTGACAGTTCTAAATTCCGATAAACTGTCCGCTTAAAAGAACTAAAAGTTAAAACTGATTAAAAAATTATGATAAAAATTAATATAATTTGCACTAAACCTTAAACTTTATTGATTTTATTCATAAAAAAATGCAGCAGAAACAGTTACAACAATAGTAAATATGCATTCTCATGCGTAACAATCAATATTACACTTACACAACTACAATTTAAACCCCGATATACTTAATACAATATGTGCGGTACAACCGCGTAATGTCCCTGGTGTGAGAGTATCCAGTACTTGGGTATCACATGGTACATCCGCATTGCGACTCTTGTACTACCCGACACTTGACTACCGATGTCATTTGTACCCCGCTATACTGATGTTGAAGTAACCATGACGGTACAATTTATTAATGATTAATAACTTATATCTAAGGTACGAAAATTCTAAGGATGTAGGGGTATGTATAACTGTTAAGAAGGAGGTCTGAGGTTCGATTCATGAAATGAATGTTTTTTGTTATATTATTTTTAACCGACTTCCAAAAAAACAGGAGGAGGTTCTCTATTCGACGTGTTTTTTTTTTTTTTTTTTATATTTAGGTTTGAGTTAGTAAACACGGGTTTGGTAGGTTTGGCGCTTGTGTCTATTCCTCCTCATAGCAGAGACAGATGCATTGTATGAACTGTACTAAAATCATCCTTTAAATGTAATGAATATAATGACAGATTTTAATATTTTTGGTAAGTAAGTAATTGGTGGTGAAACACAAAGAAGACCGGAATTATCCAAGTAAATATTGCAGGGCACAGAAAATCTAAAATTATATCCGTCACTCTCTCTCGAAATTAAATTTAATCAAACTAAGATGTCGATTTAACAGGCAACATTTAGAAATCTAAATTCAAAAAAATATGTTGTATTAAGGCAAAAATTCATTAATTTTGAAGACAAAATTTGACAGATTTGAAAACTTATTAATTTATCAATCCTTTGTGCAAATGAATTAGCTTAACAAGATGACTCATTGTTATAAAGAACAACTTGATTACAATCGGTACAATTTAAAGTGTTTACCACAAGTCAAGTGCGTGCGTGCACTTGTCTGCAAAGCATGAGGTCCTGTGTCTATTTTTTGCGTCGAACGATGCTTGTCTGCTATTTTTCAGACATGGCTCAGACTTCTAATCATCTACAATTGGGCTAACGAGATGCCTATTTTCCCTCACGATACGATATCATCAGTGAGAGAGATGCCTTTGTCCTGCAGTTAGAACTTCCGAGCCGATTTCTTAGTTAATAATTGTTCAAGTTACATCTCAAGCCAATTTGTAAATAAATAAATAATAATTCAAAATCAAATTTAAATGTAATCTAACTATGTAAATCTCTAACGTTGATAATTGATTTCTAATTGCCAACTCAGATTGTCAACCCATTTAGTATTGCCATGTTTTCCCGTACGAACATAAAATTACCGAAATGTCTGCGTATAAATTGATATCTCGTACGGGACAATAAATTTGTCGGTACAAACATTTATACGTACCTAAAGGGTCACATATATCATTTTACGACGACATAAACCATTTTCATATTGTTTTCCGTAAACGTTCATATCTTCAATTTCGTTAATTTATGATGAGAATGACGTTTTTATATGTATATTGACATATCCTTCCTTTCTAAACGGGATATCTGATGCAAAAAGATTTTTTCAAATGGGATAGTAGTTGCTGTGATTAGCGCGTTAAACCAAACAACAAACTTTTCAGCTTTATAGTAATAATCATAATAATTCACTACATCATCTCATTATAGTAACTGACCCCTAACTAAGCTCGAAACTTGTATCTAGGGTATCAGAAACTACGCACACACTCATTCACACACACACACACCCAGCCCGAGACAAACATTTGTGGTTCACACAAATATTCACCCCGCACGGGAATCAAACCCGCAACTTTACCGATGTATAGTTTATATTAGTATAGTCTACGCATTAAAGAACCCAAAGGCTGTATCTATTTCGAAAATAAAAACAAGTTATCCATTTAATTGTTATTTACTGCTATTCTCCGAGTTCCCGCTTTGAACATTTCAAGAGACACTTCAAACGGTTTAGTTATTCCGTGGTTCATAACGACTCGCCCGGAATAGTTCTTTATTTGTTCACAGTACAATGTACCAGATATCACGCTTTGAAAAAGTAACAAGAGATTTTTTTTGATACCCTAGATACAAGTTTCGAACTTAGTTAGGAATCAGTAACTGTAATGCTACGGCCACACTATCGCGATAACGCGAACATTTGCGTTGTCGCGACACGTCTGGCGGCGCACAATCAAAGGATTTTTTCGCGACAGTTTCGCACGACAGTGTGGCCGTAGAGTAATGAGATGATGTGGTGAATGATTATGTTGTGTTATACCTATATTTATGAATTTGAAAAAAAAAATAACCAAAGAGAAAAAATAACTAAAAAGTAAACTAATCTAATATTATTTTTCAATCCTAATCGATCCAATTAAATTCATTCCTGGTAGAGAAATCTTATTATGACATGAAAGAATTTTTTGAAGACTCATTTTGACTTAAAGTTATTAGTAGCTAGTAAAGTTATTACTCTATTTAAGTTTACTAACAAACATATGTTTTTATTTTTATTTTATATAAGTACTCACTCACCTAATTTAACATTGCTTTGTTAAGATTAATGTTATGTTATTATTATAAGTTAATTAGTTAAAAGTATTAATTGCTTGTTAGCCCTCTCATATTGCTATGCCCTCCCAGGGCGTCACATGTATACCTACCCACTTTTATATACCAACTTAATATTGTAATGTGACATGCAATGAATAAATGAATAAATCCGATTGAGATTAAACATTGATGTCATTAATATATTTTGCCGTGTAGCTTGCCAATATAAGCTGTAAGGGCCCCGATTCTCTAAACCAGTGGTTCTCAATTCTCAATCTCGAACGGGGAAGTTGGTCAGACGGGGAATGTGGTCAGGCGGGGAATATGGTAAGACGGGGAAGTTGGTCAGATAGGGAAGTTGGTCAGTTGGGAAAGTTGGTCAGTTGGGAAAGTTGGTCAGATGGGGATGTTGGTCAGACGGGGAAATTGGTCAGCTACGGAAGTTGGTCAGTTGGGGAAGTTGGTCAGTTGGGGAAGTTGATCAGTTGGGGAAGTTTGTCAGTTGGGGAAGTTGGTCAGATGGGGAAGTTGGTCAGTTGGGGAAGTCGGTCAGATGGGGAAGTTGGTCAGTTGCGGAAGTTGGTCCGTTAAAGAAGTTGGTCAGACGGGGAAGTTGGTCAGTTGGGGAAGTTGATAAGACGGGGAATGTGGTCAGGTGGGGAATATGGTCAGACGGGAAAATTGGTCAGATGGGGAAGTTGGTCAGACGGGGAAGTTGGTCAGATGGAGAAGTTAGTCAGATGGAGAAGTTGGTCAGTTGGGGAAGTTGATCAGTTGGGGAAGTCAGTCAGACGGGGAATGTGTTCAGTAGGGGAAGTTGGTCAGAGGGAAAAGTTGGTCAGTTGAAGAAGTTGGTCAGACGGGGAAGTTGGTCAGTTGGGGAAGTTGATAAGACGGGGAATGTGGTCAGGTGGGGAATATGGTCAGACGGGAAAATTGATCAGATGGGGAAGTTGGTCAGACTGGGAAGTTGGTCAGATGGAGAAATTAGTCAGATGGAGAAGTTGGTCAGTTGGGGAAGTTAATCAGTTGGGGAAGTCAGTCAGACGGGGAATGTGGTCAGTAGGGGAAGTTGGTCAGACGGAAAAGTTGGTCAGTTGAAGAAGTTGGTCAGACGGGGAAGTTCGTCTGTTAGGGAAGTCAGTCAGACGGGGAATGTGGTCGAACGGGGAAGTTGGTCAGACGGGGAAGTTAGTCAGACGGTGAATGTGGTCAGGCGGAGAATGTGGTCAGGCGGAGAATGTGGTCAGACGGGGAAGTTGGTCAGTTGGGGAAGTTGGTCAGTTGGGGAAGTCGGTCAGGCGGGGAATGTGTGATTCGACTTAAATAAGTACGTACTAACATCCCGTTGTTTCTCATACTAATGATATTGCTTGTTCAATTGTTTTAAACAAACTGAGTAGAAATAGCCTCTCAAACTATCCACAACTCGTATACTCTTGCGGAACCCTTACAGGAGCATCACACTTTGAGAATCGCTGCTCTAAACTATTAAGCTGTGATAATGCTACTCAAATGTATTTTAATATAAACATTATGGCCGTTTTTTGTCATTCGTTGTCATTTTGGTATTCTCTTAGTGAAAAATAATTAATGCGAGTAAAAAACCGGGCACAGATATTGTTAAGGTAATATAAGCACAGTTTTGAGAACAATATGACTAAAAGACCTAATAAATCTTCCTACTATATTTTGAAGATGAAATTACATCTACTAGAACGCCTGATGACTAATTATTTATCTCTTCTTAGTGTTAATAAATATCTGTTAACAGAGATATATTTTAGTGTAAATTAATGGTCTTAATAATAGCTGGAAAACAAAAGCGTACTACAGTTTTCAAGCTAATAGGAGTCTTCAAAATATTTATTGTAGTTGTCTCGTCGATATTTTTATAAATTTTGTAGCAAGGAGGCTTTTTATTAATAATCTTTCACTCAGTCAACCTTTTGTATCAACTGATTTCTATAAGATGTATCTACATATACTACCTAACTCGCTTTTTTTCACTACATTTTAGTTTAAAACAAAGTCGCTTCCCGTTATCTGTCCCTAGCGTGCTTAGATCTTAAAAACTATGCTACGGATTTTGATGCGGTTTATTTAATACCTAGAGTGATTCAAGAGGAAGGTTTTTAGCATGATTTTATTCCCGCATTCTTTCTTATTGGAGCGGGAACTACGCAGGTAAAATCACGGGACGCTGCTAGTTGGTAATAATAAGAAGTGTAGTTAACTTTTATGTGTAGTTTGGAATTTCCCGTCGCAGATATATGATTCATATGATACGTAGCGTAGCGTAGTAAAACGTAAACCAATACTACGCGAAATTCGGCCGTGGCCGTGCGTCCCCAACTTGTTTTCCCAAAACGGAACGCAATATCACATAAAATGAAATTATGTTACACATGGCCCCTGTTTGCGACACCGACCATCAAATGTTGACACAGAATCTAATTTAGTTTGCTTTTATTAAACTTTTTGTTGTTTATTTAAACATTTTCTCTCTTGTTTTACAAACGCAATGCCAACTTAACAAATATAGCTGTACAAAGTTTACAGCTTTATTTTATAAGATTTTTATTTAGAAACGAGTGTCTAGAGAGTTGATTTAGTAATGAGAAGTTCTTGAAATTTAACTTTTCTTTTAATTATTGTAGGCAGATAAAATTCAAAGTAACATCTATTAAATAAAAGACAGGCGCTTGTACTTATACATTATACAACAATTAATATCATATGATAAAAAAAATACTGTTTTTTCCCTTTAAAAAAACTTCACCAGGACTACATTATACAAATAACGTTCGTCGAGTAGGATAATCGAACCCACCTTCTAGTAACTCGCTCTGGCACTAACAAGCTAGCTCTGAATAACTGTGTATGTTGGTCACGTATAGCGTATACATACAGCGTGTATCAAAATATTTTAAAATTTATTGAATTTAGACGCTACCTGGTGTTTTACAGCGAGAATCCCTCAGAAATATGTTGTCTTGAAATGTCTAATCATTTATTTAGCACCGCTCTGCAAAGTGAATTTAAAATCATCATTTCTTATACTTTACTAGCTGTGCCCCGCGGTTTCACCCGCGTGGTTCCCGTTCCCGTGGGAATACGGGGATAAAATATAGCCTATGTTATTCAGGGTGAATGTAGCTTTCTAATGGTGAAAGAATTATTGAAATCGGTTCAGTAGTTTCGGAGCCTATTCGTTACATACAAACAAACAAACAAATCTTTCCTCTTTATAATATTAGTATAGATGTACGTTCGTACATGGATAAGCTTATGTAGGGTGTTACTTATTAATAATTTAGCAGTATTTACGAATTACAGTTTTTAATTTATACCTATTAGTATTAATAATATTCTCATCAACAAAGTTACTTTGATTACTATTAATTAAATTACTAGGCCTTCTTATACAATATTTGATATCCCACTACTTCCACCTGTCTCAGCAGAGGTCCTCGATTTGATTCCTGTATCAAGCAAAGTCTTTTAACACAAGAGACCTTCGTCATGCAGAGGAAAGAGAGAGAGAGAGCATTTTCCAAATTATCACTATAAGTTATTAATTTGGAAAATAGCTAAAAACATTAGCTAGTTGCTACAGACAACTGCAGTGGGCGCAATTTGTTTTTTTACAATTTAATTTGACATGAAATATTGCAGTTCGGCTATGACCTACTTCCGGTAACTTTGCGGTTACAATTATCATAACACTATTATCATTATGCTTGTATTATTAAAAGTTTATATTTGTGTTTTGAATTGAATATTTTATGACACTTGTGTGTATCTAGACGTTTTATTTATAGGTATTAGTGTTATCTATAGGTATTATTATAAAAGTACGCTATTCACCTTACGATTTAGGATTGGATACTGTTATTAAAAGAGCGTAGATACTTGAAAGAAATATCAATTACTTTTCTCGTTCCTACCACGCAAATATTAGATTTAAAAGCACTCACTTAATATATTAACACATTTTGTATTACAAATACCAACCTAATGTAAACTTACTGTGAGAGAAATAAATAAATTTTGATTTGATTTGATATATAAAATATCAGTTTATCTATATAATTGGAAAATCAAGATACTATATCGTATGCCCTGCCCCTATGTAAGGTATGTCCATAATTTTCATCTAAGCCGTCACTGAGATACGAATAATTTAGGAACCGTATCTACATTTTCCGAGATAAAAAAATGGTTTATTTACGCCTTTTTTCGTACATTTTCGATGATATCATATAAAGAAAAAATATTTATTTTGTTAAAACAACTGTTTGCTTTCCTAGTAAGTAAAAATAAAATAAAATAAAGCTGTAAAATTCCTCTGAAATGAGAAAATCTTCCTTTTTTGAAATCGGTCAAAATATATTAGCGTGCTAGGTGGGTGTCATGCTTCTCACATTGCAGTTGCCTGTCACAGCATTTTAACTCAACTAACAATTCCATCTTAGTAATATTTTATATAAATTTTAGTATTTTCTTTTGTGATACTTTTCATGGTACTACAATTTATAAATTGGCTATTACCTCATGAAGCTTTTTGTACTTATAAAGATTTTTTATATCTTTGTTGTCCTAACTGTTCTGGCATGTTCCACATAATTAAGAACTATCATATGTTTTATAAGCTGTCAAACTTTAATATAAGTAAATAATTCTTATGCTGTGCCCTTACAGGGTGCATGTGGATACTAACCCCTGTATTATATACATTAAGTCACCTACTTGTATAACAACATGTATAAGCAAGAAATAAATAATAGTTATTTGTTATACAAGAGTGCAAAGTTGCTTTTTAACCGGGGCTCCAGTTGAGGACCGAGCCAGCGAAGGATTCTAAAATTGAATCACGAGCGCAGCGAGGGATTCAAAATAAGAATCCTGAGCGTTAGCGAGGGACTCAAAGGAGCACAAGGTTAAAAATTGTTTGCACTCGAGTGCAACACATTATTTTTCATCCCCCCTCAGCGAGGAAATTACTAAAATGGAAACATAAAACAATCACAATATTAAATGAAAAAAGAAAATATCACGCGCAAAGCAAATTAAAAAATAAGTAAGTCTTGTACACGAAGAAGGCTCAGAGTTTCAATTTTAAATAAAAAAAAAGTTGTATGATAGTTTGTGAATTCATAACATCTTCACATTAGTACACATGATGTTCTAAATTCAAATTTACTTTAACCTCTAGAGCGCAAAAACGACTTTTACTCCCAGTTATCGAAAATGCCTTGGGTCCTGCACGGGCTGTCACAGCGACCCCGATACTTTCCACTCTTGAGATTAAAATCGACTTTTACCCCCAGATATCGGGGATTAAAAACATACTTTCCGAGCTAGTGGGATGAAAATATTATAATTTTATAAGCGTAATTCAGGACCCGCTATGATATAGTCTACAAAAAAATTACCCATAGTTTGCGACACTATAATAAACACACTATGTAAGTTAGTAAGTTATCTAATAATAAGGACATAATGTAGTACAGATTAAACGTCACAATTTTATAACAAAAGACATAAAGTAAAGTAGTTTATGGCCCTGTCTCCGTAACCACCTAGATTGTGGACGTAAAAATATGTCTGATCACATTTTGCGCCCGAAAACTTTATAACTCAGCCTCTAGAGACACTTTCTAGATAGCACGATGTAATAAAATGATTTCAATGTATAACATGTTGAAGTTCAGGTTTTGTAACGTAAATTTATTGAGATGTAATTTTGAAGAGCAGAATTAAGTCTTGAATGTGTAATTTCTGATAATATTAGGACTCATTGTACTAAATCATAAGATAACGTATGTACTACACACACACACACTTTTCACTTTTTTACACTTTATTCCTTCATTTGAGATAGAGAAGTGTTTGATCTGATGTGGATCATTTTCTTTTGATAAGTCCTACATGTATCATTTATATACATAATATTTTTACAATTTCATGGAAACCTTCATATTAAAACAAACTTCTCCTCCGGTCAAAATTGTTCAAAGTATTGTTTACAAATACGGAAACATAATCCCACGGAATTTTTCCGCGGGATTCTACATCCCACTCGATTCTGTGTTCCGTAGTTTACGAATAATAGTATAAAGTAAAGTACAAACAATATACATCTAATGTACAGTCCCGGAACGAAAAGGTTCGTCAATTTTCAAATTGGTTTGTTTAATGTGTCGGCAGCGCATATTACCTTTTGAAACTATGTTACAGAATAGGCTCGAGTTACGGAAAATAGTGTTCAACTGCTCGTTAATAAAGTTCAAAATTATTCAGATCAGTGTTGTTTGACATGATAAATATCTTGTCAACAAGATTTTTGATAAACTAAAACCTTCTTGTTGGTTCAAACTGCCATTATTATCCGAAAACCGTCTGTGACGAACGTTTTCACTCCGTAACTGTACTTACAAAAAAAAAAATAGTTGGTAAGTATATAAGTATGATAATCCCTTGTCCAGTCTCCATAGCAAAATTTTTGCTTAGTTTGGGACTTAATACACTATATTTATTTTAAACAAAGATCCAGAGAATATTAAGATTACGAGAAATTAAAAAATTAAACTGTTGTGTTTCTTCCATCAACAGACAATTCAACGCTCTATGTGGAAATATTAGAGAAGGGCCTTATCAAATATGCTATCGAATCGATAAATATCGTTGAAATTTATTTTGTCAGGAAACATCAGTAGTATAATATTTACGAAACGTTAAAATAACAAATGCATTAATAAGATAAATAATTTTGTTTTTCATATCAGATCAATTGCCCATCGATATTTTTGTATTATCACAACTGACTCAGTTATAATACTTATAATGATAACAAACAAACTTCTGCTGCCTTATTTGCGTTGCATTTTTAGTCTGGTTTAACAAAACCTGGTAAGCATTTGACACCTTGTCAGTCAAGTCTGTCACTTTGACAGTATTCAAAATTGATTGTAAAACCTGGTTTAGTGCTAAACCAGACTAAAAATGCAACGCAAATAATGCAGATAATGCTCAAAGTACACAATAGCTGTCAGCTTCCCTCCTCGCCAGAGACTCTCCTCTTCCCTTCGACGTAGCATCGTTGCATCGCGTAGCACGGAGGGTTTAGTTCGTCGTTTAAGATTCAGTGAATGTATGAAGAAGCATGAAGTACGATATTGAAGTTTTTATTATCTGAAACAAAAACACATGTTACAGTCCTTTATTTTCCTCATTTAGATAGATTTTCAAAATCTGGTGTTGTCCTATCACTTTTGATTTGGCATATAACGCCTGATACAATATAGGTGTTGAAATCGATCCCAAGTTACTCGTTAAATACTAATCTAAGTTTAATGGCCGTGTATGAGGCCATTACGTCTGAATCAAAAATCTACATCTTCTTTGTGAAACAAGTTCATCTTACCGCAGTCATAGTGCTAAATCCTACAGGAACAACACCCACAGCTTTCACTGCTAACGATACTTGACAATTACTTAGAAAAAAGAGTATGAGCTTCCGATTCTTTACATCCATACATTCCCAAGGCAGAGCGTAGACGACGTCTTTAATTTCGTCACTCTGAAAGAAACAATCAATCCAATCAGCTTATGCTCACGTGGCACATTTTATGAATTGAGGCCGCATAAGGAAACTGGTCGGTACAATTAAATTTATAGATTATAAACTGTCGGCTAGCGTTACCCATTCACTATTGACATGAATCCATTCCAGACCTAAGCAAAGTTAGCTTCTTTGAAGAGATTACCAAGACTACTAATAAAGTGCAACTCACATTATGAGTAAAAAAAGCATATCACCTCAATCTCAAGCAGTTGAAAGATAGTTGACACCTGAATCAACTGTTGAAACATACAGAATGTTAACACTCCATATTTCCCAAACGCTTCTAAGGTCTGTTAAAGCAAAATTAATTCGTCAGAGAACGATTTATAAATAATAATCATACAAAACACCGCAAGCAATTGCAGTTTACTGCTTAATAGGATACCACTTACCATGACCGAACATTCCAGCAGTAGAATACACAGCGTCACTTGAAAGAACATGTAATACACGCATATCGTCAAGCCGAACGTCGATGACATTTGGCCCATAAAGCTAAAAAGGAAAAATAATATTGTAATGTACACAAAAGTAACTATTGAACATTAAAAAATGTTATAAAAAGAACTTAACTCTTGAATGATCCTGTGATGATTGATACTATCTTTAATTAGTTTTTCAATTAAAACTAGTTCTTCCTTAGAGTAAAATGCGTAATTATATCCCAAATTATTAATGGACACTGCTTTAGGGCAACTATTCAAATTGTGCTTCAGTATTTTGATATGTCCCCATAAGTTGAATACAATTACAGCAAACAAATAATCGTAGTCAAAGAACAAGCTTATACAATAAACGCTTGAAAAAATATTGATGATTGCTAAGATGAAGTAATGGATTATGTTCGTTTCGTAATCGAAAAATGGTAAATAAATATACACGGCGCTTTCCAATGTGCCGTTTGGTGTTAAACCTTGACTAAACAAACCATTATTGTAGTTTTTTATAAAGGGGAGCAAATTGAAAATGGATATACCCACAACTGCTTGCAATTTCAGAACGTAAGCAAAATAATAGCAAATTTTTTCGACATTACTGTAAATCTGCAACAAAACATAATAATTTTGAACACATTTTTCAAACGCGATTAATGTATCTACAACTGTGGACGCATAGGGCGCTATATTTCTATGCGGTCTAGATGTCAGTGGCTACATTAACAACTGCCTCAGCCTCAAGTCTGCTAACAAAAATATTGTGATAATGCTAGTCAAACATATTTATTATATCATCATTATGGCCGTTTGTAATAAAACATTAATGTCAATACATTTGTTGTAATTTTGGTATTATCCTAATGACAACAACATCACTGACTCCGTATTTTTTTTATTATAATTCTCGTTGGTTGTCATTACTGTATTCTGACGCTTATTTGACAGGTTTATTATTTGATTTTTGACAAACAACAGAGACACCATAGCCATATTAATTTACCAGAATACCAAAGTGTCACTTCCATTATAGTATGGTGTTTCCCAGTATTTTGTTCGTCCCTCTTTAAGTAGTGCACATAGCTGTATGACATAGCGGTTACTAGTCAATGTAAATTATTTCACGGCAATTGGTTTAAAGTTGAATTTGTATCACTTTGAGTGAAACTTCATTATATTTTTTAATAAGAGTTAAAAGAATAAGGCTTCCTTACCATCAAAGAAAAGTCGTTTTGATCCTTAAAATTACTCAAATGTATTTCTTTAATGAACTTTACAACTGTGCGTTGATATTGTTTGGTCATAGATGTCAATGATCTTTGCTGAAACGAGCCAATATTTTAATAGAATATTTGTTATTTAAAGGTGCTGATAGACTAGCGAGCTTTTCGCCGAGCCAAGTTTCGGTCATCGTTCCGCGCCCCGCCTGACATCCAAGTCAGACATTTTCGTGAAGAATATTTTTTGACGAGCATCCACAAGAGCATTATCTAGAATGCTCGTGAAAATGTTCGTAGCAATGTTCGGCTCTATGCTCGGCTCGGCTCGTTGTTCAGTTTGGCAAAATATAAAAACGGCGAATGCTCGTTGTTTTGTTACACGTGAATGATCAAGTCTATCATACTTTTAGATTATTAGTAATTATCTTCTTTCATTGCTTCCGAGTTTGTGCTTCTCTTTGGTTTAATCTGGGGTTCGAATCTAAAGTCATTGGCTAGGCTGACGGGTGTAATTAATAAAATAAATGAGTTGAACTTACTACAGAAACACAAGTCATATTGAGGGTAATATACGTGTGTCCCAGAGTTACAAATGGCAACTTATCGAAGTAAAACGTTACATATTTTATGCTTAGAAGAAGGTATGTCATCCAGACAGCACACAGAAATTTGTTGTTCCTATAAAATGGTATTTTTTGATAGTTTCCCAGCTGTTTGTAAGGCCACCCTCCCAGCCGGCCAAGTTTAGTGGTGAGGTGCTTGTTGGAGTAACCCCAAAATGATCTAAAATGTGAGGAATTTGTTATTAAATCGAAACTTTTGAGGGTAAAGCAACGTTTTGTGGAACACGTGTTTGAAATTTTGATAAACCGTTTTATAATTAAGTTATAAAATGTAACAAAAAGACAGAGAGACAGACAAACAGAGAAGGAAATCGGCAAGTCACTTTTTCTGCCTCAGTCTACACTCATCTTGAGAATAAAGTGGTAAGAATACTTTAAACTTTCATGAACTGTGACTACATTGGTTCCCGGTCCCGTGGAAATACCAGGATAAAATCCTGAATCCTGTATTTTTAGATATTGTTGATATCTAAACTTAATATCTACCTGTTAATTGTATCCATGGTTATGAGACCAAGACGTGCACCCTTCTCTGTATTCTGTTATTATAATGACATATTTAAAATAATATAAATTGTTTCTTCACATTTTTATATCAAAAACATTCCTTTTTACAATATCTACTATATAATTATCGTATTATCTATTTATTTGAAGGTCACAATGTAGTTGTGATATCTGTACAGGGTGTTTAGCCAGGTTTAGCAGATGGACGATGGGAATTTGTGGAGTAATATTGAATAAAAGAAACAGCATGGTGAACGCAGACCACATTCGAGTTACTTTGTATAAAATTCTGTGCAACCTCGCACACCTTTTTTACATGATCACTAGCGGCACCCCGCGGTTTCACCCGCGTAGTTCCCGTTCCCGTAGGAATATGGGGATAAAATTATGCTAAAAACCTCCCCACTGAATCACTCTATCTATTGAAACAAACCGCAATCAAAATCCGTTGCGTAGTTTTAAAGATCTAAGCATACATAGGGACATAGGGACAGAGAAAGCGACTTTGTTTTATACTATGTAGTGATAGTGAAGTGACGAGATGAGCGAGGTGATCACCTGATGGGAAGCAACACGTCTGCGCATTAAAGACACGTGTACAACACTCACAACACTGTACTGCGCTCATCACCCCGAGACATCAGTTGGTGAGTCTCGTATGCCCAGTCATTTCACTGACTACATTGCCCTTCAAACTGGAGCACAGTAATGTTTTTGCATTTTTTTGATGTCTATAAAATCGAAAGAAACACAGAGGTTCACATTTTTAGGTACCACTCACGGAGGTAATACAGTGTCCAAGTGTTGGGACGTCTGTATAAGTTCTAGTTATGGAGGCTTCTCACTTATCCCCAACAAACCAAGTAAGTATTTGGATGGATGGATGTTTTTTACGCAAAAAATACTGACCCTATGTAGATGTGGACTAGGAATAAATTCCCACGGGATTGAGATTGGGATTTATGCGGGTAAAACCGTGGGGCACAGCTTGTTTATATGTATAAAATATAAAGCATATCCCTGTAGACCGCTGTGACGTAAAAAGCAAGTATTTAAGTTATAATACTTATTTTTAAAAGAAAATGATAAAGTTCAACGCTGGATCATAAACTATGTTATAAAATAGTTCGAGTTAGGGAAAATAGTGTTCAACTGCTCGTTAATAAAGTTCAAAATTGTTCAGATCAGTGTTGTTTGACATGATAAATATCTTGTCGACAAGATTTTTGAAAAACTAAAACCTTTTTGTTGGTCCAACCTGCCAAAACTGACTCTAAGGTAACGAACTTTTTCATTCCGTGACTGTACTCGTATATCTTTGTATAAACTGAAAATGCGGAGATGCGCTGACCGATTTTCTTTTGTTACAAATGTTAGTTCAATTCAAAAACGACTTTATTACTTAGCTTTTAAATGTCATAATGTAAAAGTATTATGAACAAAAAGTACAGTAAAATAAACGTTGCATGCACTTTGTACAGTTTCTGTTTAAATTGTTGAACGTTATTTTTTATGGAGTGAAGTTTTTCTTTATGTTAACTTGCCAAGTTTTTACTAACAGTCGAATGGCAGCATTTTTCATAAATACCGTTTTTTATTTTACTTATCGTTAAAAGTTGTAGTGTTTATGACTATATTTATGGTATGCTAGCAGCGCCCAGCGGTTTCACCCGCGTAGTTCCCGTTTCCGTGGGAATTTCGGGATAAAACATAGCCTATGTTCTTTCCCGGATCATAAGCTACCCCTGTTCCAAATTTCAAGTCAATCGGTTCAGTAGTTTAGCCGTGAAAAGGTAACAGACAGACAGACAGAGTTACTTTCGCATTTATAATATTAGTTAGGATTAGGATAGTACAAGCAGCGCCCCACGGTTTCAGCCGGGTAGTTTTCAATTTATCTTCGTTTTCTCCCTCTAGGGGGGAATTTCCAAAAATCCTCTCTTAGTGGTAGCCTACTCTCCCCAACAAACACACGTGCCAAATTTCAGCTCTCTACGACCAGTAGTTTCGGCTGTACGTTGTCTGTCAGTCAGTCAGCACATCACTCAGTAACGGAAGTGTTTTATATATAAGAAGATGTTTAAGTATGTTTTACATACATATACTCGTATGTTTAGCAGCGACAATAGTAAGTGGTTAATTACTTTCACATTCTTAATATTACTAATTCTGTGTTGTAGTTTTACCTGTAATAACTTAACGTTGTCGTGTCCAGCGGACAAAATGTAGATAGTGCATAATTAAAGAGATTACCCTCTAAACAAACAAACACATTATTATATTATATATATATATATTATATTATATGGGTTCAGTATAGCCTTTTAATGTTAAAACTTTCGCGTCGGGGGTTAATTAAATGAAAATTGACCACAACACTAAAACATACAACTTTTCTACAAAACATACTTAAAAAACAGCTCAAAAACCAATACTAAAACATCGAATAAGAATTCTACAGAAATCATATTTACTCGTACACACACAAAGTAAGTAAACAAACACACATTTTTCAGTTCAATCGGAACAATGTCTGTATACGTTTTCAATCTTGTATATTATGTGGTAGTAAAATAAATAATGTACGTTATATAGGTCTGTCGGCCTCACAGGTGTCTCTGACCATTTATAACCGACGGGGGAACAATGAATTTGTGACCAGTTGCACGGTAAGGCACCTTTGTATCCAGTTTACAACCTCATATAAGATTTTATTTAGGACAATGTTGGAGTTATTTTGTTTGGTTTACAATTTGATTTGTTGAGTAATGCTTTAGAATTGGAATACTTGACTTTTGGGAATATTGTTCTTCCGAACTTTATACTGTTTTAAGTCGCGAGTGAATAGGTACCTTCTATACGAGCACTCTCCATCTTAGGCTGTATCATCGCTTTCCATCAGAAGAGTTACAGTCAAGTGTAAGCCTATTCTGGGTTAAAAAACTGTCATTATTTTTTTATTGAATATGTATAATCTAAAAAAAGGTAAATAGTATCCTTAACTGTGTAAAAAGTAATATATTTATATGAACTGAAAAGAAATAGTCATGTCTAGTCGATTAAGTATATTTAATAAATAATAGATAAAGTCATTCAAGAGGAAGGATTTATGTACCTACTTACTTATAACAAAACCGCGGGGTATAGCTATATCAGCTTAATAGTAGGATATATTAATAAACCAATAATGTAGGATTTATTTAGGTTAAGCATTAATATTGTTGTATTATATATAAATAACTTTATCCCATTTATCATACTTAATTATTGAAGTATGCGTAAGCCTTATAACAAGCTTTATGAATGCATTGTTAAATATTTGCGCGCATCTATAGAAGGACTGCAACAAAATAGATATTGTGGTTGTTATACTCAGGACAAGAAAGTTCTAAGAAAGGAAATTATGAAATCCTCGAATAACTTGTAACTGTGCGATGACGGGGCGGGCAGCTAGTTTACTAAAATGGGTCGTGGGGCATTTGGGACCGGGACCGCGGTCCAAACTTACACCTTTTAATTTTTTATTATTTTTGAGTAGTATTTCGGGACCACAAGAAATATGAGTTTAAAGTACAGTTAACAAAAAAAACTAATTGCTGTGTTCAAAATAAACATTATATATAAGAAATTTTACAATAATTTATTTTAAATACCAGGAGAACAGAAATGTAGAAGAGGTCTAATACTTTGTTAAATTGATTCACAATATTAAATAAAGTAATTGGTCTTGTCTTGGAGAATTTATTATTAGAAGTACCAGGACAGCATAAACTTAAAGCGTTATTTTTTAAATAAAAATTGTTATACTCTTAGTAAGTATATTTAAATACATATATTAAGTCTTTACAACAATAATATATGTTTGAAACTAAATTAAGATAAGATTTAGTTTCATTGGAATACTTCAATAATTTCAAGTATCTGTGACTTGCGAGGTAAGCCCTTTGCCATGTCTATTCGGTTAGTAAATCTGTGAGTTTGATGTAAAATAAAAATGACGAACGAATCAAAGTAAACCAAAATGATTGGGTGTACGAAACGCGACTATTCAATAAAGCCATTTTTTATTATATTTTACAAAACGCTCGAACCGCGACCATGTTTACATAAATTCGACGACGCACGAACCGCGACCTATTCTCTTATTTCTCTGCAATCAGGCACATAATGACAGCTATTATTCACAAGTGAGTTAAAGGTTTTTTAAGTTGCATTGTGTCATTATGTGCCTGATTGCGGAAAAATAAGAGCCACTTTATGAGCAAGTGTGTTGAAAACTATATTATAACTATACAGGATGAATTTTTCAAGTAGGTTTGGTAGAAGATATCCGAAACTACTTATAAGGAATCTCAATAAATGCTGAAAAGAGTAGTTTCTTTAATAGCAACACTTTCAGATGACACGATAATACAGGGTGTGTACGTTTTTGTGGCATACTCAACTGGTTTTATTCCTGGCAAAGAATATAGATTTTTCAAAAATATAATGATGTAGTTTTTGTTTTTATCAAAATAGGTCTCGAGACTTCTTTTAGCATTTTTTCGGATTTAGTCTACCACGCCCACTTGAAAAGTTCACTCTGTAGAAGAAGATATATTTATATTAAATTTATTTGCTATGTTTTTGTTAACTGTACTTTAAACTCATATTTCTTGTGGTCCCGAAATACTACTCAAAAATAATAAAAAATTAAAAGGTGTAAGTTTGGACCGCGGTCCCGGTCCCAAAAGCCCCACGACCCACTAAAATAAAACAATATGACATGTAAACCAGGTGATAGCGATAAATAAACAACGAGCTTTTTAATAAATATGTATTTTCATCCCACTAGCTCGGAAAGTATGATTTAATCCTCGATATCTGGGGGTAAAAGTCGATTTTAATCTCAAGAGTGGAAAATATCGGGGTCGTGCAGGACCCAAGGCATTTTCGATAACTGGGAGTAAAAGTCGTTTTTGCGCTCTAGAGGTTAAAGTAAATTTGAATTTAGAACAACGTGTGCACTAAGTGTGATGATGTTTTGAAGGTTTATTTCCATTTCGGCACCTTCCCATTTCGGCACCCATGAAATTATGACGTCGATAAACGAAGGTACGGTCACCGACAAAAAAGAACGAATGCTGTTTGTACACATATTTCATTTTGATATCTTTGATTTACACGAACACTACACATTGAAATAAAACACTTAAACGGATTTTTGTCGTGGTTATATTTTATTTTACATTTTCTGACGTTTCGGATTCTTTACAGAACCCGTGATCACAGAAGACTAAGATGGAAGACGTCTGTACAAAGTAATGTAAAAAGATTACTACCTTCAATATTTCGAATATAATTTTAAATACAAAGTAAGGTCTATATAAGTATATAAGTCTGTAAAGAATCCGAAACGTCAGAAAATGTAAAATAAAATATAACCACGACAAAAATCCGTGTAAGTGTTTTATTTCAACATATTTCATTGTTACACATTGGTAAAAAAATACCGATAAGTAACACTGTTACTCAATGCTACATATTTTTCAATGACCTCAAGAGTGCCGAAATGGGAAGGTGCCGAAATAGGAATAAACCGTTTTGAATACACAAACCATGATGTTTTTTTTTAAACAACTTTTTTTTTATTTAAATTCTTACTCGGATCGGTACCTTCTTGGTGTACAAGACTTACTTATTTTTTAAATTGCTTTGCGCGTGATATTTTCTTTTCATTTAATATTGTGATTGTTTTATGTTTCCATTTAGTAATTTCCTCGCTGAGGGGGGATGAAAAATAATGTGTTGCACTCGAGTGCAAACAATTTTTAACCTTGTGCTCCTTTGAGTCCCTCGCTGACGCTCAGGATTCTTATTTTGAATCCCTCGCTGCGCTCGTGATTCAATTTTAGAATCCTTCGCTGGCTCGGTCCTCAACTGGAGCCCCGGTTAAAAAGCAACTTTGCACTCTTGTATAACAAATAACTATTTTTTATTACTGTATTACTAAACTATAAATTATGGCCATTAATTTATAGAATAACTCGTTGTTATTTATTTTATATTTTAAATACAGTACCATAATTTATGAATAACAGTTTTGGATCAAAATAAAATCAATCTAAATTTATACGTAGATACTAGCTGTGCTTCGCGGTTTCACTCGCGATATGACCTAATTCTAAGACCTTACCTTCTAGTAAAGGCAGGTTTCAAGAAGGCAAAGCTTTATGAAAAGATTTAATATGTTTGTCCACGTATCTAATTGAAATGAAAGCGACTACGCCTTTTGATTCATTCTTTTTATTTGTTTTCGTATTTGTTAAGACCAGATTTCTTTAAAAGAAATTAGAGTAAAAAATATACTAGGTAAGTATATAAAAAGTTACAGCAAGTCAAAAAGTATTTATTCATTTATATTTGATGAAGGTTTCTTGTTACACAAATGAGGGTAGGTAACCCTTAGGAAAACAATTTCAAGGTCCATTTGATGTTCCCCTTAGAGTAGTAATATTGTGAAGTACATAGACGGTAAATAATCGATATTTATGTCGTTAATAAATATTTACTTTACCTCGGTATCCGATAATGATAATATTTTAGTTACCTACGTATTTCTTTTAGTTATTTTCTTGGAAAGGTAGATAGAATTTTTAGAATTGTATTTTCTTTTGTAATTAAGGTAAAGAATTTGATTCACGGACATTAAATTCTGAGTACTTACTTACTTTTTTAAAATGGATGTAGTCTGCTTAAGGTAATGACAAAGAATTATAAAAAAAAATTCGTATCGTACTAAGTACTTAAAAACTGAAGCTATATATAATGTCAGTTGACGATCTTACATCACGGTATATTTTTTTAAATTTGTAAACATGCATCTATATCTAAATCTATCTATATATAACTCAAGGGTGACTGACTGACTGACATAGTGATCTATCAACGCACAGCCCAAACCACTGGACGGATCGAGCTGAAATTTGGCGTGCAGGTAGATGTTATGACGTAGGCTTCTGCTAAGATTTTTGGAAGTTTTTTTCCCCCTCTAAGAAAAGACGGGAAACCCAAATTCTATCGGAAGTCATTATTCCACGCGGACGAAATCGCGGGCAAAAGTTAATTGCTCTATACAGGAAATGAACCTAAAAACTCAGTGCAGATACTATTTTGTTGTTGCAACTGTATATTGTAACTGTAAACTACCGCATTCTATCGCACTAGCCTCCCAGTAAATGCTTTTAAATAATATATAAGTATTGTGGAATCGATCGGCTCCAAACCGCTTCTTTCACAAAGAAACTCGCCTTCTGATGCACCTGGTGGCCTTACGAGTTTATACATTGATAGTTCACACATTTAGCTCGATTCCACTATAAATGTTTATTGAATTTAACCATACATTTTAAATGGGAGACTACGAGTATTACTTTCATTGTATTGGTTAATTAAGATTAGATAGTCTACCGTTTTATTTCTTTTTTATTGTTATTCTAGAGTTTATTATCAAATACAAGCAGCGCCCCGCGGTTTTACCCCCGTAGTTCCCGTTCCCGTGGGAATACGGCCTATAGCCTTCCTCGATAAATATATTCCTCGTTTATACTACGAGTATGTAGTGATGTATAGGCAATTGTCTCGCTACTGCAATGCAAGGATCTTAAACATAAATTTATTTGTTTACTTAAAATATCGTCACTAAAATTTTTGGTTTTAAAGTTGACAATATCTTTGTGTTCACATAAATAACGATACGAGAATGATTTACCTTTATTTCGTACAAGCTTAAAGTGTCTGTAAGATATACAGCACTACCGCACCATTGCCGGTAACGTTCCTTTGTTCCAGAACCGAACTAACTCGGATTCGTTATGGATATTGCAAATTAAAGCAACTTTATCGTGACTTGTCTTTGGAAGCTTCGCATAAACAGGTTTAGTTTAATACTGTTAAAACGCGAAGACAGTAGCGATGTTAAGTTAATGTTTAAATAATGTAATCTGATTCTGAGAGAGGTTAATGCGATACGTTAAATTTATAATAGAGCTTGTCTTAGGCAGTCTTATTTGCATTGCATTTTTAGTCTGGTTAGCACTAAGCCAGGTTTTACAATCTGATCTAAGTACAATTTTGAATACTGTCAAAGGAGAGAGAGATTTGACTGACAAGTGTAAATTGCTTGAACCAGGTTTTGTTAAACTAGGTTTAAAATATAACGCAAATAATTTTTAAAGGAGTAGTGTCGCCATATTTTTTATTTATTTATCCTGTCCTTTTTACCCTCTCTATAATATTATGTAAACAAATCATCAATATAGCAACACAATACCTAATTTAAAAGTTTACACAGCAAAAGAAAAGACGTGTTTGTATGCACGCGCTTTGTTCTGTTAAGACTATAATCAAAAACTCATTAAAACTATTATAACATAAACGACTTGTATAAACAACATTTCTGTACTTAATAATAAACTTTGTTAAAAGATATTAACAAAAAAATAATGACAAAAAAAAAACATAAAAGTCATTTTTTTATTAAGTTGTTCATGACAATTTAATTGATTCAAATGAACAGCAGTGGCTGGTACGACAAGGAACCAAACCCACGAACCCATTCAAGTTGAATAAACAAAGCGTGGCCTCCCAGTTTCGCAATGCGTAGAAATGGCGGGAGGTACCATGATGGGCGCCAATGTTTTATTAAGGTCTCCTTTAACATTTAATTTATACACATCTTTTATCACTTTACTTAGAAGCTTGTTTAAATAAATGCTGCAGTGTTGATTAACTGTTTTATAAATCTGGATTATGTAAATTAGGTGCTTTAGATGTATTTATGGAAGTATTTCAAGTTCATGGAGTAAAAAGATTGTAGCTCAGACATAATTAATCTAGCTTTTAGCAAGTTGCAACTTAGGTGTTTAGATGGCTTTCCAAAAGTTCGGTTGTTTTTACCCGAATGCCTAGGAAGGGCTATGTTTTTTGCTTGGTGTATATTTTTACCCCGTTGTTGCGATATCATCCTCGAAGATACCTTGGTAGAGAAAAGGATGACAACTCCCTTGGTAGAGAAAAGATGGAACAAGCCTCGAGGTTTGTTTGGAATCCTTTTCTCTACCCAGGAATCGAACCAGAGAATAACATGCATGAAGATGCACATGACATTAAAAATTCGTTAATTCGGGTAAATATTCTAGGTGGTACCTACTTAATATATATAAAATATTCTAGGTTCTTAAGTTATAGTATTATTTTCTATTCCGTGCCATAGTTAAACATCTGTAATTTAAACTTAACTTTTGTTTTTCTGTATTTGTATCCCCACTTTAAGGTATACTAAAAATAATTTCCATGCTTTGTAAAGGACAACTTTACAGCCGACGATACAAATTAATAATTTACTTAAAAGTCTTTGTGTTGGGGTGCGGGCTTAACATTTTTGTTCCTTTTTTGTATAACCGCATTTATAAAAAAACTTACAAAACGATTAACCTACTTAAGTATATTTTATTTCTAACTAGCAGCGCCCCGCGGTATCACCCGCGTAGTTCCCGTTCCCGTGGGAATTTCGGGATAAAACATAGCCTATGTTCTTTCCCGGACCATAAGCTATCCCTTTACCAAATTTCAAGTCAATCCGTTCAGTAGTTGAGACGTGAAAAGGTAACAGACAGACAGACAGAGTTACTTTCGCATTTATAATATTAGTTAGGATTACTTACAGAACATTTAACCTTATTTTATTTCTAACTAAGCATGAGTTAAACATTTCTGCGGGTTTTTTCAAATGATTCTTTTACAAAACCTTTGTCTTGATATACGAACAGAACAAAGAAAGAATTGTTTTCATTTAAATAGCCTGTCAACTACAATATAAAAATAAACGAAAGCGCTAACAATGCTAGTTTATAGAATACTTTAAGCTTCGCGAAAAATATAAAAAATAGACAAAATAAAATTTAAGGTATTTCTATGATCTGGCAATCGTAGCTGTTTATTTTTCATAGAAATACATCTACACTAATATTATAAAGAGGAAAGATTTGTATTTTTGTTTTTAACGAATAAACTCAAAAAGTACTGGACCGATTTTAATAATTTTTTTTTTCATTAGAAAGCTACTTTCACAGTGAGTAATATAGGCTATATTTTATTCCCGTATTACCACGGGAACGGTTTCACCCGCGTGGTGCCCACCACGCGGGTAAAACCGCGAGACGCCGCTAGTCTTCTATATTAGGGTAGGTAATACAATTCCTTGATAAATTTATGGGTTATTTGTCACTAAATTATTATTTTAATTGAAATCAATAGTTTATTAAATTAGCGCATACAACCAAACAAACTTCAGATTTATATTAGTACAGAATATGTAACCATCAAGCTCAAATATCTTTCAAAGGGGTGTAAATTATTTGATCGTGATTCTATTCAGAAAGCAACAGGTATTATCGGTAAGTAAAGTACCGGTTTAAGAGCTAAATTATATTGTTTATGGAATAGATTAAGCCAGAGTTTTACTTAGAAATGTATTCTCTTTGTAATTTATTTAGATTAACGCTTGGAGAAGTTTCAATATATATTTTGTGGTAAATAAAACATAATTTAGACTAATATAACGATACAGAATTATTTGTTTGAAGGCGCTATCTCTGGAATTTTTAATTTCGTTTTGAAAAATAAATACAATTTATTTATTTAGGACGACCAGTGAAAATTACTTTAAATCTTAGTAATAGATACTTAATTAAAAATTAAATGCACTTTCTGCAAAGAATTAAAATATAACATAAAATATCACGTTGAATTAAAATTAAATATTAAAAACAATGGAAATAAAACTTGAGAATAAAATGCTTGAATAAAATTAAAAAAAAAAACAATAAGAATAAGAGGACAGATCATATAATCCTTACTGGTAAACGTATAGGTAAAGGATACAATACAATACGGGTGAAAATGCTGTGGATAAGTAGTAAAATAATAAAGTTTTTATTGCTAAAAGTTTACAAATTAACGTTGAGTGTGACGTCGACTTCCACCTGGGCTCAGCCTTTTATTTATTAAATACTTTAGACTTGGTGCAGTTTAAGCGTTAGACAATAGTATTTTATTTAAGTACTTAAATAAATAATTCTTTTAATAACAATATTGAAGGATTTTAGATACATGTTTTCTGTTTGATTACAACAATAAAGTATGAAAAGTGAATTAAAAAGAACTTCGAGTATATCTATCTATATATATAAAAATCAATTGCTGTTCGTTAGTCTCTCTAAACCTCGAGAACGGCTGAACGGAATTATCTTATCTTGGTCTTGAAATGTTCGTGGAGGTCTAGGGAAGGTTTAAAAGGTGAAAAAAAAATCGAATAATTGCCGAGAACATATGCTACGTTTTATCCCGAAATGAACTACGCGGATGAAACCGCGGGGCACAGCTTTATACATAACAGAACTATACATTATAATAATTCTTCAACTGAATTGATTCCTACAATATACTTTCTGTAACATATACTCTGTAACTGTCAATGGTTAATATAATGTTGTTGATGTTCCTAAAATAAATAAATATGAATTCGTGTGTTTAACAATATTGTTCTTCATTGTATGATAGCTACTGAACACAAAAAGTAATTAAACATTAGCAACAGCCGGTATAATAGCTTCGTAGATATCGATGCCCTTTAAGAACGTATCCACACGGAGACTCTCGTTGTGCTCGTGTAGTCCGGGCACAGTGTCGGTCATCGGTGAGAAGCCCAGCGCGGGGATGCCCTTCTCTCTTAGAAAGCGGCTGTCAGTCCCGCCGGGGAACGTTCTTGGAGTGAGTTTCAGGTTTCTGTGGTTTCAAATTGATAATAAACATCAAGACACATAGTTACGCTTTTAATAGTTCAAGTGTAAAATTATTAAAGATTTTTCTCAGCTTTTTTTAATCCAAAAGTAATTTTCGGAAAATACTTGGATATTGTTAGGAATGTGCAGATTGTAATAAAATAAATAAATAAAGTAAATACTCAACGTACATTTAATTTGAATGATTTTCTTAAAATCAGCTCTGAAATAAAGAACTATAGACATGGTGGAGTTTCTGATAAGTACTCTACTATATCATTTGCCCTTTTTGCCCCTTTATCATAAAAAAGATCTTCCGTTATTTATATCTGCGGATGCACGAAGTTCTGAGGCTGTATAATTTTTATAGCAGATAGCACGATCACGTCTAAAATAACGTACAATAACATTAGGGGCCTATTTCACCATCTTCAAGTAAATTTCCGAGTAAAAACTCACAAGTTTTGTCTTTGTCACTTGATATAAAGTAAGAAAGAAACAAAACTAACTTTACTTGGTGAGTAACGTTACTTCAAGGTCGTGAAATAGGCCCTTAGGAACGGTTACTCACAGAGTTTTAGCAGCATTGCTGAAGGCAGTCCACCAGGGGTTGGTGGCGTCGAGCGCAGTGGGCGCCACCAGCGGGTCGCGCTGAGAGTAATGGATGGACACGTTGGGACCAGCTTCAGTACACCATTGGTTTATCTGTATTAGGTGGAGTTACATTAGATATGTATTCAGGAATATATGGAAAATATATACACAGTTTGGGTTAAAAAGAAAGGTTTACAAACGTTAAAAAAAAAACTCAGAGCTGCAAATGTTACATAGTCGTACAAGGTAAACGCGGTCTAGTTGATTCATCATCGAAGTCAAAAATCATTTATTCAGTTAAGCCTCAAATGGGCGCTTAAGAAAGTCGAATGTGAATCTACCAAAGATTCCGAAATTACAGCCGAAAAGAATCGACAACAAACTCGGGATGATAACTTTTTTTAACAGTACTCAATAAAAACAACACATAAAAACCGTTTTCAAATAAATGTTTATGAAAGTTAGAGACCTTTTAAAATACCCAGCTCCTTTGTGTCGATTGATACGGATATACATACAGTCCAATAACAGTATATTTTAAATGGCGTATTTTAACAACTTAAATAAAAATATCAAATTTAACAGCAGTGACCTCTTTCCGTAAAGTTTTTATGACTCTACCAATCCAATAAAAGTAATAGTTTGTTCTCGATTGCAGTTCAATTCTCTGTGCTCAATTGCACTTTAATTCTTGTAACCATTGTACAAAACTTTCTACTTATATCCCGGATTACAGGAACAATGACATAACATAATTATTCACTCCATCATCTCATTATAGTAACTGACCCCTAGCTAAGTTCGTAATTTGTATCTAGGGTATCAGAAACTACGCATATTATGTGTGTCATAATTATATCTTACTAGCTGCGCTCCGCGGTTTTACTCGGGTGAATCCCAATCCCATGGGAATTTCGGGATAAAAAGTATTCTATGTGTTATTCCTAGTTATAAGGAACATCTGTACCAAATTTAATCTAAATCAATGCTGTAGTTTTTGCGTAAGAGTAACAAACATCCAAACTCACAAACATACAAACTTTCGCATTTATAATATTAGTAGGATCAAAGATTGTAAAAAAATCTGTTAAAAAGAAACAATTTCAAAATAACGACTTTACTCTCGAAAAACAAGTAAATGAAGTCCTCTTTAGAAATATTAATATAGACGAAATATAATACGTTTCTATTATCATAAAAGCAAACGTAGAATGAACCATAATTTATGATTTGATTTCGCAAAAGCACGTATAGTCATTATTTATACCTTGTTATTTAGTTTTGCGAGAGTAACCCAGTAAAGATACTCATATTCACAAATATACTTGGGCTTTGTTTGATCTTAGAAACAAATAGCCGTGATTTAAATGGTCAATGAATATTGAAGTCAGCAAAATGTTATATTAGCAAATATTGTTTATACTATGTTGTAATGGTTAGTGTGTAATCTTGCTGGCGCGATAATTATTTTGTTGTCAATATCCGTTTTATAATGTTATTGTGAATTTAGTTCTTAAATGGATTTGAGATAGTTTTTAACAAACACGTGTTTTGATATATTTAATTTAGGTACACGATCGAAGACATACGTAGGTATGTACAATTGTACATACTTAGTTTATTTAAAATCCTTACGTCAACCTTCAAGTTATACTTAATGATAGTAAGTAGTCGACTATAAGTATTCCTTTTCTTATAATTAACGCACGCTTATACGCAATTAAAACATGAGTTTTAACAAACCATGAATCACGATAGTCAAAGTTTAAATACTACTTGAAAAATAAACGAAAATATACTATACTTAACTACTTTAAATTAATTAAATTCGTGAACCTTTGTCCACAATCTTATTTGATCTTAAAGTGATAGGTAATTAATTGTAAGATAAAGTTTAAAACAGTCTTGTTCTAAGAGAATTCAGTCGAAACATAAACAACAGAACACTAGAAGCAATTAATGTGAAACCTCAAACTGACGCGAGACGTTTCAGTCTTAGATAACAACTTATTGTTTAACTTATGTTGCCAGAATAAATAAAATAAAAATAATAAACTAATTAATACAACTTATATTTATTTTATTTGTACTTTATATTAGTTTATTTTTTCTATAATATCAATAATTTCTTTATCTATCTATCTATAACTTGGCACAGGAATAGGGATGGCGACTAGGTAAATAAAATGAAATTCTAATTAGTCCGTCACATAGATTTCGAGAAAATATTAGAAACGTATTTTTTTGTTTTATCAAATTAATAAAACTGAGTTATAACGCATTAAAGTTCAGGCAGGGGTGGGGGCCTGTGACGATAATAATACTTGGTAAAAAATGTATGTAGCTGTGACGTCACACGGGTTTTCTATGCACTCGTTTTCTATCGTCTTAATTATTTGTTTGTATCAAAAAAGAGAAAATACGTGTCCAATATTTTTGCGAAATCTATCTGACGGACTAATTAGATTTTTTTAAGTCGACATCCCTATTGACCACGGGACCCGAAAGAACGAACTTTTATATGCAGTCCAAGAAAATGTTTTACAAACAGCTCAAACAAGTGAAATGTATGTTTTTGTTCATCTTACCAATTTCTCAAAATCCTCGGGAATTAATGACAAAGCCAGGCGGACGTCGAATGTGGCTGACAGTTTTTCAGGAACCACATTGCTTTGTATACCTCCCTGAAATAACGTAAACTTTTATTTATATATTTACACTAGCTGTGCCCCGCGGTTTTACCCGCATAGTTCCCGATCCCGTGGGAATTTTGTGATAAAACCTGTGTCCTTCTCCGGACCATAAGCTACCCCTGTACCAAGTTTCAAGTCAATCGGTTCAGTAGTTAACGCGTGATGCCGTGACCAAGACTTTTTTTTTATATATAGAGATAATAGTTATTTATGGTACAAGCGAGGTAAGTTATTATATTTAGTTATTATCCTCGGCTATCTTCAGACCCTCGCCTCACGGCTCGGGCCTCAATAGCGCCTCGGAAGTAATCACCAATACACGCGTGTACCATACAACGTTTTTCAACACATTTGCGAAGAAATTATCATTTTTCGCTAATAAATAAACAGTTTTTCTATTCGCGCGCATCCAACACAACAATGGTGATCGGCCAAAGACTAAAAGAATATACTTATTTAAAAAAAAAAACGAATGAATGAATGAATGGAATCGACCATAGACCTACCAAAAGTAAGGAAACATAGTACAGGTTTGTTTTTAAAATGTATGGACACAATTTTACTGGTATCGAAACTTTTTTTAAATGAAAGCAATTTAAAAAAATAATCTATAACTCACTAGTGAATAAAACGTGTCATTATTCTACTGTTTTTGCACAAATAAGAGCCCCTTTATGAGCAAATGTGTTGAAAATACTATTTTTAGTGTATTTACACGAACACTACACACTGAAATATAATAGATTTTTTCGTGGTAGGTAATATCTATAAATTGCATACTTATATTGGGAGAAAACTTGTGTCCGATAGCAGTTTCTTCACGTATAATACCTACTAGAAAACTTGATTTTCTTACTAATTAGTTTCGTGCCGGCTTACTTAAGTAATTCAAGTTTCATCTAAGTCTTTCATAATTATCTTTTTTCTTCGGATAAGTTAAACTTATCGGTAACTTTCGAGGTTGCCAAAAACCAATTCGATGAAATAGGTATCATTAATAAGTATGTTTTTTATATTTACATACTCAACTTTACTGATAAGTAATTACGTAACCTATCTCTGGGTGATCTTAATTAATAAATACATATTTTCGTACATAATTACTTACCGATAACATGGTCAGATTAACTGAAGTCACATCGCCGATAGTCAATGTCGGGTCATTTGCTAGTTTCTGCTGCGACTCACGACGCAAGTCCATAAACTTGTCGATAATGTACCGGATCTAAAAAATAAAAAAAATTAGGCCTAATCACCCTGATTCAGGGTAGGCTCGAGTCCCTCAGTGGGGACATATATGAGCTGATGATGATGATGATTTGGCAGAAACTTTTACGTAAGTCACTTGTTTTGAGTTTACATCCTATATCGTCCCACGTCATGTATTTTCTTGCTCTACTAAGCCAAAAGCACCAAAAGTAGGGTAAATAATATATTAAAAATTATGAGAAAGTATTAGTTAAACTAAAAAAGTGTATTGTCAGAAGTGGGATTCGAACCCACGCCCACAATGTGGACTGCGACCTGAACGCAGCGCCTTAGACCGCTCGGCCATCCTGACTTGAGAGCACTGGTTCAATTTTCCGAACCCATTTCCTGAGTTCTCCGTTTTCATTATGATATTTTTGCAATGGTATGTGATCATTATTTTGATTGATTTAAAACTATGTTACTTGGTTTTTATTGTAACGAACCCGAGACAAAAACTTTCGCGTGTGTGCTGCTTTTTAATAATAGTTTTTTAATTTAAACTATAGTTTATAACGACACTCTCCGACAGTTTTCTTAGATTTTTCATTTATTTTTTGTTGAAGCTATGTCCAGGCAATTACAAACAACATACTCATAAATTAGCTAAATAGATGCCACCGTCTCGTTAAGTGATACGCGGACAAACATTTGTACCAATTATTATCACAAATCAAATCACCAGCAATTTAATAGTTAAAGCGAGCGTCTGCCCCTCTTTCTATAAGCGTTAGTGCAAAATACACCTAAACTAATTTGAGTACGGTTTTGTCTGCATTTATTATAAAAAAAAGCGGGTAAAGTCTCATCAGATCGTTAGTTAAAGTTAACTGGCTGATAGACAAACTATGAATTAAGTTAGTATAAGATTCAAAAGTTGCTGCACATATTAATCTAAATTGAAAATTTATTTCAGAAAACAGGTCACAGGCAGAAGATTTAATTTCTTATTCCCTAACAGATATAACATTGAAAAAGGGTTATTAAAACATACTTAATGGGGTCAGGAATAAAGCTACGATATTAAATATAACAGAAGAAAAACATATCTACAATAAGACCCCTATCGAGTAAGCTTGCCTAATTAAAAATCGATTAAAGATTGTCTTATTCATTGGGCTTTGTGCCAAGATATAAAAAATAGAGTATCTGCTAGTTTTAATTATACTTGTAGATATTGTAATGTTATGTTCAAATGACTCTATTGAACTATAATATGACAATGTCTTTAATTGACTAAATAACTCTATTGGTATAATAAGATAGGCTGTTTCATCATCATCAGCTCATATAATGTCCCCACCGAGGGGCACGAGCCATATTTTTTTAATTAAATTTTATTACCTACTGTATGTAATTTAACAGAAGTAAAATGTAAATTACCGCTGTAAGAAATAGTCATTTTTTTTCATTCTGGAAAGTTTGTGAAATGTTTTTAATATTTGTAAGTGTTAATCGACTTTTAATGCTGACTTTATACTGAGAAGGAATGAGCGTAATTAACACGCTTTTCACTACTGAGTGTTGGTTAGGAGATGTTGTTGTTTTTCAAACATTTATACGAAATAAAACTAAGTACATTAAAGCGATGAATCTTGTGGTATGTAAGGAATACACACACAGATTTTGTAAAGAAACTGAATTTTTTTAAACAATTTATTTCCCGATTCGGGAATAGAAGGAATAGAACCTGGTACCCTTGGTCAAGCAGGCAGATAAACATGCCTCTAGCATGCCTCTAACTAACCCACCGAGACGTTAAATAAAGGCTATTACATTATTACAAGTTACAAAAATAGTTATACGAGTATTACTTAAATAAAATCATTACACATTACGGTGAAGGAAATCATCGTGAGGAAACCTGCACATATTTGGCTAGCGTGGTTATCTCAGGACTAATTCAGGGTATGCTCGAGCCTCTCGGTGATAACATGAGCTGATGATGGTGATGAATCATTAAAAGGTTTTCTTACCTTTTCCCCACAATTGTCTGGAAGCAGCAGCGACCCGTGTCCCGACTTTCCCGCGCACGTTATTGTTACATCTGTAATTAATACATAACTTGTTTAACAAAATAGGAATAGAATATAGCTCAGAAAACAAAGCCATATCTAAATAAACCCATATGCTAATAAGATCTATATCTTTAGCCGAATTTATTTATAAATTCGATTAATGCCGTAAAATACAATCTAACATTCAGAATGTTTAACAGTCAACCATAAAGTATTTGATTATACCTATTATTTACCATCTACTGCATTCGCAAATATCATTCTCTACTGCTAAATGTGTACGCGAACTATCAGTATAAAGGGTGTAGTAGTTAGACAAATTACAGGGAACGTTAGACGCGTGTCACAGAGAGAAATGCGCGCAGTGCAGTGTTGTACAGAGGATTTTGAAATGCAAATTCTCTTGCTATAACGGTGATAATTGGTATAGGTACTAATCAGTAATTTTAAGGGTGAAGCCATACGAGCGTAATTTTTTGAGTTGTGAGCAGCAGAATTTCGATCCCAGAAATTCTGCTGCATTCAGTTATTATTTGATTCACACGGCGACGCAAAATGAGTTGTCTGCCGACTCACACGCATAATATCAACTGAATTTCGGTCGGCGTGAGTTGGGGAGCTTGCACGATACAAGGATCCGTACAAATGTTTCGGATTACAACTGAAAATACATCCATCCGTGTGGCAGTCTAACCGAATTTCAGTTGAACTTAAATTTCGCGACTCATTTTACGCGACTCACAACTCACAAAATTACGCCCGTTTGGCCTCACCCTAACAATTGATTAGAGCCGGGTTCTTAAATTCTTGATCGGCTTCAAAATGGAGGATCTCAAATCTGTTGATTTTTTTATGTTTGTTACTTCATAACTTCATCATGGATCTTGTTTCTGAAAGTACTTACTTGTGTATTTTTTTATCAACAATCGGACTTGTCTAACCACCCAAAAATCTACATAACACCATTATCATACATACATATTCGGCTGGAGATACTTTTATTGAATATTGTCGTTCTTCTTTCTAACCTTTATTCCACATGTGATTAGGGTTGTTTTTCTATGAACATTAAAAATCAATATAAACATAAACTCACGGTAAATAGTCCTCTCCGCATTAAACACGATGAACTCGTCGGTAGGCGACGCGATCCCTTCGTCCAGTGAGAAGCCCACGTTCAAATTCTTGAAGTCTTCTGTTTTCACGAACTCTGCCATACCCGTGCGACCGCCTACTTCTTCGTCTATAAAATTAAAAAACAAATTTAGTTAGTAATAGTATCGTCCTAAATTCTCACTAAGAGCAAAGAGATTTCTCTCACTCATGTTATACTTGTAGTACAGTGAGAAAGAACAGATAAACTATGTTTGCAGAATGCGTGATGGTGATCGCAAACCCACCATGTTTGGAAAATAACTAACATGCGTCGCTCGGCCGAAGAATTGGAAAAATAATTAGACATATTCCGAACTCACTCTCTAATATAATTTAAACGTTGCTGATTGTTTTCAAAAAAGTCAATCGATTTCTAAACTAATACTCCTTTAAAGCTTTTGATCTTAGTTAATACTTGATATAAAGACTTGTATAATTCAAATGTTCCTTGAAGTAAGTTCCGAACTTCATATTAATCGTGTAAGTTTCTTTGAATATAACTAAACTTGATGTTTATAAAGTTTACTTGTTGATTTGATGCCTTAGAATATCAAACTTGGATGTATTCCAGGGTATCGCTAACTAATGAAATACTTGTAACGTTATACTAAATCAAAGCTAAATTGTTTACTTTTAGTTCTTACGTTAATCTAATATGTATGTATATATATATACCTACACACTAATTCTATGAAATGTTACCAACTTTACGAACTACAATGAATTTTATTCAAAGGGATTATTCAATACTAGCTGTGTCCCGCGGTGTCCCGCGTGAAACCTTATCCCGTGGGAATTTTGGGGTAAAAAGTATCCTATGTGTTATTCCTAGGTATGAGGAACATCTGTACCAAATTTCATTAAAATCCATGCAGTGGTTTTTCCGTGAAAGAGGAACAAACATCCACACATCTACACTCACAAACATTCGGGTTTATAATATTAGGAGAATGTATGTACAAACTAATTCTATGAAATGTTGTCAACTTTACGAACTACAATGAATTTTATTCAAAGGGTTACCTTTTTGTACCTTTTTATTCCAATATCTTTGATTTTGTGAGATTATCTCTTTGACGAATTCAAATGTTATTTTTAGGATACTCGTAGTAAGGCTAACATCAAAAGTCAAAGAACACATTCAAATATTACGTACCTTGGGGTCCTTACCCTTCGGGTCCGTGGTCTAGTCTCCCAGTTGTCGACGCTCCTTATGACTAACCAAAATCAATATTACATGTGCCCTGCGTTTTCACCCACGTTTTCCGATTCCGTAGAATTCAATTTCAAGTTAAAACGTCCTATAGAAGCTATTTATAAAGAACATTTGTACCAAATTTCATTCCAAGTACCAAGTCAATATAATAATTATCTCATAAATTCTAATCAATTTAAAAAAGGAATTCCAAAATACCTGGTACAAAAGACAAATGCAACGTTCTCTTGGGCTGTATCCCCTTGGCCTTCAACCTCCGTACTGCCTCGATGTACTGGATGGCCACAGACTTCATATCCTGGACTCCACGCGCGTATATCACACCGTTTTCTAAATGAGCTTCGAAAGGAGGATGGAGCCAGCTTTTCTGGGGAATATTAACGGTAGTGAGGCTATGTTTGTGTGAAGCAAGTTGCAATATACTCTTAAAATAATAAACTACTTATTGTATCACGATACAAGAGGCAAAGTGGTCATAGTCACCAAGCCATATGGCATAACAAAGGGATGCAGGCTCGATATAATTGTTAATTTTGTGTGCGTCCGTAGTTCTGATACCCAGACACAATAAACATAAAGTTGGTGGGCAGATGCTATTTAAAGATAACTCTCTATAAGTATACACAAATGAAAAATTTATTATTAATTAATTATTTAATTGATGACCTCACAACATCTGTACAGTTTCCGCAATCTGATTATAAAATCGCCACACTTGTGCTAGTCTAGTGTTCTTAAAAATGTCCTAGATCTAGATCTGGCGAGACGCCAACCCGGACACTTACTAATCGCGCCATTTCGTGTGAATTTAGTGGCCTTTAGTAAAACTGTCTCGTAAATAATAATACGACAGTAATACGCGAAAAATTGCTATATTTAATGGGCTATAGTTGGTTATGCATTAGTGGAGGAATGGATAATGAGGTTCTTTAAGACGGCATTTATAGTAGCTTTATGCATTCTTTGTAGTGGAAAAGGATTAGGATCTTCGAGATGGTATAGTCATAAACTATAGTGGATTTTTAAATGTCCATCTACAGTCTACCTACACTAATATTATAAAGAGGAAAGTTTTGACATTTTACCTTGACTGCGTCAGTGTGAGGCTTCGAAATTACTCTTTTTTTATACCAAATTACTCTCGGGATTAGTATTTAAACGTATGAAGACGTGGAACACAGCTAACCTCTAATAAATTTATATAAAAGAAACGTATCCCGTCTTCAATTGTGTTAAAACTACATAATTTTTATACACATAGGTATTTGTTTACTATACGCCTGGAGACTTTTGCGAGTCTCGACTCCGGCGTAGCAGCTACGACGACTACGCCGTTTGGTACTCAGTATTTTTTGTTAACCTATATTGTCCCACTGCTGGGCATAGGTCTCCCACAAACACCTCCAACTATATCTATCCTTCGCCGCCACCACTGTCAAAGGTAGCGCGATCATCACGCCAACGTTTTCTCGGCCCTTTATCACTGCATAGCATAGTATAAAACAATGTCGCTGTCGCTTTCCGTCGCTATGCTTAAATCTTTGAAACTACTCAACGGATTTTGATGCAGTTTTTTATATAGAAAGAGTGATTCAAGAGGAAGGTTTTTAGCATATTTGTATCTGGGGGTGCTGCTAATACCTCATACACAGGCACTACATCCATATGCGAGTTGAGGAGTATGCTCGGCAGCGCCGGCTGCTGGCCTGTCCAGGTCATCACCAGCACTGGCTTCCGAGGAAGTGGCTCGAACACCTTCACCGGGAGACCCAGCTGGGCAGCCTGTCCTCGCAAGTAGGTGAGGCATTCATCTGCAATGGAATAGGGTTATGAAATGTAATTTTATAAACCATTTCTTCCTTTTCTTTGTCTCGGTCTGGGTGTGTGTGTGTGCGTAGTTTCTGTTACCCTAGATACAAGTTTCGAACTTAAAGGTGAAGATGATGTAATTAATGATTATGTTATGTTATGTAAATAAAGATAATCAGTATTTATTTTTTCTTTTAAAAGTTGCAGAATATAAGCAATAAAATAAGTACTCCAAAACTTTTTATTTGCAGAAGCCACATATTCATCTAAAAATAAACGAAAAGAAATATAAGAATTAAAACTCTGGCGAAAGGAAATAGCCAAGAGTGCAAGAGTCCCAGGTAACGCTGAATTTCGCCTACTCCATACTAAGAGACGATTTTTAGAAATGTTACTCCTAAAGTGTTGAAATGTGACAGGAATCCAGTCAGATTTAGATAGAGCACTGAAAATTGGTCTTTGACAACTCACTCAGATTATACGTGACATTTAGTTTTTGAAATTACTATAATTCATTCATTTGGCGGTGAGACAAAATGTAAACAAACCATGAAAAAGGTTATTTTGTATGTCATGTTTTATCAATAATACATAGACTACTCCCTACTGACTACTTGATATTTAATTAATCTTTGAAATATAGAATATATAACATACTAGCTTTAGCCCTCAACTTCGTTCGCGTGTAATAATTATTTTAACACGCGACTTCATTTATGTAGAAGGTGAAAAAATTGTTATTCTGTGCCGCCGTGCACTAGCCGGGTCGCCTTGTCGTAGTAACTATTTAGTAATCTGTGGCCTTGATCATAATTTTGCTGTAATGTTATTTTAAAACTAAGATATCTTCTAAGATACTTATTGAAATCAAATCATGTAAAAGGCAAATGTCTTTTAGATTAAATACTTTTGCAATGTAAGCGCAAAAAATGTGTTTTTTACGACATCACATTAGAAACTCCTAGATTTATCGGTGTTTCTCTACAATATCATGCATGTATTATACATATAAACTTTCCTCTGGTATCACTCTATTAAAAAAACCGCTACAAAATCCGTTGCGTAGTTTTAAAGATTTAAGCATACATAGGGACGGACAGACAGCGACAGCGACTTTGTTTTATAAGTACTATTTAGTAACCATAGATGAAAGATTGGTTAGAACCGCGATACCTGATGAGATACATATATTATTAATAGTTACTCGCATGTTCACACTGCCAGCGAGTAACTATTATGATCACGGATGAACAGTTCAGTTCATCCGTGATCATGGCGCTTGCAACAGCGTAGAAATATTGGAAACTCGAAATCACTACCTTTGAGCAATTGGTAGGGAATAAGACACTTTGGCCATAAAATACCTGGAAATTTAATGAAATACCGATAATGCGTCTCGGAGATTTTTTGTCGAAGCATATACAACAGCCCGAATCAAATGATTGACATACGTTACGCGCGTTTTTTAAAATATGCAAAATTAAATGTATTTTTTTATAATCTAACTGAGATATTTTCTTAATTTTTTTGCGGAAGAACATTCTACAGAGTCTTAGAAAACTACAAAAGAAAAAGCCAAATCGGTCTAGCCGTTCGCAAGTTATGACGTGATAACGGCAAACGGGTTTCATTTTTATATATATAGACTAGCGGTGCCCTACGGTTTCACCCGCGTAGTTCTCGTTCCCGTAAGAATATGGGGATAAAATATGCTAAAGACCTTCCCACTGAATCACTCTATCTATTAAAATAAACCGCATCAAAATCCGTTGCGTAGTTATAAAGATCTAAGCATACATAGGGACATCATGACATAGGGACATAGAAAGCTACTTTGTTGTATACTGTTTTTGATGATTACACGAAATTTGTTTCTTGAATTATTTTTACACAGTTTCACCACGCAAACTGACATTTTACTACGTATTATGTTCAAAATTTAATAAAACATTAGGAACATACGCCTCACAGACAGCTTGCAGTGTGACTGGCTTGGATACGCCGGGTATGTACGTGTAGTATTTGTTGCCGCATTTGACTACGTCGGCGATACCTACCAAACACAGCGAAACCAATTCATCATCTAAGGTAGTAATAGTAATGACGATGATAATTGACATTACTAAAACCTAAAAATGCTGTGAATCTCAAACTATGGATACATTTTAATACTACTAAATGAAGGTGAACAGTCATTTTAAGTAATGAAAGTAAAATTAATAGTTTTCGTATTTAGCCGGATTGTACCTGTCATTTTTACTCTTGATCAACTTGTTGACGTGAGTGTTTTCTTCCCGATTATATAGTAAAGTATATTGTAAATTTTTGATAATTCTTTGTTTAAAGTAATTATTGTATTATGTTTTATATTCAGTTATCGTTAAATTTCTGTTATCTGAACGTTGATTTTGATGAAAATAAGTGAACCTGGTTCAAACAGCGCTTGCACTTTTACTTCGCCGAAGATCCAAACATACACCAAGGTGTTATTAATATACTTATTTAAATATGTAGAAGAGACTTGGCCAAAGATTCGTATCCCTACAAAAATTATATTGTATATAACGACTTCACGAGCCTCCGTTTACCGATTTCTAAAAGAAAAAAGGAAAATCCATGTTGGAGCTCTTCTTCTGAGGATCACCAATAAATAGTTGTTTATTTATTTTGTAGTAAAACAATTCAGGTGCTAACATGAATTGTTTTTACTTGTACTCAACTCATCCTGTTTATTACCTTTTTATTGATTTTTACACTAAACTAAATTAATAGACGACTTATCAAAGATGCCTACTTAGTCTTATTTTACTTTCATATTTATAACTCTAAAAAAACTATATATTTTTCGCCTAAATGAGCTAAAAGTTTGACAACCAGTATTTCTTTGTTTACATTTTGTCTCACGGCCAAATGAACAGACTATACACGAATTATTTCCCCTGTTAAGCTTTTTTTTAAGAATTCACTACATCAACTCATTATAGTAACTGACCCCTGACTTTAATTGCGGTTATTCTCCCAGTTTAAATATAAAATGCGATTAAACTGATCAGGCAATATATTTCGTTAGAAATTAATATACTTTTTCGAATTAAAAGGCCAAGCAGCCAAAGTCGCGGTACGTTACTATTTGATCAAATAATTAAAAAAGAACATTATGTAGTAGGTAGTTTAATAAAGGCGAAACGTTCTCCGCGAGAACAATTAACTGACACATTTTAAAACGAAACCTCGTTTGCGCACCGGTTCATTCGCCACAGACTCCAAACTCGAATAACCGTAAAAAATCATCAAACCAATTATAAATTTTACGTAAAATGAACTTTGTGTATGCAATTTAAAAGTATTTTTATGAAAAATCAATTTCTGGAACGAAGCTTTTATGAAAACTAAATGTGTGTACAAAATTTTGTCTATGCTTTTATCTATGCACGTTCGAAGCCGATCCTAAGGTCAGTCAGTGAGTAGCCTTTTATTTTTAAAGATTAGAGTCAGTCTAATGTCACGATAAATTTACGCAGCTTCTCTCCCGTAATTTACATAATACACCATACTGTCTAATTACGTCATACGTATCCGACTATACCGGTTATCTGGATATACCGGTAACTGTATCGGTTCGTACCGATAATGCAATAACTTACCGTAATTCACGTTCGGATGTACGCTGCGGATTCTGAGGTAACTACGTAAATTATCCACTGCTGCATCGTTGGTCGACATTTTCTATTGTAACGAAGAAATTAAGAAGTAAAATTAATATTTTGAATATGGAACGCTAGTTTTAAGTAAATAAATATGATAAAGCTTTTTAAATTTAGAATACAAAAAATATTTCTCGAAAATAGAACTTGATTGAAAATTAAAATACATAATTCGATATTTTAAATTTGGAATGAACTTTCTTTTCGTTAACTTTTTTATTCCGAAATAGAAAAATTATTTACATACCTCTATGTCGTGCAATTGTTTTTTTTTTTTTGTAAAATATTTTCAATACTATCTCGATAAAGCAACTAGGTATAATTACTTGAAACAGCTAACGATACAGGTATATTTATTATTCTGCGCCCTCTATAACTTGGTTTGCTTATTTATAACTAATGTATTTATCTCATAAAACCACATCTACTTACATATTTAGGTAATGGGAGGTCGGGGAAATTTGGACCTTGTAAATTTATTGTTTTGTGTGTTACGTATATATTCAAAAAGAGAATTATTAATTCAACATATCGTTTCTTTTATTGTTAAGTATTTTTATTTATTTTTCCTTTTAAGTTTCAAATATAATTCCTTTTTGCATGCTTTATAATGCTTATTACTTTATTTATTGCTTAAATCCATTTATTTCACAACAAACACATGCATTACGTAGAATATGCAATGCTCTTTCAAAATATAACATTTATTTCAATATTTATATCAAATTAACTGAGAAATGAATGTTTTAACTCTGCGCGTTTCACGAATGTCTAGACAGTTTTGAGGTCTTAGTTCATATGTCAGGATGGCCGAGCGGTCTAAGGCGCTGCGTTCAGGTCGCAGTCCACAGTGTGGGCGTGGGTTCGAATCCCACTTCTGACAAACGCCCTTTTTTGATGATATTATTGATATTTTTTCATAATTATTAAGTTAGTAAATTATCATATTTTTGGCTGAGTAGAGTAATAAAACTGATTTGAAATTCAACCAAAAATTTAGGCAGAATGAAAAGTACCTAGGTTGTATTATTCTCATTGCTTAAATAGAACTTAAAAGCTCTAAACAATTGCCTTACCTCAAAGCTTTGTAATATTACAAAAACTTACATGTATTTTAAAGTATCTAGAAAAAAATGATATATTTTATTGTAATTTAAATATTTCTAAAAAAATATCCAATATTCCCTTACTTGTGACAGGAAGTCAAAACCAAACGTTGTTGTTGTTTTACTTTATCATTGTGATAGGACAAACGATTGATACAATGTAACAAGTTTGATAAGGAGCAATAAACAGGACAATAATGATAACTAGCTGTGCCCCGCGGTTTTACACATGTTTTTCGAATTTTCTTAAAAGATTTCAAAATTTTCTATTGCTTTTATACAATGACAAGAAAATCTCAGGTGGATTACTAAAACAATAAAATACAATAAAAATATTTAAGAGTTTTTAAAAAGCCCTAAAATGTAATATCTTGAAAACGATTAATTTTTAATAAGATATTTTGCATTTTTAATTGTTTTGATCAACACTGACAGCTCTTAATGGATAGAAAGGCTTACCAGTAATAGGTATTTGTTATACAAGAGTGCAAAGTTGCTTTTTAACCGGGGCTCCAGTTGAGGACCGAGCCAGCGAAGGACTCTAAAATTGAATCACGAGCGCAGCGAGGGATTCAAAATAAGAATCCTGAGCGTTAGCGAGGGACTCAAAGGAGCACAAGGTTAAAAATTGTTTGCACTCGAGTGTAGTTTGTGAATTCAAAACGTCATCACACTTATAGTGCACACGATGTTCTAAATTCAAATTTACTTTAACCTCTAGAGCGCAAAAACGACTTTTACTCCCAGTTATCGAAAATGCCTTGGGTCCGGTTGCACGGCCTGTCACAGCGACCCCGATACTTTCCACTCTTGAGATTAAAATCGACTTTTACCCCCAGATATCGGGGATTAAAAACATACTTTCCGAGCTAGTGGGATGAAAACTATATTTCTTACTAGCTACCTGCCATGGTTTCGTACGCGTTGCTGTAGAGCAGGTTTTCCCAACGGGTGTGTGAGTGAACCCCAAGGGTTTTGTCATTCGACGGTAAGGGGTTTGAATCACGATAAGATTTATGTAATGCAGGCGAAAACGATAGATCTTTTTGGCACTTTATTTGTTATGTTTTGTTGAAATAAATGTACTATATGTTATTCAATAGCCAATTTTTTAGAGGTGGGTCAAGGGTTCGCTGTCATTTAGAATCCTTTGTCAAGGGTTGATGGAGTCATAAGTTTGAGAAACCTTGCTGTAGAGAAATTTGTTGAGTGGCTAGGGACAGAGACAGATAGAGGGATTTGGGGGAGACCTTTGCCCAGCAGTGGGACAATACAGCTTGATTAAAAAAATATACTTGCTAAAGAGAGATTCCTATTACCTAATCTAGGTTTTTCAAATCCGGAACAAAGAAACATGTTTTTTTTTCTTTTTATAATATAAGTTTAAAAAAGTAACAAAATGACGACCTCAATGGCAGAGTGGTCACCATGCCGGACTGCCATCCGTAAGGTTCGATTCCCGTGCGGGGTGAATATTTGTGTGAACCACAAATGTTTGTCTCGGTCTGGATGTGTGTGTGAATGAGTGTGTGCGTAGTTTCTGATACCCTAGATACAAGTTCCGAACTTAGTTAGGGGTCAGTTACTATAATGAGATGATGTAGTGAATGATTAAGTATATATTATTTCTAGATATTCACGTGTCTCTGCAATAAACAGTATAACCACTTGAACGTGATATAATAAACTCTGAGATAAATGGAAAAATAACTTAGTTTAAACACAGCGAAGTACTAAACCTTTGTGCTATATCTAAATACGGTTGACATTTTAAAAAGATAAACACAGTAATTTAAGGCAAAGTTGACTTCTAAAAGAGTTAAAATGAATTGTGCTTAGATTATACTAATATGTTAGCAGTTTCATTATTACAATCTACATATTTTATATAAAAAAGTCGTGTTAGTTACACTATTTATAACTCAAGAACGGCTAAACTCATTTGACTGAAAATTGGTGGGGAAGTAGCTAAGAACCAGGAGAAGGACGTAGGACATAGGATTTTTATCGTGAAATTCCCACGGGGACTACGCGAGAGAAACCGTGGGGTACAGCTAGTCCTCTAATATAAGTCTTTTGTGCGCGCTGTGATATTGATGTGATTTTTGGTTAAACTAAGAACTCTATCTAATTAACTCGTAATTAAACGAATGTCGAATATGTAAGTTCGACAACCGGGATACGGTACGGTTCGGTTTCCAAAACATGGAAATGATCATAAATAAAACAAAAGATAGATAGAAAGAATATTTTATATACTCGTGTATTTACACATAATTAAATCTATCCTCTTAAATCACCCTATCTATTATACACCCTACCTAAAATCGTCGCGTAGTTTAAAAGATAAAGAATGAAACCTTACAAACTCCGGGAGCGATTTTATTTATTAAAGAAGACGATTTTATATTTATAAATATTAAATTCTTAAAATAAAATGAATTGAAGTACTTAGTAATGTAGAAAACTCTGAAAGATTTAAATGTTGTAAAGTATTTTAATTTGAACGTATTCAAATGTTTGTAAGGGGACGATTCCGTGACTCGACTGAGCTTCGTTGAAACACGCGAAAATACTTTGGAAACGATAAAATTTGTGATGTTTGTTCAAATAATTATTTCTTTTCATAACTTTGTGTACATTTACTTAGTTAAGTAAACTTTTGTTTCGGTTTTATTAATGTTTATTTGTATCATCACCCGACTTTAAAAAGGCGGACTTCAAATCTGCTGTATTTTTAACGTGTTTTCGCATTGCTCCATCAGTTATGAACCGGCTTGATTTTTATTGTATCTAAAAATATAATTCCTTACCGATTTATCCAAAAGAATAAAAAAAATGTTTATTTTCTTATTATTTATTTAAATGATACTACTAGCGTCGGTGGCGCAGGTGTTTAGACCTTTGACTTACCGAACAGAAGGTGCCTGGTTCAAACCCCGCCACGTACCAATGTGTTTTCAATTTTGTTGGTTGGTTGGTTGTGTGTGAAGTCGACCAACTCGCACTTGGCCAGCGTGGTTGACTAAGGCCTAATCACCCTAATTCAGGGTAGACTC
Source organism: Timandra comae (assembly GCA_958496195.1). Classification (NCBI taxonomy): domain Eukaryota; kingdom Metazoa; phylum Arthropoda; class Insecta; order Lepidoptera; family Geometridae; genus Timandra; species Timandra comae. The sequence goes on along the minus strand of OY292364.1, from coordinate 10,653,452 downwards.
GAGCCTTTCGGTTGGGACATAATACGAGCTGATGATGATGATGATGAAGTGATAGTTATATACGGCTTCAGCGGTTTTATCGCACGTGCAAAACCCTTATTAGTTGGAGGCCGCAGGGTCGATTCCTAGTCGTAGTGATGATTGTTCCAAACATGGCTCGAGTTCGGGTTTATATAATTTTGGTATTCTTATATTTTTATACTCATTTATTGTATTGCTCACAATATTAATTTGTAGAAACAATTTTTATTCACAAAAAAAAAAGAAAATAGCTTTTCCCTAATTCGATACTAACGCCCTCTACGTATAACGTCTGCATTAACAGAAAGCTCTACAAAAAGTTTCATGGAAAAGCTTCCCAAGGTTTCACGCGCGGTTTTCACAGTTCACCGTTTATTCAATAGATGGCGTTGTTCTTACGTTCTTTTTTTAAATTTAATTTTATTTGAAAGAAATGTTGTCAAATGTCGCTGTATTTAATTTTTAGAGCTCTTTTGTTTATTGTAGTGACAAATATCAAACTATTTTGTTTATTTTTTTTATATCGTAAAAATTAGTTAAACCTCTTTCATATTACATTAAAAAAAGACTGTACTGAGTTTTCATAAATAAGTTGAAATAGGTAGTTTTTTTGTTCCTTAAACTTTGTTGCGTAGTGTATTTTACTATAAACTATCCTCCTTATTCATAAAAATTTAATAAACCTACTTTATTTAAAATAAGTATATGTTTTGTCACTTTCACACTTTTACGAATGATAGATAGTGTGACAGGCGCAAAACACTTATTAACTAAAATAGGTTTATGAAATGTTTATGAATAAGACGGTATTTTTAGAATTTTCGCGCTTTAAACTATGGGTCTACTAACTAGTTTAGTAATAAAATTTCTTAAGACACTTGAGAAAGGCTAAATTGAATAATTATTTTCTTGGAATTTGTTAACAATAACGAACATTTGAACAATATATTTTTTATAGTTATCATGGTTATTAGCACTCAAATTATTATGATTAACGGGATATTTACCATGTATATTATTTATTTCGAGTTTCCGATAATTCGACGTTGTTACAAGCGTGATCACGGATGATGTACAGACTATTGGACACAGATGTCCTTAACTGACTCCATAATTTTTATCCTGTACAAGCAGGACACCTTCGTATGTGTAAAAGAAAATTAGGTTGGTTTAAACGCATACTTTTTATTCCAAAATTCCTACAGAATCGAAGACCTCAATTATACCGCACAGGTAATCTATACAAATGTCCTTCAAAACCATGATTGCGAGACAAGTAAACAATTCTCCTAGATTGTATTCAGTCCCTCGTTCCAATCACGTCAATACCTGACAGTTGACATTTACTTAGGATGCTGTGTCCACCTCTCAACGCCCGATCTCTGTAAATATAGACTCTCTGGCTAGATCTTTCGTTTGTTGAAAGTGTTGAGATTAAGTTATACTGAATCTTCATAGTTATTTGAAATAACGGTTTAGGATTGGAAGACTTTGCAATATAAATTTGTTTATTTATCATTATAAAGTACTAGCTGTGAACCGTGGTTTTGAACTTTTGTGAACCTTATCCCGAGCGAATTTCGGGATAAAAAGCATCCTATGTGTTATGGTAAGTTATAAGGGACACCTGTACTTAATTTCATATAAATCGCTCCAGCCGGCTTTATAATACATATTAGTAGGATTTATCGTCAAAAATAGTAAGTGTGTTTATTTGTAATAATAGTTTTCTCCTATTTTATCGTGTTGAGTAAGACTAAGTGAAAGTTTTTCGCAATTAGCTCTCAATAAATGAGTCCTGTGCGTGCTACGATATTTTTGGCTAGACTTTTGGGGCTCTAACTACCCGTAACGACTGTCGATGATGTTTGTACGACAACGTAACGGCAACTCATCACTATTACTGCTATGACGGTGCTAGACGTTGCTTGCATTTTACTTACTTTTTTATTTTTGTTGATTTGAACGGGTTATTGTAAACTCGTCACAACAAAAAATAGTTTCAAGGAAAAATATTTGTAAGTTGTCCACAGTGTCAATATTATTCAAAACAGGTATTGTGAAAATCGTTGTAGGTGCTTTCATACAATTTTCATCAATAGAAACTGTGTTTTCTCTCGGAAAACAGAACTATCTCTGTCTCTTGAGTAAAACTTACTTTGCGAAACCGGGTTGGTAGAGTTTCTAAAATTGATAATAAAAAAAACATATCCTTAAAGGTTTTCTATTAGACCTCGACTTTTACAAATGCTGACCGCCGTCCCCAAAAAGTCTGCCACGAAATTAGGTTATTAGGTACAATAAGGCTATAGCCGACGGAGTGGCAAATTACCTCTGAAACATTGTCGTTGTATTAACATGAGTTATGGCTTAGTTATGGCTTTGTACAACGAATTGAGTCCGGGAAAGTTTGGCAGTAAAATTAAAGTAAAGATCTTCTGAAAAGGTAAATTACGGCGAATATTTTGTTGCCAACCAAGGGAGGTTAAATATTTTTGAAGTTGTAACAGCCCACTGTTGGGACAAGTGTTTCCTATTCCTTCCGTTTTTTTTAGATCTGTTCATTTCTAAACAAAAACAACTCAACAATTCAAATAATCAACATTAATCACCACTAAATAAGTAAATAGCATTTATTATTCGTAAATTTCTCAAATGACCTTTAGATTAATAAATAAACACCTAATCAGTAGACGGTTTCCTCTGAGTGTTGGCTTTTCATCATCAGAACTAGATCCGTGACCTCGTAATGTTATCAAGATAGAAAATCATCGATAATACCGCCAGTGACCAAGCAGTCGTTGGCTCGACGTGACGACCTCTTCAGTCAGTCGGCACTTCGCGAGCCGCGTACACCTCACATTCTAATAAAAAAAAACAATTTATAAATAAAAATGAAAACACTGGCCGCAATAAAAAACAAAAAATGACATTGACGCATTCGATGTTCTAAATTTAAGTTACGCGCGAAATGCAAAACAAATGGACCGTGTTTTTGTTTCATTCAAAATGACTCGTGTAAATTGTAAATCTCTGTAAATAAATTATTAGTGTTAGTTAACGACTAGATAAAATTGTAGTGAAATTAGTTTGGTGTTCAAAGTGCTCAATTTGTTGTAATAAAGTTTTGGTAATTTAAACTTTTTGTGTACTTACAAAAGTATTTAAAGGTTTGTTACTGTGTGTTCCTAAACGGTAAGATTTTTAAGGTTGCGAGGTGAAGTAAATAATAACATAAATAATACAAAATTTTCTTAAATAAAATGCAAATAACTCAATCGCACTCACTATTAAGTTTAAGCACTGTATTTTTACTTTTATCCTCACTGTATTAATATCATCAGTGAGGGAGAAGCCTTTGCCATGCAGTGGGTATCTTACCGGGCGTTACTTTTCTTCTAGCATAATAAATAAGTAATTTAGTAAGCAATATATACCCAAAATATCTAGAGAATTATCTACTATCAAATATACACAGAATGCTAAAACTACGAATATCATTTGTATTAATATATTGTTCAATTAGTTAATGTCTACAAATGAGCTTCATACATAATATTCTCCCAATATTAGAAACGTGTAACTTTGTTAAGATGGATGGATTTTCGTTACTTTTCACGCAAAAACAAATATATTGGGGTAAAATTTGGTACAGATGTTACATTACTCGTAAGAAGACGTGTGACATATGATGATACTTTTTACAGGATGGACAAAAAGAGAAATTATAGTTACGTAATAATTGCATATGACTAAAGAGTTAATAAATCACTAGTATCATATTACTAAACGATTAATATAATATGTCACCGTGCAACGTCGCGGTAAGCGGCGAAGCGGGTCTTCCCGTGGCAGTACTGTGTGTTCATCGCCTTAGATGCGCCAAATCATTTACTAAGGCCGAAAGACGAGAGGTCAATTGAAGAGTATGATAACATTGAAGAACATAGATCAAAACTTATGTACCTACCTAAAAGTTTTCTCTTACTTACAAAATATAAAACTTTTGTAAAATTATATACAATATTATTTATTTATTTATTCTTTAAATTACTCTTTTATGAAATTTTTTAACTTAGATATAAGTAGTTAAACATTGGTATTAGCATTGTGGACTAACATCATTATAACATTTATTTATAAACCTAAATAATAAGACAGGATTAAACATTCTTGGAAAATAGTTGACATTTGTTGCAATTCCCGCCAACGATGATATGTGAATATTCTTGGCTCAGTTAATTCGAATATATTTTGGAAATATATAGCTCGGTGACATTTGAAACTGTCTGCCTTAATAATAAGATCACGGACACCATTATGTTTCAAATTCTTTTATTAGTATACAGACAGTATTTCTATTTTATAAATAGCTGGGATATTAGCTGCTAAATTGTGATCTTGTGGCAAGAACAGAATAAAAAGAAGAAGTTAAACTTGACTTCCACAAAAAAGTGGCTCCGTATACAAACATATTAATCGTAGCATTGGTTTTGAAGGTAGTCGTACGGTACAAGTTTCGTAGTAGAAATAAACCTTTTTGTTACGAAGTTAGTTTTGTAAAGCAGGACGTTTTCTTATGCGTCCCAAGCTTACGTTTAACATATAATTAATAAACATAAAACATAGTTAAAACATAGTTAATTTAAAAAGTCTCTTTAACTTTTTAATGATTTAGGTCTTGTTTTCTCTCTAATTTAGGTACAATAACAAGACCTAAATTATAATTACATATATCCTAAAAATATATGTGTAAATATCCAAATAATACCTCCCTGTATATAGAAAATATGTATTCTATAAGTATACTTATTTACAAAGTGACTACTTAAGTTATACCCAACTTTTCTTGTCCAAAACCGATACCAACTAATATAAAACCTCTCGACCCAGTGTCTAGACATCATAAATGATACGAAAAACAAAACTATAAAATGTAATGTAATACCGAATCTCCACTACTTCTTCGAAAACTTTATTTGTTTACAAGGTTTTAAAAACAAATGTTCTCGAAGATAAATTTGTTTTTCTTCTCGAAAAACTTTCGGTCTGTATTATTAGGTACTATTGAGTACAATGCTGTGTAAGAGGTTTAAAGTTGTCAATATATCGGCTTATTTTTGACCGATGTAAAACGAAAAGGTTTTGTTCGACAGAGTAGATAAGTAAGAACTTTTAAAGTAACATTACAATCCCTCAAGGAGTGTTTTTGTATGTTTATTTTACAATAAATATTTTTGATTTTGATTTTTGATTTTTTTTAATGTAATTTAAAGAAAAGAAAAATGCTTTTTATATTCTCATCCAGCATTTAGTTATTGTATTCTAACTAGGGATTATTTTGTTACTTACCGTTGCTAAAAAAAATTAAAGAGTTGTCCTGTAAGGTTTTATAGCAGACCAAACTAACTCACTGATCTATACTAATATTACATATAAAGAGGAAAAATTTGTTTGTTTGTTTGTAACGAAAAGATTCCGAAACTACTGAACCGATTTCAAAAATTCTTTCACCATTAGAAAGCTACATTCACCCTGAGTAACATATTTTATCCCTGTATTCCCACGGAAAAGGGAACTATGCGAGTGAAACCGCGCTAATATAAGGACATAGACGAGAAACAGTAACAACACAACATCGACCGCAGCTATTCATAAACCAGTAATTATTCCGTTAAATAAGAAGCTATAGTAAATCAATTAACCATTTACGAGATTGTTATAGTACCTATTGTTCCGTTGATGAGAGAAACCGTGCGATGCGGTCGGGACTCGAATGCGCTAATTGCCGTTTAAAGCACTCTGTGATACACAACGAACTACTACACTTGCAGTGTTTGAATAGCTAGTCAAGTACTTGAAGTATATAGTGTTCTTTAAGTACTTAGAAGATCACTATTTACCTTTTTTAATGATTTTAACCAGTCCATTTATTAACTTTCAAATGAGTTTATAAAAACTTTGCTGTGCTCGGCAATATAATTCACGTTAAGTTGTTTTGAGTATAATAACCCCTCTTGAATGACTATCCATTGCTGAAATCTCCATTAAAATCCATTGCGTAGATTAAAAGATCTAAACCAACTAACAGTGAGGCTTGTATGTATTACGAGTATAATGTGTAAAGAAGAACAAGAATTCTTCGTGACATGTAAAAAAACGAAATCCTATCGAACCATTTGAGCTGATATTTGGCACACTTATGTAACTTTGATGACGATGCAATATAATGATAAGCGATGACCTGATTCCCTGATTCTATAGTATAGATAGGTTTCGCTCCTACAATGGAACTCGTTTATGGTGAATAACATAGACACGGTTACATTTAGTTTTCATAAAATATTGTAGTTTCTATTTTTTTATGTTTTATTTTATGAACATCTGCTAACACTATCGTATTGTCTGTGAGATGATGTAATTTTAGAATGAAATTATGTTTGTCCAATGAATAATCTAAATTGATGAATCCGAATTCGACTTGTTAAGAGAACTTGTAACTTATACCCGCGTAGTTCCCGTTCCCGTGGGAATTTCGGGATAAAAAGTATCCTATGTTCTTTCCCGGACCATAAGCTACCCCTGTACCAAATTTCAAGTCAATCGGTTCAGTAGTTTAGCCGTGAAAGGTAACAGACAGACAGACAGAGTTACTTTCGCATTTATAATATTAGTTAGGATTAGCAAACAGTTTCTAAGAAGTAGTCTAGACCAGAGCCAGACACCTATTGACATAGTTTTCTGCAAGTATTTTAGGTAAGACTGTTTATGTCTAAAAATGTCGGTACCTATGGCGTAGGTTGTATCAATCATTCTATGATCTTTATATAGCAACTGACCCCTAACTAGGTTTTGTGTATCACAGAAAAACTACCTCGTACGCAACTCTTAATTTCGGTAGTCCGACATTGGGACCACACTTTCACTGCGGTTGTTAAAAATAGGTATATACTAAAAAGTTATAAAAAGGTTTTCAAATACAGTATTAGCTCCCACGTGTTACACCTAGAAGACATACACATAAATTTAACGTAAACAGTGAAGAAAATGTAAATATTTCAATATTCCAGAGCAAAGCTATTCGTTAACAGTCAATTTAACTAAAAGATGGGTTTCCTTCTTTATCATTTACATAATGTTGTTTGTTACTTCCGAATATAATCAATGATAATAGATGCTATTTACATTAATTACAATAGAGACGAAATATGTAAACAATTCAATAAGAAATAGAGTTATGGAAGATGGAAAATTTAACGAGACTGCGAATGAGTGACAACTTATTTAATTCAATTGGAATAGAAGCTGTGTTTGTGATGAAATTCTTGGAAATGATTTAAATAAAGCCATTTAGAAATATAGGTTTATTAATTTGTCTTTGATTTACACGAACACTACACATTAAAATAAAGAAAATGTAAAAAACAACCACGACAAAAATCCGTTTAAGTGTTTTATTTAAAATATAGGTTTAGTCTTTAATTCATATTCAATACCTTGCAAGCTATCTAGATAAAAACACAGCGTGTAAAAATATAGATCGTATATGATTAACATATCACATCAACTAAGTAAAACTAATCAATTCAAATCAATTTATTGCATTCCATACATAAAATTATAAATAGAAATTAAAACTATGAGATCATTTTATGAACCCTATAATAGATTGAATTCACCTCCATTTTTACAATTCGTTTAAATTAAATATTATCATCTCCAAACCAAACACATCGATCCAAACACTAAACACACAACCTCTCAGTCCGTACAAAGTGGCCAAACGTGACTTGGTAACATTCGACGTGTCGTGACCACTGACCACATAGCCTTATTGACTAGATACTTTATAACTTTACTTACCGTGAGTCTAGGTTTGAACTTCAAGTACTTTGACAGACTTTTGTCGTGGTTTTAAGAAGCCGTGACGTGATCACAGATTCTGTAATAAATCCGAAACGTCAGAAATGTAGAAGAAAATTAAAACCGATAATAAATCTGTATTGTTCTATTTCAATGTGTTCGGGTAAATAAAAAAAAAACAGTATTCATATATCCGGTTAGTATTGGACATTGTCTATACTAATGTTATAACGAGGAAAGATTTGATTATTTATTTAATTACTTGTATGTTTTGAATAAGCCCCAAAACTACTCGATTTAGATGTAATTTGGTACCAATATTTTTGGTAAACTCGAATACAATATAGATTTTTACCTGAAATTGCCACGGGTTTGGAATTTACATATATAAAACCGCGAACTACTTCTTGCTAAAACTTAAATACCAAAAATTCCTTCAACCTCAATGGAACCTTTCAACGTAACTTAAATCAAATTACAACCCCTTTTATTTCACGTCTCTCGTCAGGGCCGTATTTAACGTATTAAGGCACTTTAAAGTTAATAGGACCCTTACTTATATAAGTAGTTCAAAGAACAATTAACTAAAACGTAAAATTAGTACTTAAAGTTATCAATGATGTGACTAAAAATGAATTATGAAAGCTATATTTTTATAAGTCACCATGTCGGACTGCCATCCGTGTAAGGTTGCGGGTTCGATTCTCGTGCGGGGTGAATATTTGTGTGAACCACAAATGTTTGTCTCGGTCTGGGAGTGTGTGTGAATGAGTGTATGCGTAGTTTCTGATACCCTAGATATAAGTTTCAAACTTAGTTAGGGGTCAGTTACTATAATGAGATGAGTGAATGATTATGTTATATCACACATTGCCATCTAGTCTCAAACTAAGCAAAATCAGTAAATACGTTAACATACAGACTAAGAAAACAGCCATGTTTATAAATGCATACAAATGTGTTGCTTAGCAGGATTTCAACTCGTTACCATTGACATAGAATATCAAAAACATAACATAAAGATGCTCCTTCACCGGGAGCATTCGCGTGTAATGTAACGTTACAGATTTGAGCATTACATCAGTGAAGGAGAAGAACCAAGCATTACAATGCGCACCTTGTAGTGATACAAGCTCAAAGTCGAATAATATTACATTAACGCGAATGCTCCCGGTGAAGGAGCACCTTAACATAACATAATCATTCACTACATCATCTCATTATAGTAACTGACCCCTAACTAAGTTGGTAACTTGTATCTAGGGTATTAGAAACTACGCACACACTCATTCACACACACACAGACCGAGACAAACATAAAAATAAAACTACACTACATTTATGCCCACTTATTTCAATTTAATTAATAATACTTCTGTTCTCCTTTTAACTTCTATTACTATAGCAATAATAACAATAAATTCACTATAATATTCTTAATTGAACTCACATTTGTATTCAAATGCTATCCTTTCATTATTTTATTATCCTAACTATCCTAATCCTAACTAATATTATAAATGCGAAAGTAACTCTGTCTGTCTGTCTTTCTGTCTGTCTGTTACCTTTTCACGGCTAAACTACTAAACCGATTGACTTGAAATTTGGTACAGGGGTAGCTTATGGTCCGGGAAAGAATATAGAATACTTTTTATCCCGAAATTCCCAAGGGAACGGGAACTACGCGGGTGAAACCGTGGGGCGCTGCTAGTTTGTAATATAAATACAAACTAAACAACCCCTATGATTTATAATACAACATTTACCGTTTATTTCAATTTTAGTTAATTTTCCCAAATTTCAAAGGAATCATTTGAAATTACTATTATTCCGTTAAGAGGGATCAAACATTTTTGGCATCAGATCAAACGAACCTCTGTGTATCAACCGACCTTTGAACAAGGGAAATGTTATATACTTATAGATAACTAATATTATAAATGCGAAAGTAACTCTGTCTGTCTGTCTTTCTGTCTGTCTGTTACCTTTTCACGGCTAAACTACTAAACCGATTGACTTGAAATTTGGTACAGGGGTAGCTTATGGTCCGGGAAAGAATATAGAATACTTTTTATCCCGAAATTCCCAAGGGAACGGGAACTACGCGGGTGAAACCGTGGGGCGCTGCTAGTTTGTAATATAAATACAAACTAAACAACCCCTATGATTTATAATACAACATTTACCGTTTATTTCAATTTTAGTTAATTTTCCCAAATTTCAAAGGAATCATTTGAAATTACTATTATTCCGTTAAGAGGGATCAAACATTTTTGGCATCAGATCAAACGAACCTCTGTGTATCAACCGACCTTTGAACAAGGGAAATGTTATATACTTATAGATTACAATCTCAAATATCAAACTAGCTAAGCCCAGTGGTATTACCTTACTTATTACGTGTGCGGGAGGAATATTGATGAAATACTCATGTAATTCTTGAGGCCTTTACCAAAAACCACAAGAGGCAGTCGCTTCGTTTCTATGTAAAAGATGAACAGACAAATAATCTTTCATATTTAGAATATAACGTATCAAATTCGCTCTAGCTTTTGTGTATAATTGTATAATTTTTAGGAAATTCTGATCCTTTACGAAAAATCTATTATGTGCCTTTCATTTAAATCCGGCTCAGCTCTTTTAGTGTGATTGATTAGGACACATTCAAACGTACACCTTTTGTATGAAATGCTTATTATGATGTAAATACTAAGTAGGCCGCTTTTCCTAACAATTTCACTTACGAACAATGATTATTATCGCTACTTTGGCTAGTAGATAAACAAACAAAATCTCTGTAATATATTATTACTCATATCTAATATATAAAATTCTCGTGTCACAGTTTTCGTTACCATACTCCTCCGAAACGGCTTGACCGATTCTCATGAAATTTTGTGAGCATATTCAGTAGGTCTGAGAATCGGCCAACATCTATTTTTCATCCCGAAATTCCTACGGGAACAGGAACGGGAACTACGCGTGTGAAACCGCGGGGCGCAGCTAGTTACTTATATAATAATATAGATTTTTACAAGCAGAGCCAGTAAAAAGTAGGTGATTTGATTTATACCAATTGTAGGTCAAAAAGATTAATGGTTCCAGACAGAATTAGAAGTAACATCATAAATGTGAAATCTAGATGGTTTTCTTCAAACCTAATTTTTAAGATATTGAATAATTATAAGAGTATGTACTATACTTTACTTTTTTTGAAATTCGAACAATTATATTGAAAACAGAATTCTTATTGTATTACACATAGATGTGCTGTCTTTCTACAAGAACATGTAAAATAATTAATTTATGTGTAAAACTAAACTATAAAATACATATATTAAAGTTAACATCAGCTTACAAGAAGGCCGGTCACTTATTACGGTACTTAGTGAGTTGAGGAGAAATAGACGTAATCACCACGCGTGTCGGTGTACTCAAAACTATACCATGTGTTGAAAAAATAATAATGAGGTATTAATCGTTTAACTTTTATCGTTCCATCAAATGGCTTTAATGTGTTGAAAAGACGAATTTCAATATTCTTTTTGTACTTAATTTCAGTTTAATTTACGAAAGGTCAAAATTACAATATTGAACGTATGAAATTAATTCACTTTGAACTCTACCTTATTAAGGATTATGAATCAAAATTAAATTAGTATACTTAGCGCCTATTTCACGACCTTCAGGTACACACAGTTACTCACCAAGTAAGGTTAGTTTGGCTGTTTCTTACTTTATATCAAGTGACAAAGACAAAACATGTGAGTAGGTACTCGGAACGTTACTTGAAGATGATGAATAGGCCCTCACTAAACTATTATGGTACCCAATTTATTTTTTCTTTTATGTTGGTGTATGGTTGTAATACAAGGTTAATGTCACTATACGAATAATAAATTGTGTTTCTTATATATTATGGCTAAGCACTTTTTATGGAGTAAATAATTATTTTAAACCGACTTCAGAATAGGAGGAGAATCTTTATTCTTTATGTTCTTATTGCTATATATATGAGACAATGCAAACTAAAATATAAGTATTTTATTTCGAAAAAAAAAACAAGAAATTTAATTTCATATTTTTTAATTTCTCTATTAACCGCAGATTTTTTTATAAAGTTTTTATGGAACTTATAACCCAGAAACACCTTCCTACAGAAACTGCTACCAAACCAGTCGGCCATGACCTGGTGAGTCCCCTCGTGTCGTGAAGCAATGGCGAGGGGTCCTTCAAGGGGGTCAGGGAACGCTTCCGAAACATGGGGGCTACCAGTTAGTAGTAGGAAAGTAACATAACATAATCATTCACTCCATCATCTCATTATAGTTACTGACCCCTAATTAAGTTCGAAACTTGTATCTAGGGTATCAGAAACTACGCTCACACTCATTTACACACACACCCAAACCGAGACAAACATCCACCCCGCACGGGAATCGAATCCGCAACCTTACGGATGGCAGTCCGACATGGTGACCACTAAATGATATGTGATATTAGATAGGTATTATAATATAGGTATTATAAAAATATAGTTTTCATTATTGATATCTTTGATTTACACGAACACTACACATTGAAATAATATATTAGTTCTGCCTTATAAAGAAGCTACATGAGTTTAAAACCTGTATTTTCACTACATAGTATAAAACAAAGTCGCTTTCTTTGTCCCTATGTATGCTTAGATCTCTAAAAGTAAGCAACGGATTTTGATGCGGTTTGTTTTAATAGATAGAGTGATTCAGTGGAAAGGTTTTTAGCATAATTTTATCCCCATATTCATTTCTCACGGGAACGGGAACTACGTGGGTGAAACCGCGGGGCGCCCGCTAGTATTACATAAGTTGAAAACCCCTCGAACCATAAAACCACTCAGACATTATATTGAGCAGAAAGCTAAATGTTTCGTTCTTTCAAACGTTATTTCATTATGTACAGAACTCGCCCTAAAATCAAATATTTAAATGAGAACCGACAAAATATTAATGTCATTAAGGTGTGTCTCCACTTATCACGCATGTTTCTGGTTTATCGCTTAGAACAACCTTTTAGAACACACCCTTATATTTTACTGAAATAATATTTCGTTTCGTGACTTTATTAAAATCATACTTATTTCGCTGCTGTCTGTCAGAAATGTAAAGATTATTTTTATATTCAATTATTTGCCATGATAATTGAAAATATCCATTCAAGAGAACGGATTTGTAATAATGTTTGTTTGTTTTAAGTAAATAAATTCTAAAAAATACGAAACCATTTAAAATTTACTATCAATGTTTCATTATCACTAAGAAGAAGGTACCTCGTCACAGCCCCTGTTATTTAGCGGGAATAATTCAGCTAACAAACTTAACTAAGTTAAAAACAATTTATTCTACATCTTGGAAAATAACAAACGACCAAATTTAAAAGTCAAAGAAAAGAATCTCAAGTAAACATGCAAACTCAATTTAAAATTGTGTAAAAACAAAATACTTGAAAGTAACAACAAATTGCGGAAATCCCGTTCCGCCCACTGAGATTAATGACTTTAGATTTCACACTACAACATCGATTTTACAAACGCTAAACTGTAATTAAGTTAATGTAATTTACTTGTAAAGTTTTTCGCGGGCGGTATGAAACAAAGCGTTTGTAAAAAACTCTGTAAAACAACTTTTCGTACTCTTTTGAAAACATCATCAATCGAGTAAAAATAATTGTAATTTACGAATATATCCCGGAGAGGTTTGTATGCTCTCTTATCTGCTCCTGGATCCGAATCCTGGCAGGTTGTAAGTAAATATTATTTTGAATAGAATAGAAGACTTTATGTTCGCATAAAAGCAGGATTACAAAAAAAATATATAATTACAAAATGAAGGTTATCCAATGTTATCCAATACAAAAATTCGTTTCAGGAAGCGTGCAAATATCTAAAAGCTTTAAGTAGCATAACTTATTGTTATTTTCAAGAATAGACTCATTTTTGCCAAATTATTCTATAACATTTTCTTGTAATATGTGTTCCTATAATTACAATACCGAACTTTTTATGCCACTATTACCTTCAGTCTAGTAGGGTACGTGTTTTATGAATGTTTTAATGAACTATCGATCGCACACGACTTGACTTGCGGCGAAGTCGTTAATATTAGGTGCTCGCTTATTTCTTCAATGTTAAATAAAATTCATTATATTTCTACGGTATTATTTCACCCGAAACTTTATCAAGTTCAAAAGAAAACAAATGTAGAATCCATTAAAGTTCACATTGAATAAATATCAAAACGTTTTATTTTTGTCGTTCCAAATGTATTTTGCCGCGATTCCGCCAATTATCCAGACCACCACCTACGTTTCGTGACATTTGTTTTTTTTTTCCACCCATCCGAATTCTGGCTAAAATCCAACTACCTTTCCACAATATGTCGAGGGAAACTGCTCTCGTGCTATCCCTGTCACCTTTATTACTTCAGACAAGGATAGATACACGTACTCAGATTTGGAACGATGTAATAAAAGTGCACATGTCGTCAGACTGAGTAAGTTAATTGGTGCAGACTTTAGCCAGATGGAGGCAGTTAACAAATCATTTGAATGAGGTTAAAATTGGACTGTGTAAAATTGAATTGTTTTTATTGATGTTAATTTTAACTATATTTTATGCCGATAGAATTAACATCCATCATTGCACGATTACGATTGGAGTGAACGGATAATTTTAATTGTATCAAACGTATAAATAATTTACTATAATTAGATACACTAATATATTCCGGCATTGATATCACGTCAGAATATCAGGTAAACATAATGTACTAAAATAGACAATGTATTTTTATGTATTCCATTCATAATCTATTTTTATTTTTCATTGAACAAACAATATTTTGAAGAGAAACAAAACAAAAATAACCTAATAGAATCCTTTTCTAGTTTTGTGTGACGAACTTAATGTATACAAAGAAAGTAAATAGATTCTCAATACTCAATTTTTATTGCTCACCACAATTACAATTATTTTTAATTAATTATAAAAAATGCTAAATTATGTCACAACAATATAATTTACTATTAATTAAAGTAGATTGCTTTCACAGACACAAATAAAAACTAGGTTCACTTTATTTACTATTTCTCATACCACGATACTATACCTGTCACATGAAGTTATTTATACAGTACAGCCAGTCATCACTACATAGTATAAAACAAAGTCGCTTTCTCTGCCCCTATATCCCTATGTCCCTATGTATGCTTAGATCTTTAAAACTACGCAACGGATTTTGATGCGGTTTGTTCTAATAGATAGAGTGATTCAGTGTGAACGTTTTTAGCATAATTTTATCCCCATATTCCTACGGGAGCGGGAACTACGCGAAAGAAACCGCGGGGCGCCGCTAGTCTAATATAATACGGACATAATGTAAGTATGTCATCTGGTCAGTGAAGCAGTAAAGATAAGACCGGACCGCATGTATAGCTTATATTCTATCACATATATGTATATAGATATGGTTGGATTCAAGGTCCCGGATAGCGTGTCTCGTGACGTGATATCATGGCACCCAGCACGAGACCCATTCACTGATGATTATTATCAATAATCATAGTGATTAACTGATTAACAATACAGATAATATGTCAATTGGACATGCAAGTTTATTAATAAAAGTTTGATACAATATATGAAAGTTTAATTAATTCGAATGAAAACTTCAAAACATCGACAGATTTCCGTATACATAATGACAGGTCTCAAATACGTTTTGATTAATTACATAAATATAGCAGCCAATTTTCGTGGTAGACTCAGAAATAAAAGAAATACTTATTTATCCATTATACATACATTCATACATATACAAGTATGTACATATGTTTAAAACCCAAAATATGCATATTACCTTATGACTATTCTTCTAACAAATAAATCAATTTTGTTTGCAATTTTTTCTTTGATACCATACTATAAAAATAGAATATATTTTCGTATCTACTATAAAAAAACGTTTTATTAGTATTATTAGATTTACAAGAGAGCGTTTACGTCGTCAATTTGTCGTCATTATTGGGGAATAGCTCGTTATTCTATTCATCCGATTAGTGTACTCTAAGCCGATTTGATAAATGAGATCCGAATTTACTCGATTATATACTCAGCGTTACATATTCAATTTATTTAGAATACTACTTTACTATTTAATTTATTTTAAACTAGTTGTGCTCCGCGACTTTACCTGCGTTTTTTCTTTCTTTGTGGATGCCTACGTCATAATAACTATTTGCAACGTATGTGCCAAACAGCGCAATCTGTTTGTGGTTATGTGTTGATATATCACTCAGTCAGTAATATTTTCCTATTTTAAATACCGTAGATTACATGAAATCAGACACACATTAATAATTATAATAGGTACAGAAGCAATTTCAAAATTGGATTTTATACAGGTAAAATAACATAGCTAATAAACATAAAAATCAATAATATTTAATAGGATAGTAAGGTCGGATGCAAATTACATGTTATCATTCAAATTATACGCTATTTACTGAGTTTTATGGTATAATATTGTAATGACATTCACATACCGGGAAAAGCTTTTTGTAAGAAATAATATGAATGAATAATGAAAACAATGTTTTAATGTACTTACTCGACATACATTGAAGAGGTATTATGAGTTAATAATATACTAGTAGCGCCCCGCGGTTTCACCCACGTAGCTCCCGTTCCCGTGATAATACGGGAATAAAATATATATAGCCTATGTCACGAACTGATAAATTAGCTTTCCATTAGTGAAAGAATTTTTGAAATCGGCTCAGTAGTTTCGGAGCCTATTCGTTACAAATAATCAAATCTTTCCTCTTTATAATATTGTTTAGAAACTTTTATAATAATCCGATTTAAATAAGCTTTCGATCAGATACCCCATTAATTTAGAAATTATACTAAAGTCGGTTAAACCACAGGGCACTTATAGGTAATTCAATTCAATTCAATTCAATTTATTTATAAAGTTTTTGTTACAATAAGTACATTTGAGCAATTATCGAGACATTACCTCCCGTGCTAGTTAGAAACTGATAAATTATTTCTAGGCAATAGTTTTTGAATTGATATTTAACACCTGTTGGCGTTAATAAACAATTGGTCGAACCCCTGTTCTTTTTCTTCTTAGCGTGTCGACTCATATTTTTGAGGACCAGAACTCGACCACCGATATGGCGCTATCAGTGGCCTTGTAAAGGTCCTCGCGTGTGCAGGTGTAGGGACACGCACAGCAAGTTAAAAGATGGGCCATTGTTTGGGGAGAAATGCCTCACAGACATGATCCCTGTTACATATATACAAACAATGTGATATGTTGCAAAGCGTGTTGGTGATCTCAAGCGCGCGGCATGTTTGAAACAACATAAAATTGTCAACACGTAATTATAAAGTAGGTTTCTAACAAATAGTATCGAATTATTGACTTCCAAAATACTAATTTATTTTCTATTCTATCACTAATTAATTTCACCGGAAACCTCTGAAGCATTAATTTACTGGTTGTAATATAACGAACGCTGTAAATTGCCACTTTATAGAGACATTGTGCGGGATATTGCTCTGTTCAATCGACTACTAAACATGTTATATCGTATTTGAAACGTAATTTCTTTACTTAAAATAAATTTTTGATTAATAAATAGCTGATTATTTAAAGAATGTTTCTTTTGTAGTCCTATGTACGCTTAGATCTTCAAAACTAAGCAACGGATTTTGATGCGGTTTGTTTTAATAGATGGAGTGATTCAGTGGAAAGGTTTTTAGCATAATTTTATCCCCACATTCCTACGAGAACGGGAACTACGCGGGTGAAACCGCGGGGCGCCGCTAGTTAAAAATAAGATATCCACGGGAAAATTACCACTGCAAAGGCCGAGTGAATCACTAAAATACAATAAATATGACATATTTACAAATAAAAATTGTTGATTACAGTGGAAAGAAACGCTGGCAAGGTGAGACATCTTGCAAAGATATCGCATCGTTACCTAAAGTGTCATCGAGTGAACATCACACGTTGGATCTGGTCCAAACTAAATATTGTACTAAATATTCATATTTCAAGGGATATACACTAAATTATTGTCAGATAATGTATATAAAATATGAATTAATTATTATATTGTTTCTCGTAATGTTTATCTTAGTTTCTTAGAAGTACGGATAACATTGTATCAAATTAATTTATTAAAACACAGGTCTTAATCGCATACCTAAAAGAATATTAAAAAAATACATTACACTGAAAGAAAAAAAAATTGCAAGAAAAATCCATTTTACACGCGATTAAATCTATGTAATAGCAATTTATTTTTAAATATGTAGGTAAGTAATTGTTAACACAGGAATCAATATTTATTACATTAACTAGCTGTGCCCCACGGTTTTACCCGCATAGTTCCCGATTCCGTGGAAATTTCGGGATAAAACATAGCCTATGTTCTTTTCCGGATCATAATCTACCCCAGTACCAAATTTCAAGTTAATCAGTTCCGTAGTTTAGCCGTGAAAACAGACAAACAGACTGAGTTACTTTCGCATTTATAATATTAGTAAGGATAGTAAGGATTAGTAAGGATAAGGATAAATATAAATTCTTATTTTTTTTCGTGAATTGTGTTTATCTAAGTTTCTTAGAATATAAGATACAATATTTATTACTCTAACATCTTATTACAGTAACTGACCGCTTTATTGTCTGTATCTAGCTAGAGAATCAGAAATATATTATTCACACACCCACATAGAGAGATTAACGTTAGCCAGATTAACGGTGTGTGGTGAAAAAGGCTTGTTTAATTGTTAATGTCTCAAGGGTCAAGTAGACCAATAGTTTTATATTGGTACCCATTAGTAAAATCAATGTACGAGTACTCTTGTCTTAAAAATATACTTATACATACTTATGTACAAAGTTTCATCTATTCTTTTTCTTTCTTAATCTCATTTATTGGGTACCACGGCGTCTAGAGACAGGTCTAAGCTTGAGTACCAAAGTGTATCTTCATACACTCGTTTTTTATCAATTGTCTTGCCTTGAAACACTTCTGTTTCAAGGCAAGACAATTGATAAAAAACGATATTTTTAGTACTTTCACATTCTCAAATATTCACCACGTACTTCACACAAATTTCCCTTTTTATAACGACCCCAAATCTTGATGTTTTATGAGAATTACACAGCAAAAATCCAGACAAGTTACATCAATAAAAACAATATTTCCAAGATATGATCTCAACGGATTACAATACGATAATGATCGTTTTTATACAAATGAAAGGAGAATAGAAATGTTGGATTATGCAGTGTATTGTCGACCTTTTACCGCGAGTCGAGGGATCGTTAGCGAGGGCTTCAGATATTAAATGTCTTGTTCGTTTCATATTCATAAAATACCAGCTAGCAGCCTACATGTTTTAATGGATAAAAATGGAATTTAGATTTAGGTATTATGTTTCAAACATGGGTTTGTTGAATCGGGAAAGTACCTACTACACTCCTGAAGCTAAAGTATAGTAGCACACTAAATGCTATGTTTCGACAAATGCATTTTTTCATCGCTTGACTAGGGAATTGAACCTGAGACCTTGAGCTTCTCAGACTGAAGCACATGTCACTAGATTACCAAAACTTCATCATAATATTTAGTCAAAACATCTAGAATAATCGAATTGAGCCACAATCTTTTCTGTGCCGGTGCAGCGGTGATAGCGTCGCTGTAATTGCATCATTTGGTTTTCAGTTTATTGAAAATGTATCTAAATGACATTAGAATCGAAATGTTATTAGAAGCTTCCAATTTTAGCCGCCGGCACAGAAAAGATTGTGACTTGATATCATTAGAAATATCTATTAGATTGTTAAACAGTAGTGACATATGCTATAAAAGTCGTACAATTTTATGTCCTAGCAACACTGTCAGTTACTATAAAACATCAATTCCGCGAAAAGTGTTGCGTCGAATAAAATTCTTAATACACTACATGAGGCACTAAACCCTACTTCTACGAGTCAATACTTCACTTATACTGTGAACTTATTGCTTGCGAAAAGCGATTTATATTTTGTGATTTTAAGCTAGGTTTGTACCTCAGATTTTTTATGAAACTACTCATCTTATTTCCGTAAAATATAACTCTCTAAAAATATTTTTATTACTAAACGAAACGTACGACATAATGTTATATTATATTAATGTGAAACAGCCTCTTCAAATACTCTTTAAAGTTTTAAAGGCCTACATTTTTAAGGTTTTTTTTCTATTATTATGGAAACTTATATATGATGTAAGCTACATAACGAAGTCCGGATAAGGGTTTTATTTAATAAGAATAGAATTTAGTTCGTAAGTTATAAAAAATAAGTAAATAGTTAAAAATAATTCTCATAGAATCCGCTTCTCTTATCAACATAACCACATCCTTTAAGAAGCCTTTTCAAACACGTACCTTCGTAAACATCCAGTAAGCAATTCCCTAAAACTTAGACCCGTTTCAAATACTACGTCCTACTTCCATTTTGTAATCAATTGGGAATACTGACCTTATTACCGAAAGGATAAAATGAGTTTTATGTTTACATTGATAGAGTTTAATTTGGGTCAAACAAGGGGTTTCATTGTATTTTTTTTCTATGCATCTTATTTGTGGCAGATGGTGGTATTCGTGGGTAATACTTTTGTTCTAAAAAACGATTTCCGAAACGATAAACACCTAAACTGATCCAGTAGTTTTTGCGTGAAAGACTAACGAACATGCATCTATCCTCCCAAACTTAAGTTATTACATTAAGCGGTCAAAATCAAGGGGTAACAGCTTGTATGATAAAGCTACCGACATTACTCATATGTATAACTATCATAAATACAATGTAATGTATAAAGATTTAATTTATCTCTTCGTATAGTTAAATGTTAGGGTCATAACCAAAACTGTCCCGCGAGGGCAGTCTGCATACTTGTGGTCACTTTACTTGAGGTCAAGGGCACAGGTCGAGGTTATGTGGCTATAAAACTATTTCGGAAACTATTTGATTATGAATTTACTTATATGTATGTAACTTATACATATACATATCACTATGAAATATGCTAATTTATTTCTTTTTGGAACGAAGATATTGATGTTGTTTAAGTAAATACATGTTTTATTCATCCAGATACTAAATAAAAACTGTTATTCATAAAAGATAACTTCGTAGCAAAGGTCTACAAAATCCGTAGTCAACATACTACGGCGTAGCAATTTGCGGGTAGCACCAAATGCGTAGTCATTTCCATGACGTAGCCGAATTCAAATGAGTTATGTAATAAGTATGATATTGATGAAGATGATTTTGATATTATATAAAGACGTTGGGTATTAAATTACTTTCTGTGAAATGTGAATCTACGAGTATAATAATAAAAAGTTAAAATCTAACTATGTATATGACATGTGTAATCAGACTGAGTTGCTTTTTGACCTTTTGTAACAAGAAAAAAATACAGTTCTCGAGCGAAAAGTGTTAGATTAGATTATTGTTTTATTTGCTACAAACTTGGTATAAAGATGTTACAGAAATAATATATGTTCATAGTTCACATGTTTCGCCGACGCAGCGGCGTGCAAATATAGACAATTAGGTACTTAACAATAAAAATTAAGCAAATTTTAAAATAAGTGTTTTAACGACAACTGCTCAAAACCTTTATGAATTTAACAAATTATGTCTGCTAATTTTTGCGACTACTACAACCAATTTCGATGGTAAAACGAACATAGTTTCTGACCCATAAAAAGAATACAGCTGTAACTTAGGCTACACTTCATATCGTCATTAAGGAATTCTTTTCTGAACAAACCATAATCTAACTTTGCACAAGAAACCGCAGTTGCAATATTCGCATTCAGTAAGATTAAAAATATTGCAATTAAAAACTTTTTTTTCAATTACTTAGTACAAAAATTCACGCTCCACCCATCATTCAGTGCATAACTTAATAGCAAACAAAGCCGAGTTACGAAAGAGTTAACATACCACTCGATTATTACCTCGATTGTGACTCATTCATTCCGAGTAATCTTACATCAGTCGATGTAACTATCAAGTAATTACTTTATTGTAGAGTTTGTGTAATTATGGTTATTATTTGGTATATTTATAGACATTTTCTTTCTTTGTCGATATTACTTTAGTTTTTGTTTGATGAAATTATATTCTTGTAATTACAGGGCACGTTATTAGTTTCTATAAAAAGATAATAAAAGGATTATTTGACCGATTCTATTCATTATTTTTATGCATATAGAAATAATATTATATTATAAAATTTATGCAAAGGAACACCATGCTGCGTTCCATAACAGGCATCACAGTCGTAGCAGTTAAAGCTGTAAAGCTAAAATGGGATTGGGCAGGAATGGACACAGATAGGTGGGCTAAATTATCCACGGACTGGGAACCCAACGAGCGTAGGCCCCCGGGTCGCCCCCCGACACGATGGAGGCAAGACCTTGAGAGATTTGACATAGATTGGAAGCTGGCTAGGGACAGGGACAGATGGAGGGATTTGGGGTAGACCTTTGCCCAGCAGTGGGACAATACAGGTTTATAAAAAAAAACTTGAAATCTGGGAGTTGGTTAAGAAAATAATTACGATATCATGACATCCTTACAGCTCAAACATTGATTTTTATTACAGTAACCATGAGCAATTATTTTCCGCTACTTTATCGACACGTAACACGCATTGAAATACCTTATTTAATTAGGACCATAAATACAATTAAAAACTATGTAACTATATCCAAAAATAAATCTGACAAAGTTGTAAATAAATCTTACAACAAAATGTAACAAATCTCACACAAACACCTATAACTAAAATTAAAAACTATTAATAAATTAAATGAACTAACAAAAATTCTTTTGAAACATAATGTCACAAAATAATGTGAGATACGTCCAAACAGATGTTAATTAAGAAGCAGCCGTACCGGGACGCCGGAACTAGTGTCCAACGCACGGCTGGCACCCGGCCAACTAGTGGTAAACTATACGTGTGATTCGGTTAGGGTAGGTGTAGGACAGCGAAGAATACGCAGCGTTTGTTGTATTTTACGTGAATTACTTCATGTTAGTTTTTGAATTATTTTTGTATATGGTTGATGTTTGTAGATAAGGTGACAAAAAAGGTCCAAAGAAGCAACTGTTTTTGTTTTATTGATTTTCATATGAGCACGCCAGACAGATATGTTCATTGCTCATTATATTTATCTTTCGTACTTGTCACAACGTTACTGTTGCTAAGACGTCTGTGGTCGTTACTACGAATTGGGCGAATAACCCTACGACGCAATGTCGGTGATTGGAACTACGAATTTGGTGACAAACGTTGCGATGACAGTGGCTCAAGCTTTGACGCCTGTGAGTGATGCATCGAATTCGTAAAAAAACGAATTCTTTGTAAAATAAAGAATATATCAATCATACAAATATCTTACAAAACTAACATTCAATCAAACAAACGCCACGTTATATTCGCAAGTGAGTACCACCCTTTACACACGCACAGGCGAGGTAGACCGTGATATAATAGGTAGATAAGGCAGTCGTAGTAAACTAGCGGTCGTCTCGTCACACTGAGGTGTATTGTTCGGAATCAATATGAGACACAATGTCTTAGATGTTTAATACAACGTACGTTTTCTGAGACTGTTTTAATTAAATCATTTTTTTACTTGTGTACAATGTACATATTGCAACAGGGAAAGCAATTAAAATCCTCTATGGTAACCGCCACCCATCTGTTTACTTATTTAGCAAACATAATCTGAATATTCACACTTAACCACAAGTTCATTTTACAAATCCGATTCTCACCTATTGTTAATACATTGACATGAAAACAAAAACTCGCCGCGTGATATTCGCAAGTGAGTACCACCCTCCACACACGCACAGGCGAGGTAGACCGTGATATAATAGGTAGATGAGGCACTCGTAGTAAACTAGCGGCCGTCTCGTCACACTGAGGTGTATTGTTCGGAATCAATATGAGACACAATGTCTTACACGGTTGATACAATGTGTATTTGCAGAGTCTATTTCAATTAAATAGGTATTTAACTCACGTACGACGACCTCGTTGGCAGAGTGGTCACCATGCTGGACTGCCATCAGTAAGGTTGCGGGTTCGATTCCCGTGCGGGGTGAATATTTGTGTGGACCACAAATGTTTGTCTCGGTCTAGGTGTGTGTGTGAATGGGTGTGTGCGTAGTTTCTGATACTCTAGATACAAGTTTCGAGCTTAGTTAGGGGTCAGTTACTATAATGAGATGATGGAGTGAATGATTATGTTATGTTATGTAGTTACTGTTATGCTAATATTGCAACATTTATTGATTACGTCTATTTCTTCTCACTGTGAAAGTATCGTAATGAACGATAGGCTTTTGGCTTGTGGGATCTTTAGGTTGACACAAGTAAGTTTTTTACTCTTAATTGGACATAAAGAGCAATTCGAAACTAGGAAATACAAGATACAAGGATCCCATTAGTTCCTTTTTTCGAGTACAAATAACGACTAATAATGATCAATTATTGTTTGATGTAATATAATTGATATATCCGTAAAAAAACCTAAACATAACATAATCATTCACTACATCATCTTATTATAGTAACTGACCCCTAACTAAAAAAAACATATAAAAACAGAAGTAAGTTTTCCGTATTTTTTCTAACAAGATATTCACGTATTTTATATACACCCTTATTTTGAAATTGCGATACCTTATCTCACAGCTAATGTAAACGACGGGTGACAATATAATAGTGAAGTTAGTTTTTTTCTTTTGCTTTTATTTAAAAAGTTGTGATAAGTCAAAGATTTTCAAAATCCCGCTGAATTTTATTGTTATTCTACACCGAACGCTGCGATACACAGCTGAGCGCGGTCATCGACCCAAGCCGTCACAGAATACTTGATAGCTAGTGTGCCGTCTGGTAATACGACATTTATTTTGTATTTTTTAAAGATAAGTAATTGACTATCATTTTTGATATTTTTATTGGATATATGGATTCAGTTACTGCTACAGATATTCTGATTTTAATAAGTCCCATATTTTCAAAATAGGGGTGTATATTAAATATCAAACATTTATTAAATTATATAAAAAATGAAAAAGCACTCAAAAACATCAAAGAGCTTACGAAAGAACACTTAAAATAAAGTTATTTTAAAAAAGTAAGAAACCGACTTCAGCTCTAAAAAGTAAGAAAATAATTTTAAATAAACGATATTATTAATACATATTTACAATTTATAATTAGTTACTTTTGGAGTCAGTGCCAGCCCAGGATAGTTTTATTTCCTTATAAGATAGCACGAGACGTGCCTATAATATTAATGAAGGCTTTGGCTGTCACCGACTTCAAAAGTAACTAATTATAAATTGTAAATATGTATTAATAATATCGTTTATTTAAAATTATTTTCTTACTTTTTAGAGCTGAAGTCGGTTTCTTACTTTTTTAAAATAACTTTATTTTAAATTTTTTAGTGGGAAGCAAGTCTCCTTCTACAAAAGACGCTTAAATTTTCCTCCAGAAGAGCTTTTGACTCGTGGATCACTTGAATCCTTTTTTTGTGGGAGGAAGACTTTTCGTCTTTCCTCTGTCCAGGGGAACAACGGGGTATGTCGGACTCCGCGCCGCAAAGATGGAGCGGCGACGCGCTTACCGACTAAAACCCCTTGGTGTGCCACCTCTGCGCTTATGGCCGAAACCGGAAGAAACGCGGCTGCACGCTACTACGATCCCGGACAGCGCCTCTACCCTGTTAAGGGTTTCTCCTCTGAGCTAGAATGTAGCTCTAGGCGACAGATGTTGAGTTACCCCCTTCCGAAAGTACCGCGCGCCACCTCGAGGCCTATATGGCGGCAGTGGATCTCCCCCCGGGGATCACTGCCGCAGGTCGGGCGTATGGCGGTTGCAGGACAAAGTGGTACTCCCGCTTCCGTCTGCCCAACCTTCTGCTGCGGATAGTATTAGTGGAGAGGGCTTCGCGCTCTCTCTCCGCAGCTTTTTTTTGCGAGAGTACGACCTTACAAAAGGTGGACACTCCAATGCAAGTCCTCTCCTCGCTCACCATAGCAGAGACTACATTTGGCAAGAAGAGGTCGTTTCCCACGATTGCCGCGAGAGTTGCGAGGGCAATAGCCTCTTGCAGGGATTTTTTCGCTGCTCTATAAGTGTCGAGCAGTTCAACCTCAACGGGTACCGCTTGAATCATGTCCCATGAGCTGATGTTACTCATGATTCATAATCTAACACAACCCTGCATTTTATTACTTCTTTTTAACTTCATCATCCCAATTAAACCATCATTTTATTACAAAACTTCTTTATAACCACAAAGGTATAAGAACTTTTTAGAAAATTAACCAAAGTCAAAATAAAAACGAAAATAGAGGATGACGTTTATACTGTCTATTTATTAATTAAAATAATATATACAATCTAATCTGGTGCAGTGTTTGTTTGTAATATCTAAATAATTTTTTTTACGAAAAGTTTTATGAAAACGCTCTGAAGATATATGTGTAATAGGTACCAATAATAGTATAAAAATACATTTTTAAAAAATGTTGTAGGTTAGGGGTTATTTCAGTATGTGTTAACGAATTAAAAAACAGGACATTTTTATATCTAAAACCCATGAATTGTGAACAGCATTTGATTTAAATACGAAAGAATACAGCCAAAAAATTTTCATCCAGAAATTCTTATGGTATCAAGAATATCGCGAGCAAAACCACGGGTCACAGGTAGTTTTACTCTTAATAATGTCAATCGACACCCCAGCCTACATTGTTGCGGGTTTTTCCTCGATTTTCCCTGAATCCCATCATCAGATCCTGATTTCCTTGATATGGGACCACTTCGCGAATATCCGCTTTCTAATGAAACAAGAATTTTAAAATGCTCCATTCATGATTACAAAGAAATCGCGTAACAAACACACAAAAAAAAAAAAAATATACACGTCGAATAGAGAACCTCCTCCTGTTTTTTTGGAAGTCGGTTAAAAATAAAACAAATGGCACTAAAACATGAAAATAAACGTTACAACAAAAACATTTTCCTTTTTCCATCAGTCTTTAAACTCTTTGTGAACATATTAAATTATTCTCCCTTTTTATATCTAAACTAATATTATAAAGAGAAAATATTTTATTGTTTATTTGTTTGTAACGAATAAGCTCCGAAACTACTGAACCGATTTCAAAAAATCACTAATGGAAAGCTAATTTACTAACGAGTGACATCCTTACTAATATTATAAATGCGAAAGTAACTCTGTCTGTTACCTTTTCACGGCCAAACTACTGAACCGATTGACTTGAAATTTTGGAACAGGGATAGCTTATGATCCGGGAAAAAACATAGGCTATGTTTTATCCCGAAATTCTCACGGGATCAGGAACTACGCGGGTGAAACTGTAGGGCACAGCTAGTAGGCTATATTTTATCCTTGTATTCCCGGCACGGGTGAAACTGCTTGTATATTTGACTACGCTCTGTAAATACGTTGAAAATGCTCAAACAACTTCAGAGGATCGATTGTTAAACGATGTCTTAAACACAAATAAAATGTCCTACGCACTCTCAGATAACACTTTAATGGTGTGGTGTGATTTACAAAGGGTCTTAACTTTAATTAAACGGTATAATTAAGACGTAATTGAATATAAATAAACCAAAGGAACTGTTAAACTGGAATTTGTTGTTTGCTTAAATTCTAAAATGGCTTCATTGATTTCTTTCTGATTTCATCATCAAAGGCCTCTACATCTGTAACAGATGATTTAAGCAGTGTGCGGTGATATTGAGCGACACCTTCTCCGGTGACTAGTTAAACCGATGCGGGAACGGCAACAGCGTCGACACCTTGTGCAGGCGCGTGATGAGACAGGTGGAATATTGTACGGCATGATAGTGCACTCACTATGGCTGGCTCTTTTTTCTGATTTACTAATACAGTATATTGTTCTCTTTGTATAGAAAAATGAAAAGGAAAGATAACTATTAATTTCTTATAGCAATTGAGCCCTAAGTTTTTACCTGTAACTAGATTTTCGTACCTTTAGAATGTCAAAAACTAACACACACATATATACCAGTACCATACATCCAGACGAAAATAAACGAATCTAACACATGGTAATAATCATAAATCTATCATAGGTATATCATAAACACACTTATTTACACAGTACCCATATAAAATTTATCTAAAGTACAGAGTTGTTGCAATATACGTCATCAGTTGTTATCAGCGATTCTTTTCGGCCGCTTAACTGTAACCAACCCTCTCCAATATCAAAACGAGCTTCCAAACATACATTTGTTTAAGTTTTTCCTCCTTTTGCCATCTTTGGTACTCGGTATTTTTTATATTACGTACTTCATATATTTTTTTATAGAAAAATGTTTCATAAATCATTTATTTAAGTTAAATACATATCAATAGACCTCAAAAAACAAAATAAATGTTGAATAAAAAGATAGGCTTAATAGCAACCATTAACAAAATTGTGTTCACTTACTAAAATATGTACCTAAGTGTATCATTTATAAAAATTTAAAAAACCCCCAACACAATTACTTTCAAACCCCCGTAACTTTTAAGCGGCTCAACCGATTTTCATGTAATATGTCTAAGAACACTCGCACGTATTTCCCCTTTAATACAAAACTAAATTGAAATCGCTTCATCCGTTCGGGAGCTATGATGCCACAGATAGACAGACACGTCAAACTTATAACACCTCTCTTTTTGCGTCGGGGGTTAAAAAATGACAAAATACAATTTATCTTTCGAAACCTCACTTAGTTTTCACATAGCGTAATCATGTGTACATAAGCCCTACAAGTTTTACGAGGCGTACACCACTACAATACTCGTAATAACAAAATAATACATCGTAATATATAGTTTGGTGCGATATTACAGCGGTAATACGAGGATATTACGCTATAAACTTGACTCGTTAGGTCACAACTTAGCCGGCTAAGCGACTAACAAAAAATATTTAGTTTTTTCAAGTTCTATTTATTTTCATCCCAAATTCTGAGAATTTATTGGCAAACGATTCATGCTTAAACGATGTATACAGTCAATCATGCTATCATTTTCTTAATATCATAGATACGCAGTTAATGTAAACGAGTATCGTAGTTAAAAAAAAAAAATTTAACTACGGTTTAAATATGCATAGTTAAACAATTTATTGATACAAAACACTGTTAAGTGAAAAGTTATCGTAAACTAAGGCCTGCAATAATTGGCGATCTTATCTATAAATCAAATCATAAGCTATAAAGCAACTATAAAACTTTCATCAACCTATGTATTAAAACTAACAAAAACCTATGCACTCGCATTACAAATATTAGAAGCAGCGCCTCGCGGTTTTACTCGCGTAGTACCCGCTCCCGTGAGAATGCGTAGCTCGTAGTATCATACAATCTCGGCACAATTCACCATCGTGTGTTAAAAAATTAAGTAACAGCGCCATCTATTGGTCGGATTTGTGACTACAAAAAGTTACAATAAAACATACGATTATTATACACAATCCCATGGGGATTTCGGGATAAAAAGTATCCTATGTGTTATTCCTAGTTTTAGGGAACATCTGTACCAAATTTAATAAAAATCGATACAGTAGTTTTTGCGTGAAAGTGGAACAAACATCCAAACTCACAAACATACAAACTTTCGCATTTATAATATTAGTAGGATTCTCATCAAGACCAAATATACATACGAGTACATACTTGTACGTACAACATCAGAAAACTAAAAGCGATTCTCTAAACTAATTCATATTTTTCTTTGTTCAAAACTTTAAAATTTATCACATGTTAAAAACTATGTCACTTTTATCATGGCCAAGGAACTAATCCTCCAAGGGCAGCGGCTCTAGATCGATGGAACTGCTTAATATTTCACCACCACTATCAACAAGTGACAGTTTCTTAGTAAACCTTCAAGAACTATTAGCCGGATATAGTTAACTAACGTATGTAAAGTACGGGGTATTTTGTCTTCAACATATCGATGTTACATTGACCTAGAAAGTGTTTGTTTTGTTTTGGGTAGGTTTCGTTACTTTGTTGTTATTATAAAGTAAATAGAAGGGCGTTTTAAGTATAGATTAGGGTGGTAAAGTGTTGATATAATGGTTTAATAATATTGTATAGTTAATACTCATACACAAAAACACTACGCATAGTTATTTCTCAATTATTTCTAATAACTCCAATTATTTACTTCACTAGACGATTGCTCAATGACATTTCTTGACACGCGTAAACTTTCAGCGTCCACCAAATCCCAGTTGTGAAACTAATTTAAGTTCATAAATAACTTGCGTTCTACGTTCACCTCGCAACTATTAACAATTTTACAAACAGAACGAGACGGAACACAAACAAATCAAACTAATCCATTGGTGTAAAAGAGATCAAAATACCTTGAACTATCCGAATAACGCAGCTAGCTGCACTAATTGCCTCCTAGAGGCGGCGGGAGAGAAAGGCCGATCGGGTTGAGTGTGCGTGTAACAAGGACGGAATCGGGCACTCTTCCAAGATGAATCTGATGTTTCGGAAGAACTTCAGCGGGGAGAAGACGATGTCTAGTAGCGGGGGCGGGGGCAAGGCGAGGGGGGCGCTGGGCGCGGGCCGGAACGCCAAGCGGCGGGACAGAGAGCGGTACTCCTGCATGGAAGAACACCATTACAAGACACACATATTCTTCTCGGCGGCGCCGCGGCCCAGCGCACAGTACAACGACGGCGCAGGTAAACAATAACAAACCTACTCGGTATAACAACCCGGCCATGGATACGAACAACAAACTCCGCGCCCAATTGTTTGGACTCTCCAACAAAGTTATTACAGCTGTGAAACTTTTTGAAGTGAGTGTTCGTTGCGTTTTTGTGTAATTAACAAAATACCAGACGCGAGCCGCCGACGAAACATCTAAAATAGATTTTGACGACTTACATGTAGGTCGGTGTTTAGATTTATCTTAATAATTATGATCTAAATAATTTATGGCTTAAAATTCAATCGAATGCAAATATGTATTTTTTAATTTTAGGAATATTCATTTTTTAGGCTTCGTCTTAACTCCCTTAAATCCTGACTAAATTTGGCCGTAATTGTTGACGTCTACGCAAAATAGTTCAAGTGCACTACATACACGGAACTTTATTTATAGACGAAACTACCGACACCCTGATCCAAACAAACCGTTTGTGGTTAACATTTTGTTAACTACTAACTAACCTGATCGCCCTGAGAAAAGTTTTGACACATATTGTTATTTCATTATACTCAATATTTTCAATATCAATATCGTAGTATGACTTGTAGGCACCATGCTACTTAGAATGAAAGAAATAGTGATTTTTCACCAACATCTCTATCTCAACAGACTGAAGACTTCTTCAAACCAATCTACAAAGAGATATCTGCTATGGCTTTCTGATTCTCCGCAACAGTTCTTCCGACCAAGTGTTCTCGAAGACGAACACATTTACCATAATTGCATCATTCGTTTCGATGCCGAACTCATTCACCACAACTTACTAAATTCCCACCATTTCGTTTCAGAACGATGCGGTCCAGTGATAGGCGGTGGCACGGGCCCGGAGCCGGAGCCCCCGCAGCCGCTCGTGAACCGGGAGCCGTCAGTGTCCCTGCTCCGGTGGGAGCGGCCCACAGCCGGCGCGGCGCCGCCCGACCGCCGCCGTACCGAGCCCGTGTCGCTCGCCACGCTCGAGAAGGACTGCTTCGTCATACCGGCGCACGCGCTCGACAGATTTCTCCCGGATGGGGTGCCGGTTAGTATACTTACACTATTCTGGGTTGTAGATTTTCTAGAAACTTTTCTTTGTATTGGTTCTAAACGTTAAAGCCGTTTTTTGAGAGCGATCACATAAATTATGATTAATTATTCCGATATGTGTCATATTTATTTCCTGTACTTATTTTGAAATTTTAAACTAATATTCTCAATCTTGGAGCTGTCTTCATGTTCTCAATCTTTATTTTTAGTAGGTACATACTCGTATATCTTAAAGAAGTTAATCAACTAACAAAACTTATTTCCAGCTGCCAGTACCACCGCCTACACCAGAAAAAGGATTGCAAACGAAGACTGGTTCAAATTCTCTGAGCATCCTTGAGATAGCTGACCCTAAGCACTGCATATTAGCCCATCTGATGAGCCCTCTAGAACCCATTGAACCTATTCTTGAATCTCCTCTTGCCAAACCTATTATAAGGCAGAAAGCAGCCGCTGGAGAGCTGTTGAACGAGGTTGCTCAAGCGAATACGGCTGTTGGAGGAATGCTGTTAGCGAATATGGAGAAGAACGCTGAATTTCCCTTCATAGCTTACTACGTGATAAACACGACGCAGACGGACCCCCTGTTGTTCTACAACAACATGCGCAGCGCCTCACTGACGAAGTTCGACCCGAAGACGATACGATACTCAGCAGCGCATACGTTAGACCTGTACAGCGAGGTGGCGATGATATGCCGACCGCCGTTCAGCGATTTAGCGGGAGGACCTAAAAAGTCGCATACGCCTTCTACTGGATTTATTATTAGTGTTTATAAGGTATGCTGATTTATTTTATTTGTCCTTCAATTTCTAGCTAACTTGTAGATGTCGAAACTAAATGATTATAAAATTAAGTAAGTATTTTTGGTATGAACTCTGGTTAAAACAAGACGACCTTTTCGGTATAATTATCATACCTATGCCTAAAGATATCAACCACTGCTTAACTGACAAAGAAAATATGAAATAAGTATTCGATATAAGAACTGAAACTATGATATGTCGTCACTAGCAAGAAGTTTAATTTGAGCCAACCTTGCAATCAACTATCGATTTCAATCAAAATGTAAATGTACCGGCCCAAGGCAACTAATGATTACAGAAAAGAAAACATTCTTTGTAATAAATATAATAATGGTTACTATCGCTTCTTTAATGTAACTTCAAATTGGTTTCTGAGAAAGGAAAGTGGACTTACTCGTACTTTGATGTTTCAAGGCGCTTTGGAAAGGGGTAGCGAAGGCTATTGTTTATGTATTGTTCTAACTTTAATATTCGTTTGTAATGGTTTGTTTTAGCCTTAACAAGTAGATAAATAAACTCTAATTTGTTTGAACGTAAAAATGTTATGGTAACTTTAGATGTGAGACTAATGAAACTAGATCCAAACGAAAATATTTATTGTGTTTTCGTTATCAGACCTCTAAATTCTGCGACCTATGTGCTTCCAAATTTGGTTACTTACTTAACACCTTTAGGGGCCCTCAAAAGTCAGTACTTTGTCTTTGTGTAACTGTCAATTTCATTGACGTTGGTACGACAACCGCAGTCCTTCGAAGCATAAATTCACATTATTCATGAAAATAAAATTACCTAAAAGAAAACCAATCATATTTTATACAAAAATGACCTAAACATAATCATATTGTAGACAATACCATCTCCGGTTGCAGGTATTCGAGGGCGACGACGGGGAGCGTTTCGAGCGCAACTGGCTGTACTGGACGGGCGCGCGCATGCTGTACCGCCACCTGCCGCACAGCGTGGGGCTGCGCAAGATCGCGCTGCACAAGTCGGTGGCGGCGCACGGCGACAAGATGTACCTGCTCGTGTGCGAGTGCGCCGCGCTCATGGACGACCTCTCGGGCGCCGCCATGCTCATCACCGCGCTGCGGGCCCGGCTGTGCGGGTACACCGGCCTCTACCGCCCGCTGCAGACGTTTTAGGGACGGGGGACTAATGGACTTGCAGATTGTCTTGGGTCATCGAAGTATTGTAGTCTTTCTAGGGGCCCCGGGGAACTGATAGCCTTTGCTACCAGTTGTGGAATTTCTAGGGCCTGAGAATTAATGTTCTCTGCCGACCGCTGCAGACCTTCTAGGGAGGCTGCGGGCAGCAGCGGGGAGGGCCTTGGGGACAGATATCTTCTATCCGCCGCTGTAACGTTTTAGGGAATGACGGGACTAAAGGCCTCAGCAGATTAATGTTAATCGTCTAGGGCTCTGAGAAACAGAAGGCCTCTACCATCCATTTTAGACCTTCTAAGGCCCGCGGGGAATTGATAGCGCCTATAGTTTCATGTAAACCGTCTAGGGCCCCGAAAAACCGCCCTTTCTAGGGCCCCCGGTGAACAAACTGCCTTTACCAGCAGTTGTTATACTTCTAGGGAACTTACTATTTCTACCGCCCTCTGCAATTCTACGGCCCCTGGAGAACTGACGGTGCCTATAACCAGCAGGAAACTAATGGTCTCTGCAATTTGCTGCAGGCCATCATAGGGCCCTGGGGAACTGACGGCCTAAACTCTAGTCACAGGCAATATTCACGACCTATTCAATACGAGAGGGGAATCTGTGATAAATTACAAAAACATTGTAAATGATTATGCTAATCCAATAAAAAAATATAGAATTGATTGTTTTAAATTGTCATGTTACTTTCGATGAAGAAATTGATTGATTTGAAAATTATAAGTTACGAAAATAATGTTGATAGTCGAAATGATTGAAATATTGTTTGAGAGCGACTTCGGGTTAGGATGTTTACGTTTATATGTATATTTTTGTAATAATATCATACTATTATGTAGGTACAATAACGATAACGTTACCTAATATCGCTATAAAACCTTTTTCGTAGGTGTGAAAGTTATTTAAGATACACCCGAGACCAATTAAGAGCTAAACTAGTTCCCCAATGAGATCGAAGAAATCTGTAAGCCGACAGTGTCCATAGTTCATGTGAAAAACGGACCAAAGTATTAACTAAAATATTAAGAAATTTAGTGACGTCCACATTGGTGAAAACATTAGAATAACATTAACAAAGTTTTTTTTTACATTTTGAGATAGAGACAGGAAGATAGAGATATTATTTTTGTAGGTGAAAAATAAACTATTGACATTT
Organism: Timandra comae; assembly: GCA_958496195.1. NCBI lineage: Eukaryota > Metazoa > Arthropoda > Insecta > Lepidoptera > Geometridae > Timandra > Timandra comae. The sequence continues at coordinate 10,618,481 of OY292364.1, read as the reverse complement.
GATTGAAAGAAAGTCTGGGTTGGGCCCCCCTAAGGGCTAAGGGCCCAAGTATCTAAACTTGGTCATGTCTTTATTTACATTCGCTGTATTAGTTACGCCTTAGAAAAAAGTATTTTGAAGGCTGAATATAAAAATAAATAGAATAATACGATAATACAGCGAACAACAATTAATGTTTTTTACTAAAGTGGACTAAACTTTAATTTGTATGATTGAGTACAGAATTGTAAGTAAAGATAGATTTAAATAAAGTGTTCTTTGCTAATCTAGATAAGTTTTAAGAATTTTAATAAGAATGAAACAATTTTCTCGATAAGTAGTAGCTTTTTTTAACCATAATTTATTTCCATACGCTTTCTTTCTAAAAGCATTAAAACTTTGAACATTAAAAAAATTAGAAGTTAGTTTTTTAATGTTGGTTGAAGAAACATTTTCTTTTTAAATTCCATAGACAAAATTCAATTTTTGTGCAACATATCCTGTAAAACATATCATAGACAATGTGCCATAAGATTTCAAATAAAGAATCGACCAACCTCATAAATCTAAATTATATTTTCGTAAATTGTTTAAGTAAATATTGTTTAGACCTATCTCTATTTTGCTAAAATGTATTAAAATCTTTGCCTAGATTTTGTTTATGTATATCTTGTCTCACAAACTATTTTTAATAACTGGAGCTAACTGTAACAATAATAATATCTACCACGAAAGTATTAATTTATTTACCGCACGATATGACACAAAAAATATTCGAACACATCAAAATTATTTTGTTTTTAACAACCGCACAAATTATTTTTTTAATAGTAGTACCTAGATATTTCATAAACTTACTTAATTATTGTCAATTTTAAATAAATTCAGAATCCAAAAGATTTTAATATTCAATAGATCCTATTACTAAATAATTATTTTTAGTAAAATTTAAGCTTGATGCACAAATTAGGTACGGTAATATTAATGATATAATTAGGTAGGTGAAAAGGCTTTGAAAGTAATGTTTAATATAGGACAGAAACTACCTTTCACTCAGAGGCACTTTTTAATTTTTAAGTAATCAACCTTCGCGCGTTGTATGACGAAGGAATAAATTATTTATACATAATTCACTGAGCAGTGACTAGACTTTTTTTAAATAATGAACTAATTACATACTACATAATAGATATCCAAATAAGGTACACCACACACTGAAACTTAAGGCAGGGTGGAGGCGAAGGCGGATTTCTTAATATAAACTGGTTGGGAAAACCACACAAACATAAGCGAGCTTTGCGGAGCAGAGTCTAATGAGAAGAAAATCTGTGCGAAAAACCCTTATCCTGTATTATTTAAATACGTATTACATGTGGCCTAACGTCAATGAAGTATGAAGCTTAGCACCTCAGATCATCGCCTCGCCTCGGTTTAGCGTTAGGTCTGTGTGTGAAACACCTTGAAACGGAATTAAATCAACTATCTACACACGCTTACGATTTTAATAATAATGTTATGAATAGTTTCGAAATATTATTTACAATATAACTTTAAAAAACAATAAAAGTAATATATTTTCTTCACTTTCTGTATAGACAATAGTTACAGTATATTTATTTATTTTTAATAAATAATGCTATGATTGTACCAGTGAGATTGTACCTACTTATGTCAAAAAGAATATTGATGATTGAAATCAATTGTGTTCTCGAAATAAAATAAGTCCTAAGTAAGTACTTAAAAAACTATGAATGTTTTGGAATTTCAAACTTAAATTAAGTTGTTTATTACAAGAAAAACAAATTGTCTACATTTTATTTATTTCAAAACGGGATAATCATAAAAATATGTCGTGCGAGTCTGAATATAAGTAACTTGATCGATTTAGAGTCACCAAGTTTTCAGTGCCGGTGATAGCGTCGCTGTAATCGCATCTTTTGGGTGTCAGTTTATTGAAAATGTATCCAAATGACATTAGAATCAAAATGACAATAGGAGCTTCCACTTTTGGCCGCCGGCACAAAAAACTTGGTGACTCTTATAATTAGCTGTTTCCGATAACCCTTTCGAAATAAATAAAATGAGTACTGTACTTAATAAGCATGTATTTTGTTTCAAAAATAACATTTTAAAATAAAAAGTACCTATTCAAATTGTTCAATTTTTAAGATATCAATAAATTCAGCTTAAAAAGCTAGTTGTACGGGCTAAGCTCTTAGTAGATTACGATAGACGATTCAATTAAATTTCAATTATTTTTATAATAAAAAGAAAACGCAGTTTTATTTTATCCTATATTAGTTACCTACCTACCTTTATTTAATTGACTAAAGTAACTTGGTCAAGATTCTGCTAATATTTCAAATGTGAAAGAATATTTCAAATATGGAAAAAACTACTGAACCAATTTAGATTGTTTTATAAAACCGTAAATTCGCAGGTTAATCTGGAAGCTAAATAGTTTATTATATATTTAGCTAATTACAATTAAATACATTTCTTAAATTACCACTATTTGTAAATTAAGGGCTGATTTTTCCATCGCCAGATAACTTTATTCGACGAATAACTTTGAAATTTTGACAGTTATTTCATACAAAACCTGTCAAACGTCAATTTTATTCATCGAATAAAAGTTATCTGGCGATGGAAAAATCGGCCCTAAAAATAATAAGCACTGAAGTTCATGTCAACTTGTTTGTAACTATTCTGTTTTTCTGTTCTTTTCTTATGTATGTGTATGTACAATAAAGTATTCCTATATCCTGAAGTACCTAATTAAAAAAATCTTAAAAACAATTTACTGCCAAACTTTTTATTGTGCCAACAATAAAGTCAATATTTACATCTTAAATTAAAACTATTGTATTCTATAAATTGTAAATTAAAACAAAAACATCAATAACCCTTCTGTCCTCTGAACCTCCGCCTGTTGTCCAACTGAAAAAAGAAAATAATAAATTGAGTATTTAACATAACATAATCATTAGCTTCATCATTTCATTACAGTAACTGACCCCTAAGTTCGAAACTTGTATCTAGGGTATCAGAAACTACGCACACACTCACACACACACACACAGACCGAGATTAAAATTTGTAGATTACACAAATCATTACTAAAGATAGATAAATCATGTTCAGAGAAAATAATCATCAGAGTACCATTTAATTGCCATGGAATACTGAGCCTATGGGCCTTATGAGGAAACCTTTCTGGCTTATGTGTAGCTCATAATAAATATCAACTAAATCCTAAAAGGTTCAAATTGGATTATGACACTTTTTTGTAAACTTGGATAGCTATTTAGGCACAAGAGCATTTAGTTAGCTCCATAGAAATCATTTGAAAATATAAAAGCTGTCATGTTATGTGATACATGCAAATATTTTTAGTGACATGAATACTGAGATAGTTTTTTCTATAGGAATATTCAATAAACATACCAAAGATCTTTTGCATTCAAAGAAACTTTGTCTAAGCTGCATACACTCTTCAGGAACATCTCCAATTGACAGACATTCTTTTGGTGTCTTTTTGTCCTGTAAATAACATAACATAAATAAATAATGTTTAATTTATTAATATAATGTAATATTTAACAAAAAGTTTGCATTAATGCTATAGTTATGTACAATGCTACAATGCAAGGAGCAAATACCTACATTAAAAAATACATTTTTACTTACAATAAAATATATATCCTATACACAACAATAGATCATCATAACTAGAAAAATTACATCCCACCAAAAACATTCTGTAAAAAACTAGCCAAGTCTCGATGGAGCTGCTTGTTTATCTCTAAACAGTAATGAAATCTAGACAAAGTCGTGCCAAGTGTAAGGTTCCTTACTGCGATTTCTTTATTATTATAGTTAATGTTGTTTGACTTGGCCGTTGAAGGATACACTGTACACAAGTACACAACTGTACACAAGGGTACAAAACTAGGTGCTCCATGACACTATTGCACCAATCTGTCGCCAGAACCACTACCCATTGACGATAGAAAATTGCCACTTGAAAAACGTTGATTCAATATCCAGTCAATTGTAGGCTTGATAAAGCTGCGTATTTTAATAATGTTACAACATTACGTGTAAACAAAATCGTCTTGTACCCACTACTAACGTTTTAAACAATGTTCAACGGCCAAGTCACACAACATTAACTATAATAATAAAGAAATCGCAGTAAGGAACCTTACACTTGGCACGACTTTGTCTAGATTTCATTACTGTTTAGAGATAAACAAGCAGCTCCATCGAGACTTGGCTAGTTTTTTACAGAATGTTTTTGGTGGGATTTCATTTATTTTTGTTGAAACGTGTTTATATTGTTTTTTTTATTAGATTTTCTTATTTGACACATTTTTTTCTTTTTAGGAGTAGTATTTTATTACTAAGCGCCCCGCAATTTCACCCGCGTAGTTCCCGTTCACGTTTCCGTGGGATTTTCGGGATAAAAAGTATCCTATGTGCTTCTCCTGATTCTAAGCTACCTCCCCACCAATTTTCAGCCAAATCAATTCAGCCGTTCTTGAGCTATAAATTCCCGTTCCCAATCCCGTGGGAATTTCGGGATTAAAAGTATTCTATGTTCTTCTCAAGGTTTTAAGCTACCTCCCCACCAATTTTCAGCCAAATCAGTTGAGCCGTTCTTGAGTTATAAATTCCCGTTCCAAATCCCGTGGGAATTTCGGGATGAAAGGTATCCTACGTCCTTTTCCTGGTTCTAAGCTACCACACCACCAATTTTCAGTCAAATCAATTCAGCCGTACTTGATTTTTAAATTCCCGTTCCCAATCCCGTGGGAATTTCGGGATTAAAGTTATTCTTTGTCCTTTTTCTGGTTCTAAGCTACCTCCCCACCAATTTCCAGCCAAATCAGTTCAGCCGTTCTTGAGTTACAGTTCCCGTTCCTGTATAATTCCCGTTCCCGTTCGATTATCCTAGTTTTTATAGTTTTCCCTTTATGTGGCCATTAAACCCTAACTCTGTACCAAATTTCAGCTCTCTAGGTTTATGGGAAGTACTAGTTCTATTTTGATGATCATGAGTGAGTGAGTGAGTGTCTAAAATACGAAACTTTGCATTCGCTTAACTTCGAAACTAAATGACCTACAGACTTGAAATTTTATTTTAAGTATGTGATTGTACACCTTACTGGATGACGAAAATTTCAGTGCTCTGGGTTTATCCAAAGGTTCTCAAATAGGGGCCTGAAAATGCGGCGAAAGGGTTCCTGTAAAGGATGGTACGGCAGTGTTTGCTTCGCGCTCGACTTGGCGGGGGGCACTGCCGTGCCCCCAGATCATTTATCGATGTTTTATGGGAATAGTCAAGTAACTTTATAGGTTAGGCATTGATAGTAAGTTTTCAAAGAGAAAAAATATGGTAAAACGAACCCTTTTACAGCATTTACTCTCCAGTAAGCACATCTTCAGATCAGCCCTGATACCGGCACAGGGTGACTTATCAACCAAACCAACTTCATCGGGGCCGAAAGTAACCATTTTTGAAATTGAATTCGAAACAAAGTTCTACAAAATTTGTCACTTCAAACTCCTTCAACGAATACAGAAGCGTGGGCAGAAGAACTCCTTTTTACATTGATAGTGAATTGTAGTTGTTATCAAGATAACATTGCATTTTAGTGTTTCACTGAAATGAAAACTTGAAAAGATAAATGAAAATATTTGTTTGATTTAGTTTTGACAAATTGACAGCTTTGATTTTCAAAGTGACATCAGATTTTTCCTCTAATGTCAGTTCAGTCAGCTGATTGTCAATGGTAAGATAAATTTTTATTTTTATCAGTCGGTCGAAAAGTGCGAAGGAGAATGTTTTACCGGCACTAATTTTATCAAAATAAAAATAAACATGATTCGAATATTTGTTCGGAGACTCTCACATGTGTGTAGTTTAAAGCCTTACAAGGAGACAAGGTGGTTAATGCCGAATGGAAATCCCATCGGAGCGTATGTTTACAACTGTGTTGCAAATGAAAATGTTCCAGTAATACTAAGTGACCCCCATATCGGAACTTGGTACTCATGTGGTCCTACCGTATACGACTCCGCACACATCGGCCACGCTAGCTGCTACGTCAAGCTTGATATTCTGCAGAGAATATTGAAGTCCTTCTTCAACATAAAACTCGTAACAGCAATGGGAATCACGGACATCGACGACAAAATCATCAAGAAAGGTATTGAAACGAAAACACACTTCACTACCGTCGCTAAACAATATGAACAAGAATTCTGGCTGGATATGGCTTCATTGAATGTGGAAAAGCCTCTGATAATCACTAGAGTATCCGAACATATAAACTCTATTGAAAGCTTCGTTCAGGGATTGATAGATTCGGGCATGGCGTACGTAGCGAACGATGGTTCAGTCTATTTCGACACCAGCAAGTTCCCTTCTTACGGTAAATTGCAAAAAATGCAAGATTCCGGTGAACCATCTGATGTAGCTAAGAGAAATAAGATGGATTTTGCTGTTTGGAAGTCCCACAAGCCGAGTGAACCTTCATGGGACGTGGCTTGGGGTAAAGGCAGGCCGGGGTGGCACATAGAATGCTCAGCCATGGTGAGCAAAGTTTTCGGTTCACAGCTGGATTTCCATGCAGGAGGAATAGATTTACAGTTCCCACACCATGAGAATGAAGAGGCCCAATCATGTGCTTTTCACAATACAAGGCAGTGGGCAAACTACTGGATCCATGTTGGCCATTTACATGTCAAAGGGGACACTAAAATGTCCAAATCTCTAAAGAACACAATCTCAATACCTGACTTATTAAAATCATACAACGCTGACACTTTTAGAATGGCCTGCCTCATGTCCCGGTATAGGTACCAAATGGAATACAATGATGAATTAATGAAAAATGCTGAAAAAGTCTTGAACAAGTTCAAGTTCTTTATAAGAGATGCAATACTGTATGTCAACAACAATGATAACAAAGCTAGTGGTGATTACAAAGACAAAATATTGCAGAGTTTACAAAAAGTTGAGGATGCTAATATGGAAGCTTTGAAGACAGATTTTGATACTGCATTTTGTATACAATCTATGTTAAATTTAGTATCTGATACAAACAAAATAATAAAAGGAACATCTAACGATTACTATCCCGTGCCGATAATATTAATAGCTGAATATGTCACTAATGTTTTGAATAAGTTTGGTTTGAAATTGAATGAGGGTTCACAGGACAGCGCATTATCAAACTCCTTGATTGACAGTCTAGTAGAGTTCAGGCACACAGTGAGGTTGAATGCCCTCTTGAGGAAAGACAAAGAGCTACTCAGCGCCTGTGATATAGTGCGAGATAAAATGAAGTCAATTAAAGTTCAAATCAATGATAGCAATAAAACACCGTCTTGGGTGTTCAATAAATAGTATCAACATACAGTAATAAATATATTTTTTCAATTAATTAACACTGACCAACATTTTTTTTTGTAGGTATTTTTTTTTAAAATAATTATGTTTCCTTTTTTTTTCAATTTGAAGGAAAAACTATTCGTATAACATACTGGCGATGTAATAGCATGTTTTTAAGTGTAAATTCACACAATTAGATCTCTTCAAATAGAAAAAAATTGTGTGCCTTTTGTCACATAATGCGTAAATGTAATTAAATATTATACATATTGTATACCTGTATTGTAACAGTATATTATTGTTATAAATAAAAGATATGAAATGTTTTCAATGTTTATATTCACACATCCATGTCCAATGACTAGACTGATGTTACAAGATTTAAATAAAACAAGTTTACAAAGTGGCAAGTTTGTTCAACTTAAAATACAATATATTAATTAAGATCTTTAGTAACTGTTGCTACTTAAACACAAACATACAAGATGAGAAATTATTTATAGTTTTTTGAACTTATAATAAATTGTATATCTGTTTTTATGTTGTGTTTAAATCAACAACTAAACTTCACACATTCATTTTTTCCATTTTTGTTTCTTGCCAATTTTAAAAAGTTGAGCATACAAAGATTAAGTACAAAAGTATTCCATCAGAATTTTGTATATGGAATGTTTGCCAGAAACGTTTGTCAAATTCAGGAAAAAATTCACTACTAGTTAGCCGGTATTGGATAGTTTTTATCTTGTATCATACACTCTGCTTTGTACACTTTGAAAGCTATGAGATAGTCTCGGAGGACTTTGAATAATGTATAGTAGTTGATGAACAGTAGTATGACTATGGCCAGGAAGTTGTGCCACGCCATCGAACTGAATAGCAGACACAGTTGGAGGACGATCAGCGCCAGCTGTGTGCACAGAATGAAGCAGAGCAGCGTTGAAGGGTTTGAGAACACCGCCTGCAAATATAAAAGTTAAAATATTAAAAGGTTTGTGCTAAGAAATACTAGACAGAACATTTATATTTTGATAATTTTGTTAAAGTAATATGTATAGCTAAGTATTCCATAGATCACATAACTTTTTAACTACTTTGTAAGCCCCACGAATAAAAAACGAGAGAGTGATAGTTTTTTCGTCCGTGGTAAACCCCCACTAATGTTATGAGCTATCCAGATAGGCTGGAAACATTGCAGGTTAAAGAAAAAACTCTATCTCACTGCAATCCCACATATCAATGTTGTGATATTTTTAAACTACCTACCCCCCTTTTCGAAACTCAGGTCATCAATGGCCAACTAAATATCAATAATCAGATAATAATAACAGCATTCTCACATAAAACCTCCGATGCATGTTGTCGGTGGGGTCGGCGGCGACGGCGTGCGCCGCGGCCGCGAACACGCGCCCGCCGCGCGACACGCGCTCGCCCGCGCAGTACACGCGCGACGGAGACCACGCCGGCTGCAGCTCCTCTGAGGATGGGTAATTGGGAGGATAAACATTTATAACAACAGCAGCATTATTTTGCGAGTGCGTGCGTGTTTCTGTGTGAGTTAGAGCGTGCGTATCTGTGTGTGTATACATGAGTGCAGACGTGTTCGCGCGTGTATAAGTGCGTGTCAGTTTGCCCGTGTGTCTGTCTGTGTACATACCGGTGTCGGCGAGCGCGTGCCAGCTGGCGAGGTGCAGCGCGGCGCGGTGCGGCGTGTCGGCGAGCGACGCGGACACGAGCTGCGCGGCGTACCGCGACACGCCGCCGCCCACCACGAACGCCGTCTGCTGCGACGCTAAGTACACGTCGTATAAGATGTATGACTGTGGACGAGAAAAAAATTGATCAGAAATAAGGTGGTGCCCTACAACCTGTTTTATAGCAGGCCAGGCCGCGCCAGGCAGCGCCAGGCCGCACCACGCCGCGGGAGCTCGAACGCCCGGTGCGGCATGCGGGAAAATTTCCCCAAACGGAAATTTCTCCAAACAGAATTTTTAACCGGAATTTTCCGTAACCAGAATTTTCCCCAAAGTTCACTTTCCCCAACCGGAAACTTCCCTAAACTAAAATTTCCCCATCCGGAATTTTCCCCAACCGAAACTTTCCGCAATTGGATTTTTTTCCGGATGGGGAAACTTCCGTGTGGGGAAGTGTCCGGTTGGGGAAAGTTAACTTTGGGGAAAATTCTGGTAGGGGAAATTTCCAGTTAGGTAAAAATCCGGAAGAGGAAAATTCCGGATGTGAAAATTCCGGATGGGGAAATTTCCGGAATTTTTCCCAATCGGAAATTTCCCTAACCGGAATTTTCCGCTATGTAATTTTCCCCAACCGGAATTTAACTCATCCGGATTTTTTCCTAACTGGAAATTTCCCCAACCGAAAACTTCCCTAAACTGAAATTTCCCCATCCGGAATTTTCCGCAATTGGAATTTTCCCCAACCGGAAATTTCCCCAACCTGAATGTTCCGCAATTAGAATTTCCCCCAACCGGAAATATGTCCATCCGGAATTTTCTGCAAAGGTATCTTTCACCAACCGGAATATTCCGCAATTGGAATTTTCCCCAACCAGAAATTTCCCCATCCGGAATTTTCCGCTATGTAATTTTCGCCAACCGGAATTTTCCTTATAAGGATTTTTTCCTAACTGGAAATTTCCCCAAACCGAAATTTTCCGCAATTGGAATTTTCCCCTACCGGAAATTTTCCCTAAACAGAATTTTCCTCGAACGGAAATTTCCCCAACCGAAATTTTCCCTTTTCCCTTCAGTTTGAAATAAAGTGCTATTATGAAGTTATTTTGCATACAAAAACCACAACTTGCATCCCTTACCTGTGCAAAACAGCAAGGTATGAAGCTAGTATAATAAGCTTCCAACACCGAATTAAATATGATCTTCTTGACTCTCATGTTGAAGTCCTGTCTGAGTATTTCCACTTCCGCTCTCACTTGTTCAGGATCGGACGTACAGCAGTGCATCGGAGGCGTCTCGCTGTGGTTTAACTCGAGGAACGGGCCCGGAGTGAAACCAAATAGGAAGAAATATATTACTGCCCTGTGGAGAATTAAGGTGATATTAATATTTAACTACTTGATTTTTGTCTCGGTTTTGGATTTTTATTTAAATTTCTGGTATCATTTATTTTTTTAATATACCCTCAAAATTACTTAAATTTTATTTGAAGTATGTTTGTATAAAAAGTTTTATTTTTAATGTCTATTATTCACAATAATCTAATTAATAATCTCAAATTTAATACATAACACTTACGGATAGCATAGGAAGAATATTTTGATCAGTGGATACTTCAAAAGCATTGAATACAGACAGAACATCAACACGCTGAATATCATGCCGCATATCAGTAATCTGAAACATATAATTGAACTTGTAGAAGTATATTTCGACAATTAGGGTGAGGCCAAACAAGCATATTTTTGAGTCCTAACTCATTCAATTTTTCATTCAAGTCATAACTCGTTTTTTTTCGAACAATTAAGTTTCCGCGCTGGTAAAACCACGCGGCATCACTAGTTACACTTATTATTACAGAAAAGGTTATTATTTGTACAATGATATTTAACATAATTATTACTTTAATTAATTTCTAGATGCGCTTTTGGACATGAAGGTAATAATTGTTAAAATATTGTTTTGTAATTTAAATAAAAGAGGTTTTCTCTTTTAGTTACTACTTCATACAACAATAAGTAGAAAAAATATTCTACCTGGCAGCAGCAATGACATGTGGTAACACTTTAGGAGTGACACAGAGTTTGATAGCGTCTGTGATGGCACACAGTATGAACCTCCGACTTATTAGTGTCACTATAAACGCAACCAAGTGAATGTCAATTAGGTGAAAGTTCTGGAATAAATAGAAAACAATTTCAATTCATTTCATAATAATTTTGTTACAATAAAAATACATTTAGCGCAATTATCGAGACTTTACCTCGCATACTAGTTTAAACTGTATCATCGAAAGGTAATGCCTCCCAAATTATGTGCGCATCTAAAATATCATAACAAAACAAATAAATACATATATACAATATTTATATAAACTGGTATTTTTTTCCCCTATGGGATATTCAAAAATATATTTTATATTATAGTTGTATAGACAATTATACATATTCAATAGATAAATGGTAAAACACAATATTTCACTACAAAACAAAAATGTTTAGTAACTAATTAGTATTAAAAAGATGATAAATATTTATGTAATACATTTCTGTTCACGGGTAAAAAAGCCTACACAGAAGTGTCAACAATGGCCACATTTTATAAAAACAAAAAATAAGGATATTTCAGGGAATGCAAAATTGTATGTATATAGTTCAGTAACGTAACAGCACCTAAATCAAATGAAACACATATAAAGTGTAAAAGTAAAATGATAATTATGTAATACATACAGGAAAGAGATATACAAAATTAAATCAATAGACCAACAAATGTTCCTGTTACATAAATATATTTGCAAAACAAACTTACCATAGCCTGATTAGTGTAAGAATTAGGTAGCCACCAAGCAGTTCTGTATAGATTCAAGAACTGTAGTCCTGTGGCAACCATAGAGAACATGAAGGTCATAGATTCAAAGAGCAAGGTCCCATCTTGAGGTATGAACGGGAAGGGCACATGTTTAGGCGGAATGGGACCTTCAGGGAGCTTAACTTCAGGAGCTGGCACTGATGTCGCGTTGGATGATGAGCGAGTACGTGTCGCACGCTTCCCTCCATTTGTTTCTTCGTCGGCGGTTGGCAGTGAGTTCTAAAATGTATACAACTGTTTTAAAAAATCCCATAGATTTAAGCTTGTTGGTTTTAGTAGTTAATAGTTTGACTGTATATAGTAACTTGAAAAATTTAAAACCTTTTTGTGTATTCCATTGGACTTCTTCTGACCTGCAGGCATCATTTTATTACAAGTGATGGTCGGCAGGGGCCGCTTGGTGAGCGGCGGATCTTTGATAATCTTTCGCCGCCTAGAGACGGCGGTCGAAGTTGTGTTGCTAACTTGTGAGTTAGCCCAACGCCGCGCCAGGAGTATCGTCAAGCAGCCGACGACTGCCGGTAACAAGAACACGAGAAAAGGGCCACTTTCATTTTCCGTACAACTCATCACTCACATGTTAAAATGATTGTTTATATACACAACGAATTAATCACGGCTTTTGAGATACGAAACACTGAATACATTTAGCTTAATCTATCGAACCGGTACACAGTTAAATAATTATTCTAATGTAAAATTGACTCTTGTTCTTGTTTCTGTAAAATAGGATTGCTTTCCTTCTTGCCAAGGAATCCAATTCTTGATTTTTGGCTCCTGGAGGGCGTCAAGCCACAACTCTGCCAATGTCAAGTCAATGCCAAACCAATAAAAGATAAATTTGAATGAGCGGTACTGAATGAAAATGATCGGTTTATTCATCTGAGCAGTTTCTCTAAAAATAAATATGTTTAGTATATAAAAAGTACAAATATGTAGGTAGGTTAAGATGAGAATAAAACGTGCACACAAATATTTAAAAATTTAAAGAACATAGTAGGGAAAATGGCATGTTCAACTATAATTTACAGAAGAATTTATAATTTAATATTGTTAGTATTTATATTATATTTACATAAGTATTTACATAAAGGTGAAGGAGTTAAAGTGAGAAGGAATTGCATCGAAACAGGGCGAGGGATATCAGAGGGCAAAATGCCATATAGGGATACTCGATATTTAGGACAACTAAAGAAGATGTGATCCACTGATCCTTCGTCTAGACCACATTCACATAAGGAATGATCCCTAAGTCTGATCTTTGCTAAATGCACCGGAGAGCAAATGTGTCCAATACGAAGTCTGCAAATAATTGACGTGAGTCGTTTATTCCTACTAATATTATAAAGGCGAAAGTTTGTATGTATGGATGTTTGTTACTCTTTCACGCAAAATCTACTGAATGGATTTTAATGAAACTTTACAATAATCTTGCTTATACATCAGAATAACACATAGGATACTTTTTATCCCAAAATTCCCACGGGAACGGGAACTACGCGGGTGAAGCCGCGGGGCGCTGCTAGTAATTTTATATGTAAAGAACCAAGGCTTTAATGGAATTTCGGGCTGAATTTGGCTATAATATTTACCCTTAACCTTCTGCGTTAATTTCCAATCGTACGACCAGGATGACCGTAATAGCGGAGTTGCCAGGGAACACAAATCATGTGAGTAAATATTATCATGATCCAGAGAACCAATTTCAATTGCCTGCTTTGCACAAGAGTCAGCAGCTTCATTTCCCGGAATACCTGAATGACTGGGAACCCAGGCGAGAACAATCTCAAGATGTTTTTGGGAACATTCATACAATGCAGCCTTAATTTTAAAAATCACTGGAAATTTAGTCCTGGAACGGAAAGGATTAGAGATCAGTGCTTGGAGGCAACTTTTGGAGTCTGTAAGTATTATAGTTTTGGGGAAGTTATGGGATTTGGCATACAGGATAGCTTCCAGGATGGCTATAGCTTCTCCGGTAAAAACTGAGGAACCATGGGGGACATTTAAAACTTAAGACAATCCTATAAACTGGAATCCATACCGCCACTCCTACAGGTCCATTGTCAACTAATTTGGATGCATCTGTGTACATTGTTATCCAGTCAGAATATTCCTTAGCGATTTTGTTGTTGAAAATAGTCCGAGCACCGATGGTAAATTTATTCAAACCAAAGTCTAAAATCACGTTTGGGCTGAAAATTATAGCGTTATAACATATACTATAAAGAGGGCAAGCTAAATTTTGAGTGGCAGGATTTGGGAGACGCATTAATTTATAAAAACTGCGGAGGATACATGGGGCACTATCAAAGGAAACATTAGGGGTCGAGGAAAAAAGATCAAATAAGGTAGATAATTTATTTAATAATGGGTGACTGGAGTAATGGATGTTTTTAAAAAGGAACCTATCGGACAGGTATTGTCGACGAAGGTAGAGGGGAGGATCTCCACATTCCACCTGAAGAGCATTAATAGGCGAGGATTTCATTGCTCCTAAAATCATTCGAAGACATTTGGATTGGCCAAGGAATCCTTGCCTTGGTTTGTTCGAGTGACTTTGTAAACAAATTGTCAAATGAGTGAAATGAATGTCAATGTCATTTCATGTGAAAATCAAAACTGGCTCGTTTCAGGTTCACGCTCCACCTTAGGAATGAACCGCTCTACACCTTCCGAATCTTCCGATCGCACCCAATTTATCAGAAATAAAATATATGCTATTATTGCATCTTTGTCTCAATTTGAATAATCTTTTTGAGGAGTATTTTTTTTTTATAAAATAAGTTCGGATGGGGCGGGGGGCGGTAAACGCATATCAATAAACCGATATTAAAAAATCTCTTAAGTGTAGAGCAAAATTTTTTTGACGTAAAAAATCTGCGAAACGAAACGTATTAAAAAAAAACTAATCTACTGCGCTGCGAGCCGGCAATCTGCATGTGCAAATTGTGCAATATTTTTATATTATTTCTGATCTGATTTTCTATTCTTGAATGAAAATGCTAAAAAGCAGATTTTAGGCAGTGTGTAATAATCATGATTAAGTTTATCACGTAAAATATTACACAAATATTGTAGTGTTAATCTAAAATACCTCTTGTTGAATATAGTGGAATGGATGGACAGTCATTGTTGGTCGATTTATAATAACTCTTGTGATTTTATAGAGATAATTATCGTAATTTCTTGCAATCAATGACTTATAAATAGGCAAAAATGTCTTTCACTGTGCTATGCTCGATTGTTGTAGCATTTTACGTAGTAATATGGTTCTTTGATTCATTTTTCAAGGTACAAATTTGTTTTATATTTTGTAAATATTATGTTAACCAAGATACTACTGATAAATATTTATTTAATTTTCAGAGCTGTATGCATTATCCATACTTCGCATTCCTAGAAGGAACGGGACTTAAAATAGGCATCCTAAATTTTTCTTGGACCACAACAGCGTTCAATAGAGGTATCTACAGATGGAGCAAAAACATGACTCATTTTCTACGGAAGTGGTACACGTGCGGCTACCTGATCACTATCTGGCTGTTCCTGCCTTTCTCCCTGTGGACACTGCTCACAATCATATTTGAACATTTCTATGAAAGCATTCAGATTAACAGCATGCCTGAAGTCAAAGCAATGCTACCAGGAATTAATATACCAACATCTGACTTTTGGGTGTACTTCATGTCTATAGCTATATGCACCGTCGTCCATGAACTTGGTCATGCTCTAGCTGCAGCACAAGAGGATGTCCAGCTTATATCTGTTGGGATTTATGTGTTCACAATCATACCGGTTGCATTTGTCAACTTGAATCAGGAACATTTGAATAGTCTTGCGGTAACAAAGAGGCTCAAGATCTACTGTGCAGGTGTTTGGCACAATTTGGCTACAGCTCTCATAGCCCTGTTGTTATTCTTTACATCACCTATACTGTTTAATATTGGCTATGAAACAGGAGTGGGTTGCAGAGTAGTTGGGTTCACGGATGATTCCCCTCTGGCTAAAGAAAAAGGTTTCCATATTGGAGATATAGTGTCCGCAATCAATGCTTGCCCTGTCAAAAGCGCCCATGATTGGATACACTGCCTCCAACTAGCCCATGAGAGATACGGCATCTGTACCAGTGCTGAATTCATATCACAAAATGATGAAATTATGAGTGAAACTATAAAAGAAAACAATGTTGTAGATTGTTGCAGGAAAGATGATATTAATAGCTTCTGTTTTGAGTATATGGAACCAAAGCAATCTGTTGATTCATTATTGCCCGGGCAATACTCATGTCTGAAACCGAGGGAAATGATAAAAGAAGATTTTTCTATATGCACGGAGGCATCAGGGTACAATTGTCCGAAAGGCACCCATTGCTTGAAGCCATCATTGAACAATTCCACATATTTCTTGATGATAGAAAGGCTGAATGACAAAGTGTTATTGTACCTAGGGCTACCATATGATGTGCACAAAACTGTATTTATTGATCACTACTTTCCTAGAATCAAATTATTATCATTCTTTTCTCCTTCTCAATTTGAAAAGTTGCTGAGGTATGTGTTTATATTCTCGATGGGAATCGGGTTTTTGAATATTGTGCCGTGTTACGGTATGGACGGCCACCATATTGCTAGGAATCTGATACAGATTTTAGCCAAGTATTTGAACAAGAATGGTGATTTTATAACATTCTTTACAGTGTTCACTGTGGTTGTTGGTACTGGGGTGACTGGTCCTATACTAATATACTTATTCTATAAGGTTTTGTATACTGTCAACTAAAAATTCAATAAAAATGCACAGCTCATGCATGTTAGTAAAGCTGTATATGCATAGTGAGGAAGGTCCAATATCCAAATTACTTAAACAGAGTAGTGTGATCAACGCCTAATAGAAACTGATGCAGGTTTGTTAACCATTCATTAAAATTTGTCAACATCTATGTAATCAGGTGTTATATCAACTGAAATGATAATGAAAGTCATTGAAAGTACTGAATAAGGCTTTATCATTATTTATTATGTACATAGTAATAACTAGTTTTAAGGTAGTTTATACATTGTTCTTGCAATAAAAAGAACTTCAGTCATACTTAATTGTGTGGTTTGTTTTATTGATCAACTGCTGCTTAAATTCATTGTTTTTTGGAGGTCATTTAATGATTTCCTTCCGTAATGTAACATTGATTTGATTGTGGTTTCGTCAGTATGATGCATGTTGTTTCTGAAGTCTGTGCGAGCCCAGTCTCTGAGCTCGGCTTTAGTTCTCTCATCTGGAAGTTTCCTTATTGTGCGGAATATATCTCTGTACAGTTTGAGGACTTCTTGTCTGACCATAAACTAAAAAAAAAGTTCTATTTAGAGTATATTCTCTAATTATAACAATTAGGCATACAATAGAAGATACAGGGTTTCACTGATGAAGGATATTTGAGAAAATAGTTATAAGTTGTTTGTCCAAACAGGTTAAAATATGTAAAGTATAGAAAATTAAATTAAAATTTAATAATATCTTAGAAAAGGAAAGGGTGATTTAGATTATATTTTTATTTTAAAACGTGATGATGATTTACGTAAGTGGTACCAACCTGTTTCAAACTCAAAGTAGATTTCGAGAGTTTGGACATTTTATAAATTAATGTCTTCAGTATTTTGGGCTACGATAAAATACAATAAAGTCCATACATTTTTACTAGTTAAATCTTTTAGCTTCATATATTTCATAGAAATAAAACGTAAACAATAGGGCAAGACAACCAGCTGACTGACTGACCGACCGAATTTGGTTGAATGACTGACCTGACAGTGACATACATATTATGTGTAATGAATGACAATAACAGTAACGGAAATAAAGAATTGACATTCCTGTCTGTGGGGAGTAGTATCATCTTGAACATCAAAAAGTGTCCGTCGCATTAAATTAGAGTGGCGCTACATCTGCACCATACAAACCATATTATTATACTTATAGTAGGATAAAGATACATTCATATATTATTAGAGTGGGGTAGAGATACATTCATACCATGAACGGTGTCTATGTCGTGGCCATATCGTAAATTTGCCCATTTCATGAAATTATCGACCACTTCATGAAATTATCAACCATTTCATGAAATGGTCAAATTTACGATATGGCCACGACAACTAAACCAGCGCAATTCTGAAAGGTTTTTATACTGTTATTTACTGCATATAGGTGGTAAATGGAAATTTCCCCAACCGAATTTTTTCAGCAATTGGAATTTTCTTCAATCTGAATTTTCCGTTACCAGATTCTTCCGTTAAATTGGTTATTTTTCGTAAAATTGGAATTTTCTCCATGCTGAATTTTCCGCCACCAGATTCTTCCGTAAACTGGGTAATTTTCCCCAACCAGAATGTTCCCCAACCGGAAATTTCCCCATCCGCAATTATCCCCAACCAGAATTTTCCGCAATTGGAGATTTCCAGAACTGGAATTTTCCCCAAACAGATTTCTCGTGAACCGGATTTTTCCCAAACGGAAATTTCCGCAAACGGAATTTTCCCCAATCGGAAATATCTCCATCCGGAATTTTCCGCAAAGGGAACTTTCCCCAACCGGAATTTTCCTAACCAAGAATTCCCCAACCTGATTTTTCGTAATAGGCTATTCTCCTATTTTTTCAAATATTTTTTAAAATGCTCATATATATCAGATAATCAAGGATTATTTTTATTTCTGCAAAATATACCTGCTAAATGTTAAAAAAAATATATCAAAAATTTGACTTAAAATATACGCGCCAAAACACCGACCGCCATGATGGTGGCGGCGACTGACGTCATATAAACTAAAATGAAGAAATGTCAAAATGCCAGTTTGTCTTGTACTCTTGTAGTGATTTAATATAATTTAATTTCAAGTAAAAATGAGTTTTTATAGCCCATATCGTTGGTGTGTAGCGTTGAATTGTAAAAATTCTACGTTGAAGACTCCAGAAAAGTTATTTATTAATGTGCCGACCGACGTTTCTATGAGAAATGTTTGGTTGGAACTCGCGGGACGAGATCCTGTAAAATATTCTAAGAAATCTCATTTATATCTTTGTGAGGATCACTTTGACGTAAGTACATAAGCTTTTTTTATTGATTTTTATTTAAATTACGATATTACTCTCTTTTTTACTATGTAAACGAGACTTTGAGGTTATTTTTACTACATAGCTCGGTATCATTGCTTTAGTGAAATTGACGTCACATCATGGCGGTCGGCGTTTTCAATCACGTGACATACAGATAATGAAACCTCAATTTTAATTTTGAAAAATAAAATTAACCTTAGGTTTTCATGGGAAAATAACTTTATATTTGCATTTTCCGTGATGAAAACTATCCAAGTAATATAATTTCATAATTTATTGTTGATATAAGAAAATGGCCTATTGGAATTTTCCCCAACCGGGAAAAAACTCCATCCAGAATTTTCCGCAAAGGGATTTTTCCCTAACCGGAAATTTCCAAAACGGAAATTTCCCTAACCGGATTTTTCCCAAACAGAATTTTCCACAAACTGAATTTTCCACAATCGGAAATATCTCTATCCGAATTTTTCCGCATAGGGAACCTTCCCCAACCGGAATTTTCCCAACCAAGAATTCCCCAACCGGAACTTTTTCGCAATTGGAATTTTCCCCAAACGGAATTTTCTGCAATTGGAGTTTTTCCTAACTGGAAACTTCCCTAAAGAGAAATTTCCCCATCCGGGAATTCCCCAACCTGATTTTCCGCAAAGGGATTTTTCCCCAACCGGAATTTTCCGCAATTGAAGTTTTCTCCAACAGGAATTTCCCCAACGAAAATTTTCCTCAACCGGAAATTTCCCCAAACGGAAATTTCCCTAACCTGTTTTTTTTCCCAAACGGAAATATCTCCGAACAGAATTTTCCCCAACCGGAAATATCTCCATCTGGAATTTTTCGCAAAGGGAACTTTCCCCAACCAGAATTTTCCGCTATGGAATTTCCCCAACCGGGATTTTCCCCAACCGGAACTTTTCCCAATCGGAAATTTCTATAACCAGAATTTTCCCCATCCGGAATTTTCCATTACGGAATTTTTCCCAATCGGAGTTTCCCCAACCGGAGACTTCCCAAAACAGAAATTTCTCTAACCTGATTTTTCACATCCGGGAATTTTCCCCAACTGAATATTCCCCAACCTGAATTCTCCCCAACCTGTAATTCCCCAACCTGTATTCCGCAATTGGAATTTTCCCCAACCGGAATTTTCCCTAACCAAAAATTCTCCAACCTGAATTTTCCGCAATTGGTATTTTCCGCAACCGGAAATAACTCCATCCGGAATTTTTCGCAAATTGATTTCCCCCCAACCGGAGAATTCCCACAACGGGAAAATCCCTAACCGGATTTTTCTCAAACGGAATTTTCCGCAATTGGAATTTTCCCCAATCGGAAATATCGTATCTATCCGCAAGGAAAACTTTCTCAACCGGAATTTTCCCCAACCAAGAATTCCCCGACCTGATTTTCCGCAATTGATATTTTCTTCAACCGGGAAAAAACTCCATCCGGAATTTTCCGCAAAGGCATTTTTACCCAAACGGAATTTTCCGCAATTGGAGTTTTCCCCAAACATAAATTTCCCCAACCGGAACTTTTCCCTATCGGAAATTTCCCCACTCTCGCACACTCGCCCGGCGAGTACTCGCTACTCGCTCATCGCCCGCGGTGGGACCGCTGCCTTATCTACACTAATATTATAAAGAGAAAAGATTTGTTTGTTTGTAACGAATAGGCTCCGAAACTACTGAACCGATTTCAAAAATTCTTGCACTAACGGAAAGCTAATTTATCAGTGCGTGACATAGGCTATATTTTATACCCGTATTCCCACGGGAAAGGGAACTACGCGGGTGAAACCGCGGGGCGCTACTAGTGGTAAATAAATTCATAATAATTTTCTAACATAATTTGCAGACTCAATAAATAATATTGATTCCTTAATTTATTGTAGAACCAAAGATTTTTACTATTAAAGCTAAACTGGTAGGTATTAGTAATTTTTTGCAAGAACATATTATATTGCATCTTAGGGAAACGATGATCAAAGTTTCCCATTTTTCTAAATTAAGTAAGTATAAAATGTGCTACTTATCTG
Source organism: Timandra comae (assembly GCA_958496195.1). Classification (NCBI taxonomy): domain Eukaryota; kingdom Metazoa; phylum Arthropoda; class Insecta; order Lepidoptera; family Geometridae; genus Timandra; species Timandra comae. The sequence goes on along the minus strand of OY292364.1, from coordinate 10,597,398 downwards.
AGTTTCATGCAGGCGTATAATAATTTAAATTTCACGTGTATTATTATGTACTACCATTTGTAATATTTTATTTAATGCCTTCAATAGTATTTAACTTAAATGTATACATAGCGCAAGTTTAAAAACTGTGCAGAAAGTTAATAGAATTGCCCTTGTGACTAAGTAATCCGCCCAATACAAGTTTATCATGAACATAAGCTCCGCCCAAACTGAAGCTCGTATCATGCGGGGAAAAGCTTTTTCACAGTGAGCAAGTGCCGAGTGAAGCGGCCAATCGCAGTCGGTTATTGCAATCAGTCGCGCTCACCAGCTCGCTCGCTTAGCTGGCTCAGTCACGCATTGAACGTTCGCCGAGAGTAACCGCGTCGCACGAACTCGCGCTGCCAACAGAAATGTTTACGCGAAACAACAATTTGAACTTTGAAAACTAATTTGTGCGTCTATGATTTTTTTGTTTGATTACGGACTTAAATATGGAAGGTAAACCTTCGAATCAACCGTCACCCCCCAGAGCCCAAGTGAAAAAGGAAAATGAAGAAGAAATAAAGGTAATATTTGTTTTCAAATATGTATATAGTTTACGACATTGAGGCGGGCTTCCGTTGGAACACCATCATCTTGTTACGGTCTCGAGTTATTGGCAACCGGCCTGCTTCGGCCCATCTCGTAACGAGAGACGAAGGAATCGTATTTTTAAATTCGATATTTATTCATTATGTTCCGCGAGGGGGACCTCTACAAAGGTTCAAAACTTAGGGTTACCCTGAATAAATTAGGCGTCCGATTACAATATTAATTACATTTTGCGATATAAATGCGTGTAATATCACGTTTTCGAGGCCTTTTCCAGCCATTAAAGTGTGTAACGCGATATCCGAAGCGCGCTCGGATCGCTGTAACCAGAGTCGGTGGATGTTTTGATAATAGATATAGGCGGTGGTGGTGTGCCGGCGTGTACGTACTGGTGCCGCGTTACGTGTGTGCGTGCGGGGTAATTTTAGACGTTCCTTTGCTCAAAACGAAACTCGAGACCGTCCCAGGCCACAAGCCGATCAACGCTTCAATTTATTGTTTTCATCTGTTTGTAATTGTGAATTTGTGTTATTATTACGGGCCGTATGTTTGCGGTCATTGTCTACTATTCGCGCCCCTGTGTCGATTCGCGCGCTTTTATTTTGGCGCCGCAGAAATAGTTTGACAAGTCAATAACCCCATTCGCGGTGTCCACGCATTCGTGACGTCACGGGACACACGCGTAGAATTTACTTAAAATTTGAGGTCGATTTAATTTATTATACCACATTCGTCCCGAATAGTCTGATATTTATTTTAGATATTTTACTTTGTAACTGAAATAACATTTCGTAAAGTACTGTGTTAAATTACTCGATGATATCATGTAAAATGTTTCATTTATGGATGATATTTTCAGACGATCCCTATAAATAACATTATAATTAATAAAATATTATATTACAACTCCTTGGAGCAAATAATATATAGTTTTCTCAGCCTCCGGTGAAATATAAGAAATATGATAAGTACATTTAGTGTTAATAAGTATAATTGCGTAGGTACCTTCTAAAATATGTACTTAATTACTTAGCTTAGATAAATACGTTCTGTTATAAAAGAAATAAAAATATTAACCAATAAAATTCCACTAGTAAATAAAGGCCTCTCTGTCACTGATCATATCAGTACAGTGAGAAGAAATATTCATAGTAATCACCACACTTTACCGAATGCGTTTCGGTGATTTCAAACTTTGACTAATTTGCATAACTTAACCAAGGATATCAAAATAGCATTTTGCAAATGCACATAATTACTTATTAAGAAGGCTTCTATTCCTTTATAGGTTCCAATTATTTTTAAATTTTTGAGGACCTCATGTCCTGCCAGCTCAACGCCATTGAGGTGGCCTCTCACTGGAGCCCCATAATTTAAGTCTTGTCCATCGACACGAAGGAGAAGAATTTTAAAATTCCCAACGCCTTTGTCACTGATGGTCACTTGGTGACTACCCACACACCCATACGTCCTTGGTATGATGTTGATGACACATGTTTTGTAATTTAGAATTTACAAACTAATAATATTAGTTATAATGTAGTTTTTATTACATCAAATGTTTTACATGAGAATTTTCCAAGTTAGGTAATTGACTCCGCCTTTCCATATTTTTTGTACCTGCTTTCATTTATTACTTCTTAAGTTCTTATCATGTGATCTTATTATGTAAATAGTCCCTAAGTTAGAGCCATGAGCACCAGTAGGGCTGAGAGTATTCAGGGAGGTGCATTTAAATCAAATTTTTTCTCAAAATCCTTTATTTGATTTTAGTATTGTAAAGGAACTGAAAATTTAAATTCAAGGGGTTTCAAGTGCACCTTGCCTTCCTCTCCGGGCGCCTCATAGGTCTATCTATATGATTACACATTTTCTTCGATAACCCACTAAACATATCAAAATTACTTCGACTAAGTATATACATTCTACACCGATTTGCATTACATAATTTTTTGCAAGCTGCATTCGTACTTCAATCAGTAATATTACCCAGTTTTCGTTCTATATGCAAATAGGAATACACAAACAAAATGCATTGGTTTTGTGAATTACCGCAATTCATATCATAGTTTGATGTTACACCAAATTGACTGCATAATTTGATGGAAATTGATGTTTTGCACGCGATTGCAAAAATAGGGAATGATAAATTTGATCGGGCTCAGTTAGGCCCTAAGGTTACATTAATAACAAAACATAACATAATCATTCACTCCATCATCTCATTACAGTAACTGACCCCTAACTAAGCTCGAAACTTGTATCTAGGGTATCAGAAACTACGCACACACTCATTCGCACACACTCCCAGACCGAGACAAACATTTGTGGTTCACACAAATATTCACCCCGCACGGGAATCGAACCCGCAACCTTACGGATGGCAGTCCGGCATGGTGACCACTCTGCCATCGAGGTCGTCGAAATTAATGTCATTGTCAGTGGGAGAGGCCATGTGCATTGTGCAGCCCATGGAAAAGAGAACTAGGCATCTCTTTAGGACGGAAGTCCTAAGGTGACTCGCTGATCTGTGGTGCAGCCACACTCCAACAGTCAACTGAGGTAGGCTGATGATGATAAAGTATTTAGGTTGATACCCCTTGTGTTGAAAAAACCCTTGGAAACATATGGATGAAACTTCGTCTATTTAATATAGGTGCAAAATGTGTTCTTTCTAAATTATTCTGAAGAGTCTTTTCGGCACATCAATGAAAATTATTTGAGACTAGACTAACTGGTAACTGCTCGACTTCCCACTACTTCGCCCGTGTTTAAAATTGATTACAATGCTACGAGAGAGAGCTACGAGTACGGGCCGTGCCCTTTCCCATACTTAGGAAATTATGTACAAAAATACTTTTATCTTCCACACTGTCCTAATTTAACCAAACAAAAATCACATTACATAGATGAAATATTTTAATGTACGAAATATGAATATTCATCAAGAATTTTAAACATTGACCATTAAGATATCGCTTACATTTTAAGCATCGATATCACTTACGTATCAAATAAGAATAATGTCAACCAAACGATTGTTATGAAATACAATATTGCCCTCAATAAGTTTGCAAGTGAGCGCATCATGCCCTAGAAACTTTTCCGCAAAACGCTTACGAAACTGCGGAGCGTAAACGTTGCACTTGCAAATGCGCCGACGCAGATTATTGGGCCAAGGTCGATGCGTGTATCGTCATCTCATCACATGCACCTCTCTCCTGTCTTATCACTCTTGTAATAAGGTTCAAATTGCAATTTTAATCTGCCCTCGGAACATTAATGTGTAACAGATTAGAACAGTGAGTAACGCTTAGCCGGAATTTATTTTAGGAGGTCATCTTTTAGCACGGTCAAGGAAGTGGCCATGGATGTGTTAACTCTTTTAATATAGATATGTAAACCCATGGTTTATGTGAGTCGAGGTAGAAATATTAAACTATGAACTCAGAAACCTAAGTATTAAGGCCTTATTGTTAGTAATTACATAAAATGTGGTAAATTAAAGTCTTGTAACACGATTTTAGCATCTCAATCAATAAATCTAGGCTTTGTTTAAATACATTTCATAGGCTTGTTTTAATTAAAATCAATCCTTCACAAATAAAAACATATCATGACCAATCTGCTTTAAGTAATCAGCCATGACTCCTTATCTCCAAATATTAAAATACTTACTTATTTCCAAATAAAGTTAATTTAAAAAAATAAGAAACCGACTTCAGCACTAAAAAGTAAGAAAATAATTTAATATAAACGATATTATTAATACATATTTAAAATTTATAATTAGTAACTTTTGGAGTCAGTGCCAGCCCATGATAGTTTTTTTTCCTTATAAGATAGCACGAGACGCGCCTATAATATTAAAGAAGGCTTTGGCTGTCACCGACTTCATAAGTAACTAATTATAAATTGTAAATATGTATTAATAATATCGTTTATATTAAATTATTTTCTTACTTTTTAGTGCTGAAGTCGGTTTCTTATTTTTTTAAATTAACTTTATTTTAAATTTTTTAGTGGGAAGCAAGTCTCCTTCGACAAAAGACGCTTAAATTTTCCTCCAGAAGAGCTTTTGACTCGTGGATCACTTGAATCCTTTTTTTGAGGGAGGAAGACTTTACGTCTTTCCTCTGTCCAGGGAAACGACGGGGTATGTCGGACTCCGCGCCGCAAAGATAGAGCGGCGACGCGCTTACCGACTAAAACCCCTTGGTGTGCCACCTCTGCGCTTATGGCCGAAACCGGAAGAAACGCTACTACGATCCCGGACAGCGCCTCTACCCTGTTAAGGGTTTCTGCTCCGAGCTAGAATGTAGCTCTAGGCGACAGATGTTGAGTTATCCCCTTCCGAAAGTACCGCGCGCCACCGTTGCGAGGGCAATAGCCTCTTGCAGGGATTTTTTTGCTGCTCTATAAGTGTCGAGCAGTTCAACCTCAACGGGTACCGCTTGAATCCTGTCCCATGAGCTGATGTTACTCACGATTCATAATCTAACACAACCCTGCATTTTATTACTTCTTTTTATCTTCATCATCCCAATTAAACCATCATTTTATTACAAAACTTCTTTATAACCACAAAGGTATAAGAACTTTTTAGAAAATCAATCAAAGACAAAATAAACACGAAAATAGAGGATGACGTTTATACTGTCTATTTATTAATTAAAATAATACATACAATCTAATCTGGTGCAGTGTTTGTTTGTAATATCTAAATAAATTATTTTACGAAAGTTTTATGAAAACGCTCTGAAGATATATGTGTAATAGGTACCTATAATAGTATAAAAAAACATTTTTAAAAAATGTTGTAGGTTCGGGTTTATTTCAGTATGTGTTAACGAATTAAAAAACAGGTCATTTTTATATCTAAAACCCATGAATTGTGAACAGCATTTGATTTAAATACGAAAGAATACAGCCAAAAAATTTTCATCCAGAAATTCTTATGGTATCAAGAATATCGCGAGCAAAACCACGGGTCACAGGTAGTTTTACTTTTAATAATGTCAATCGACACCCCAGCCTACATTGTTGCGGGTTTTTCCTTGATTTTTCTGGATCCCATCATCACATCCTGATTTCCTCGACATGGGACCACTTCGCGAATATCCGCTTTCTAATGAAACAAGAATTTTAAAATGCTCCATTCATGATTACAAAGAAATCGCGTAACAAACACACAAAAAAAAAAAAAAAAATATACACGTCGAATAGAGAACCTCCTCCTGTTTTTTTGGAAGTCGGTTAAAAAATTTTCAAACATCCTACACATCTGCAATCACTTTCGCCAAAAAAGTATATTTTTAAACTAAAAATCACATTAACTCTTCTCTTCTAAGGCATAAATACAAACTAATTATGTTATGACATAATTAGAGCAATTAGCTAATGTTATTATGATCACAATAGCGATGGGGGCGTCATGTGATAGCCAGTCGTAATGGACACCGCGACGATACCTCTACCTGCATTGTATGCCATACGAACCGGACTGGCTTTATTATGCAGAAGGGATACTGTGTTGTAATATCAAATTATTTGATAAACGGAATAAATTATAGAGTATGATTGCCGGAAATTGATGACTAATGTATGAGTTGATACGTAATATATGTGCCAAACGTAAATTAGAAATTTGACTGCCGTATTGGGTGATTGGGAAAATGTCTCAAAAATATTAAGACACCAAAATTAGTTGTATTAAAGTTTAGAAGTTACCAAGCTGTTTTAACAAATTTAAAGATTATTATGAAAAAAAATCGCTACGAAATAAAATATTGAATTTTGCCCACGGCAAGATTTTAATTAGTCCAAATGTTTTTAAATAAGAGATATTTTTTTGCAATTAGTAAAAAATGAAATTCAATAACGGTTAAAATGGAAATATTATGTACAATTTTATATGATAACTAGGTATTCCTAGCGTTTTGCTTTTCTTACTTAGCGCATACTATCATCTGCATCTGTTTCAGCGCAATTCGTCCTATAGTTTGTGCTGTGTTGATAGAGAAGTCAATCCGTAGCAGTTGCCGTTTATATTATGCTATTTACTTTATAATGATGAATGATCCATGATTCTATTAGACTACCTTTTAAACGTTTCTACCTAAACGTATAGTCTATGTCCAAGGGGGGGCTGTATAAACACCACCTCACAGCTACGGGAGGCGTGCGTGAGCGTATCAAGTGTACGTCCACCATTATACCCTGGACTCCAACCCACCATCACCCTTATTCCAACACTATAAAGCTCAGTTTCTCGTGCACTGCCCACATGTTAAGCTAGCCAGTGCTCAGTAAATCTAGATCAGAGCTTAGATTTCTGAATTGGAGAACTTTGTTTGGTGTTTTGTACTTGTTTGCTATTAGATGTTTGTGTATGATTGTTAATAAAAAGTTTTGGTATTGAACGTTGTTCAATAATGTAAGGAGATATTCAATGAGAATTATCATTTTAAAAGGTATCCATCATATATTATGGACTTAGGGAAGCAACCGATTATACGTTAGTGCGTTGGGTATGAACGGTCAAGTGTTTTTCTATGCGACGCATGTTCCGTCAGATATGAACCTTCCCTTACATATTGAGTCACAATCTTTTCTGTGCCGGCGGCCAAAATTGGAAGCTACTATTGTCATTTAGACTCTGTCATATGGATACATTTTCAATAAACTGACAACCAAAAGATGTGATTACAGCGACGCTGGCACCGGCACAGAAAAGATTGTGGCTCTATACTGCGATTTGTATGCAGTTTAAAAAAATAAGCAAAATCATTATTGAAAGCTAATATTATCTGGAAAAGAATTCCAATCAAGATGGTTTAAACTTACAATTAAACCTTATCTCACATTAATTATAAACAAAATAAAACTTTATTAATATTATTCATTAACAAATATTTAAATAATGAATGATACATAATACTTATTAAAGATTCATATGCATATTAAATTAACCCAATTTTTCCTACCGCATCAAACACATTAAGATGCGCATTTAAATATTAAATATCATGGGAAGGAAAATATTAATGAAAATATACACACATATATAATACTAGTAAAACCCCGCGGTTTCACCCGCGTAGTTCCCGTCCCGTGGGAATACGGGGATAAAATAGTCTATGTTACTCAAGGTGAATATAGCTTTCTAATGGTCAAATATGTTTTTTGAAATCGGTCCAGTAGTTTTGGAGCCTATTCGACAAACAAACAAATCTTTCCTCTTTATAATATGTACTAGCTGTACCCCGTGATTTTACCCGCGTAGTTCCCGTTCCCGTAGGAATATGGGGATAAAATTATTTAAAACCTTTCCAGTGAATCACTCTATCTATTAAAACAAACCGCAACAAAATTCGTTGCGTAGTTTTAAAGATCTAAGCATACATAGGGACAGAGAAAGCGACTTTGTTTTATACTATGTAGTGATTAGTGTAGCTGTAGATACACACACACATATTATATTATAATATATTAATATGCAAAATATGTATACAAGTGCAACGTATATTCAAATTCAAATTCAATTTATTATTATTTTCTAATTTAGTTACAATTTATTTGATGTGGTTATTGAGACATTACCTCCCGTGGTAGTTACTAATAAACTGTGTTACGGCGAAGTAAGGCCTCTCAAACCACGTACACATAAAATATAACTAAGATAAGAAATTAAATATATACCTTATAAACTAACATATATAATTTTATATACTTAAAGCTACAAGTTTAAGGAGTTCTTATCGGTCTCGCCTCCCTAAGGCGCCGGAATGCCACTCCTGCAGGCCAAAAATCGGGAGTCAGGAACATGTCCTTGTACTTCGCAGGCACCTGTAGCATGTAGGACTTGAAGGTGGTGTCCCTCATATAAATAACATATGTAGATGGGGCATGTGTTTACCGAATATCACATGTCATAAAAGTGCGGTGTAACGTTACAGCATTCGTTTCTCATGGATGTAAAACTCCAAATGGAATTAAATTTTTAGTGGCAATAAAAACGGGTGTCATATGACAAAATTTAGGTCGCAATTTTAGTGTCGAATTCGTAAATGTAATCGCCAAAACATGTTTCATATTGTACAAAAATATGATTATGAAACTTTGTGTAGCTTCAAAAAAAAATGTGTGGCACCCGGGGACTGCCGCGGTAAAGCTATTGCGTAGCAATTTTATCAACTAATTGTTTTTTTTATTTTTGTATTGCAATCCTAACCTTAGAAATTTTGATGTCGTACTTGGAACTTCATACAATAAAAACTTTGTCTACATTACTATAAAAACTTTTTGGAAAATTTACAAAAAAAAAGTTTTCGATAAAAAATAATAAAAAATTATCAATGTAAATATGAGCTTTAGAGCTCAAAATTACTATAGCAAACTAAAAACGTGAGGTTTTTTCGTTACGGAATTTCTGGATTCGGTCCCCGCGCTCAAGGCCCGCGATAGAAGCTATGCAATAGCTTAAAAATGTATGTTAGTTTTCATAGTCCTTGGAATTCTCAAAATGATGGTGACCCTACTGTTAAAGAAATTAATTAGGTACCGCTGCGTTGTAGACAAATAATTATTGAATTATCTTTTGTATTGCAACTAAGTATAGTTTAGAATAACTCATATAAAGTACTTAAGTTTTTATTGTTTTACTAGCTGCGCCCCGCGGTTTCAGACGCGTAGTTCCCGTTCCCGTAGGAATTTCGGGATGAAAAATAGATGTTGGTCGATTCTCAGACCTACTGAATATGCTCACAAAATTTTATGAGAATCGGTCAAGCCGTTTCGGAGGAGTATGGCAACGAAAACTGTGACACGAGAATTTTATATATTAGATTAATTCGTTTAAAGAACATGGTTTCATTTCTCTATCATCTTCATGTAGAAACTACTTAGACACTCATTGTGACCTCACCGAAACTTTTAAGGATGTGTATTTACTTCGCACAGGAATTGAACCCGCAACTCTTTATGGCAATCTGGCATGGTCGAATGCATTAAAATGTTTTCCGTAAGTTGTCGTTAACGCCCCCCTGCGTTCGAAATCTCACACGGCTGAATCTCAATCTGACAGTCTGTTTTTAACTCGGTGTAATGTATTACAATAATATTAACTCGTTTATTACAAAATAATCTGTAAATAGATGATTGTGTTTTAACTAATGAGCCAAATAATTTGAATTGTGTAAGCGTGGGTTGTGTACACAAATCTCTTGATGATGGAACTTTGTACAAAATATTTTTTTTCGTCAATCGTGGTGATACGCATATTCTTTCTCTCTGAAAGCCTTTACTGGAATCATCAGCTAGAGACGCAGCTTCCATAAGTTTTTTTGGGATGAAAAGTATCCTAATGTTTTTCTATAAAACAACCTCTGTATCAAACATACCAATAGGGTCATTAGTTTTAGACTTAGAAAAGGTATTTGTGTATGTTCGACCATAGAGTGCCGTTGAGTAGAGTAAGAGGAGAGTAATAGGAAACAGAGAGAAATGGAAGATGAGGAAGAAGAAAATACTGTTGAGCTTAAGAAATAGTAAAATCTAGCTGCTGAGCGAACCAGCCCAATTATATTTTAATTGTTATTTAAAATAATTCACACAAGCTTCTAGATGGATGTTTGTGTGGTGGTCAATACATGTATCACAAATATTCGGACAGTCGGATATCAAAACAAGCCTAAATACTACCTACATATCTAAAAATATAATTATAAAAATTCTAATTTGAACAAAGAATCTCATTACCAGAGAGAACATTTTCGTAAAAAAGCTTTCAGTAAAACATTATATTTTATTGGATGTAACGTAATATCGTATAGAAATTTGTTGAGTATAATTAAAATATTTTTAATTATATAATTTGAGATAGAGGATTCGATCGCGCGTTTTAATTATTGTAAGTTTGAGGCCGACACTCGATGCTCGTCGTTAATTTCAGTGAAACACAACCCGAGGTGTACTTTACTCATGTTTAAATAAAAAATAAACGTGTTAATATATTATATTCGTTAATGATTTTTATGTTTTCGTAATTGATACGTGGGCCTTGTTTTAATTTTTGTAACAGTTGTTTTAATTTTGTTTCGTTGTATACTAAGTTTAGTCACAACATCACTCGTATACACTATGGGAATATTAGGTAAATGTTTAATAATTATGGTTGACAAACTGTACCCCACGGGTTTGCTAGCTTTACCCATAGTTAGTTAGTAGTAGTTACATCATAGTCTTTTGCGGAACCTGTGTCTTTGTAACCACAAATTTTGTATGTGCGTGCTCTATTAGATATTATTTTAGTAGTAGGAAGTAAGATTAGTGTCGGCTACACTATGATGGCGATAAGTTTTAATCCTGTTTTAAAATAATGTGACTCCAATGAATACGATAGTACCTTCATAATTAATCTCTGCTCGTCAGACTATTTCCCTGTTATTTCAAAATTCTCCGAACCAAATTGATGATACGCAACCTAACCTAACTACACATCAATCAAACCCTTCCATTGACGCGTTGTTATAAAGAGGGTTCCGTACACAATAAAACTATAATAGTAGATCCCGCCGGCGGCCCGGAACGCGATACTGTATAATTAATGCTCTTCTCAACTAACCAACAGAGCGTCATCTGACTCCGTTTTGCGTCACAGGCAGCCTGACTAACGTTAATTTTAGTGTAACACGACCCGTCTGGTGTACCTATCTACTTATAATATACTCTGTGGAGCTGTGTCTATGCTACTGCTATACTCTATGGTGTTATTATGGATTTTGGCGCCAATTTGCAAACAATGGAGGTTTAGTTTTTAATTTGAGATTCATATTGCGTTGTATTATTGTGGTTTCTACATAGTCTACATTGAGGGTGGTAATTTAGTTATGTTCTTATTAATAGTTTTAAAATGTTTTAAATGCCATTATTTTTGGAATGAAGCTGGGCAAAATTATGTTCTTTATCGATGCTCGCTTACCAGGTAAGTATGGAAAGAATACGCAATCAAAACATAGGCTTATTTGTACTCGTAGGTACAGTCTTTATCTGTCCCTCTGCAAGGTCCGTCCGTGCGGGAATTGTCTCGAATTAAAATATTATTTTTAATAAATTTAATTTACTAGGTTCAGCCCCTACATCAACTCGACTGTCCATAGTTCAGCCAGGTCAGGGTTTCTTATCGAACTCACAAACTCGTTTTCGAAAAATCTTACTTAGGTACCTACTGAACTTTTTGAAAGCCGGTAAAATTAATCAGCACGCGCAAAAGAACTAAACTGGAGAGGTCCATTCGCGAAAAACTTAAAATAATTATGTTTAAAATAAATATAAATTGAATCACAAACTTTTAAAACTCGAAATGAAGACTAATACCAGTGGTTGGGACCCCATGTTGTGATGTCATATGTAAGTAATCGGATACCTTTAGACGCCATTCGAAACCTCCACGACTACATTTCATATCTCTGTAATCAGACACCGCAATGACTTTTTATTTTTTTTATTCGTAAGTATGTTTGTTGAAAATCCTTTGCCGGCTTTAATAAAAAAGTTAATGTAGTGTTGCAAGTTTAAATAACTTAGAACTATTTTTTGTTTCATGGTCTTATAAGTTATAGGTTGTTATATGGATTATACGCGTAGTAAGTACTTAATTATGTACTTATATTATTTGAATTATTAAATACGTAATGATTTCATTGTTTGCAGTATCGACCGGATTGGATAAATGAGAAAGAAAAATAAAAAGTTCTTCAAGTTAGATTTGATTGAGGAAAATATTTGGGTAATTCTTCATAAAATGTCTTGTTTCTGTTACACCTGATGCACCTGGATGCATTTCATGATAAGTACTTACTTACCTATTAGGTACTTTTTAAGTTATTTGTAAAGTTATATTTTCGCGAGTAAAACTGCATGCCAGATAGGTATCTCAAAAATATCTAATACATAGTTTAATAACCATAAAACCCGCACGGCAGTTCCCGCTCATTAACGGAGCGTTGTTTTACAAAGGCGCGCCAAGCACGCCCCGTGTTGCCAGCTAAAACAAGTCTTCCCCGAAAGTGGGGAGTTCTCGCATGACCAAAACAGTCGGCTGCCACTCTCCAGTTGCCAGAAGAGTAATGCAGGTAACGCGACACTCTCTTTGTTTCGCACCAGACGATATAATGAGAAGCATGTGAAACATTATCGATACGATATCGGAGATGTAACGTAATGCCGCGGTTTTGTTCGCCTTTGTACATGCTCGGCTCGGCTTAGGTTCTATTTACAATATTGTAATTGTGGGAAATTATTAATGTTCTATGTTCGATTGTTACTTTGAAGGGGTTGGAGCTTGTTTAACGAGTTATTATTTATCAAAAATTGTAAAGGAGTGTTGATTGCCGAACTTCTGCTTATACATACTCGTATAAACTCACTAGCGGCGCCCCGCGATTTCACCCGCGTAGCTCCCGTTCCCGTAGGAATATGGGGATAAAATTATGCTAAAAACCTTTCCACTGAATCATTTTATTTATTAAAACAAACCGCATCAAAATCCGTTGCGTAGTTTTAAAGATAGGAACCGAGAAAGCGACTTTGTTTTATACTATGTAGTGATAAGTAAATATAAAGGTTGCGTTCCCTAATTTAGTAAAACATTTGAGTGTAAGAATTAGTAGGTACGTCTTCATTACAAATTAATGTTTTAAAAATATTCAAACAAAAACACATGAATCAAACGTGGTCCTTAAAAGCGTATAGTTAAACAAACCTGAGTCAAATTAACTGCAATTAAAATGAACCCCACGCAAATTGACCGTCTACCCCAACCGGGGTAAAATCGACAATAGTCTGTCGGGAGTATTATCATGTACACTAGTATTAACAAAGGTATAAATTGATTGTCTGTACTGTAAGGGGTAAAATGAAGGGAAGTAGAGGGGGTAGAATGCTATGTGAAATGACACTGCCGATTCCGAAAAATACCCTGACTTTGTTTATGGGAATTTATTACCAGACTGACAAAATTTGTTTATATTTTTAACATATCATATTATCAGACTCAGTTAATTGCGGTCCTTTTTGAGGAATTTGCCTTTACCATGAAAGAAACTCAAAAGTGTGACAAGGCGAAACAGATTTTTTAACCGATTCTTAAGGTTGGTGTAATTTCCGAATCGAGTTATTTATTAAACAACAAAGTATAATAATAGTAATTTTTACAATGTATTCCTGCGAAATAACTATGCTATTCTTAGTTCTCACGGGTATAACGAAATAGTGTATCAAAATTATTTGTTGTCATTGCAAATTCATAAGAAAATGTTGTAACACGATCTACATGTTTAGGATATTAATGTCGGTTCGGTACTTCCCCTCGCCGAAAAAACTAAATAGTTCGCCAGTACTTGTGATATAGAATAATAAATAAGTCTTACAATGTTGTCGAAAATATTAAAAACTAGCAGCGCTCCGCGGTTTCACTCCTGTAGTTCCCATTCCCGTGGGAATACAGGGATAAACTATAGCCTATGTCACTCGCTGAAAATATAGCTTCCCATTAGTGAAAGAATTTTTGAATCGGTTCCGTAGATCCCGAGATTACCCCTTACAATTTAACAAACACACAAACTTAACTTCTTTGTAATATTAGTATAGAAGTATAGATATTGCTACTTAATATACCTACTTAAGAAATTTATCCTGATTTGATCAAACTAATTAAATTGTATAACTACGTGATTATTCGTTTGACTAATCTGAAAAAAGTTTCCATGACTGCTTCCCTGCTTTAGAGGTCCCGGTTGTCGCACAAAGTCTAAAAAACGCAAAAGACTAATCGCGAGAAATGAATGCAATGTTCAAAGGCGTGCATGGCAACTTGAGATTTAATGCTCAAATCAACAAAATTGTGATTAAATTTTCAGAGGACATGAGTGTATGAAACGATAAAAATGAATGTTATAATAACATAACATCATTCACTACATCATCTCATTACAGTAACTGACCCCTAAGTTCGAAACTTGTATATGGTATCAGAAACTACGCACATGATGCATGATCTAAAAATAAACAACCAAAAATATAATATTTTCAAATAATAACAAGTAAACATTTCAACGATAGTTTTAAAAACCGAATACATACTATTAAAACATTATAAAACGTAACGCGCAGTCCACATTGGCAGCGCAAACTTTGTAATATTGAAACGTCCATATTTGTTTCGGCGTACATTAGCAACGCGATCGTTTTACACGGCATTAGGTAAATTATAAGCTCCACTAGTCGTTGTTATCCGATATGTTTGCCGACGGTGGCGTCTCGGCTTCACCCTCGACACAGTGCGGCACGACGCAGTAACTAATGATGGTACGTTTTATTGTAGAAAATATTTAACATAACATAATCATTCCACTACATTATTTCATTATATGTAGTAACTAACCCCTAAGTTTACAACTTGTAGGTATTTAGTATTATTAATAGATACGTTTTAATTGTCACGTGAAGCTTTTGGCTGCTTTTCGCGGTTTATGCATAGGATAAAAGTTTAGTCTGTCACTCACATAATATATATACGTACATTACTTGCTAATAATTTCGTCATGTAAGAAACCATTTTAAAGTCAAGCTCTGTGTCTTACTGATTATTAAGTAGAAAGTACAGTATTAAACAATATATGTACGTTATCATTAGTGTTAATAAAAAAGTATTTGTTTAAAATACTTAGCTGCAATTCATTAGAATTATGTAGTATTCACATAAGAATTGTAATACTGAAACCAAAAATAAATCTTTATTTATTTATTTTTATTTCAAGGAAAACGAACAGTTTTAATAATAACAAATTGAAACTAAAATAGTAACTCTTAACCAATTCAAAGTTTTCACGTATGAATCTTGGTATTATTATGTCATCACTACATAGTATAAAACAAAGTCACTTTCTCTGTCCTTATGTCCTTATGTCCCTATGTATGCTTAGATCTTTAAAACTACGCAACGGATTTTGATGCGGTTTGTTTAATAGATAGAGTGATTCAGTCGGAAGGTTTTTAGCATAATTTTATCCCCATATTCCTACGGGAAAGGGAACTACGCGGGTGAAACCGTGGGGCGCCGCTAGTAAGTACATAAAACACGTCTGACTGATCCTACTACGTATATTTCCACTGTGTACGAGCCGGGCTCCGCCTTAATGAATGACGGGCCGCTCCGGGACGGCCGGGACATAATATCCAATGCGTGGGCATGATTAGTTCTTTTGTCCTCATTCTCGGTCACTGGGTCAAATTCACCCCACTATTAGTTGTTTATTTAACGCGTAATTATGTGTTTAAGTGTTATAAAAAATATAATGTGGGTGCTGTTTTTTTGTTGTTAATTTTAATATCTATATAAAACTTAAATTTCCGAAAGCCGCTCCAATTTCTTATTATTTATGATAATGATTATGTATAGATAGATACAATGTGATAAACAAGATTTTGAAGAAAGTGCAGCTTAAAAATCTACTTAAAAGAAGCACGATTTGCCATACATTTGAACAGATTTCAAACTGCACAAAATCATGAACATTGAAAGCGAATAGGTTTGAGTACAAAGTATCTAAATACTGTACAATTATTTACTCGTCTGTAATTTAAAATATTAAATAACACACATTATTAAAGGGACCATAATTCAAAGCTCAGACAAAGAGTCGTATAGACGCGTAACGCTAGCCACGTCGCGTTGATAATATTGTGATATCCAATATAACATAAATGCTTTTAATGGTAGTAGCTCGGCAAAGGTAAATTTAGGAGCGTTCGTAACCCGACACTGCGCCGTCCTACGCACGCCACTGTTGGCTGTTCGACGTCGCAGTGTGGACGGTGCATTACTTTACTGCATTTTATATAAACTTACTTTGTGGGATTGCAACTTTGTTAACGTTATGTTTTGAAGTACTTTTTGATCTAGTTCTTTGTCAAAAGACCTAGAAGCTCGCCATTGGATTTCCAAATAATAAATAGTCCTATGATTTTTCAACGTAACATAGCAAAACAAGTACATACTTATAAAAAGTGGATAAAACCAAAATATCGCGTTCATACTGCTCAATCATTTCGATGATTACCTTTTGACAAAAGAACCACAATAACAAACAACATTTGAAAATGATCAAGTAAAACAATATTTTAAAATTCAAAAGTAAACCCTTTTAACATTTATATAAAAACAAATAACTCACTAAAAGATTATTGGAAAACGTAAATACAGTAAAATATAATATTCGATTCGTAATATTAATGGGTTACCATTTCTAATTAATGTTTCGCAATAAGGATATAGGATATTGCGTTGTTTGGATAAACTGGATATTACTATACTAACATGGATTTCGCGGGAGTTTCGATGTGTACTGGCCAGCAGTTTTATGTTTCGCTCCCGGCAAAGCAACGCATGCTACATGCGTTCAGAAAATTAATATCCGATACCTATGTTCGTTTCGGATACACAAAACTCGATTGAAAATTATTTTTACATTTTTATTTGCCATTAAAGTCGTAGTTTCTTTTAATATTATATTTCGGTGATAGTTTTATTTATTTATTTATTAATGTACAATAGCGTGTACAAAGGCGGACTTAATGCCTGATGGCCTTCTGCCAGTCGACCTTAGGGTGATGCAGAGATAAAATGTGGTAGATGCACAACGATATTAGTTTAATTTAAGTTCTTTTTGCTGATGTTTTAATAATACTGATGGATTAATTAAGTAAAGACCTAAGTAAATACTTATTGGTAGTAGTCATTTTGTTGATTGGGTACCTACATGATTCTGGAAAATGTTGCTGGTTCCCGGGTTAAGATAGATTTAGATTTTAGAGTGCATATAGGTAGGTATATAAGTACATAATATATCTACAGTATTACAAACGCTATTTACTAGTAGGTATTATTTTAATATTATTATGAATATGATATGAGCCTAATTAAACAGACAGGTAAATGACGTTGTATTAGTTTTAGGCATGTAATCTAATTCCAAAACTCTACTTTAAATAAACAAATAATTTCAACAGTAATTAAGATATTATATTCACTATAGATAAATGGGTGGAGGAGGGTGCGAGGCAGTGTACTACTCCCCCAGTAATAAATGAAAATACACATAATTAAACTAGAGGTGGCCTGACGAGTCAGTTTAACTGATCAGTTGAACTGGCGTCCATCCAAAAATGGTCGTCAATCTCCGGAGCGATTCCAGATTCCAGTGAGGTTCCTGTTGGCTTAAAACTTTTGAAGTGACGCACACTTTTAAGTATGTCTAGACTCATCAGTTTAACTGATTCGTCAATGACCACCTTAATACATACAGAGTGGTCACCATGCCGGACTGCCATCCATAAGGTTGCGGGTTCGATTCCCGTGCGGGGTGAATATTTGTGTGAACCACAAATGTTTGTCTCGGTCTGGGTGTGTGTGTGAATGAGTGTGTGCGTAGTTTCTGATACCCTAGATACAAGTTTCGAACTTAGTTAGGGGTCAGTTACTATAAGGAGATGATGTAGTGAATGATTATGTTATGTTATGTTATGTTATAGACATATTTGACGATACGGATAGTGCACAATTATAGTCAAAATAGACAGAGCTAAGAAAAGATTTTGGGCTAATATTGCGACCCATAATTCGATATTGCAGAGAAAAATGACAGACAAAATCACTGGTTTATAATAAAAAAAACTTCCTTAATTGTCCATAAATAATAAATAATGACGCTAAAAGTAAAGATCATTGCTCTACCGAATATAGAGCTTCGTAAAGATGGTGTTAAACACTGAAGAAAGAACTACTTAGGCATCTCTGTCTTGGTGTCCAATGCACTAACAAACATCATAAGTATGTAGTTAGTCTTCAAAAGTCGCAAACAAGCACGCACAAAGCAACCAAATTAAAGGGTTTAATGGATGCCCCACCACAAGTACTAACTAAAGTAAATACTCTATTAAACTGATCTTATTCGAGTATCAGTAAATACCCCAGAGTACAAAATACTGTTGAGACTGATTAATATTTTTAAATACCAGTTTGAACACATTCATCATAGATTCTTTCTGAAACCGGAGTCCAATTATCTTAGTTATAACGAGTGGTCATCTTGCTCGGGTAACTTTAGACGTTAGGACGTTGTCATAGAGGCTCGCCGACCAGATATTAATTAAAATCAGGTTATTTTGATACTCTCGTGTGTCAGAGATATACAATTACTGAGTGATAATGAAGGCATCTTCATTAATATAGTATTTTAGTTTCGGTATACGGCACGCTTTGTTTCGTGTAATTAATACCTTGGAAACAGCTTTTTATGTATTCAGATTGTTTTACATGTGAATTATTAAGTTTGGGTTTGTGTTATGCTTGTGCTCTTCGGTTTTGCTCGCGTGAATTTCGTTTTACTCGACTGTTAACGGATGACTTACATATATATTTATTTTCTTTTAGCTTTGGCAAAACATTTGTATTGTTGCTTTGGGTTTTTTTTACAAAACCGTACTAATATGATTGTTTTTCCGCAGTTTCATGTTGACGTTCCTCAATAAACGGGCATATTTTAACTATAAGTAAGTACCTATAAGTTATGCTAAAAAGAACTTTTCAAATCGAATTAGAAAATCCTGAGATGAGCGTGTTGAAACAAACAAACTCTTCCACTAAGTATATTATATTCACATAGAAACAAATCACTACTAGTATAATATTGTTACCTTGAATGAACTTTCGTGTGACACAACGAGACGCTATTAAAATAACATAACATTTTAGCGGCACAGATATTTTGTTGAGTTACGTTTGTTGCGCGTGCGACGTTACACTTCGTACCAATATATTAATACGAACGTCGGCAATAAAACCGCGGATAAAGGGGTCACATGAACAAACTGTTTATATTCGATATTCGCCATTTTTTATTTACGGAGATTTAAGTGGAATTATTTAAAGACAAAACTTTTAAGAATTAGTGTAGGCGGAATAATTAATTAGATATTCGATTCCATTTGTTCTTTTATTGTAATTCTTTATTTTGTATCGTTCCAATTCTATTTATTTAGAAACTGCGCACCCGTTTAACTGCGTAATTCCCGTTTCAGTTGATCGGTTCAGAATTTTAGAATAAATAGTTTCATTGCATACCTTTATCTATTTATTCTTTTCTCTTCTGAAAGTTCCACTGTAGGTGCTATCTTGTCAATTTGTATAAACGTAAAAACTAAATTGTCTCATTTTCCCGATTATATTTTTTACTAGCTGTGCCCCGCGGTTTCACCCGCGTAGTTCCTGTAGGAATTTCGGGATAAGACATAGCCTATGTTCTTCCCCGGAACATAAGCTACCCCTGTTCCAAATTTCAAGTCAACCGGTTGAGTAGTTTAGCCGTGAAAAGGTAACAGACAGACATACAGACAGAGTTACTTTCGCATTTATAATATTAAGTAGTAGTAGGGATGATTCACATGTAATATCACGCAAATAAATCATTGTAGAATCAACAAATATTAAAATTATCAAATATACTTACTTACTTTATTTTTAAAATTACCTTCCTCCCTTACTGCGTCTTTATTTCTTGTTGTTATATGCCGCACATTCTCTGCCACATACTAAGATCCCATCTCCGTATTGTTCCAGGAGTTCGCGGAGACAGCTATGAACGAGTTGCTTGGCTGGTACGGGTACGAGCGGCTGGAGTTGCGGCGGTGGGCCGCGTCACGGGCCCGGGACGCCTCCAGTCCCGAACAGAGCGCGGACCACAAGAATAAAGGTTTGTACTCTGATTTTTTACTTTAATCAGCTCATATGTCTCCACTGACGAGGTCGAGCCAACCCTGAATTAGGGTGATCAGCCTTATAGTCTCTTCTCGCGGCCCTGCAATCGGGTCCCGGCAAGCGAAAGTGGTGGGGAGCGCCCGAGATAGTTCCCTACATTCGTCTCGTGTGTAGACGTGCCCACATTATTATTATTACCCCTAAAAATAAAATCGTGACGGGCACCCACACGATCTAGGGTCGCGTCGCGTCATCGTGTAGGTTGCACAGGGCAACTTATTATGCTTGTAATGATCTAAAAAATCGTGTCTTGATGAATTTTCCCCGAATGACAGTCACCCTTAAATAGGGTAACATCAGTAGCAAATAGCTAAGTAATAAATTGATAAATTAACCATAATAGACGATATCAACTTATTGTATTAAATTTCTTCGAATACCAACCCTCCATCGCAGCTGTAGTTCTTAGAATAGTTGCGATGCCGAAAACAACCCTCCCGTGCTTATTCGACTACAAAAGGAGGAGGGTTATTAATAAAAAAAACTATCGTTTTACAAAATCTGTACTAATCTTACTATAATAAATGCATATCCAACACTAAAATAACTTTTCAATTCGAATTAATAGTTTATTAAGTACTTAGGTACTTGTTAAGATTTATGGAGGACGAAAATTAGATTGTGTAGTCATAGTTACTTTTCAGAATTTAATGTGATTATTAATTTAATTTAATGATTGGAATAATTAGGATATTCACTTAAATACTTATATCCGAGAAACTTAGTTTTAAAAACGAGTCGTCCATTTTTTATTTAGGCAGGTCGTTACACTTTCAAAGAAATAAAAAAGTTGGTCATCGAAACAGTTAATAAAACCACAAACTAAATAATCACTGAACAATCTCAAATAATAATTAAGTAAGTATTTAGTTTCCGTTAAAAACAACGTTATATAAATAATGTTTATAACGAGCTATCATTTGTGATAAACCTACCCCTGTAATGAGAAAGAGGGTGTTGAGTTACACGAGATTTTTTTTACCATTCAATATCATTTGCAAATTAATTGGAGTAAGATATTCGAAACCGGGCTTCAATATTATGAAATCATTTCATTATTTTCATCGCATTATTCATGTAAGTAGATCGGCGATGCTTCTTATTTAATTAGGTCTTTAATTAATGGATTGAGTTTTTAATTAAAATTAACAACACAGGCGAAGCTAGTTTTTTTTTTACATCGTTCGTTATCGGTACTAGCGTACCAAATTGTGTGCTTCGCGAATTCACTCGTATTGATAGCCCAGCCCAAAACCTTTTTTCTGTTAGCGGTTCTTGATGATAAGTTTTTTTTAACACTGCTTCTTTATGATAACTAGATGTGGCTTGCATTTCATGACGGGGTGTTAAAGGGGGTACTTAGTAAATAATAACACCTCAGTTTTATACCTATGTGTTGATGACTTAATCTTACAGTACTTATTCCATAATATTTGTGTACTTTATGATTAAAACTAGCAGCGCCCCGCGGTTTTACCCGCTCTCGTAATAGGGCGATAATAAACCTTCCTCTTGAATCACTCTATCTAAGTATTAAAGAAAACCGCATCAAAATCCGTTGCGTAGTTTTAAAGATTCACAGTCGCTGTTGTTTGTCCCTATGTATGTACTTATGCTATAGGGATTCACCACACACTGCTTAAATCATCTGTTACAGTTGTAGAGGCCACTGATGATGATTGATGATGTATGCTATAGGGACAGACATCGACAGCGACTTTGTTTTATACATGTACCTACTTCTTGACTTATTAATAAGTACGTAACAGTTTGTTTCCCAAATAAAAACAAATAAAATAAAAATTCAATATCTACTTCCAGACGAATGTTCGTGGTGCAACAAGAGTATAACGAGTGAGAGCGGCGCCCTACAGCAAGCGGGGGCGGCTTTCTGCTCGGAGCTGTGCTTCAGTCAGTCGCGGAGAGCCAACTTCAAACGGGCCAAGACGTGCGACTGGTGTCGCCATGTCCGGCATACTGTCGCTTATGTCGATTTTCAGGTACTTAATTATTATAGAAGTTTTCTTTTACTAAACTAAAACTTGGAGGCCTTTGCCCAGCAGTGGGATAATATAGGTTAAGACTGATTTTGTGTGAAAGCTTTCTGACTTTGTCTAGCCTAATGGATGAGTGGATTATCTACTTATCAATGATTATAAAGTTAGAAACTGAATATGATAGAGATGTATTATAGGTATGCCCCGTGGTTGCTGGATTTCTTGTACTTACGTATAGTGTTATATATATATGAGTTGCCCAAGAATAATAAAAAATCGACGCACTATTTCCTGATAGGTATAAGCGCGTTTAAAGGAACAAACACTTCAACTTAACTATACTACATTACCACGTCTTTTGTCTAAAACTCTTTTTAATGTTTATCATGTCCCGTTCCAGGATGGAGCAACACAGCTGCAGTTCTGTTCTGACAAGTGTCTGAACCAGTACAAGATGCACATATTCTGCCGCGAGACGCAGGCGCACCTCGAGCTGAACCCGCACCTGGTGAGCGCCGCCTCCTCCTCCAACCTCATCACGCCCGAGCTCTGGCTCAAGAACTGCAAGAGTCGGTCCGCCTCGCCCGCCTCCGAACGGTCCGGATCCCCCAACCCCGACACCGCCAAACAAACAACGCAAGACAAGACAGAAACCCCCAAAACGCAAAAGTCCCCCCTCCCCCTCATCACTATCGCTCCCACGGCCAAACTAATGAAACAAAAACGTACATCCGAGGAAGACGCACCTGTGCACAAATCTCCGGAAGCGAAGAAGGATACGAAAAACAAAATGAATCTGAGGAAACGGCGGACGTCGAAGTGTTCGTCGACGGTGACGTCGCAGACGGTGAGACAGCGGACGGCGACTCCCAAGGCCCAGGACCTGCGGCTGTGCAGCCCGGCGGGGGGCTCGCCGCCCGCGCCCGGCCCCGCGCCGCCCTCGCCCCCGCACGCCGGGCCCGCGCCCCCATACCCCAGCCCCATGTTCGGGATGCCTCCTCCAATGTACGTAGATAACCACCCGCACATGAATGATCTCCGCCACCCCGCCATGTTCCCCCCGCGGATGGGGTTCATGCCCCGCCCCGGTATGCAGTTACCCCAGGAGAGGCTGCGTCTCCCTCCTCCGACCGGGTTCCCCCAGCCGTTCGGTCAGGGTCCACCGGTGACCGTGCTAGTCCCTTACCCGGTCATCCTTCCCTTACCGATTCCCATCCCGATCCCGATGCCGCTGACCGCCTTCATGCAGGCGCACCGATCGACCAAAGTCAAACAGGAAGCGAAGAGCGACGACACGGATGTGCCGTTAGACTTTACGATGAACGGCCACAGGAGAGAGGAACCGGTTGAGGAGCCGAGTGCTGCGAGCGCGGAGGTGGAGGATAGTATAGCGGAGAGTATGGCGGCCGAACACAGTGACGTGAACGAGAGAGTGGAAGAGGAAAGACAAGAGGAAGACACTACTGAGACAGTGAACCCCGAGCAGACGCTACCCAAATTCAAAATAACGAGATTGGGCAACAAGATGGCCAAAATCGTAGCCAAAGCGAGAGATTCCGAGTCAACGCGACCTCTCAGAAAACGACGAAGACTCGTCGACGCCGCCGACGACGACGCTCTTATTCCCAAAACACGGAAAATAGTTCAAGTTTAAACCGAGCAGTACCTATAAAGTCGTTTGCACACTTGTGTATAAACATATCATGTTATCACAAAACCATGATAATCCGAACACAGTTCTTTTTCATAATCTTTCAGATTGCTAGTCCTAGTTTTAAGAGTTAATTAACTTGTAAATTATATAATATTAATTAACTTACTTTATAATAGGATGCACTGTAAATGTGATATTAGTATTTTATTCAATGTACTTATTTCAAAAGAAAAAGTAATTATGAACCTATTTATGTTTTTCATTTCATCATACTATAGTTGTATTAAATGCGCAATTGACAGATAATAATGATACATATCGAATTTGATACGAGCAGATTGGTAAACAAAAGATTTTTATCTGATAACTGAAACCTGCTGTAAAAACAAAACAAATGTGTGTTCATGACTCAGGTGTGAATTATAATATGATAATGACAAAAACAACATCAAAAATTCAAGGCTTTTAATGAATCCACTTTGAAAATTATTGCTAAAAAACTTTTGGAAAATATTAATTGCTATATTCAACATTTCTTTACTTATAAACTAAATAGCTCGGCCGCAAGTGAATATCGACCATATTCAACAAAGTTTGTACAATATTATGAGATCCAATTAATAATTTAAAATATTGCATTCTATAAAAATACTCCTTTTAAATTTTAAAGCATTATTGACTCAACATTAATAAACAAAGGTAATTAATTATGGCAATAGATCAGTACGATTGGAGAGGTTCACTACAGTCTGCTCTATTCTATGTCTATGGTAGTAATAAAAGCTTCATGGTTTGTTGTTGTATAAGTCCCACAGCGTTATAGCACCGTCTAGCCCCCCAGCTGCCATAATGTTAGCCTTCCACAGAGACACTTTCTCCGAGGAGTAAGCTACGTCTTGTATTGCCTGTTTATGTTCAGTAAGTACTACCAGGGGGCGTAGAGAAAACCATGAGAAAATACGAATATGTCCATCCCATCCACCTGAAGTGAACACTTTGCCATCCACACGAGATCTCACTCTGTTGATTCCAGGGTTCTTAATGGTGATATCCACCTTGTGGGCCAAGCTTAAGTCTTTTCTCCCTATATTAAATATCTGTATCACATCTGAAGTGTTCCCGATAATGCCCCTCTGTTGTTCCAGATGGTAGTCCACAGACATGGGACACTCCTTTGTTTTCAGTGTACTAATACATTGACTAGTATTGAGATCCCAGAGCAGGAGCCAACCTCCTTCGTAGCCCGCCAACAGGCAGGGCCTGTCACAGGGGAACTCAATGTACTTCATGCACATCGGCTCCCCCAGTTTCATATCACCATCGGGCTCCAAAGATCCCACTTTCTCCCCACTATAATTATAGATATTGATCTTCGATTCGTTTTCAGGTACATAAAGTGTTTCGAGTTTTGTGTTGGTCTCAAACCTACAGAAGCCGGGATAGTCTGTCTCAATCACAGCATCTTCTACGTAGCCGCTGTTTGTCAGCTCAAATATTTTGTACTTTCCACCTTTCTCTTGTGTGATGAGCCGGTCGTCTGTATGAATGAGGTGTAGGATGGGTGCTGTGCCAACTTGAATTTTCTGCTGTACTCGGTTTGTCTAAAAAAACATGTTTATTTTCGTCAATGGCTTGGTAAGTGGGTATAACTATAAAGATCAACATTTAACGTAGTTAATAATCAAATAAATAGCACAACTTTATCTATTATGACACGGCCGATCGGGCGGACCAGCCAATTTTTTCTAGGTCACAAAATGAGGGTAAACAGTAAACAAAGCTGCGCAAATATATTCGATTTTATAACGCACAAGACACCAATGTACGTCTCATTTTTTACGCATTAATGTATGGTAAACTAGATCCTTGGAATAACATGAACTCACCTGAAGGTTGTATGCATAAACGTAACCGTTTTTAGAACCGGCCAGTAACCTCTCGAGACCTCCCGGCAAAAAGCTAAAAGCCAACGAATAAACTGGTACGTTGTCTACATTCCTGATAGTGTAAACTGGGTCCGGTGGTAGAAGTGCCATCCCTGGTAAAGCTTGAACCAAAATATCACGATAAAATTGAAAATAAATTTAATAATCAAAATAATTAAGCCATCAGAAACTCAACCAAACTACGCACAACACAAAACTGACAAATTAAAAACAAAAACCTGAAATGACGAGTCTGACAGTCAAACAAATGCCTGACAGTAAAGGATCTAAAACACTTGACATTAACAGTAATGATTATTTGCCATGTTGCCATCAAAGTCAAGTAAACCTAGTTTATAAACTTTTTTTTTACTGATTTTCTCCAATATGCTTTAATGATTTTCCCTATGCCTCCCTGCAGGAACAGCAATTTACGGAATAATACGATTTGCTATATAATTGATTTTCCCTCATTTTTCAGTCGTCAAATGTTAATATAACCTGTGGTTTGTTATCCTGACATAATCCTGACTGCTACAATACAATACTGTCACAGTCACTGTCACTGTAACAACCAAGCAGCAGCAATTCTGACACTCGCTCGCTCTTTCTCTCTCAGTCATGTTCACTGCATCAGTTTTATAACACAGTAGTGAAATCGTGTTTTACATTTCTATAAATTTTGAATGAAAATCATTCAATTTTATATAATAATGGGTGCCATATGTAAACTAAGAAGATTAATTTAATCGGCGAAATCACAAATGGCTGGGGAATTGCTCCTAAAAACGAGCAAACACTCGAAGTATATATCGTATAGACAAATCTTGTATCATAGGTTTTTCTTGAGCTTGCTCTTGTTTATAGTGATATCTTTAGTGTTTACTATTATATTTAATGTGTTTTCTGGGAGTTCCAAGCGGACGGATGTTTTTAAACCTGTGAGTTTGGATAGAAGTAGTGGTGTTGTGAAAATAAACAGTGATTCATTGGTGTCTGAGGCGCGAGTAACGAATTGTACATATTGGGAATGCTTCGATGTGTACAGGTGCGGGAGAGGAGGACACAACAAAATTACTATTTACATTTATCCATTGAAGTATTATCAGACTGAGAATGGGAATTCTATATCAGAGTTTTCTAGAGAATTTTTTATAATATTAGATACAATAAAACGTAGTAAGTACTATACGCCGAACCCGGAGGAGGCGTGTTTGCTGGTGCCCTCCATAGACACGCTCAACCAAAATAGTTTTTCTACTGAATATGTTTCAAGAGCGCTCCATACCCTTGAACAGTGAGTAAACATTTTTATTTTACACTATACGGAGTTATTAGTTCTAATTACAACTTTGTTTAATGTTTTAATTTCCATACTGTATAATTAATATTCTAATAATAGGAATTCTTATTATTTGTTGCACTTATAATATTTCCTCTTAAACCTAGGTACCTAAAGATTTTATTTTTCTCATAATATAAACAAACAATTAATAACCAAACAATAAAAATATGAGTAACATAATTAATAACCAAAGATAAATGTCCTTTGATTGGCAAACATTAATAATTGAATACTGTCTGATAATAATTTAATGACATTTATTTACTTAATAAATATATTAAATGTTTATTACTTAGAAGTTGGTAAATAAATTTTATAAAGTTGACGAAACTTTATTATGTAACTATGTATTTTTTTTTACAAACAAAAAAAATATTAATAAAATGGATGATGTGGGATGAAAAAAATAATAATAATAATGTAGTCTGTAAGTAGTCAATTGATTTTAAATGCATTTTAATGTACTCTTTGTTTAACAACGACAATATATTATATTATATATATTTATTTCAATTATAACGGACAATATCCAACTTCAAATAATACAAACAACTTCTGCTTGAATGATAAAAACAAACTGAACCCAGATTTTTTTACACTATAAATGTATTACATATTATTTGTGGGTCAGATTCTTTAACCTATGTCACAGTTAATAAAATACTTTTAAATTTAGGATAAATCAATAATTTAATTTTTTTACATACTTACTGAAAAAAAAACTGTAAATACCTAGTACATACATGTATGTATTATATAAAGTTGTTCAATAACAAATTCCAATTTAACATTTGAGATTTAACAATTGGGGTCTATAACCCTTGATAGCTCAATAGGTTTTATTACTCCGGTTTTATTAATTAGCTTGAGTATGGGTTTCCAGCTAAGATTGTTTATACAATAAAGTTTTTACTATAATAATATACCTACGTAAATGTACCCAAACATATCCAACTAATTACCTAACCTAACTAACAAACAGATCCCAGAATATAACAAGTGTCCATATCAACAGCTGGAACCATGGTGAGAACCACCTCATCTTCAACATGTTGCCCGGGGCGGCGCCCAATTACAACACGGTCGTCGACCTGCACACCGGCAAGGCGCTCATCGCCGGCGCCGGCTTCAACACCTGGACCTTCCGATACAACTTCGACATCTCCATACCCGTCCACAGCGAGACAGCCACCAAAATTGACGCCTCACAGCCCAAACACAAGTCTTACATGATTATATCTACCCAATTAAACATTCCACACTCATACCTGGAAGAGCTGCAGAACATTGCGTCTTCTTCCAACGACTTATTACTATTAGGGAGATGCAAGACTGAATTAGATCATACGAAGCGATGCGAGTACACCACCGGCAGAGAGTTCGACTATCCTGACGTATTGAAGGAGGGCATGTTCTGCGTGGTGGCGAGGAGCGCGCGCCTCACGCAGGCCATGCTCCTGGACGTTATTGCGTCCCAGTGCATACCCATAGTGATCGCGGACTCCGTCGTCATGCCGTTCAACTCGCACGTAGACTGGAACAAAATCGCGATATTTATACCAGAGAGTAATATTAAGAATTTACTAAAAATAGTACATTCGGTTAGTAAGGAGAGGCGCGGCGAACTGTACTGGCAGCTGAGGTGGGCTTACGATAGTTACTTCTCGAGTATTGAGAAGATTACGATGACCACGCTAGAGATCATTAATGAGAGATTGTTCCCGTTGGCCGGTAGGATGTATGAAGACTGGAACCTGCCTGTACATTTGGTAAGATAATATTTAGTTATTCATACGTAGTTAAAATATATCACGGAATATTATTGCTTAACTGTTTCTGTTGCCAAATCGATACTAATATTTCGATATTCAACACATTCATTTACAATATATATAAAAATGATACCCGTTTTCCTTGGTCACGGCATCACGCGTGAATGGCTGGACCGATTTCACTAATTATTTTTTTGTTGTATTTGTTATTGTCAGGAGAAGGTTCTTATGTAAAAAAATCTGGAAATACAAACGGGAAGCTTGGACCCGTGCGAAGCCGGGGCGGGCCACTAGTTTACAATATTCCCTATCAACAATTTAATCGCGTTTCTTCTTATTCTAACTCCGCGACTAGTTTCCTTACCGGTTCGTTCCCGATATAGGTAATCTGATGGCGGTAAACATGTATTACCTGATAATGTACAATCCCTTATCAGTAACGTGAGGTCTAAGCAGGTTAACGGCCCATATTGGTATTACGCATGGTGCGATAATTTTGCGTGAGGTAATAGCATTTTAAATGTGTACCCAATCTATAAGGAAAATGTGTGAGTTACTATTTTTATCGGTACCTTTACCTATGTTAAATTTAAAACGAAGTATTTTTATATATTTTTTTAAAAGTTTATATAGATGGACGCATATTATATCCATTGTTTACATATTTTACAGGTCTTATTTCGCGTATAATTATTTACTTTCTTAAAATTACCTCGATGTACTCGTATCGCATAGTAGATCCACCTACAGCGGGGCGAGCCCAAGTAACAAGCGATTAGAGCTACACAGATCCTCCTAACAATAAACAAACAAGACGATTGTTTTTTTTACTATTTTACACGGGGCTTAACGTGAAAAACGTAAAAATGGAACGGCAAAAATGAGTTCAAAATGTTATAGCTTAATTGTTATTCAATACTATCAGCGCCCCGCGGTTTTACCCGCGTAGTACCCGCTCCCGTGAGAATGCGTAGCTCGTAGTATCATACAATCTCGGCACAATTCACCACCGTGTGTTCAAAAATTAAGTAACAGCGCCATCTATTGGTAGGATTTGTGACTACAAAAACTAACAATAAAATATACGATTACTTATACACAATCCCATGGGAATTTCGGGATAAAAAGTATCCTATGTGTTATTCCTAGTTATAAGGAACATCAAATACAAAATACATACAAAATCGATATTAGTAGTTTTTGCGTGAAAGTGGAACAAATAACTAAACTCACAAACATACAAACATACAAACTTTCGCATTTATAATATTAGTAGTATTAGTAGGATTCTCATACATCTCTTACACCCCCAGTACGGCCTAGTAAACCCGCTGTTCCTGCCGGTGACAGCGCCCAAAGCCCCCGGGTTCACCGCGGTCATCCTCACGTACGACCGCGTCGAGAGCCTCTTCACGCTCGTCACCAAGCTCGTCAAGACCCCCAGCCTCGCCAAGATACTGGTCGTCTGGAATAACCAGAAGAAACCGCCGCCTCCATGTAAGTATTACGTATTTTCTTTAATTCTGTATGGGTGTTATCTTCCTTAATTTCTTTATAGGGACTATCAGCGTGCCTCATGTTTCACTCGCGTAGTTCCTAGTACGCATAGGTAGAATAGCTAAGTTGTCTTCTTTAATTTCGTTATAGGTTAGACTAGCCGTATCCCGCAGTCTCATTCACGTAGTTACTAGATAAGTTTCATTTTAGGTTGTGTTATCGCTCTCCATCAGGCATGTTATGTGACTGTTCAAGTGCAAGTTTTAACGTCTAAAGTAAAAAAAAAACGTCATGATATGTAGAATGAAAAGAAATAATGTGGCCTTCTAATGGTAAAAGAATTTTCGAAATCGGAATCAAAGATCCAGAGATACAACCTCTCAAACTTTATCTCGTAAAAAATAAAAGTTTCTCTTACAAAAAAACAGCAATGCGTACACCGTAAATAAGATAGTATACGAGTATATTCAATACGAAGTTTGTCAATGTAACTAAAAAATTCACAAGTTGAAAACAGAAGTTTTCAATATTTATTAGCCGGTCGTCTCTGGTCCTCAGTACAAGTAAACACGACGCAAAACTTAGACGGCAAAGCAAAAAGTTTCATGAATTTTTTAATTTTATATGTTGATACAATACATAACATTCCATTGTTACGAACAAATACGAAAGTTGTCTGTCTGTTCTTCGTTGATATGGGTATACCTTGTTGCGTGGAATGATCGGACTTAAATTCCCTTGCAAGGTACAATATTTGTGTGATCCACAAATTTGGTACAATAGGTACAATATTTGTCTTCATATGTGTGTGTTCGTAGTTTCTGATAGACCCTAGACAGAGTTAAAAATAAAAACCTTAGGTTGACCTTCGCCTTCAATCAGTTTATCTATGAAGAAAACTGCATCAAAATCAATTGCATAGTTGTAAAGATCGAACCGAGACAGACAGTGGGAAGCGTTTTATACAAAGAATGTAGAGATATGCGCATATTTTCACAATTAAATCAAATGAGATGGTCAACATAGTGAATTAACGCATTTGCGTAAACAAGCTCACTGAGCACGCATACTCCGACAAACGCTGATTACCGAATTACTTTCTTTAATTTTCTTCGTATAATTTTACGTAAAAAATTTCTATCTTTCATCTTAATTTTTTCGTCTCTCGCGTAACATTAAAAATTCTCGTAGTAGCGGTCCCAAAAGTAACAGAAATATAACGTAACGAATTCGCTTGTTGATTAAATATTTAAATGAAACGCCCGCGGGTTTGCTCGCACTAAAAACCGCGTTTGTGCCACAACTGAAATTCAATTATCTGTGCAATTCACATATAAAGTGCTGTTGGATGTGGTGTTTATCATTTTTACCGGCTCGGGACGCTGGCACCGCTATTAAATATGAACCATTTTTTGTTATACACCCATCTATATATTATTTTAACGGACAGATATTCCTTTATATACAAGCGAAACCTTTCCACGAAATGTTATTTTTTCCTAACCTTTTGTGCGATTGCAAAAAAAATATTTTTTCTTCCATTTTTTGTCGATTTAGTGGAAAATTCTTCACTCTCATTGGGTTTTATTTTATTGTATGTTTTCATCATAGTAATGGACTTTTTCTTTGGCTATGAGTCGTACGATAATATTTATTGTATATTATAGAAATCATAGTAATATTGATGTTAATGTGTGTTTGTCCTTCACGACAAGATAGGGCGGTGGAAAGGTATACTCATAATTGTATGTAAGGTTAGATAGATACTTATATATATACTTTTATACTAAATGATCTCAAAACACCTAATAGAAAATTTAGACCTGAGCTATGTAAATGTAGTAAACATGAGTTGATCAACCTAGGGTCCTTAATTATAACCTAAAAGGTCTATAGACATTATATTACAGCGTTCAGAATATGTTATTGTTTAAAATTAGAATATTTTATATGAACAAAGGATCTCCGAAACCAAAAAGCCGAATATTTTGTTTAAATAAGTCTCCTTTTATTATTTGAAATAACAAAAAAGTTTTTTTACTGTGTTATCTCTAGGGAATAAATCTTTTTTTTACATCGTAATAAAAACTAAAGATAATCAAGTGACCCCTGTCTACACGAAACTTGGGTATACTTTGTAGTCGAAAGTATATTCACCTCTCTTCAGTAACTGTTTAGTAATCTACGTCACTTACGTAGTAACTGTTTAGTAATCTGTGTCTCTAAGGGGTGACTTTGTACGGTGAATTATATGAAATTAATTTCGTAATAGTACTCACATTTGATTGATGTGCGTGACTTAAAATGTGCTTTAAATTATATGTAATTAGAGCACATATTAGAGTTGCTTTAGGGTTTCTCAGCTCAAAAGGATAGACTTTTGTTAGGGTTTATTAACTTAGGTAAGACAGACCTTTATAATATCACTCTATTGTTCGTCTGTCTAGTCTTGATGTTTAACTTAAGAAAGCGAGATATCATATCACATATTATATTGTGTGGATCCTTAGAAAGCTTGCAAGTCCTACATTAAATTAATAATACTGTTTTTTTTACTATTTATTAAAGGATATTTTATAATGGCAACCAGTTCCGGATTAACCCTTAATCAAATTAAGCAATTGCCTAGGGCACCACGTCTTTCACCAGAAAACACCAGAAGAAGCACAAACTTCTTAGTTGACATAATGATAGGGGGGAGGCCAGGGCCGTAGCTATGCTTGAATATACAACCTTGTTGAACATAGCCATAGCGAGGAGTGTTAGCTGACCTTTTTTTCGTAGTCAAATTCTACTCTAGCTACAGCCCTGGGGAGCCCGAAGGCTTGGTTTGCTTAGGGCATCATGTAGTCTTAAGCCGTCACTGATGGCAACAAGATGAATACGATACTACACTTACGAGTATTGTCTTTATAAAAAAAAAGAAATTAACATTCTGGCCGCATCTGGCGCTTCTATTGTTTTGTTGTAGTCTTTGGATACTGTGAAATATATTATTAAACACATTAAAAAACGAATTCTCGGTTTTATGATTATCTATAGCCTTATTAGATTACTAATATTATGAATATTTGTGTATGAATGAGCGTGTGCGTAGTTTCTGGTACCCTAGATACAAGTTTCGAACTTAGTTAGGGATCAGTTGCTATAATGAGATGATGTAGTGAATGATTATGATTATAATAAATCTATAGGGTTGTAGTTTTCCTGTAAAATGCACCACAAAAATGTATAAATTATTTTGAAGAGGTTTTTTGTTTGTAATAAGGTAATTTTTGTAATAAAAAGGCTAAGTACTCAATCTACGTCTAATTTTCTAGGTTATATCCGAAAATGATTGTTTTAGTAGTTTCTGAGATTTCTTTCTATACAAAGATAATCAATCATTCTACTATCTTAATGTATCAACTGACATTATATGTCCCTACCTTAAACTACGCGTATTACCACCCCCTGACCGAGTTTAATTTGTTGAGGTCTATTACATTTAAGTACTTATATACTTGTATAAGAATATTATTGTGGAAAATCATAATTTGTTCTATAGTTAAGTATGGTTTTCATAGATAATTATTAAAATTTTATTTGAAAATGGAAAAATCGTAGTCAATTTCGAACTTTCACTAGCAATCCCTCTAAATCCCGCAAAACATCGTTTTTTTATAATAATACATGTGTATTTAATTTATTCTTCTTTTCTTTTCTTTCGGTCTGGGTGTGTGTGCGTTGTTTCTGATACCGTACAAGTTTCGAACTTAGGGGTCAGTTACTATAATGAGATGATGTAGTGAATGATTATGTTATTTTATTATGTTATATTTCGAATTCACTGTATCTTTAAAATAATTATCGTAATTATTAATGTAATTACTTTGATATAAGTATGTTTTCTTGAATACAAATAAGGGATTCATTTCGCGTTTCACGAAATCGTATCGCATTGAGAATTCGCATCGCGTTCGTAGTGGTACAGTTTTATGTTCTATCTTTCTTGCTATACGATTCTAAGATTTATTTTGCTTTTAGTTTTGTATAGAATATATTATAAAGTTAGATGTATATGTACAGGGTGGATTTATCATGTGAACTCTACATAGTATCAGCTTTGGTAGACCAAAGCTCATACTATGTAGAATATCGGTATAGGGTATAGGATCAAAGAAAATTACTGGAAAAAAGTCTCGAAGTCGATTTTGATACTAATGATGTTTCATTGGGTTTTTGGAAATTTGGTACTCAGTATATAGGTATAACCACAATTCATCATCATCATCATCACCAGCCTGTTTACGTCCACTGCTGGACATAGGCCTCTCCTAACTCGCGCCAATGTGCCCTGTCGGCGGCACGTCGCATCCACTCTCTAACCACAATTAATTGACGTAAATTTTGACCTTTTTATACTGAACTGTATTTCATTACTTAATTCGCTTATAAAACCTTGTGCATGGTTACCTGCCGGGCTAGCATGACTTTGAAAACGCGATAGATATAGCGATTTATCGACATCCAACTGTCAAAATATAATAAATACTGCCGCCATATTAATTTTTTTCATATCGTAGCACGCCATAATTCATTTGGTCATGCTCGCGCAATCGATATTATATCGTGGTGTCAATATATTTTATCACGCACAGTCATGCTAGGGGGGCTGGTCTAAACCAGCTGAATGACAAGTTATGTGCCGACACATCTCGCCACAGATTTCACCGTCCATTCTATCTTTCATCTAGTCTGGTTTACCGAGTCGCTCGGTGATGCCAAATGCGGGATTTACTCCCCGAATTTATGGGGAACAAATTGATAGAGATTTTAGGGAGTATTTTTGAGGAAATTGATTCTCTTTAACTAAGCCTGTTCGTGAAGAGATTCAGCCAGCGGGACTGGCAAGTAAATTACTTAAATTGTATATTGAAATCACATTTCGCAATGTTTTATAATTAACTAATAATTTATAGCACAATGAACTTTGTTCTTTGTTAGCGAGTTATAGTTTGACGTTGAATTTAGTGATTCATAAAAGTATTTTAAGGAAAAGTTTTAGATATGTACTGTCGCACATGGCTCCTACAGCTCAATTTTAGGCTCAGCGCAGTGCGTTTAGATATTGATTAAGTACCCTATCCAATATACGAGTAAGTACCAAACATTTCATACGAAATCCTTCACATTAACTAGGTATATTGTTTTTCGTGAAATTGTCAAGGTCCGACCGAAATTAAAATACGAAATACGAGAGTTCAGTCGTCCGTACGATTTACATTTAATTAAATGTCTGTCACGGTTATCAAATGGTCTGATTCATATGAAAATCGTGTTTTAATTATTGTCCCTCGCGCGTTTTATTTGTACACGCGACTCGAGGCGGGAGTGTGTCTATCATTCCGGCGTATTTATTTTTTGACTTGCGGTTTTCACTGGTTTTAATTTGGGAAATATGTATTTTATTTGCTTGTTTATATTGCGTTAAATTTTAATGTGTGTGGAAATTATACTTATATTTTATGTGAAAGTTTGCTTTGACTTTGTAGATGGATGAATGATTGTTAGTCCGTCATTCTAAAAATACTGAATTACTTCGTATTTATCTTTGAATTTTTACTTTTGATTTGGTAGAGACCTTTGTCCAACACGGAGACGATACCGGCTAAATAAAAATACGTATTCCTACAGAATAAACGTTCCCGCGGCTAATATTAAAAAGCATTGTTAGTAATTAGATAATGGATGCCTGATAAACAGGGGCCATGTATTCACGGCGTATTCAAAGGGCATCGCGTTAAAATTATCCCGACCTTTGTTAAGTTATTTTTGAAGAACAAGAAAAACCTTTTCAGAGTTAATTAAATTCGCTGCGGTGTGTTTTTGTTCTTGAAATCTATACTTAAATCTATTCTTAGCAGGCTCTGTGGGCAGGCCAGATTCGGCTTTTCACGAATTCAATTTTCCTGTAGATTTTCCAAAAATATTTGTTGAGATGTCGACTTACGAAGAGCAATAGATTTTTTTATAAATGTTCGTCGCAGTTTTCCATCGCTGTTCGTGTTTTTCTTCCGGAGGGATTTCGGGCTAAAAATTGTTCTATATATCATTAATTTTAAGTTACATCTGTATGTAACTTCTTCTATCATCCAATAGTTTTCGTGTTACGCGTATATAACGATCCAAAAAAGCTGAAACATAATAATTATGTTTTTGTGTCTGTTGCTCTAATAATAACCATCTAGTAATCGGTCTCTAACAATTCAATCATCATAGGTAAGTATGTATACGGGTATAAGTAATTAAGACTAAGAGATGTTATGTATAACTAATTATACCTACCTGAATATAATGGTACGGGTAAACAAGCACAACTGTATCTAAATATTTACCTATTTGATGTACTAACCCTATCAATACCCATTTGTTCGCCTAACATCGAATACGGCGAACAACAAATTGACTACACACAACAACTAACTATATAAACAACATTATATACACTAACAACGTTTGCAAATTAAATCTTATTTGCATAATAACAGGGCACGTTTTCGCGTGATGTTTCCCTAATATGTTTTGGTCCACAGGTGTCACGGGAATTAAGATTGTATGTCAATTGAATTAGGGACCAATTTGTAGCGCGCTTGTTCGCCGGGAGGGTTTTCAATTTATGAGTTGCAATGTTGTACAAAGAGAGAAAACGATAGTTTTTTTGAAGAGGGTTTGTTTTGTGGTCGCTGTTTGTTTGTTTTGATGAGATATTTTTTTATTACGGCTTTGGGAGTTGGACCGTTTTCAGGGGAATTTTGTTGGACTGTTTCTATTGGGTCAATTTCAATGAGAGTATTAAGTTAGTATCAATCTGTATGATTTATTCCACTTCGCAATGCAAATGTTGTCTCTCATTAATGATATTACTATAATAAAGAGGAATAGCCTATTCCAAATAAGTACCTAGTCACCACGGTTGCCTAAAGCGTATTGGTTATCTTCGTTCTTAAACTCGAGACATAATTATAAAAAAAAAATATACGCATCGCTCGATTTGAAAATCGAACATAGGAACGCAGTTAGATGCACATGGTGTTAGAATGCCTCAGTAAAGAACTAAAGAAATTAAGAAAAAAAGTAAAGAAATCTCTATACAAGAGTTTAACTACTAACCACTAAATAATTCACACGCTGCTTTGTATTTAGAAATAAAGGCTATCCTCAGTCCAATTATCAAGCTGCACACAAACTCGGTATCGATTCCTAATCCATACTTTAGTGGTTTTTGGCGCGTAAATAGAACTTAGCTCACTTACTTACTTCGAACTATTTGGACGTCTGTGTATTACGAGGAACTATTGCGACCTGTACGATTTTCACAATCCGATGTTGTATGAAAATACAGAAGATTGGCTTGTAAACTCGACTCGTAAACTCTTGTAACTCGTCTGTCTTTACTCGGATCTCGGCTGATGTAATTCCGAATCGGTGGTAAATTCATTGACGTTCGTAAGTGCCTCATTGAGCTCATAACCACAGTATAATAATAAGTACTAGCGTAACTTAATACTTAAATGATTTTTGAATTTGGATCAGCGCGGCACAGTTGAGGGTAGACCTCCTTGAAAATCTACAAGTTAATATGTAAAAAGATGGGTACTATATTAAATATGTTCGTACGTGCGTAGCGTGACGCTGTCGCGAGCGCGTCTCACTCATCCTCTCGATGAAGGCCACTATATGTGGCTGAAACTAGTCGAGGGATTTGACTTAAATTGGTAGATATAAATAAACCTAGATATATATAACCTAAACTCATAAGTACCTCACTGAGGCCATAACTGAATAAATTATTTTTAACTTTTTGACTTTTGAACCCCGTATAAAATTAAATATGTTGACCGAAAAAAACGGTCAAAAATACAGAAAAAAATGGGATGGCAAATTACGTGTAGTGCACAA
The DNA here is from genome assembly GCA_958496195.1 of Timandra comae. Taxonomy (NCBI): domain Eukaryota; kingdom Metazoa; phylum Arthropoda; class Insecta; order Lepidoptera; family Geometridae; genus Timandra; species Timandra comae. Next base: position 10,558,818 of record OY292364.1, on the reverse strand, counting down.
ACGCCTTTGAGCAAAATCCTCGCAACTAAGCCAGTATATACATTTGTACCAAAATAAATATATATAAAAAAGGAAAATAGATGTTAGGTAAATATGTGTAGCTTTAGCTTATGTTAGGATCCTTGATCCGAGTAAAGCCAACACGTTCAAGATAAAAGCGTCACTTTGGATATCCTAGGCCTCCGTACGTTCATAAGTCCACGATGTTTATGTGAATGATATTATTTTATTGTTTCTCTTTTTGGCAACATTCGTGTACTAATAAGAACAGTAATTACTTTAGCTAAGCCAAGATTTGTGTAACCAATCACTCTTTCCTCTTATGTTCCTTAAATCTGCACTAATATTATAAATAGAAAAGATTTGTTTGTAACGAATAGGCTCCGAATCTACTGGACCGATTTCAAAAAATCATTCACTAATGGAAAGCTTATTTATCAGTGCGTGACATAGGCTATATTTTATCCCCGTATTCCCATGGAAACGGGAACTATGCGGGTGAAACCGCGGGGCGCTGCTATAATAAATAATCATTGTAACTACTTATACTACTTCTATCATCTTATTATCGTATCCCAACCCTAATAAGTACTATTTACAGTTTCTAAGATATAATATTATAAACTACAAGTTAAGTTAGACTGTACACTGTTTAGTAGACATAGACAGAAATAAACATTTGTTGTTCACACAAATATGTCGCACGGAAGTCGAAACCGCAACACTGTATTTGGTAGTTCAGCATCGTAACCACTATGCTATTTGGGTCGCAGAAGTATACTAGGGTTGTTAGTGTCGTCAAAAGTCTAACAGTTTCAGTGAAAGGTTATAAAAAGAATTGCCCTCTGCGTTGTAAAAGTCTAATAGCAGTCGCTTCACGTAAAATTCTGACATTCCGCCAAATCTGGTTACAAATGTAAAGCCCCTATTGGACATAGGACTCTAAGGTTTGGAAGAAAAATGTTCTGAAAGTAAAATACTACTATTACTTATATTAGGAAGGAAAAATTGCTATTTTTTCTTCTTTAGTTTAGTTCTCTAGAGAACTTTGTAACTGCAGGTTTAATCTAAGCATTTTCCAGCTGAATAACGTTAGATAATAAATTTTAGAAATATTTTACTAATACATTTTTAATTTCATCAACATTAACTTTAATCTTCTCTCTGACTATACAAAGCATTAATTTATCTAGAAAGCCAAGGTTTTAAGGTGGCAATTGACGAACCAGTTTAACTGATCAGTTGAACTGGCGTCCATCCGTCAATCACCGGAGCGTTTCCAAATTTCAGTAGGGAAATTTAGTTGTTATAAAACCTTTGGAGTGACGCCACAGTTTTATGTTTCTACTGATCAGTTCAACTGACTCGTCAATCCACCTTAAAACCTTGACTTTCAATATAAATTTATGCTTTATATTGACAGGGAGAGTATTAAAGTAAATGAATTTAAAAATGCATTAGTAAAATATTTCTTAAATGTCTTAAATCATGTAACATTAAATAAGCTGCACAATGTTGAGGGAGTTTTACAAAAGCAATCAAACTAAAAAGAACATTTTATTTATGCCACAGTAGTCTTATCAGATCGTAGTAAAATGTTTTTAATGTAAATATTGTTTGCAGTTTTTATGGTGCTTAATTGTTTGTTAGCATAAACTGTTTTATATTATCTTTTGTAGTAATTATGGTAAATGTAAAGTTGCTGATTTTCTTGTACAAATGTAAAATACAAATAAAAGCTTTTTCAAAAAGCTTAACTTATACCGTGGTTGCTAAATATTGCAATTCCACTTTTCCGTCTTAACAGGGATTAAAAGATTATGATTTTCCATAAGCCAAATAGTAATTACTCAAGCGAATTTCAAAAGAATAGATGAAAATTTTAAATGTTTAATAATAGTAGTAAATGTTATGTTTGAATCGTCTTTTTCGTTTCTCAAAATCATTCAGTTAGGGCCTCAATGAAGCACTTATGAACGTTGAAAGAGAATCTACCACCGATTCGGTTATTAAGTACAACAGCCAAGAAGAATCGGCAAGAAACTCAGGCTATTTTTTTTAATTCAAACTACAAAATTGATCTTAAAAGTAACTTTAATTATTCTCTCCTATATAATAAGATAGATATACTTACTTCTATTTATATGACAATCTAAAATGTCTATAATTATTTTTCCATTGTTCCAGCATCAGAATGGCCCATAATAAACAAGCCGCTGAAAGTGATACGAACCAAAGCGAACAAGCTGTCGAACAGATTCTACCCTTACGATGAGATCGAGACGGAATGCCAGCTCACCATCGACGACGATATCATCATGTTGACGCCTGATGAACTTGAGTTTGGGTAAGTGGAAATTTTCAGCCTTTATATATTCAAGCAGCGCCCCGCAGATTAACTCGCGTAGTTCCCGCTTCCGTGAGAATGCGGGGAAAAAATAATATGTACTACAAACTTTCCTCTTAAGTTACTCTTTCTATTTAAGAAATCAGCATCAAAATCCGTTGTGTAGTTTTAAAGACGTAAGCATACATAGGGACAGACAGCGGGAAGCGGCTTTGTTTTATACTAGGTACTAGGTACTGATTTATAACAGCGTGCAGCGGTTGGAGCACGCGTGTCTCCTTCACACCTTCCTTTGGCCCGCGATTGTTTCTTTAAATTTATATTATGATGATTTGAACCTTTAACGTCAATTTGGTTTATCTCTGGCCAGATACAATTAACAGAATCAAAAACAAACCCGATACATCAAAATATTTCTGGACATATTATGACGATCTGTGAAATCGCATACCAATGTGTAGTAGAGCTATTGATTTATCCACATAGACTGATATACGTTAAACAAAGTAATTAAATTATCCCGTATAAACCCGGCTGGATCACTTTTAGTTTGAGGGTCGTCGGCTCGTGTTTATGTTCCTCCAGAAGTATGAAAGTACATACATATGTATAAAACTTTATAACGGCAACAGTTTTGTTGATAAGACGCTTAACCTTACAGTGATTTGAAAATTTAGCAGAGAAGAATCGTCTTAAGAATCGGTTTAAATGCCAACATTTATATCAATGCAGAGAGGAATCGCCTTAAACCTTCACATTTATAATACCGTAGCACGCCTACGTTGATTGTACCCTCTTTATCACTTTAGTAGTGGCGCCCCGCAGCTTAACCCGCAGTAACTTTTCTCCTATTGGTCGTAGCGTGATGATATATAACCTATAGCCTGCCTCGATAAATCGGCTATCTAACAATGAAAGATTTTTTCAAATCGGACCAGAATTTCCTGAGATTAGCGCCTTCAAATAAACAAACTCTTCAGCTTTATTTGTAAAGATGGAAGCTTGTGATGATGGCACCATCTTTATCACGTTACTAGCAGCGCCCCGCGGTTTTACCCCCGTAGTTCCCGTTTCCGTGGGAATACGGGAAAGAAATATCTATAAATAGCCTACAGCCTTCCTTAATAAATGGGTTATATCTAACATTGAAATATTTTTTCAAATCGGAAAAGTATTTCTTGAGATTCACGCGTTCAACAAACAAACTCTTCAGCTTTATTTGTAAAAAAGATGGAAGCTTGTGATGATGACACCCTCTTTGTCATGTTACTAGTAGCGCCCCGCGGTTTTACCCCCATAGTTCCCGTTTCCGTGGGAATACGGGGATGAAATATAACCTACAACTTCCAACACTGAAATATTTTTTCAAATCGGACCAGTAATTCTTGAGATTAACGCGTTAAAACAAACAAACTCTTTATAATATTTGTAAAGGTAAGAAGCTTGTGATGATGGCACCCTCTTTATCACGTTATTTCTGTCGGCACCAGTTGTTTGTGCCACCACAGACTACCTTTGAATTGTTAGATAAGTTTTATCGCGATGTCGATCTGATAATACTTGCACTGGAAAATGACCCAGTTTGTCATCTATGACGCGAAACTTTTCAAGTTGAACATGTTTCGACGACTTGGCGTTGAAGTGTTTGTTAGAAATATATAATGTTATACATTTTACAGGCTATAATACGAGTATAGAAATAACATTATTAAGAACAGGGCTTATAATTTAACTTATAAATGTGATATCACTTTGCCTACATAAGTACTTGAATTGTATTGGTTTGATATAGCAAAGAAAATATAACGCTTCGATTGGTCTAGTGGCGTTATGGTGCTGATTGCAAAACCTTAGGAACCACGGCGCGGGTTCAATTCCTGATTATTGCGATGTCGCAATACGATCTGTCTGATTAGCTTTTTTTAAACATGGGGCGTAATAATATAATTGTTATGTCTATTCATACATTGCGGTTTTAAGTTACAAATGTATTTCTAAACACGGCAAATTTTTCATTATAAAGAGTCTTTGCCTTGCTTTGGCTACCGACTGACATTTTAAAAGATAAACGTTTTCCTTTTCGTTCACAAGAAAAATAGAAGCGAAAAGAAAAATGTAGTAAAGTATTGTAACTGTTGTTTATTAAAACGGAGTTACCAGCTTTAGGTAAATGTTTTGTTAGGCGGCTTTTCCTATGTCACTAAGGGAACGTAATAAGTACGCACATAAAATATGTTACAACGACACATTAATGCTTGTCTGCTACCAGAGTTGAACCTGCGACCTCATATTGTAAGGAATACATCTTGTACTTTATTTATCTTGGCTTGTTTCTTAAATTAAATAGCGTACGGTGTGATGAATGGCAAGGTGCTTAGTCTAGTGGGAAACGCGAATTACATTCGTTCATACGTCGTTTCTGGTTCATACTTGAATCTTTTCTTTCCAAAAAGCCACTTACAAAGGGTTAAATATGATCTGTATGGCTAAGAAATATCTAGCTTCATTATGATGAGTAGCCTTTATCGGAGTGATTTTTAATCTCTCGATCGTTTCCGTGCTAAGGAAAGCTGTCGGTTCCGGTTGTCGTACTAACTTCGTCCTTTTATTACGGGAAGTTAGAGCTCTTTTTTAGACGTTTGTCTTTGGACCAACTGTTAAGTTGGTTTTATTCGAAACTTAGGAGTCACTAACATTATTATGATGATAGAGTGATAACTAAGTTACTTATGTAAGTACTCATTCCAATTAGACAATATTTTTATATCGTCACACATCTTGATCTTAGATAGTTAATAAACGTTATCAATGCAATCGGATTGTTAAATACTTTTATAGCTAAGTATGCAATAAAAACTAGAAAAAATCTAAAGAAAATTAACGGTCATCATTGATGTGTACTTTCTAACAAATGAATGAATGAATGAATGAACAAATTAATAGTGTATCGTTTTAAAATTATACGTGCTTAGTAATAAGAGGAATGGCGGTCTTTCGTGCGGAAATTTTCACTATTCAATATCATTATGTTAAGAATTGAGTTACTGGGATTATAGTTATGGTATTTGGTACAAATATTACGGGAATTTTGAATGGTTACTGATTTGTATTTAGTGTATTTTTTGCTGATGTGATATTTTATGGTTGAGTTTCTCAAACTTGGTTTTTTCTAAGCCATTAATAGTTTCTTCACCTTTCACCCCGACTTTATCCGTTTTATTTTTTACAATTGTTACAATTGTTTGATTGCATGTCTTGCCCATAAATTTTCCCAAATTTTTATTTGCCCCCTAACTTGTCGTAAAAATTACAAACATAATAAAAATATATCGAAGTAGGTGCAGCCTTTATCAATCGGCTTTAGACTTTCCGTACATTCGGAAATCGATTTTTGTGTAGATATACGGGAATGGATTTTTCTGAAGGCATACTGAGTAGATTATCAAAACCAATACTATTATATGAACAGAAATAACTAACATATCAACTACCAACTATTTACATGTATCACTATATCTTAGCTAAGGTCCATAAAGCACGGACTCTCCCCGGCAGCTAATTACGGTCCGGGGTGGGACGGATTTCGTCCTGTACATAAGCTCATCCATCTTGATTTCTTGATAGGTCGAATATTGACCCCCGATAAGAGACAGTTTCGGTAATCGTCTTTCTACTTAATAATATCATTGTAATTATCTTTGAGGAGATTATCTCTGGATATTAGAGCGATTTTTTTAGGAACTTATTAGTGCCTCGCAGTTTCAGCCGCATAGTTCTCGTTCCCGTGGGAATACAGGGATAAAATATAACCTATGTCACGCACAGATAAATTAGCTTTCCATTAGTGAAAGAATTTTTGAAATCGGTTCAGTAGTTTCGGAGCCGGTTCGTTACAAACAAACAAATCTTGCCTTTTTATAATATTTCTAGCGGCGCCCCGCGGTTTCACCCGCGTAGTTCCCGTTCTCGTAAGAATATGGGGATAAAAACCTTCCCACTGAATCACTCTATCTATTAAAACATCATCAAAGGCCTTTACATCTGTAACAGATGATTTAAGCAGTGTGTGGTGATATTGAGCGACATCTTCTCCGGTGACTAGTTAAACCGATGCGGGAACGAAATTAAAACAAACCGCGTCAAAATCCGTTGCGTAGTTTTAAAGATCTAAGCATACATAGGGACATAGGGACAGAGAAATCGACTTTTTTTTATGTAGTGATTAGTGTAGATAGGAAGAATAGGAAGTCATTTATGTGAGACTACAACTTATATATAATTATGTTCCTGGATAGTATTTCAAATCAATCAAGATAATTTTTCGGGAGCATGTTTTGGCCACATAACCATCAACATTCAATGGATCTTTCTTCAAGAAGCAATCTTTTAACATGAATATAAAGAACGACATACTAATAAAGTTGTAGCATGATTTAATAACTTGGACCAATTATACGAAGAAAAAATAATTATTCGAAGGTTAAGAACATATAGATAATTGGAAAATTGTCTTCTGAATAAATAAAACTATGAAGGGCATTCACTAAGGGACGTAGTTTCCGAATTCTTTTGTAACTATGCTCGTATTTATTCAATATCCTTGACCGATATATATAATTATGATTGTCAAGGAATTTACTTTGAAAGGTATCTTAAATTTTTCATTAAACTATTGTGATTGTTGGTTGAAAAGTTGATAAACATATTATAGTTAATTGATTTAAACTAGCGGTAATTGAACAAGTACTTATGTATAACTATAGCAACTATAACTTTTGAATGATAATGCATCAATATAGCCAATATTGGTTTAGTTTTACCATAATGTGTTAAATATTTAATGTTATGTTCAACCTATTTGACGACCTCGATGACAGAGTGGTCACCATGCTGAACTGCCATCCGCATGGTTGCAGGTTTGATTCCCGTGCAGGGTGATTATTTGTGTGAACCACAAATGTCGGTTGGGGTGTGTGTTTGCGTAGTTTCTGATACCCTAGATACAAGTTTCGAACCTAGTTAGGGGTCAGAATGCTTATTATTTACAGACGGTTAAAGTTATTGAGTAGTTCACCAATGATAATGTCCCTTCAAACATCACACACAACATTAAAGAGATGTCTGATCAGATAACAAACTTTGTATGGTGGAACTGGCCTTCTACTTGGACCATAGTTTAGGCACTAGTTAAAAGCAAATGTATACTAACAACTAAATCATACGACAACACAAACCAAACAGCCAAGATAATATCACAATAAACAAAATATTCGCGTCTTAATATTCAAAACAATCTGCCTTTTATGGCATTTATCGAGTAAAAGACACTCTTGGGAAATTCAACATCTTTTATGGCATAAATAGGAAAGGGCCTCAGTTTTGTTGTTGATAAAACAAAAGATGGAGAATAAATCATGTGTATCACCAGTCGACACACGTCCTAATGTATTCGTTTTAATACCTCATTTGGATACTCGCCGAGTGTAGGCGAATAGCCGCGAATATAAGTGTTACAAGTTACGAGTTCATTCGAGTGTATTCGTTGTTATTTGTTACGAATATTTACTATTCCATTATAGCTGATTGTCAGTTTTTTGGCATGGATCAAATGATTTTTCATCTGTTTTCTTGTCCGGTGTTTGCTTATTCGTTGTTGTGGTTTGTGATTGTGAAGCAAGAGGTTGTGTAAGCAGTTTATCTGCGATAGTAAAAAAAAATGCATTGTATCGTCTTCAATGTTTAAAAGATCATACATATTTACAAAATATAGACATAACATAATCATTCACTACATCATCTCATTATTGTAACTCCCACTCGGGCGAATGCAGGGATAAAATTATACTAAAACCTTCCTCTTGAATCACTCTATCTATTAAAACAAACCACATTAAAATCCGTTGCGTAGTTTTAAAGATTTAAGCATACATAGGGACAGACCGCGACAGCAACTTTGTTTTATACTATGTAGTGATAGTGATATTCGTTCAAGTATTGGCTTATTAATTATTCGTGTAGCTTGGATCCTTGGATTGTAAATGAGGCATAATGTAGCGTGATTGCCCTTCCTAATCGCCGGTACTAGACATCCGATTATAACTTATTTTTCTTCCGCCTTTTCTAATATTCTACTGTTCATTAGCAATAAGCAAGATATGTACATGATCATTCTATATTGTAGTACAATTGCCTATGATCTCACTTTTCTCAGATAATTTGTATTATACTTCGAGTGACTTTAAATTGTACATGTAACGAGGTATTATTTGAAACTTTCAATATAGGAAATCTCAGGAACTACTCCAAAAATCATTCGCTCTTAAGAAACTACGCTATAGTAACCTAAGTTTTCTACGAAATATGCCAGAAACAAGATAGTTAAAAAAAAATACGTTTTCAATTATTGAAATGAGTATGTCTCATTAAAAACTTTACCACCAACACGTTTTAATAGATTATCAGTGAGAGAGACCCTTAGCCCGGACGATACAGGGCGATATGTTATACACCCCTATTTTGAAAATATGGGACTTATTAAAATCAGAATATCTGTAGCAGTAACTGAATCCATATATCCAATAAAAATATCAAAAATGATAGTCGATTACTTATCTTTAAAAAATACAAAATAAATGTCGTATTACCAGACGGCACACTAGCTATCAAGTATTCTGTGACGGCTCGGGTCGATGACCGCGCTCAGCTGTGTATCGCAGCGTTCGGTGTAGAATAACAATAAAATTCGGCGGGATTTTTAAAATCTTTGACTTATCATAACTTTTTAAATAAAAGCAAAAGAAAAAAACTAACTTCACTATTATATTGTCACCCGTCGTTTACATTAGCTGTGAGATAAGGTATCGCAATTTCAAAATAAGGGTGTATATCCTACTAATATTATCAAGCCGAATGTTTGTGAGTAGTGTATGGATGTATGGATGTATGGATGTGTGGATGGTTGTTCCTCTTTCACGCAACACTACTGAATGGATTTTAATGACATTTGGTACAGATTTTCCTTATAACTAGGAATAACACATACATAGACTTACAACAGATACTTTTTATCCCGAAATTCCCATGAGATTGGGATTCACGCAGGTAAAACCGCGTAGCACAGCTAGTTTTTTAATAAAGCTCAAATATATCAAAACACAAAGAAAAAAGTTAGTAAAAATATACAAAGACTACATTATTTATTACTACCATATCTTAGCAGTTCATTATTTTAGGCATTTTCTTCTGGTAGATTGTCTAAAAGAAAATGAATAAATAATAAAGTTTATGGAGGCAAACGCTCTCGTGGGTGACACTCGGTTAATTCATATCCCGCGGCAATTGTTTCTGAACTTTTAATTGACAAAAAAGTACATTGTTTCGTAATACATTGACAAGTTGAAAACAAAAAATAATTTTGTAACTTTGGTTTATTTTTTTTTATATAATTCTAGCTGTGTGCCGCGTTTTGAGCTGCGTTTCTGAGTTTATAATTAATCTATCTCTTGATAAAATCTGCCTCAAATTCGCGTATATGGGACCGATAACTTAATTAAGTATTTGAATAAAAAGTAATAGTTTTTAAGTAAAAAGTATAGTTGTCATTAAAAACCCAATTCAACTAGAGCTTGAACTGTTAGTATTTAAGAACCATGTACTTATCGGACGAAAGATATATGTATTTGATTTAATTATTCTACATCGCAAACTCGCAGTGAATAATTGCCTACACAAATGAAAAACATTTAATTTCTCATTTGATAGTGACACAATGTAGACGTAAATCTGCGTAGTTTATCATAATACAACGCAATGAAAGTGACTTAATAATAGTGCTTTCAATCACGGACCCGAAACAAACAAAATAGACCTTATCACGTTGATTTAAAGTGTACACTATTACCTTAATTCTGCACGCAACTTTATCACCTGTAAAGTTGAACGATAGTAGTCTTTATTGCTCGGTGATAAAGTTTATGGATGATGATTTCATTATCACGGCCGTGGTTGTTCATTGGAACCCTCAATGTCATGTTTTGTGTGATAATCTTCAGTTTCTTCCGACGTTCTATACAAAAGAAATGTTCGCTGTTGATATAGCGTTGTCGCATTATGGTCGATACAGATTGGCTCACAGATAAAACAAGAAAATGGAAGCAAAATGTTTAATAAGCACTGCGCTGCAAATATTTTTCTATCTTTACAGCGTGAATTTCTCTTCTGATAAATTATTAAGGTAGTATCGAGACCGTATATTTATAGACTAAAACTGCGTCACTGGATTGGAGATTTAAAAATTATATTCCTGTGAAAGCGAACCATTTCATTTCAAAATCTTGCATTCAATATTTTCGGTAATAATGGTTCGAAACAGATCAAATTCTAGAGAGTAACCGTTATAGAAAATTACGAATTTTGTTGTTAAATTAACTATTAAAGTCAAGATTAAACTAACGATTACTTGTCAAAATTGTTTAATAATTTTATCCGTCATAACCCAACGTAGTTTGCTTACCCTCCCCGTGGAAGGTACCCTGCTTTCGGAATTCGCTCGTTGGGTAAATTCAACATTAATTTCGCCCGAATTCCTTACAACAACACCAGGAAAATGTATCTCGGTATTTGTAATTTCAACTCGATATTAATCGATGTTATCAATGTTAATTATTCGCAAGAGGGTAAATGATGAACCAGGATTGATTTTACCGATAAAACACTCTGAACTTCGAGTACCGATATTAATATAGATAAACGTTAGTTATTGAATTTGTAAGGAAATTAACTGATTAGTTTGAGATAGGTATTCATTATTTATACATTGTATTCGTGTATTGTAATAATGTTCGTTTACTTAGTGGCCTCATGGGAATCACATTGTTAAGTAATGTAGATAGAAGTACGGCAATTCTTGCCTCGACGGTTTAGTGGTTGTGCTTTTGCGTGCCAAATCTAAGGACCTGAAGTTCAATTTCTGGTCCGAACCATAATTATGTGTTTGTTATTTTCTAAATATGGCTCAGATTTAAAATCACTAACATTCATTAAACAGCTACAATGCTTAATGGTATCCTATTCCAATATAATCAAGCTTCTATCAAACGAAAGGTTGCGCGTTCGATTCCGATGAATTTGAGTACGCGTAGTTTCTGATACCCTAGATACAGTAGTAAACCTAGTTATGGGTTAGTTGCTATAAGATAATACAATAATTGATTTATGTTATTACTCTTATAAATCCGCGACAACCAGATAGTTTTCTTACGAAATATCAATACGAAACCATCCAAGTGTAAAGTGAAAATATTGGGCATATTTCCTTTGGAACCCGGGTATTGAATGTATTAATATTGAACAAGGCGGTGTTTGACGATATTTGGTTCGGGTTTGTGATTTATATCTCGAGTTTGTTATGTTTTCTAGATTGATTTGTGAAAGGCTATTTTGGTCAATTTTGGTAGAAGTATAGGTATTTGAATTTTTATTTAACTTATTTTTTATAATCATTCACTACATCATCTCATTATCGTAACTGACCCCTAACTAAGCTCGAAGCTTGTATCTAGGGTGTCAGAAACTACGCACACACTCATTCAAACACACACACAGACCGAGACAAACATTTGTGGTTCACACAAATATTCACCCCGCACGGGAATCGAACCCGCAAACTTACGGATGGCAGTCCGGCATGGTGCTCTCTGCCATCGAGGTCGTCAGATGTCATTATGAACAGTTTGGTTCTTTCTTTGTACATAGAAATTGTATGTTTGGTAATGCAATTTGTATGAAGATCGACCTAACATATAATAATATACGACCACTTTACAAAGCCAAGAGTGAACTACTAAGGAGGACATAATGTATTTTACGAGGAAAAGCAATTTTCCAAAAAAGTTGTCTCAAACAGAGCTACGAGTATTTCCTCAAAGTTTTTGATTCGTTTTGCATTATTAATAGAACCTATTTCCTTTTCTATTTCTATCCTTTTCTAAATTAATTTCGAGAGCAAAACACAGTTGAAATTAATCCCAAATTAAATCCGATTTCTTAAAAAATATTAATTCATTTGTCTGCAATATTTCAGTTTCGACGTATGGCGGGAGTTCCCGGATCGGATCGTTGGGTTCCCGAGTCGACTCCACCTCTGGGACAACGTCACCAACTCCTGGAAGTACCATTCGGAATGGACCAATCAGATATCTATGGTGAGTTTAAACCCACGAGCGCGTTCGACGACCACGCTGAACCTCGGCCAATGTAACGGCCAAGCGGGCCATGAATTTCCAGTCTATATTGTACTAGCTGTGCCCCGCGGTTTTACCCGCGTGGAACCTTATCCCGTGGGAATTTGGGATAAAAAGTGTTATTCCTAGGTATGAGGAACATCTGTACCAAATTTCATTAAAATACATTCAGAAGTTTTTGCGTGAAAGAGGAACAAACATCCACACATCTAAATATCCACACTCACAAACATTCGGCGTAGGATGAATGAATCTCGATGGCCGCGGCCTCTAAATGCGCGGTATTTGGTATTTAAAGTAAGAAACAAAATATGTAAGTATGTAGTCAAATCTCACTAAATATTAGTCTCGGCTAAATGGTACCCATGCAGCGTGCGTGGATACGGGAAGTCTCTGATTCAAGATAATAGGTACGAAATGATGCTAATTGACAGCTCATACAGCACACGGCTATTCATTAATGAGTTAGATTAAAAGAATATTGTATTGTTTAGTCATAAACCAACACTTTGGAGTTAGACTATGCTACTTTGTCTCAACTACGTTTAGTTTTATTTGTTACTAGCAGCGCCCCGCGGTTTCACCCGCGTAGTTCCCGTTCCCGTGGGAATTTCGGGATAAAAAGTATCCTATGTGTTATTCTGATGCATAAGCTAAATTATTGTAAAGTTTCATTAAAATCCATTCAGTAGTTTTTACGTGAAAGAGGAACAAACATCCACACATCCATACTTACAAACATTCGGCTTTATAATATTAGTAGGACTAGCAGCGCCCCGCGGTTTCACCCGCGTAGTTCCCGTTCCCGTAGGAATATGGGGATAAAATTCACTCACTCTATCTATTAAAACAAACCGCATCAAAATCCGTTGCGTAGTTTTAAAGATCTAAGCATACAGAGAAAGCGACTTTGTTTTATATTATGTAGTTATACACATACACAACCTTCCTTTTGAATCTATCTATTGCACTCAAATGTTTTGCGTAGATTGGAATTCCTTAACTTACAAACAAACAGTGGTAAGCTACTTTATTACAATATTGTGCAAAGCTACGATTATGCTAAACAATAACATCAGTTACAAAGTCAATGAAAGAAGTTCCCTACAAAGTACTGTATCACAATTCACTCGCAATAGTTTCGGCCCGTAATGGTTGTTTGTAAACATCCAACTTTAGATGTTACGGCCTTGAAATGCGAATAACGTTTACTCAATCACGGCACATTTATGATTATAGACTACTGGTACAATAAACAGACCTGTGCCCTGTTCATCAAAACTTACAAGCCTTGTATTACAAGCAATTTTCATGTAAAAAAATTCATTATTACAAATATGTGTTCATCAAAATTTCACGTGTAATTTACGAGTTACAAGTGTCATTATTTATTTCACAAGTATATTTTCACACTTGTATTCGTGATTTCGTTCATCAAAAAATCCCTTGTAAGTTACAAGTTGTAGAAAATCATGGCACAGATAGTAGGAATCTTGCACAAATCTGTCTCAGTGAGCACTACATCATTTCAGCCGGGCTAGCATGACTTCGAAAACGTGATATGGTATAGATTTATCGACATCTAACTGTCAATCTATACTTCTATACTAATATTATAAAGAAGTAAAGTTTGTGTTTGTTAAATTGTAAGGGGTAATCTCGGGATCTACTAAACCGATTTCAAAAATTCTTTCACTAATGGGAAGCTATATTATCAGCGAGTGACATAGGCTAGTTTATCCCCTGTATTCCCACGGGAATGGGAACTACGCGAGTGAAAACGCGGGGCGCTGCTAGTATATGATAAAAATACCCGCAATATTTAATTTTACCATATCATAGCACGTGATAATTAATTTGGTTATGCTCGCGAAATCGATATTTTATCGTGGTGTCGGTATTTTATCACGCGCAGTCATGCTAGGGGTATTCTGCTGCCACACAGTAGTGCATTATCATTACTGTGTTCCAGTATGAAGGACAATGTAGTCAGTGAAATTACTGAGCACACGAGACTGAAATTAATCAATATTTCATTCAAAAGACTTCCATAGTTCGTGTTTATTTAACACTGTCCATTGTATTAAACCATAGTGTAACATAACAGTGATAACTATCAATTACAAAGTAGGTCTGCAATCATATGCCCACATACACATCATACACGTGAATAATTGACTCAATTGATATAACGTAATATTTTGTACAGGTTAGGTGAAAAGTGTTATTGAAATATGTTTTATTTTATTTTATCTTTACTGTTTTCCTAAGTTAGTTTTTTGAATACCTACTTACTTAATTATGGCATCACTAACACACAGCAAATCATGATGCCTATTCCTTCTCAATATAATGCAGTTTTAGTTTTGATGTTTGATGACTGTTTTCAATATGTCAACTTGAAATATCCACTCTTTGTAGTATACCGGTTTTGCCTTCAAAAGTACCTCTATTAAAAAAAAATTACTTTATAATGCTCTCATATTTTTTATTCATTTACAGAAGTTAAAGGTTTATATTTAATCTACTTACTAACAAAATACGAACCACTGTTGCCGCTGACTGTACTATAGTTTACTATACGCCGAGAGTGTGTATTCGTTTTAATTGTAACACTCGATTGATTGTGTTTTGTGTCACTGACGCTGGTCGGCGCTGAGTAAATCAGTTTGTTTTAGATATTGATACGCAGGTTGAATAGCTCAATTATGATTTGTAATGTTGAAGCGGATAAAATTGATTTTGAAGTAATAATGTCGTTGCCATAACTAAGCCGTGCCTATAAACTTTTTGTCTTATTCACTTTTTGCCTTTTATAATGTGTTACATAAACGTATCGTTTTTGTATTTTATAGTGCCTGTGTTATACAGGGTTGCCACAACATTGAAGCATTATGGCTTTTTATGTTAAATATTTAAGAGGTATTGGTTTAACATTGTCAAAGTATTATAAAAATCCTTTTTAAACATTGAAATAAAACACTTAAACGGATTTTTGTCGTGGTTGTATTTTGTTTTACATTTTCTGACGTTTCGGATTCTGTAGTGTTCGTGTAAATCAAAGATATCAATATCCTAAACCATAGAAATAACTAATAAGCATCCTTTTAAAACAAGCATTAAGCCGCGAACCCACCGCCACGCACGCTACGCCCACGGTCCACGGCCACGCAGCTCAGCTACGTTGAGCTATAGCCGAGTCAGCCACGAATGTATTAATGACGTCATTTTCGTACGTAGCGTGAGCGTGTACTTCGGTGGGTTTGAGCCTTAACCATCTTCTGTAAACATTCAATACATTTGCAACAAACTACATTACCCATTTCAGGTGCTAACCGGCGCAGCGTTCCACCACAAGATATGGTCCTGGTACTACACGTACAAGCTTCCCGCCGACCTGCGACAATACGTGGACGACAACTTCAACTGCGAGGACATCCTGATGAACTTCCTAGTCGCTAACGTCACTGGAAATCCGCCTATTAAGGTAGGTGTTGTTTTATTGGTACAGTCAGCGTTAGATAAAGGGTACCCCCCCTTGGTAATACTCTCTTTGGTATTTTTGGTAATACCGGTTACGAAGACTGGGTCCACCAGACAGTGGACCCAGTCTTCTTTGTAGGTGACAATAATGCGATGCAAGAGACGTCGTATGTACATTGTATACACTACGATAATAAAACTTAGTCCTTATCTCTCCCAAGTTTTTTTTATTTTTCACAATAAATATTATTACCCTACTTTCCCCTTAACTTACAAGAGATCGCCCCACTAATGCATATTTGAGATACACAACAAAATGTTGGATCCCGAATATGCCTTCCTCGCTCAGGTAGCCACAATCCTCAGCAATTAACATTGTTTTGGTATAGTCTTCTGTAATGTAAGGGCCTATTTCACGACCTTCAAGTAGAGTTACTCACCAAGTAAAGTTAGTTTTGTCTGTTTCTTACTTTATATCAAGTGACAAAGACAAAACTTGTGAGTGTGTAGCTATTGGGAACTTTACTTGAAGATGGTGAAATAGGCCCTAAGTTTTAATAAAGGTTATTTTATTTCAATTGAATAACTTTTCAAAATTTTATTTTCCAATCTTTATTGTACTTTAATTTCCAGGTGACCCCCCGCAAAAAGTTCAAATGCCCCGAGTGCACGAACACGGAGATGCTGTCGGCGGAGACGGGCCACATGGTGCAGCGCTCGGCGTGCGTGGGGCGGTTCGCGGCGCGCTTCGGCCGCGTCCCGCTCAGCGCCGTCGAGTTCCGCGCCGACCCGCTGCAGTACCGCGAGAGGGCGCCGCTGGCGCCGCCCTATCCGGACCTGGGCTCCTTGTGAAGGGAAAAAGGGGTAAACTTCATACTAGGAGAAGTTTGGGGTGGTATAGGAAATAGTTACGAACCTGGCCTAACTTTGGGGTTCTGTAGGATACACTTCCAACTGTGTCCTATGTTGGTGTTCTGGTCTAGGGTATATTGCCGACTTCGCCCCACCTTTTTGGCTGTTGCCCTAACTTTGGGGCACGTTAGAAAAACTTCCGAAATTGATCCAATGTTGCGCTTTAGGAAATAATTTCCGATCCTGCCCCAAGATTAGGACGCTCTAGGAAATAGTTCCGATATGGCCTCAAATTTGGAACACGCTAAGAAAAATTGTCGACCCTGCCCCAAGTTTGGGGCAATGTGGTAACTCAAAGATGAAGAGAACTACACTAAACTTGGGGTAGTGGGCCGATGTTACCAGCATGATCCCACTCTGACTCAATCTCTGGGGCACTCTGGGATACAGTACTCTTTGATTAAAAACATATCCAAAATAGTAAGTCGTTATGTTTCAATGTAAGTTTCAGTTAATTGTCTACATAATAAATTACAGCATTGAAAAACGATAATATTAATAATAACAGCCACAGGAAATTGCAGTAAACCTAAAATATTTCTTGAAGTAACTACATATTACTTCAATTTGAAAAATAAGGGAAACTAATTGAAATGATTTGTTTGTATATCGTTCTAGATCGCAACTAAAATACGTATTAATTAAGTAAACTAATGGTAGCTAATACGGGAGTGTGTTTGTACATGTTATTGTAAAAATATTAACATTGTATCGTCTTCGCGTTTATATTAATTTGTTTTAATTTAAACGCGAATATTTATATTGATTGCTCCCTTTTATTGCTAATGAATTTCCTTTTAGACAATTAAGAGAAAATTTAAAGAGCGCAGTTATATTGAAATCACAAAAAAATCTTACTTTAAAATTTTAAATTTCGACCTATATAAGATATTGACAACAAATCTAAGAAAATATCAAGAGAGGCTTTTAAAAAAAATGTAAATATGGGTATATTTTTACAATAACATGTGCAACTTAGACGCGTGTTCAAACTATTTTGACGTAGATTGGATGTGTAAAGGGTACGTTATTGTATGCAAGTAATGTGTTTGGGACCTCTTTTATTATTTATACAAATTTTATATATTTTTATTAATAAATCTATCATTTTATTAGAGCCTTCAAAAACCCTACATTTGGTTTAACCAAAAAATATCTTATGGTCTTCTGAGTTGAGAAGGTCTGACAGCAGTCGCTACACGTAAAATACTGACATTTCGCCAAATATGGTTAAACTAAAAACTGACCCCAATTAGACATAGGATAAGGAAGCAGATTCCTAATTATTACTCTCCCTGTATAATATTTAATAATGACATCAAGTAAACATATTTCTTTGGTCTCATAAAACCAATATGGCTGCCTAAGTCGGCCATTATTATTTACTTTAAACGTCACTGTCAAGAATCAAGTCTAAAATTATATTTAAGCCTTAGATATACATATTTTTCCTATGATGCAATAAAATATCATATCATTTTTATATTAGAGGTTGTGTTTTATCGATATTAATTGGTGTGTCACGCGGTTTTGCCTGCGAATTTCGGACTAAATAATAATAACTCTTTCGGTATCCCTGATAATATTATTTCTTAAAGTTCATCAGTTGATTAACTTAACCGTATAGCGTAACAAACAAACAAACTTTCCTTTTTTATATTAACTAGGATATGTTTTGATTTTAAAGAGGATCCCAAACAATTAATTATATAAATGAATCGATAACGAAGAATGTATGGACAATAAATGATTATTGAATGAAGGCTGTAACGTTAGGATTGGGATTTCGTCCCTGTTTCCAGGGTAAATTATCATTAGTGTATGTGTAATTACTGCCAATTTCACATTTAATTATTTTTTTATTGTGAATGTGTTTTTGATAATCGCTCGAAAAAATAATTTATCGTAAACATCTACTTATAATTCAAATTATTATAATTAACGGGATATTTACCATGTATATTATTTATTTCGAGTTGCCGCTTACTTATAATACTTAGAAAAAATTGGGTTGTACAAGAAAAAAATCAGATTAATAAACTATAATTTCATATATTCAAAATGTTATTAAAGAAAAAATAACAATAGATTGATTGTCTTGACAAATTATTTGCCTTATTTAGTTTGCAGCATTAAACCAAATTTCGTTTTTAAAAGTTTATTTTTCGAGCGAATATCTATAACGTCGCCATTTTGATTTCTTTTACCCCTAATTGGCCAATTAATTATTATATTACTACCCACATTTTTATTATCATTTAATTTACAACAAAACATCAATTGAAAATGATATTTATATCAAGCGTTTTAAAGATCAATTTCTACTGCTCATATTATTTTTACTTTTTTACCAAACTGTGCCATGTCATGGTCTTACCAACGTTTTTTTTAATTTTATTTAAACGAAATATAAGAATTTATACGAAGTCATTTATAATTAAAATGTATTTTTAAGTATAACATAAATAAATAAAATAAGCAGAAATAACTTTAATTTTTAAATCAATTACATATTTGCTGTTGTATTTTATTTGAGTTTTTTATTATTTTTACTTAAAATCGAAAGACTATTGATTTTTCTGTTTAATGAGAAATATTCATATCAAAATGAACAATAATTTATATTTGAAAAATCAAAGTTATATTGAATTGAATGTACCTTTAATGATGCCATCTGTCCTTAGCTATAGTAATGTAAAGAATATATTCTAAAACGTACGTAGTTAATGTTAGTTTAGTATTTAATAGTCCATTTCGACATATCGGTGCTTGAAGGAATGTAAAGATGATTCCTAATTGAAAGTAAAATTAATTAGTTATTAGATGTAATTCACAACCACAATTCTCATATTTTACTAATGCTGTCCTTTACTAATTGGGTTAGAAAGACAGAGATGAGAACATTTCCAATAACATTTTAATATAAACTTTTAAATAACTTGCTTTGATAACATAACATATTTATCCTCAACCGACTGAGCTGAAGTTTTGCATACACGTTAGTTTGAATTTTAATACAAGTGACGTCATTATAAATCCAATATGGTAGACGCTCCAAGATGGCGGATAAAATTACCGATTTTTTTCGTGTTATTATTTAAAATGGTTATGTAATGAATTTTTTTTGCAGATAGGCACTAATCCACAATAATATGCCAATTTATAACAGAAATGTCAGTGTGACAGACAATCTCTCTTATTGAGTCACAATCTTTTCTGTGCCGGCGGCCAAAATTGGAAGCTCCTATTGTCATTTCGACTCCAATGTCATTTGGACACATTTTCAATAAACTGACAACCAAAAGATGCGATTACAGCGACGCTGTCATCGGCATAGAAAAGGTTGTGACTCAATAAGTTTCTTTTTAAGTGAAAGACACAAAATATGAAAATATTAGAATTGTGGTCATTTCGTGAATGAATTAGTTCACCATAAGTGAACTATAGTCATTTAAATTAATGTTTAGGATAATTAAAATAGAAAACATGTTTTTGGACATAGAATTACTATTTGTAATTTCGTAAAAGCATAATTTTAAATATCATTTTTGTACGACACCATTGCATTTTAAAATAATATACTTATGTATGTATAGAGATATTTTGATATAATTATAATATCAGTTCTATAATTTGTACCTTTAAAAAATATATTAAACCGTATAAAAATAGTATTTTTTTAGTATAAATTTTATAAAATATGAATTTATATTTCGTTTTTTAATTGACATAATATTAAGTTTCGAAATTTAACGAGATTATTTTTTATGTTTTATTATTTTAAATGTCGGGGTTTGATTTGTTTTGACAACGTCATGTTGACAAAATTAATGTCAAAGTGACATTTAAAATGGTGCGAAAATATTTTACAGTAATTATTTGACAGACGTCAAATACTGTCAAATATTATGGTCAACCACATCAAACCTCTGGCTTGTACATATTACAATGTAATACATAGTATTTTATTGAGACACAATGTCTTCTGTGCCGGCGGCCAAAATTGGAAGCTACTATTGTAATTTTGACTCTAATGTCATTTGGATACATTTTCAATAAACTGACAACCAAAAGACGCGATTATAGCGACGCTGTCACCGGCACAAAAATGATTGTGACTCAATAATAGTATATTTAATTTTATTAAGTTCTTTAAGGAATCATAACCAAAGACGTTTAACGCTAGTCTCTGAGTTTCAAATGATTCTTATTTCTTACATATTAATATTATTGGTTAAACCCTTTATAAAATGTTTATGCATTGTTCTAAAAATCTATCTTTCTCGCTTGTATCACACGGTGAGATAGAAAGAGACAGAGCATTGCAATAACATTTTTAAACACTTAAATACTTTTGTTTCAGTAACATTTCAATAAAGAAATTTACTAAAAAAACATAATGCCTGTAAATGCAAGACAACCTGATAATATCAATTTTACATTATCATGAAAAAATCATTATTTTAACATAATATTTGCAATGTTACTGAAACGGTTTTTTTGAACGTATCCACATTTAGTGTTACCTTATTAAATCAGATTGCCAGACTGAGAAACAGAATAAAATAATTATTATTCGCTAGAATGTTTAATATAACTTGTATATAAGCCAGTAAGATTATAAAGTAAAGAAAAAAATAACAACCAAAAATCACATTTTATTTATTTTTTTAGAACAATGAATTTTAGTTTTTATTGGTTAGTATTTAATGCGATGTGTAAACGGCCTAATTTTAAACGAACAATCTTTTTTACTTTTTGTACTTTTACTTTAAAAATGATCTATTTGTTAAACTAAAGCCAGTTCCAATATTTGGTTTATATAAGTCTAAGGGCCTATTTCACGACCTTCAAGTAGCGTTACTCACCAAGTAAAGTTAGTTTTGTCTCTTTCTTACTTTTTGTCAAGTGACAAACGTTACTTGAAGATGGTGAAAAAGGGCCTTAAAGTAAATACAACTCGAAAAGAATATTAAAACCGGCTTTTGGTAATTTCCATGATAATTTATTAATTGTTAAAAACCAGCCAGATAACTAATATGGAAAAAATAATAATAATACGGCAGCTAACTGTGTAAATCTTTAAGTTTTATCGAGATAAATTTTATAATCGATAGATTTGAAACTGTCATTGAAATAAAAGATGTCAATGTCAAATTAACTGTCAAAAAAATAATACCATAATAAAAAAATAAAAACGCATTTTTTAAATGTAAGTAAATAAATGAAATAAAATGTGTAGATACTGTATGTATAGATTTAAGTACTTAATAGATCGCAATGTACAGCTTGTAAATAGTACACTTTTGAATGAGAATAAAAGGAGACATATCAGTTTGTAGTTATTTCGTTTTATTTTATTTTAAAGTTTTCTTCGGTTGGTTTGATTCCTTTAAAATCTTTCCTTAGTTCTTTAGGTCCTAAGGTAGGTATACCATAAGTTGTGTTTGTACTAATTCAAGGTATGGCATAGCCCTGGGTTCAACTCCCAGCTGATATAAAAAAAATATGTACTTATTATATTTTCAGAGTACATTTATCTAAGGTGTGAAATACTATAAAAATACTTAAGTATATAAAAAATCATCTAAGTACAAAGAAAAAATATGTTTTTTCGAAAAAAAAAAACCAGGAATGCATTTTCCTTATAACAAATGCCTAAATAAATAATAATTCGTCGTGTCAAGTTTCTGAACCTATAAATCATTTCGCATTAAAAAATGAATAAAAGCCAACAATATTCAAACCAAACCTCCCAACAGAAAAGTCTTACAAAACTATAAATACTCATTAAATTCTAACCCTAAAATACGTAAGCACCTACATTACATTACGTTTTGTTCGCTTGGGGTCCAAATAAAAAAAGTCGTAAGAATGGGCAGCGCGCGCGGCCCGTGTTCTGCCTCAAACGCAAGACACGGACATAGGACCCGCGCGCCGATGTTACCGCCTTTGGTTTATGTGAAAACCAGTGCACTGTACTGTGTAGTGTAGGTAAGTAGGTAGATAGGTAGGTACTAATATAGTGCGTGGTACTTACTGGGATTGGGTTTTGGGTAATTGTTCAGTTTTATTGTTAATTTTCATTAAAAGATTGTATTTTTTGTGATTGTTAACTTACGTTACTTAAATTAATAGGTACTTACATAACTTAACTTTAGTTCTAACTAGCAGCGCCCCGCGGCTTCACCCGCGTAGTTCCCGTTCCCGTGGGAATTTTGGGATAAAAAGTATCCTATGTGTTATTCTGATGTATAAGCAAGATAATTGTAAAGTTTCATTAAAATCCATTCAGTAGTTTTTGCGTGAAAGAGTAACAAACATCCATACATACAAACTTTCGCCTTTATAATATTAGTAGGATAGAGATTGAGGTGAGGCTTAACGAAAATCTATTCGAATCATAAACATAGTTAACACTAGTATTACACTAATATTAGTATGGACAACACTTAGGTATAATGACGACGATTCTTAGATGGCAATAGATCAGCTTGCATACACATTTCTCTACGTCATTTCAGATGTTGAAGACTAGAAAACAAACATGAGATTTTCGATCTAATATCAAAACTAAAACCAAATTGATGGTGGTGCGATTGTCATTGAGCTACACTTTCTGGCGTAATATCTAAAAGGTATTTACTGCGAAACAAAGTAATAACTCGTATTAGTTCCGCACAAAGCTACGGCAGCAGATCCAAGTAAAGGTTTCCAATAACGCAATACTACCAGCCTATTGAGTATTGACATTATCAAATTGTCTTCAGTATCGCTCCTAAACCAAACTGACACGAAAATCGACAATAAACTGTGAACAGTGTGAACTGAAACAGGCGGAAAAGATGTAATCTGGTGGAACAAAGCGAGCGGCCTACCATATATCTGGTTTCCACGCATTGTACACCGCACCCGATATATTTAAAGCTTGCTACCTCGCAAATCGGTGTGCTAAACTCTCCTTTGTACACCATCGGACGGCGCTGGCGCGATGTCGCCGCCACAAATATGTACCAGACTTAAAACAAAAACCACGCACCAACCTGATTTATTCGCGCAAAACAATTTTAATTAGTTTACTCGCCAGCTTAATCAATAGAGATATAAACTTTGTTCGTAGATTCTTCTGTATTCGTATTCCGTATTTGTGCGCGCTTCGATAATTGGGTACTAGATGACGTTATTCGTGAAATGTCGACTGTTCTTCGTATTGTGCGATTGTTTTCATCTAAGTTACGTTACGGCCGGGAAATGCATTGTGTTAAAATGTCTTCTGTTTGTTTACTTTGTGAATAAATAGTGCAACTACGATTTAATAGTACAAAAATGTCATAATTGGAATGCCTACACAACCTTGAACAAACACTCAAGAAGTAATCATAATCATTCACTCCATCATCTCATTACAGTAACTGACCCCTAACTTGTATCTAGTCTAGGGTATCAGAAACTACGCACACACTCATTCACACACACACACACCCAGAACGAGACAAACATTTGTGGTTCACACAAATATTCACCCCGCACGGGAATCGAGCCCGCAACCTTACGCATGGCAGTCCGGCATGGTGACCAGACCACTCTGCCATCGAGGTCGTCATAAAAGCATAAACATTGTCAACCTATTTATAGCTCTCCCACTGCTGGGCAGGGCCGGATTTAAACTCAATGCCGCTCCTGGGCACCAGAAAAAAGTCCGCCCTATTACTAGAATTTTTTTTTCACTTTCAAATTTTTTCCGCCCTAAAACATTTGCCGCCCTGGGCACTTGCCCCGACTGCCCCTAGTGTAAATCCACCGCTGCTGCTGGGCAAAGGCTATTCTTCGCAGTCTCACACCATCTGCTGTCAAAGTGACAAGACGCATCTTTCCAGCTTAGTCCCGACTGGCCCTGACGATGCCCTCCTTCAGGAACCTAATATAGTTGTAATATGGGCACACTTTTCTGGTAGAATGATAGTAGAATAAAACTAGAATAATTACTTACCAAGAAGAAACATTAACCCAAAGACAAATGTAACGCGGGTGTAACCGCGGGCTACAGCTACTCTACGAATACATGTTTAATTAAACATGATATAAGATGACTAAGTAATCCTTGAGATGTATCTCCATATATCAAATCATCACATTCCTAATAAGTAATGATGTTTACAGTTTAATAAGATCGTGTTTCATTATTGCAAATACATAATAAAGTATTAAGATTGAATAAAACTGCTTATTTAATACCAATCTATATTAATCTAGTACTTAACATACCTAGTATTATATTGTACTTAGCTACGTAGTTTTCCGCAAATTAGTCTTCACTACATAGTATAAAACAGTCACTTTCTCTGTCCCTGTGTATGCTTAGATCTTTAAAACTACGCAACGGATATTAATGCGGTTTGTTTTAATAGATAGTGATTCAGTGGGAAGGTATTTAGCATAATTTTATCCCCATATTCCTACGGGAACGGGAACTACGCGGGTGAAACCGCGGGGCGCTGCTAGTCTTCAATATTTTTGACAAGTGTAAAAGTCTAACAACCGTGCTCCAACTGCCCGCACGTAACAACTATCGATAAATGTTAGTACTTACGATAACTGGGATTGACAGCTCCGAAGCACGGAAATTTTATTTCAGTAACTTGTTATTACTTGAAGTTAAAAATTTGTTACTCTTAGGTTAACTTTTGTGATTAATGATCTCATTACGTATGTTTCATGTTAAGTTTTATTGTAAAACTTTTAATATATTGCATGCCCGTGACGGGTAAAAACTGCTGTCCAATTGATCTAAGTAATTTTAAGACCTATTTGTACCAGTTTTTTGAGCAATAAATTATTCTTATTCTTATTCGTAACGGCCACCATATCATATTGTGTGGCTGTTACTGTTACAAGTGCACTAATACAATAAGGGCTTATCACACCATCTTCAAGTAACGTTCCGAGTAATGACTCACATGTTTTGTCTGTGTCACTTGATATAAAGTAAGAAAGAGACAATACAAACTTTCCTTGGTGAGTAACTTTACATTGAACTTTACATAGGCCCTAAGTCTCATAAAATAACTATGAGACTAAACTACGTGGCTTTTATTTAGTAAAGAGTTTATCGGGTTGTCTATAAGCTGTATCACGTGATATCCTCCGGTTTCGAAAAATCATAGTTTATGCGTTTCGTTTGGAAAAACAAGTGAATCTTCCAATACTTTTTAATGTTACATAATATTAGGTACATCATCGTTAGTCGTCCTCTGCTGGACATAAGCCTGTACTTATTCATTACGAACGAAAAACTTAGTAGATATAAACGCGTTTATGACACCAGATCGAAAGCCATTTGAGCGAACGCCATTTGATCGACGCCAAATGATCGAAGTGCCATATGAACGAAACGCCATGTGGCCGAAGGGCCATTTGATCGAAAGGCCAAATGTGCGAAAGTAATAAGATCGAATGGCCATTTGTGCGAATGAAAAAACAAAAAAAAACAATGGCCGGTTGTGACGCAAATATATTGATACATACATTAGAATAATAATTTGTAAGGTAAGTACTGATAGATATACAATTGTAAGTACATACAAATATTATGTACATAGAAGTAGTAACTCCATAATTCAGGTTATGAATCAAAGTCCACAGTTCGTTGACACCTTCATATGACAGCTAGTTACCCCGCACGATCACCATACATTGAAGGAAATCTGGGACTAATCTTTACGCGTAATGTTGTTTACATAATTTGCAGGTCTTAATCGTGTATAAATAATTGTTTCAAATTACCTCGACACGTTTTGATCAGGTTACACCGATTGTGGTCACGAGAATACTAAAACTTTATCTAAATAATGAATTCCGATCGCGAAAATGTGTGTGACTTTTGCGCCTGTTTTTATGTAAGTACGTAAATTGGCAGGGAGTTGGGTCAAATTATTGGCTTGAACTAACAGTTAGACTGTTGAGGGCTGTCGGTACCCGAAACGACTCTCGATGATGTTAGCAACCGGGATCGAGCTATCTAATATGCCATACCACGCAATACTTATCTCGCTTCAAATATTATAAGTATGTTAAATCTCTCAATATTACAATATTATTCCGAATACACTCAAAATATGGAGTCCCTATACGTTGTGTGACATATTGAATGGTGTTGCGTCAACGTCTCCATGTCTGGAGGTGGTCGTCGCCGATTTTGGAGCGGAATGCGAGCCGCGACCGATGCCACCTCGCCTCCTGCCAATATCTGACAGAACGTACCTACCACTTTCATGCTTATTGCTTATAAGTATTTAATATTTACACTACTTAGTAGTGATGGATATTAGCTGTATTAGTGCTTAATTCGTGATTTTGTAAAAATCATTCTAGTAGGTTGCTACGATGCCACCTCGTCTTCTGCCAATATGTGACAAAACCAATCAGTGACGGATTATGACTTCATGATGCCACGGCTGGAATTTAAGAAAAAAAGCTCAGCTAACACTGACCTCGCTATATTCATAAGGCATTTGGCATTTCAAGCATACTTAGCTACGGCCCTGGGGCCCCCTATCCTTATGTCAATTAAGAAGTTTTCTTTTCTGGTGCCCTTTCTGGTGTTTTCTGGCCAGACGTGGTGCCCTAGGCAATTTTACCTACACACAACGTGTAAGCTACTTTGGTACTTAATGTGTGATGATTTTTAGTTAAAAATTGAAGTATCGTAGATAAACTAAATATACAGGGTGTCCCTAAATTCAAAATGTTACACGAGATGACATTTGTATGTATGTATAAGTAATCAAATTATGTATAATAAAATTAAAGATACAATTAATTGATTAGTCAAAAGTTGAAAAGTTACCAACCAAATAAGTAGAAAAGAAAAAGTTACTTTCGCATTTCAATGCTAATTCATAAATAATTTGTCATTCCAATTTGTTATAAATATGGATATTATGCTCATTATTGGGACCAACAACATTTCCCAAGGATCGAAAGTTAAATGAACTCTGACTAAACACAATAAAATAAACTTTAAATGGTAAAATAACGTAAAGCAACATGGTGGGCGAATACTGTTACACAAAATTTACAAATTTCTGCTAACAACACAATAAAAACACTATAAAATGTGTTTAATTCAAAGTGTTTTAACTTAATAGATCCTCAGGTGGGCTGACTATGATATAAATGGTAAATTTTAAATAATTAAAAGGCTGTTAATTAATAAAGTTTGTTTTGATAATTTTGCTCAAGGAAAAAATTGTTACTAAAATGGAAAAGTTTTGTAATTTTATTGGAATGATGAAAATTAGTTGTGTGACAAAATTAGTATGTACTTACCAAAACCTATTAGGTAAATAGTATTAGGTATTATTATTTTTTGGTACTCAATCAACTATTTTTTGATGCTACATGTTAGTATAGTTACCTACTTAATGAAAGTGTTGTAAATTGAATGTGGGAAACAACAGGAAAATGAAATACCTATAGGAAAGCAGCAAAATTAAATTAATTATTGGTAGGTATACCGGTGTATCTATTCCAATCCTATAATGTGCCTTGTCTGAAAGAATGTTTTCTATAATATCTAGGTAGGTAGGTATCAGCCTACGCACTAAGTAAATGTTTTCCATCTGGTATTGATACCTTAGTACCTACCTAGTCTACGACCAAGAACATGAGGTAGGTAGAAGGCTATACACATAAGTAGGTAGTGAGTACAGAGTAGTGAGTGATAAGATAGGGTACTTAGGTATGTTTGTAATACATACACGTATCGGTCAAGAGGTGGCGTGACAAATTTTTTAATTACATCTACGTGAAAATCGCCAGGTGCAAGTAGGAGGGATTTCAGTGGCCCCCATTTGACCGCACGTATGCCATATTTGGCACGGCTCGCGTCTAAATATGGCTCTGGCTCAGCCCACCGCCCCGCCGCGCGCGCCGCCTGCAATCGCTCCACTTCCGACTCTATTATTTCTATTTACGAAATAAACTCAAAATAAAAGCTCTATTTTAAATACGGATTTCAGCCGCTGAAAACTGTTCGCGGGTTCCCGGTTTTTCATATGGATGTGTCGGGTTACCGGCGCAGCGCGGTCGTCTCTGTCGCGGCGGGCGGCCCGCGGCGCGTGCGAGCGAGACGGGTAGCAGTGGAGGTGCGCGGGACGCAGCCGCGCGAAGTCAGTTGCGGTCGGACCGAGCGGCCGGCTCGTCAGTCCCGCCCTCGTCTCTTTCGCGTTTTCGGTCAGTCTCCGTTCGACGTTCGGACGGTGAGGTGTGTATAGCGCGCTTGCGCACCGGTTACTGTGGCGTACTGTGAGGTTATAATGGACGCGCCGGGCGGAGCGCGGGAGCCCCGCTTCGGGTCGCCGTACGGTATGGGACTGCTGGGAGAGATGCCGGACATGTACGGCGGGGGCAGGCCCCCCAGCGCGCTGGGCGCCGGCGGAGCCCTAAGGCCCGGCATGCAGCCCTGCCCGATGCCGCGCGCCGGAGTCAAGAGGCCCTCAGACCAGTGCTATGACGACCGTCCCTCCCAGAGCGTCGGACTCGATCACTGCCCGATGCCTGACATAGCAGACGATGGCTACGCTTCCTTGCAACCCAAAAAGTCTCCCCCATCAAATGGCAAAAAGACCAAGGGTCGTGTTAAGATCAAAATGGAATACATAGACAACAAACTGAGGCGTTACACTACATTCTCCAAGCGGAAGACTGGCATTATGAAGAAGGTGGGTTGGTGAGACCGCTTTTGGCAATATTCCATATGGGTCAGTCGGAGCCGGGCTACATGTTTGTGGCAAAGTGCACTAAAATGTTGTAACTTTATAATATACTGTAGTGGATACAACTATCTCAGTGGGTTACAAGTAAATAAATACACTGTATAATGTGAATCTTAACTTTTGTACAAGTAGCGAACAGGTTGTAGTACAAAGTTAAATTTAATTTAAATAGTAAAATAAACATGATATTTGATTTCTAAGTCTTATTTTAAATTTAGAAATTATATTTGAGTCTTGTAATGTATTTAACATATCTAAAAAATATTAAAAATAAATTACAAAATGTTCATCTTAGAATTTCAATACTAAACTTTGAACTAAAAATTCTCAAATAAAACATTATTAGTATGAAAGTCAAATTTTAGTTCAAGAATATGTTCATAAAGTTAATTTATGTGCTCTAAGTGTTCCAAATATTGGTAAATAGTGAAATAAATTAAAAATTAAAGTAATGTTTAGACTGTGTATAGGTTATGTTTTGTTGACCATGAAACCCTATGGAATATTGCTAAAAACGACTCAAAATACGTATTTTTAGACCAATGTAAGTTATTTATCGTCTTCCCTATTAGATTTCATGTGTTTTTCTTTATTTTTATCGTGTTTTTGTGCCCATTTGTGAGGAAAGTTTGACAGATGTCAGCTGTTTATCGAAATGTTTTCGTGAGTATTTTTACTATTTAAACGTATAATTCTATAATTTTAATCAGTTTTTAGTTAAAATTAACTAAAATTCATTCATTTTCGTTAGTTTGTGTTAGTAAAAGTGTTGAAAATAAGTTTATTTTCATTAAAACAATGACAGATGCTGTCAAAAAATCTGCCAATAGATGGCGCTACTTTACCGGTCTATTCGATTTGATGACACTTTAGGGATGGGCGTAAAATTAAAATGTATTTTAGTCGATTATAGAATTTTAAATGTGTATTAATCGGTATAAAATACGATAATGTTGTTCATAATTTATTATTGTAACTGTTCATTTTGCGGTGAATAGTGAAAACTGTTACACTTTTTTTATTTTAAAAATAGAACATGCGTTTTTAATTTTTATTAAATTAAAATGCATTTTTATAGCATAGAAAATTAAACGCATGTAAAACAATAAATTCCTTCTACAATTAAATGTTAAATGCTACTTTACAGTTATTTAATGTTAATTTTTGCTTTAAATAAGGTTACGATTTGATTGTGCATGCAATGTTGAATGCTGACTTCCCACTGCGCCTAGGATTAAATATTTACAACATGGCATGCTTTTTATCAGTTATAGAGTTTCCCAGTAGCTCTGTTATCATAATCACTTTGCGTGCTCTAAGTAAGAGTCATTCGTTTTAATAATTAATATAAAATTACCGCTATAATAATATATACATTGAAAATCAGATTTCTAATAGAATAAACCGTGTACACCTATTAGGTAGTTTTTTGGAGCGAATTTGTCTCGAATTTATTGATTTGAAAATGTTAGCAAAGTATCTTTAAGATTCCCCTACATGTCACAGGCTACTTTTACTGATGATATTAGTACAGTGAGAAGGTATAAGCATAATCACCATGTCAAGTCCAATTCGTGCTTAAGATCTCATAGGTACCCGAGCCATGATTGGAAAATAGTAAACATGCATTACTAGGCCCAGGAATTTAAAAGTCAATGCGTTTTGGACATATCATGAAGAACCAAAAGCTTTTTTTTTAAACTTATTCTTGTGATAAATTAACGTTACAATTATTTTAAAATGTGTTGCATTGTGTGAAACGGAGCTCCTTTTCACACACAACTGTCGGGTTAAAATACAACGCAATTGACACTAGTATGCAATTTTAATTCCTACATTTTTATTTTTACCGTACATATGATAATTTTAGTTCAAGTAAAGATATTTTTGCAGTATTTTAGAGGTCGTTTAGATATCCAAAGTACGTCAAGTTTATTTTTATTTTTAGTAAATTTTATACGAAACACTTAGGTCATAATTCATAATACCTATGTTAATTAAATTAAAAGCCATATTTTAAGTCATATTTTGCTTGTTTCGGTCGTAGGTGCCTGTTGCATTAAAAAAAATGTTTCTACTGATCTATTGCGAAAATCGGCCTAAAAGTGCTAAAGTCCTTAGAAAATGTTTACTACAATTTAGAAAGATGATCGGTTGAGTACCTAGTTGGTAACAAACAATTAAATTCGTAGTTTTTTTATCCAGCCGACCATTATACATTGCAATAAAAGTTCTATAAAGTAAACTTAACTTTGTTTTAGCAAAAAAAAAGCAGTAACTGATCCGAAACATCAGAAATAAAAAACATTAAAGTTAAAATTTCACTTTACAGCCATAATTTGTTTTCTATTATTTTGAAATCTGTACCCATAATCAAATATAGATGATAGTTTCAAAAGTTTTAAAATGCTCAAACCACAAAAATCACCATCTAAATTCGTATTCCACAAAGTTTCCGATCAGCATTCATTAAGTGAGCAGACATTGTCAATCTGTACATGTAGAAACGTCTGATCGGTCGCCGGGATGTCCGTCAAAATCCACCATTAAGCACCGATGCAAATGGCGAGCGCATAGCGAGCTCCGTCCATATCACCGCATGCCACTCGGTAATGAACGACGATTTTCTAAATGTATCAAGGATTTTAAAGTCTTTATTATACTGCTTTGTCTTTAGCTATTGTAATATCAACTTTGTTACTATTTCTAGAAACTTTTAGATAATGCCTTAGCTTTTTATCATGATACTTGACTCAAGAGATGCAAAATATTGCAAAGCCTTAAGACGAGGCTGGCGAAATATGCACGCAAGCGTTGCTGTATCTCAGCGGGTATCAAAGTTGCCGACAAACCCTGTTGTTACATACAGATGACCGCCGCATCCGATCGCCCTCGTTACACCAACTACACATTACCTTTTTCTCTTCCTAAAACAACAGTTCATGTAAGTAATTAAATTTGAACATCGTAAATCACTGCGACTCGCTCCGTAGGCGGATAATCGTTTGTTGATTTCTCCGCCGTTGTCTGTCTTTTCAATAGTTTTGGTAATTGATTCTTTAGATGCGTGGGCATTGCACGTGTCATTTACTCTTTTATTCATTCTAATGTGAATTTAATACCTTTTGTATCGGTTTGCAAATTGTTTTCAAGTATCTAATAAATTTTGTTGGAGGTAATTCATCAGTCGGATCAACTGATCACCTTACAAGCGGGACTTTAATTGCGACGCCCCAGGGGCCCGCAGGGCAACACGACCGCATTTGTTGCCGGCGTGCCCGTGCATTGTGCCGACTTTGTCATGAAAATCGTTGGCTATATGTTGTTCCTAAGTCCAATCGTTTAGTTCAACAACAGGACGTTTTGACAGAGTCATAAACAAGGTATGCTTCTTGTTTATCTCGATATCTTGACGTTCTTAAACTGAATCTGCATTTGTTTGGTATTTATTATCTTTAGTAAAATTATTCTTTAAATATCAAGTCATTATTTTATACAGAATAATCATTTCAAATAAAAATAAAGTACTTTGAATTGAACGCATTACAAACAGCTTAATAAAATCAGCAAGATGAGCAATACACTTTTGAATAGCTTTGTTTTTCTCCTTGGGATATATAAATCAAAACGTGCTCCTTAAGAAATGATAATAGCCCTCATTGTTTAGCCCGTACCTCCAATGCAAGAATAAATTATACAGTCAGATATAGGCGTTCCGATATA